>JARHVA010000459.1:405000-1040000 GCA_037957365.1 Torreya grandis
TGTGTGTGTGTGTAGGTGTATGTATATTTATATATGTATCCATATAAAATGAAAAAATTGGTAACTTGAGTATGGGTTGTGACACCTAACCCATAGGTTCTTCTTGGTTGCTCTCATGGCCTTCATAGACATTTTTTCACTAATTCCTAGTCATTTGTAGCCTTCCAAACTTAATCGTAACTCATCTAGACTACTCTTTCCATGACTTATCCATCCCCTTAGGCCCTATCAGCTTAGGACAATAGCACCACATTTGGACTATAACACTGATACAACTCCTATCCACTTTTGGCACTCTTATCAAAGTATATTTTTAGCCCCAATAGTTAGTTTCTTTTGATTTTCCATCTTTATTTTGTCATCCTAATGTGAGCACATTCAACCCATGACTAATGGATCCCTATAAAATCCCATTCAAAGATAATTTGGAAAGTGGTGGCAAATATCTCTAAGAAAAAAATATACATGCAAGACTACTCAAGAAATCTTCCCTATTCTCTACATATAACCAACTAATATACTTAAAATCTTATTTAAATCCTTACACTAGTCTCGTACCACCTCAAGCATATCTATTTTAACATTTTTCATATTCATACACTCTATTACATAAATCACATCAAGTGGAAGAACTACATATAGCTTGATCCCTCTTCAAAGTATTGGTATGTATGCAACATGCCCACACAAGAGGTGTGGATACACGTTCAGTGAATCTTACACACACTAACCCCCGCTCTTTCTCAAAATTTGTCAAAGCATAATGGAGTATAGGGTTTGAAAAGAGAATCTACTCTATAGGGATCTCTACTAACTTTTATCTACCAAAACTTCACAAATAGGGTCACACAATCATTATGAACAAAATCCAAATAGCTCAAATCTCCTAGACAATAGTGATAGAGGTGGACTATAGCATTTTGCCACTCCTATCCACTTTCAGTTCTCCTATCCAATCATAAAATGAAGGTCAAATCCTAGTTTGTGATAGTGTCCTAGTCTTACATAGTGAATCTCAGACTTTGTTCCATTTGTATCAGTCAATTTCTAACTAAGTCTTATTTTCTCCCCCTTATTACTATTTTTAGAAAGGTCAAAATTGCAATCTAATTCAAAAAAATTAGTGTCTTAATTATTGTATATTTATTTACTAATTTTACTACTCATACCTTTTAACTAAATTAGGAATAGTACACTAATATTCCTAAATAAGGTAAATCATTTATTGAACTTGACTTACTTTGATTGCACATAAAAACACTAAAAACCCTAGTTAAATTTCCTACTAATTTTTCCTATATTTTTTTGATTTTTTACCTACATAATAAAATAAAAAATCTGCATCATATTTTAAAATTTTATAATAATTTTAAAATAATTTTATTTCAAACCCTAGTTGCCCATACTAGGTCCTAGTATTTTCTCAATAATTTTCCAATATTTTGTTGATTTTTTACTAGCATATTAAAATAAAAAATTCACTTCAAATTTCAAAATTCAATAGTAATTTTCAAAAACATTTATTTTTCAAAACCCTAATTGCATTTACTAGGTCTTTTTAAATCACAAATTTTTCAATAAAAATTCTTGATTTCTTACTTGCATATTTCCCTCAGAAATTCACTTTAAATTTTATAATTTCATAGTAATTTGTCAAAATATTTATTTTTCAAAACCTAGTTGCCTATACTAGATCCCATTCCTTCTTAAGTTATCACCTTACATGTTTGTGAGTTTCGTATCCTTTTTATGTAATTTCGAGTTAACTATTTTTAGGAATTTACATTTCCTATATTCATTACTTTCATTTTCTAGAATTTTTATTATTAAAAATTATTACAAAAAATTCAAACAAATTTTAATTTGTTTTCCTACTTAAAATTATCCCAATACACTAGTTTTGATGAAACTGATAAAAGGGAACTTCAAGAACTCTTAACTAAATACCCTGACATGCAAAATGATAGGCTTAAAATACTAAAAGAAGAAAAAAAAAAGATTTTGCAATGGTCAATCTTCCCAATCCATAGAGCAACTAATTACAAATGACACTATGGGGGCAACTATGTCTCAACAACCCCTATAATAACCCAACCTTCTTTTATGCCACCAGCTACAACTAGTACATATTTGTCTCCTTATGTAGAAGTAATTGTGTAAGAGATAATATCTCTTCAATTCAAGGTGATACATCTTGAGAAAGGTGCCTCTATACCCACACGATATTATGATTCTTTTTCTATATTGCATACACCATTGGCACATCACATTTCTTCTACACCCTTTACACAAGGTTTTGTTCAACCTAAGATTAATTTATATGATGGAAAGGATGATATAGAGACACATTTGAGATATTTTCATGTAGCATGCTTGGACTATGTGCCAAATGATTGGCTACTTATCAAGCTATTACCATGGAGTCTAAATGATTATGCTTTATAATAGTTATATATTCTATTGAATCAATAGGTCAATGCATTCAATCATTTATCTTACATTTTCCTAGCTCATTTTAGATGTAACATTGGTGATAAGGTTTCCTATGCCCAAGTTACACAAAAAAAACAAAGGTCAAATGAGCATCTCATATATTATGTTCTTTGATATAAGACTATCTTGCTTCAGATGAATAGCCCCATGACCAATCAAGAGTTAAAATATCTCTTCAAACAGAGTCTTCTACCAAATTTACATGAATTAATTATGTTTAAAAAATTCTCTTACTTCACTAAATTATGTCACACACTAAAGGGAAGAGAAGTCAAGTTAATTTTAATGCAAAAACTCAAATACATAGGTATCTCAGACACAACAAACAAGTTTAACAATAAAGTCCCATACAAAGTCAAGGTCAATAATGTCAAGAGTCAAAATGAACCTAAAATTAATATGGATTCATATCCCCCTTAGCATATATTTTTATTAGCACCTCCTTGATGAACCTTTACCAATCTACCAATTTCACCTACTAGAGATTTATAGTAGTTATTGGAATGTAACATCATATCTCTCCCTCCTATTAGGGAAGTGAAGCAAAAGAAGGATCTTCCATAGGGATATGATCAAAATGCATTATACAAGTTTCATAGGGTAACAAGATATATAGAAAATAAATACATCAGTTTGAAACACAAGATACAGGATTTGATAGATAGAAATCATATTGATCTTGTCACTTTAGTTGATCCTCTTTAGGTAAAGCAAACACAAGATAAATCTTTGAAAATTATATCCTTTTCCACATCATTATAAATAGGAGACATAGGACACATCAGGATTCCACCATTCATATCACGTACATCTACCAATAGACACATACAGGTTACCTTCAATTGAGTAGCATCCTTTGAGAAACATGATTGGTGTATACAATTCCAAAGTTCCATCTAGACCTTCCATCTCCTTCTAAGAGTAGGAGGTCATCAAGGATGATTTAGATTATCATGCACTCTTGATTAGAGCTTACATTCATAATCATCCTATTTATGTCCTTATAGACAATGGATCTAGTGTGAACATGTACAATATGACATTACTACAACATTTGGGATATTTAGAGTACGATATTACCCTGATGGACATAGTTATTAGTGGGTTTAGTTAGAACATATAGAGTTCATTAGGTGAGATTGTACTTCCACTATAGGTTGGTTTAACACATATAGCCACACTACTTACTATAGTTCCCAATGTAGGAGTTTTTTATATGTTAGTCGACCACATATTCAAAAAATTTGAGAAGTACTTTATACAGTTCATAGATGTATGAAATTCATTAATTATAATTAGGTTATTATAATTGGTAGACTTATATATGAGTTACCACTCCCCACCTTAGAGCCATATACTATTCCACAGTCATCACTTTTAGTTTTGCCTCCAGTTTTAGTTTTGACACTAGATATAGTTCCTCCTCCAATTTCAATTTAGACATAGTTGAAGCATCCATCACTAGCATAGAGAGCTCATACACCTCCATAGATTCAAGATTCTAGAAATCTTCTAGCTATAGTGTTCACACCTAGGGTAGTATCATTGACATCTGATG
The DNA here is from genome assembly GCA_037957365.1 of Torreya grandis. Lineage (NCBI taxonomy): Eukaryota > Viridiplantae > Streptophyta > Pinopsida > Cupressales > Taxaceae > Torreya > Torreya grandis. The sequence goes on from JARHVA010000459.1 coordinate 409,052, forward strand.
CATTTACTCATAGAGCACATGTTTAGAGAGATGCTCCTACTAATAGATGAGTACCTACGAGCCCTATAGTTGTATCCACTTCTCAAAGTTATAGGGGGACCCCATAGTTGGTTTATACATTAAATATTTAAAATAATTTATAAAATATATAGTTTTTAGAGACACAGTCTTAGCACTTCCATCATGATTCATGATCACGCATGATTCCTCTCCTTGATATAGGACACCATGATAGGGAGTTTCCCATGAGACTCATTGATTAGTATAATTACTTAGTTTTTCTTATACATAATATCCTTTATGCTTGATTTTACATAACTCAAAAATTATAAATACCAAAAAAATTTAAATATTTCAAAAATTTAAAAACAATACAACATTTAAGAAAACACCAAAAATATTTCAATTATATGCATCATCCATGATTTACATTTCTACTATCATATCATACTTACATTTGTTGTTTTATGATATTTTTTTTAATCAATTTATCTACATTACCATGATTTACTTGATCTCCTTTGAGTGTGTGCAGTGACATCTATATCCTTGATTGATTCACCCTACCCATTGAGAGGGCATCCTACTTCTATAATCAAGAGACACATCGATATATATATACCCACTAGGGGAATATTATACATGACTAAACCATCTAGGTTATGTCATTCCTACACCACACACTCTAATTATCATGATAATGTACATTATTTACTAACCTAGATTACTCTATCGACACTCACTAGTATATAGCACTTGTACATTTCCTAACATACACCTAGTCTTGTACTAACATGTATTGCACACTTTCAGATTCTTGCTTTGATTAGTTAGATGTGATTGTATTTCTAGTTTTTACATGCTTTCATTTCTTGATTTTTTTAGATAGATGTGATCACATTTCTCAGTTCCTAATTGTATCTTATATGTGCTTTAGGACATTTGCCAATCTCCATTGCTTCTATTCATGTGTATCCGTTAGACCATTTTCCAATGTCCTTTATTTGTACTCTTATATGTGATTTTAGCCATAATTCCAACACTTTCTTGTTTCAATTATATGTTTATACAACATTTGAACATGCCTTACATGCTTGATTTCTAGTTTGAGTGATATGTGCCCATGCCCCTTGTGTGTATGGCCCCTTGGCCACTCTTGTATGCTTCTTGATTCTTGCCTTGTGTGATTGTTTCTTGTTTTATTCTCATTTTTTTCAATTTCATGATCCACATCATGTATTATCATTCTATCTTGGATGACATGATGGACATCATGTTCCATCCTTCCATAAAAACTAATAACTAACACTTCTAGTTCTAGTTCAGTATTTTGCACATGTTATTTCATTTTTATGTCTATCTAGGCATACCCCTATTGATCTAACAATCTCTCAATACAAAATATGTTATATCTTGAGATATCTTGTCAATTATCATTGATATATCATGTATCTTTGTAGCATAACACACTTATAGGGATATTTCTTCTGAGGGAAGTCATTAAATTATAGGGTATTAATTCATACCCTTAGAAGAGAGGTAAATAAACAAGGGTTTTTTCATAAAGATCAGAACTCCTAATGGTCAAAAAAATAAATATTCCAAAAATCTAGAATAGTAATTAGATAATAAAATAGTCAAAATAGACTAGGTAGATAGTGAAAATGTCAAAAAAGTTACCAAATTTGGCCTAGGACAATAGTGCCAAGATTGGACTATAATGTCGATGCCACTACTATTTGTTTTTTTTTCTCCTATCCAAATAATAGAAAAGGTATAGTTTCTAAAAGCAGATAGAAAAGTAAGTTTAGCTATAGTTTTTGCATAGTCAGACCAATTTAGATCTAGCAATTTTTAGTACACTTTTGCTTAGAGAATCTAGACATAGGGGGAATCATGTGTGGCATGATGGATCTCACTTCCAGTTTTAGATATGGTAGTTACTATGAATTTTAGATCAAAATCCATGTTTTAGACACTAGTGATTAGGGGCAATGTGCATGGCACATTTGTTTTCTTTTCTTTTTGAGTTCAATATTACCCAGGCATTATCAACAGTTGCATACCTTATTCCATCTATATGTGTTTGTCATCATTTGGGATTGGATTTTCATATAAAGCCTAACTTCCAATTTTTGAAGTGGATTTCATATAAGCCTAGTGCACCAATTTTTGAGTGGCTTTCATATAAGCGTAATCTCCATGTTTTGGAGTGTTCAAGAGTGGCCTAGTTTATATCATATATTTATATATCCAAGCTAATATTATCAGATTATAGAGCATTCACAGGCTTTGAGATCCATCTCATATGACATACATTTCATATTGGTATTAGTTTATAACTTCACTTCAAAAAGGTCTAGTTAGCCTTTGTATTCTTGATCCACCTATGTAGAGGGATTGGACACATAGTCCAAAAATCAATTAGCACATGCATGATCACATATCTTCACTTAGTGGGTGATGATGGAGCCAAAGGGTCAGCATTTGCATTCTTGATCCACTTCTGAGGGATTAAGCACTCAACTTCATTCATGATATTACTCTTGGTACAACATCATCTAACATTACTTAGCATCATCCAATAGGTTTTATATTTGTTTGTGTACCCAATGACGTGTACTCATTCCTTTCTCTTCCTCTCTCTCTTACCCAACTTTATACATTATTATTATTTTATATATAGTTTATCTAGTAAGAACTGATCTACTCTTTATTTTCTCTTGCAGATTCACACTTCATTATGTGCTCTATCTATGCACACCCATCATCACATAACTTCATGAGCTTTACCCTTATAGGTAAGTTTAGGCAGGATTTCTAGTTTTATTTTGTCTTATTATTTCACTTTGCTACATCACTAGAACAAAGGGGGATAAATGTAGTCATATAAAATGAAAAAAATGGTAAATTGAGTGTGGCTTGTGACACCCAACCCATAGGTCCCTTTTTATTTCTCTCATGGTGCTTATAAACATATTTTCATTGATTTCCAATCAGTTTTAACCTTCCAAACTTAATCCTAACTCAACCAAACTACTCTTTCCATGAGTAATCCATCCCCCCAGGCCCCATCAACTTAGGAAAATAATACCACACTTGGACTATAACACCGGTGCCACTCCTATCTACTTTCAATGATCCTATCTAAGTACATTTTTGGCTTCAATGTTTAGTTTATTTCAATTACCCATCCTTTTCCTTGTCATCCTAATGTGAGCACATACAAACCATGACCAATAGATCCCTATAAAATCCCATTCAAAGATCATTTGGAAAGGGTTGGAAAATATCACTAAGCAAGCAATAATACAATCAAGACTACTCAAACAATCTTCCCTATTCTTTGCATATAGGCAACTAATATTATTACAATCTTATTGAAATCCTTATACCAATCCCTAGCCACCTTAAACACATCCAATTTATCTTTTTGCATATTCATACACTTTATTTCACAAAGCACATCAAGTGGGAGGACTACATATATCTTGATCCCTCTTCAAAGTATTAGTATATAGACAACGTGACCACACAAGGGGTGTGAATACATGTTCAGTGAATATTACACACACTAACCCCCCTTCTTTCAAAAAATTAGTCAAAACATAATGGAGTATAGGGTTTGAATATAGAATCTACTTTACAAGGAGCTCTATTAACTTTTAGCTACTAAAAATTCACAAACAAAGTCATGTCAACATAATGAATAAAACCTAGAAAGTTTAGATCCCATGAACAATAGTGGTAGATATGGACTATAGTGTTGGTGCTAATATTGTCCACTTTTGATGCTCATATACAATCATAAAATGAAAGTCAGATCCTAGTTTATGATAGTGTCCTATTCCTGCATAGTGAATCTTAGACTGTATCCCAATTGTATCAGTTAGTTTCTAGATAAGTCTTAATTCCTCCCTCTTATTACTATTTTTATAAAGGTCTAAATTGTAATATAATTTACACAAATTAATATCTTAATTATTACATATTTATTTACTAATTTTACTACTTAGACCTTTGAAGTAAATTAAGAATAATACACCAATATTCCCAAATAGGTTAAATCAACACTCACACACACACACACACACACACACACACACACACACACACACACACACACACACACACACACACACACACACACACACACACACACACACACACACACACACACACACACACACACACACACACAATCTCTATCTATATCTCCTTGATGGATATTATTGTTGGTTAATTATGTCCCTCTTCTTCATATTCCCATTTTCTATCTATTCACTTCATATTTGACTTTTAGTTTTCATTTACAATATATCTTAGATTTCTAGTTTGTGATTTGCATTTAAGACCTTGGGGAATAAAAATAGGTCTTAGTCACCATCACCCATCATTTTCTCTCTCTACACCATACTTATCATTGTAGTCATGTCTCTATATGGTCATTTTTTATTAGAATTTACTTTAGCACAAACATTTCTTTAGATTTTTCACTCATTAAAGACTTTGATATCATTTTTTGCATATCCTTCTTTGATTTATTTTCTAACATTTATTATAATTCATGTTATTAAAATAATTTAATATTCTCTTTGTTTGATTATCATTTGTATATTGTTATAATGGATATCTCTTTTTGAATTATTTTTCACATCTTATGTTTTTCTTTATCTTACATTTTGATTTAATTTGTGGCTTCTTGCTTATAGTGTTTATCCTTAACTGTTTACATTTCTTACATTTGGTATGTTTAACATTTAATTTTTATTTCACATTTTTGTTTATTGATTTTTTATCTACATACTTAAGATGTAATTTTTAATAATTTAGTTTTTGTTCTTTTATACATGCATTTGCTAACATTTTATAAAAAATAATAAAACATACATACATGATAACATATTCATTATATTATATTATTAAAATAATAAGTGCTATTTTTTATGTATATAAAACCATGTAAAAAAATTAGAATCAATTATATATATATACACATTTAAAAAATATATTTACATCACAATTATTAAACATATATACAACTATGTATGTGGATCACCTTCATCCCATAATTTTGGGAGAAGTTCCATGCTCCCTAAGGAATATATGGATCTACCTACCTTTATAGATCTCTCTTGTGTCTAGGTATGAGATCATAATCTTGTGGCCTCCCCCTTTTTCCTAGTAGTTATATCTCTAAGTCAACTATGTGCAAGCTATAATACCAACTATATGTGTGTATCTATTTGTGGCTAAGGAAACATGTGTCGCATCTACCTAATACTACATCATAGTATATTTTTGTCATGACCACTTAAAAATGATACTATAAGTATTATTTTAGCATTATCTTGATGTATTAATGACTCTAAGACAACTACATTAGTTTCTATTTACATTATATTGTTTTAGAAAATTATTTGATCAAATTTAGGTATTATAATTGATTTATTATGAGATATATTATACAAGTAATATTGATGTAATTTTATATGACTATAGGTGTTTCCTCAAAAATACCTAGGTTGGAATATGGAATACCTCATTAAAATTCAAGTGTAAGGTATACAAGTACATAAATATTATAATTTATGAATAAGATCCACATATTATACCCTACTTTTTGTTTATGTGATTCTTGTGGTTAGACTCTACCTTGTATTTTTTCATCATACACTTTTCAATCAATTGTTTGTTTTGTGTGTTCATATTATTATTTTGTTTAGTATTTTTATGTTATATATTTTTTAATTATTGAATAAATACAGCATTATTCAATAATAAGAACATTGGAAATCATAACTTAGACTAATCCTAAAATATAAACAATCTAGTTTTATGGCTAAACTTTTGGCATAAAGAAGTTTTAATTATTTGGTAAAGCTAACATTAACCTATAGACTATTTTGTGATATTCTTGGAGTACTTATATTTAAGACCAAACATCTGGACTATGTAAATATTTTTAAAGCCATTCAAAATGTGGATATGACATGATATTTGTAACTCACTAACACTTAACCATGGCATGAGATTATAAGTCTATTGGGCTTAGGTCATGATGGGATTAATCAAAGTCATTTGGATTTTTGTTGGATTATTATTATGTTTTTATTTTATTTCATTTTAATAAGCAATGTTGACCTTAGATATACCTAATCAATGATTAAGGTTTTCTATAAGGTCATTAATATCATTTGATGCATGTTAGGAATTCAAATAGTTTTGTGTTTGGATGGATATGAGGTTTTCGAAATCTATAGTCTTTCATGAATGTGTATTTTTCATGATTACACTCATTTTATTGGAAGACACAACTACATTTTCAAATGGGAATAAGTGGACTATTCTTCTATTTGAATCTCCAACTTGTGGAAGCTATAATAGTTTAAAATGGTACTATGTTGGAGGATAAAGAGGAGGGTATGGAAGGAAAATATTAAAATGTGAAGAAATAAGATAAATGAAGGTATAATGGTTATGAATACATTCTTAGGAACTTCCTCAGAACAAGTCTATTTTGGATTTCTATGCAAATTTAAAATGTGGTATTTTTAGTTTGAATAAAAATCATAACATGGCTTGAAAGTAGATGTATTCCTATTGAGTTCTTATATTTAGTTTTATATTTATAAAATGATTACTTTTATCCATATATCATGGCCAATTAAAACCCGTTATTGGGTGATGCCAAGAAGGATTTATCTCACCCTTGGATGGCATATAGATGAGTTTTATAAATCAATGTCATGGTTATAAGGATATTAGAATGCATATGATTGAATCTCATGTGAATTGTGAACTCTATATGTGTTTTTTCTTATTAAAAAAATCATTGTGCATGTCCTTGATTTTTCAAGTTTGTTTTACAATAGTGTTGTTTTCACTATCAAAATATAATTCTTAATCATAATTGAGTGTTTTTATGTTTTGGTTTGTTGCATGGTGTTGGTTATTTTGTATTTGTGTAACCTTGGCCTAAACCATGGATCTCATTCATAAGTTTTCATAGTTATTTACCTTTATGTCATGAGATATATTTATTATAATATATTTCTCCCTTAAACTAATGGTTGGGGTGGGTAGGGACTCACTATATGGTTAGGCAAATTTTGATGTTGGGAAAGACTTCTTTCCATTATTATTGTACATTTATGTTGAGGACTAATGCACGATTTGCATTGTGTTTCCTTTGAGTTCAAATTATTTTTAGAACTCATTATGTCATGTGTTAATAATATCATGTATAAATTCATGCATTTTAATGAAGGTCTTTGTAGGCCAATGTTGGTGGTTGTATATTTGAATTGATACTTGTAAATGGAGGTTATATAGTTCATTGAGATTCATTCATATCTATTAATTGCCATTATTTTTTTGATGTGTGTCTTTATTGGTTTAATAGTGAAAATTTTCCCTTTGTAATGTGAATTTGATTTTCATGGTTGTGTTTAGTTATTTTACATAAAGGATCACCTTAATATACATAGGTATAATCTCAATGATTTATATCTTAACTTAGGAAAACATAATATTTTTTATATTATTATTTGTCAATAGAACTATATAATCTAAGTCTTTATTGTATTATATGTCAATGGAAATATAATCTAAGTATTTATTGTTTAATATTGATAATATTTTGAGTTATTTTATATTATTTTCACTCTTTGTGATGACATAATATCTACATATTATCCATTACATGTTGAGTATACAATAATGAAGGAATATAATTTTGAAGATTAAGTTTATTATTGATAAGTAAAAATTTATTTAATTATAAATTTAAAAAACACTTATATATCATATTTAATTCATTATCTAATATGTTATTATTGTTATTATGGTCGCTATGTCTAGATTACTAGAATGCTCACTTGTAACCAGTTCACATAAGATCATTTGATTATATGTTTTTAGCTTATTGGTGAGATGCACTTTATGGAAATCTTACGAATATCTAGGTTATACCTAAAAATTAGAATAGATGTAGTTATTATTATTTCAATAATGAATATAACTTAGTCTTAAACAAAAATTTCATATTAAATCAATGTAACACATTTTTCTTGGATGAGTAACTACATTTTATTTATGAACTTGTGACATTTGTATTCACTTTTGTTATCATTATAATTTTAAAATATTAACATTTCCTGGTTATTTTGAAATTGATTATTCATTAAGCTTTGATGTAATTTTAATTGGTTTAACTTCTTTAGATGTTTTTTCATTTTTTGATGGAAAGTTCTAAAGATGTGGTTTTTCTATAGATAACAAATATCATTTATTTCTCATGTTTTTGGAGTTAAGAATAATTGGATGTTTACATCAATTGAGGTATGAATATTTTTATCAAACACATTAATATAATCACTATGATTATTATTTATTTATTCTTTTAAGTGACTATAGACTATCTTTGAGCAGTCTCATTTGATTTTCTTTTATAAGGGTACTGGTTGGATTTTTTTCTTGTTATAGTTGTAGCATATAAAGATTGGTTATTTTATTTTATGTTGTTTATTTTATTTCATTATAATCCTTATTAAGACAATAAATGGGTAATATTTGGATATTTGTCTCATTTATTTCATTTATCCAATGGTAATTTTCCTTTTATACTATGTGAATTACTTAGTTATAGAAAATTAGTAATAGTTTTAGCATGTTAGTAATGACTATGACATTATTAAAAATTAAAATTAAGTTATAATTATTTTTACATATGTTATTTAGTTAGTTTTTAAGTATTAATGGTTGCATATGATTAAATTAAAAATTTATTGTCACATAAGTTTAAATGGTTCTTACTCCCTTAATTAATTTATGAAGTAAAGCTTCCTTTGTAAGTTAACCTTTTAGGTTAAGATTAAATTGTGGTTTTATTCATTTGAAACACCAAATATAATGATAAGGAATAATTATTTAGCTGGTAATTAATTTTCATATTAATATAGTTTCTAATTATAACTTTACATGTATTATGATGTTTTTTGAAATCAAGTAAATATAATTCCATTATTAGAAAATTGAATTATTTACGCAATAGATAAGTATGCACTATTATCTTTAGATTCTCATATCTATAAAATTTTAATGATGAAATACTATCATTCATTAATATACATAGGTAAATTTATTTGAATAGTTATGATCCATATGGATGCATTATTATAACATTTTGTGGTCAAGATCATGTGTATGCATGCTGCCTAAATCCAATTATAAAAGTATAACACTACTATTTATGTACTGCAAAAATATTTATGTGTCATGGTAACCATGATCAAACCCATTTAATTACTCTCTTATTGAATTAATTATAGCATGTTTTCTATTAGTAACCCTTCTTGTTTTGGTTACAAGATAATTAAGTTGTTAAAATGGTTTATGTATGATAATGAATGATTGCAAAAAGTGAAGTATAAATTTGAATCAAATTTATAGCCTTGAAAAATAACCAAGGTAGACTCACATAATGATTTTCAAAAGAGATTAAGTGTCTTCCATGAGGAATAACACTAAGACATATTTCAAAATTTAAATTGATATTGATTTATCTTTACGATTATTGGATTAACAATACTGATATCATATAACATCAGTAATTTGAACATGAACTAACTTATATTTGTAATAATGTTGTCTTTCATGATAATTAATAGTTTATTAAATATTTTTTAATTAATATGAAATATGATAAATAGATTATATATGATTAAAATGTTTGGTGATGATGTTTTTTAAAATTTATTATCTTCACAATCTCAAGATATAATGAAATATGATGAGATATAGTATGTAAGTAAACATTTTGATTTTATTTTGAACCTTATAGGGTGAACATTATGCTTCCCATAACTAGATCAAAGTATTGGATGGTCAATGGTTCCATTAAAGGTTTGCAATCTCTCTTTTAGGTATGCCTTGCCATGAAGGGAAAGATTCTAAAATTATGGTATTATTTTGAAACTCTTTTTGGAATGTGCATACATGAAATCATACTTATAATATTTCTCCCTTCATTGAGATATCTTAAATGAGTTGTTTATAAACCACATCCTTAGTTGGCTAGCACATTATTATAAATTTATCTTCATAACCATGAAATTTAATGTTTTTATTGGTTTGAATTTTAGAGTTTATGGCATGTGGTATCATAACCTCATTAAACCCTAGGTAAATTTTGGAATCAATAAATGAATTTTTTTTTTAATATGTCTTCAGATCATGATAACTATAGTTATTAGGGAAGTTAGGAATTATAGAAGTGATATGGTTGATAATCATGATTAGAATCAGTATGAAACCCTTGATGCTAATATTGATCATAACAATAGTAATGATAAAGATCATGAAAACTCTAGAAATAACATCCCTAATGGTCATAATGATATTATCAATAAATTTTTGGGTGCACTAGGTAACATTCAAGTGAAAATATAAGGGTATGTTCAAATTTTGACCCACTTAGAAAATATACAAGAAAATGGGAAGGAAGAATAATGCTGAGATGTGAATCCAAGACAATAAGATGTTGTGGATTCCATCATCAAGGAGCTCAAAAATATTCCTGATCCCACATTATCTGGTCAAGATACTAGGGATGACAGTGGGGCATAGTTGATTAACTTAACAAATATTTTACTCTACATAATATGGGTTCTAACATCAAAGTTCACAAAGGAGCCTACTAGTTGGTTAGTGATGATGATTTTTGGTGGAACCAAATGTGTGTTATTAAGGAATATGATTCCATGAATCTCTCATTAGAAAATTTTTATAATTAATTTTGAATAGTATCTATAAATATTAAAAAATTATATAATTCCAAAAACTGAAGTAGGGAATAATGTTTATTTAATAATATAGAAATAAGTTTATTGGTCTCCTATGTCATGTGAATTACATGCATGATGAGGAAATCAAGGTTACTAAGTTAAAATTAGGCTTTAATTAAGTAATTATGCATGATGTGAACATGAATAACCCATGTACTTTATCTTCTTCCCTAAAATTAACAATGCACTAAAGAAAAAGAGAAATCTCATTAGAAGGTAAGATAAAATTATCATAGTAACAATTTATAGACTAAAAAAATAAGAAATACATCTTGTAAGAAAACTTTTCAATAAAATGATAAAAAAAAGGACTTTTGTACAAGTATAAACTCTTTAAGAAAATTATAGAATAAAAATATATGTTCTAAATCTTAGCCATATGTGAAGAAGAGTAATGAAAATAGTAACATAAATAAGAAAAAATTTGTGACACAGCTACAGGGGTTAATACTATCCATTTTCCTCCTAAAATATAAATATGGTGAAAATAATTAACACAAATATTTCCTTTGGATGAGAGGTAATCATGCCTAAAATCACAAAGTTTGTTTCTATATAAAACAAAAATGTAGACCTTTAATCCACTCTGATTGAAACTAGAGGTATGGTTTTTGTTTTTAATTCACAATGTTAATTGATTTAGGAGATAATTATAGTTTTATTTATCCTTCAAGTTGTTTTAAATGTAAAAATAAACCCTCTATACTTAGATAAGGATGGGAGGTAGAGTTTGGCACCAAAAAAAAAGTGGTTGTTTCTAAATGTCTAGAATAGGTTGAACTTGATCTAGGAGTTCTTAAGACTCATGTAAACCTATTTCTTACACCATTATTATCCTATGACCTATTTTAATAGATGTATTGGTTACAACAACATTGACCAAAGATTTATTTATTAAATAAATGGATCCGATCTCTTGATGAAGCTGGTAAACCTGTAGTAATCCAAGGTATCATTAACCATTCATTCAAAACTATTATTTTAGCCTCAAAACTAAAAAGAGCATTAATAAAAGGGTTTAATATATATTATATCAAGATAAATAAATTTTATAAATAAAATGGATTAATCCTTAAAGATTATCATTTCTTAGAACAATTTACAAATGTATTTCTTGAAGAACTACTAGGGTTACCTCTTGTTGGCATGTTATTTGGATGGATCATCAATTGTAGGCACTAAAGGTAGTGAAGCCCATATATCCTCTCCATAAAATAGGCCTATAAAGGGTACCTAATGTATATATCTACTTGGTCACATTGTACTAGTTTTACTCAGTTTGTCATTATGAATGGTTCTAATTTAAGGGGCATGTGTTGGATATATAACAATAACCTTTATTTTGTCCTTTGATATATGAGATAAATATGAAAGTTTATTTTTCTTTACCATGAATATTTTTAGAAAGTTTTAAGAAGCAAAACAAACTTGTATTTTAAAATTTCCCACACGATTAAAATTAGTTAGGTTTTTTCTTAAATGATAGTGTGCCTAATTTAAATGTGTTTATTGTATTATATTCGATAGTGCATTCATGTCAATAAAAAAAAAATGAAATCAAAATATATCATAAAATAACTTGAATTACTTGTATTAACCCTAGATAACAAATTTAATAAAAAAGTGAAAAAGAAAGAAAGAGGGAAAAGAATGAAAAATAATGTTGAAATGAACCATAATGTATCTACTTGATGAAAGGCACCCATAAAATAATTCCTCCTCTGGCTAATATTCACACAACCAGTAAAGGGAATCATCTCTAAATTCTAAGGGAAATAGAAAGTAGGAAGAAGAGTGACACCACCACCATTTACATGCATAGATAATGAAATAACAACCCCATATCTTTCACTAATAGAAATATTCTCTTCAGTAACATAGTTAGGATTAAAAAATCAACATTAAATTACAGATTTTGGTAACATAAAAATAGTTAAAAGAGAATGAGGAGAGAAATTACACTACAGCATGATAAAAAAAGTTTTTTGTTCAATATCCCCTCAACTAGAATAAACAAGAGCCAAATCTTTGAAATGACCATAGGTTGGTTGTTTGTAACAAATTTGGTGAGTGGAGGGAAATATTTTCACCCCTAAAAGCAAGTTCCTTTCACTTTAATTTAATTCACACCTAAAAAATAGATAAAACAAGTTATTTTTGTCATAAGTGAATAAAAAGGACATTTATGTTATTCAAAATGCACTTCTTAGACTTAATTATGAAAGTGAAAGCATATTTTGAATTGGAAAATTTATCTTAAAATTTATTATGCCATGAGGAATATTCAAACTAGATTTGTAACATTCTATACAATTTGAAAATGGGCCTTCAATTTGAAAGCTATGGAGGAAACTATTTTTGAGGTTATTTAAGTCACTAGAGTAGGATTGTTTTAATTTGGGTCAAAACATTATTAGTTTTATAAAAAAAATTAATAATAATAATAATTATTATTATTTCTTTTAAATTAAGGGTCCATGTAGCCATTCATTTGTGGTCCCTAGGTCAGTCAGATGATAGCTAGCCACACAATCACACATTCATGAGGATGGTTATTGGCTACCATATACATGTGTTGATTACCAACTAGCATCTGTGTGGTTCATGAGGTTGGCCACTGACTGCCATTCACATGTATAATGGCTAGTACATCCATGAGGGTCATTTATGGAAATTTTATCATCTTATATGCAATGTATCTATATCATACTATCTATAGTTTTAACTTAAATATACTAGCTTATATAAATGGAAAGCTATGCATACATATAAGTATATATATAGACATATAAAAATAGAAACTATCTAAAGGAGTCCTAAATCATCAAATAATAACTGAAGGATTTTTTAGAATGGTTTAGAACATGATATTTGTGAGTCCATAGTGAGATATGAGATTCCATAGTGTGACTATCAAAGTTTTTAGCTTGACTATTGTAATCCATAACTTAACTTTCATAATCCAGAGCTATCTGTCAAGGTCCATAAAATACCTAAAAAAGTCTAGAGTTGCACTCTAATGATCATTTTATGGTCATGGCACTTATTTATCTTCATAAGATCATATAAAAAATATTATTTGGATTCTATAATACATTTACATATCAAATATGTAAGGCTAAACATGTAAATAGTTATAACATCATGTAAAAAATGCTAACTCAAACTCACATAAGCTTATATAGACAAAGTCATTCATAGTTTACCTTAGGCTAGTTATAAACCCTAAGACTATATGAAATGCTCAACTCAAATGGAATATTTATTGCTATGAAGGATGATATACTATGTTTATAATGAGTTATAGTGTGGACTCATTAGGTTTCCATTTGAAAGTTAAACATGTGCATGAAAATGTTGTATATATTTTATTCACCTTGTGTGATGGAGTGGTGATACCACATGGATGGAAATGTTAAGGACCCTCATGTGGGTCACTTTTTCACCTATTATTATAGAAAATGATATTTATCTCCTTTTGGTAGTGATCTATACATTGTATTTATTCAAATGTTGGAGTGACTTTCCATTAGAGTTGGATGCCAGTGATGGTTAGAGAGGATCATGTGGACCTTATATGGAATCTTGGAACCAAATAAGTACAATCATCAACTTAATCAAGTGATGATTATGTTAGATTGCTCTTCATTCCTTTTGATACATTTTTAGTGAATATCTAAGGCATATGGATCCAATTTGGATTTTGATATTTGAATGTTGTGGTCAATAACCCATATAAGGTTATGACCCATTTATTGAATTATATGTATAAACAACACCCTTGTGTTGAGACAATAATGTTTTAGAGTTGATCTTGTTGATAAGAATAATAAAGAGGAATGTGATTATTTTTCATTATTATAAGAAAGTTGGAATGTAACTTCCCACTTTTGGATCATCTTGATTTGATTGATGTATCCATGATAGTTGCGTGCCTTGATAATAAGGAGATAATTTCTTCATAGATAAGTTGTGTTTCCATGGTGGTGACACCTAGTTGAGTGATTTGATTATGAGAGGTGATATAATTGATTAAGGATAACTTTATTATGAAGATATAGGTAGAAAAAAAACCCTAAGTGGGTTCAACTCCTTATATCTTAAACATGATTATGTTAAGAGCTTTTTTGTTTTACTTTTTTAGCTTGTATTCTATTTTCCTAGAACATGCAGTTTAGCATGGATTTTGACATCAACTATTTTTTGTCAATATTTTTTTGAGATGACCCTTCTCTCTTCTTTTTGACCACTACATCCATTTTATAGTTTGTGTTGTAAAAACACATGAAGAATCTAGCGGCATGCATTATTGTATTACATGTTTTTGTTGGTTTTTAGAGCTCATAGTGACTTATTTTCATAATAATGACATACCCTTATTTTTTGTGAGTTTAGGGATATCATTATGTATGGAATTGTGAGGAGTGAATTTGTTTCACATCCATGATTCTTTGTAATTTCTTACCTAAGATGATTCATTCTACAATTGTGTTATTTTATTAATCATCTAGGAGTGTCACTTAGACTTTGACTCATATTTGATGCATTTTTTGACCTTATTACTAAGGTTTTAATTATTTTGGTATGATTTTCATATAATAATCATGAGATCATGATTTAAAATTATATCTAGATTGGTTAATTTCGAGGGCACCATAATGGATATGACACATGAGTATTGGAAGTTGGGATGATTTTTTAGGACCCTTTTTGAGGACTATGTTATAAGTATGTGTAATTAAGGGGGAACTTGTAACTTATTTTTATTATTTATTCCATAGACCAATATTTGTGAGTGCCTATTGTGTACCATATTGGTTAGGTGAGTACATAACATGGTTCATGATTTTCCTAAATAAGATTTCATAGAACCTTATCGATCACTTTGTATAGAACATTATTGGAAATGGTTAAATTTTTTTTTTTTTAAATAAAAAAATTTAGGAAAACTTGTATTATCTATAGTAATTATTGTAAAAATGTGATATGTTGTTCACCGAAGAAAGTGTGAACTTGTTTGACGTAGTTTGTGCATTGATAATGTTAATTATATGGAAGTGGATCTTACAAGACCCTCTATATAATTACACAATTAGTTGGTGGAGATCCTCTTCATAGTGGAGTGTAGTGTGTTATGTTAGTATATTAATATGTGTTACTATTTTATCTCTAAAAGAATATTCCATATGTTCCCTATGGAATTTGGGAAGAGGTTATTTTATATTTTGACTTAACTAGCATCAAAATGATTTTATTCTCTCTCACCATCAAGTGACATCATCATAAATTGAATATATTATGTCTTATATGATATTAAGTGTTCCTTATGATCATAGAAATGTATCATTAGTGTTGAGTGTTGATTCACTTACATTTCATGGCCTTTTTAGGATGGTTTCCTCTACTTTGTGTTGGCTAGATAATTTTTATAGATGGAGTGGCTTTATGGCTCCATTTGGTTTAAACTTTTATCTTGTTTGGGGGAGTGTGTTGTGAGATTTGCAACTTATATGTTCATAAGTGTGTGGTGGTCTTGGAAACTTGTATTTTTAATGATTACTTCATACCATGTGAGGGTGTTAAATATTTGTGTTTCTATTTATTGATAAATTAGATACCTACTCACCATTTGTGGCCTTTAGAGCTGCACTAATCAATATTAATGTATCTAAAATTGTAAACTTTTACAACTTGATGTGGCCTACCTTGAAATTAGTTCAAATATTGTTTGGGATTTTTAAGTTGATTTAAATCTCATTTTTATTGTTTTATTAATATGGATTTTGAGGCTATTTATCCATTTATTATTTTGAAACTTTACTAAATGTTGAACCTCCTAATTCTCATTCTTGTCTTCATTTTTATTGAATCAAATTGTCTATCCATTTTCATCTTAATTATTCATTGAATTTTATTTGGTTGTATACCTTGTCATTTTTATTTTTTGTTGATTGAGTAGGATTGCTTAGATGATTTGATTTTACACTTTTAATGGATTGTTAATCTTTCAATTTTTTAAAGAGTATTTTTTCGATAAACCATTTTTAGTACCTTTCACCTTGTGTGAATGTGGGAGTAGTAGGTGAGAAGTATATTATTAGCATTATAGTCAAAGATAATATTATGACATGTTGAGTATCTTTTTGAGTAAGTTGAGACACATTTATTCACTTGTCACTTCTTAAGAGGATATAAGGATTATGTGAACTTTATCCTTGTTTTAATGTTTATATTAACATATGTTTCCTCCTAAATATTTGAGTCATGAATATGGGTTATTTTTTTAATATTGGATACACTTTGATTTGATTTGTGATTAGGGTTTGGGCTTCAAGATAAATGTTTAAAGTCATCCCAATGGTTTTTATGATTATCATTTGGGCATAACTAAAAGTTTCCAAAGTTATCCCAATGGTTGCTACAATTTGGATTTTGGCATTGAGATGAGTGTTCAAAGTCTCTATAATGGATTTAGGTATTACTTATGGGCATTGGGACTAACATTGGATTGATATATTATGTATGGGTATCATAAATAGATTTTAAAATTATCTAAATAGGATCCTTGATAGGGTTAATTTTAAGATGACATAATAGAAAATCCATTGTAAATTTTTGGTGAATCTAGGAAAATTTGATTCATAGCTATGGCAAATTCTCTATGGGCAATGGAAAATTTATAGGTTGGATGGAATGGATAAACTAAATGGCTTTAAATCTTAACTCTAACAAATGATAAATCAAAAAAATTACAAAACCTAAATATTATTACATATTTGGATTCATATCAAAGAGTTACGTAATTTTAAAAAACAAATCATCACAATCTGAGTTCGTATGCAAGAGTTACGACCTCTAGAAGCTGGCAATTGGTTGCATCATTTGGTTATGTCATCTGCTTGTTTTGTATGTTTTATTCATACATTTGTATTATTTAGTTCTGTAAGCTAAATTATATAACCATGTGACCAAACTATAAGACCAAATTGTATGACACAACTAGATGACAACTAAATGATGCAACTGACTACCAACTTTTATAGGCTATAACTTTTGTATACGGACTCAGATTGCAATATTTTTTTTAAATTGAATTTATATTTAAGAGGAATATAAATATGTAATAATATTTATGTTTTGATAATTTTCTTTTACTTTTTATCTCTATCATTTGACACTATCGAAAGGTATTTTCATTCGATACTATCATTTAGTTCTTCCATTCAACACTATCATTTAGTTCCTCCATTTAGCACTATCACTCAGTTCCTCCATTCAAAAATATCATTTAATTCCTCTATTATGCACTATCATTAAGTACTATTTTCCTCTAGTTTCAGTTCTACCTATTAGCTTGTTTGATATCAGGGGAGGTTGTACTCTATATGTCGTAAATTGAAGTGCAATCTTTTATATTATTGTAAAGGGTTGGTGATTTTACCCTTAAAATTATTTATATATATAAAATTGTAGTGATCTATTCCCATCTACTTATCCTAAAAAATCACCAAAACCAAAATCCAAAAAATGGAATATTCATGAATTAATGAATATTTTTGCTAAAATTTACCCTGATCCTTGATTAGGTTTCGGCATTAGGATTGCATCCAAAGTCCTACCATTATATTAAAGAAATAGGTTTTGGTAAAATGTGATATATAAATCTAAATTCATTCTATTATAACTAAGTGAATGGTTGGGAAATGATGATAAAATAATTTCAAAAGTCATCCTTATGTTATTTCATTGATTGAAAACCATGATTTTTGTTCATCTAATGGGTTAAAGACCCCTTATATTGATATAATATCATGAGGCTAATCCTATAGTTTCCAAGTGATTGAAATGTTTTATCTTAATATTTGGCATATAATGAATGGGATAAGAAGTAAATTAAAGTTCTTTTGTTCACTTGAGATAATTTATATAAAAAATATCCTTACCTTATACTTAAACAAGCCACTGGACACATTGTAATACATGTTCTATATATTAAGTAACAATTGATTGGACTAGATCATATTTGATTATGTGTCATGCTATATTGGAAACCAAATATTAATCAACAACATTTCAAAATTATCTATAGAGAATTGAGATCATTGACTTAGAGAGACTATTGAGTTGAGTTAGTAAGATTCGTTGATATTGTTATAACATTATTAAAACTATAATTTTGAATCTTGGTGACTTTTAGGAGGAATTTTTCATATGAGGAGGGGATATGATCCTTAATTTTAATAGTTATAGTTTAGTTGGACCTTATTTTTATCATACACATGTCTATTGTAATGTGTTCCTTATATTGTTTGAGACGTGAGACACTTGATGTTATGTTATCATATGATTAATAAATAATTATTAATATATTTCATTATACATTCGATGCCATTTAAATTTTTTTACATGAGTGTGATTCATATACTGGTGATACATTATTTTAGTTGTTTATTGAGATGCACATTATATTGACATGTTATTAGAGCTAGTTTTTCTTTAAAATATGATTAATTATATGTATGTTTGTATGTTTACATGTATATGTCACCCCATGATTATTATGTAGAAAATATTATTAGTGTAATGCTTTTATGTATACA
Organism: Torreya grandis; assembly: GCA_037957365.1. Taxonomy (NCBI): domain Eukaryota; kingdom Viridiplantae; phylum Streptophyta; class Pinopsida; order Cupressales; family Taxaceae; genus Torreya; species Torreya grandis. Next base: position 428,499 of record JARHVA010000459.1, read on the forward strand.
ATGAATTTTCCTTCATCTTACTTGAGATTTTTTTAAGTTTAGTTGCTTTGGCTATCCTAGGATAAAGAAAGTTTATGTGTTGAACGATGTGAATGATTGTAGGTGGAAAATAAACGTATATTTGAGTAAATTTATCATGTATTATATTATTCACTATATGTTTTATATCCTTATTTACATCTATCTATCTCCTTTTTAATGTGTTCTAGTCACTTGTAATTTTGGGATTTATATACTATATAAAACTATTCATGCTCTCTTTACCCATACCTTAGGTATTTTTTGAAATCTTTAGAAGTTCATTAGGTTTAAAATGGAGCTAAATTGTTGTCACAAATTTTAAAACATGAATGGAATTGAATACCCAACTTTAGAGGGTGACATAACATTATTTTGTGATATTTTTTTGTCAAATTTAGAGTTTGTTGACCAATAACAATGTATAGGAGTGTTTCTAAGAGGAAAAAAACTTTTAGGAAAGCCCATGTGCCCATTTATGACATGGATAATTGATATAATAAATTTTTGTGTGCATTTTTTACATTCCCACAAGGGTATGTAGGGAGAGTTAATACATGTAATACTTTAGTGAGAGAAAAAGGCATGAGGAGGGATAAGTCTAACATTCCCATCAGCCAAGGATTGAGGTATTTATCTATAATCAGGTGTGTTGATGTGAGTTTTATATACACCTTAAAGAGTTTTGAATGAGGTATCCTAAATTTTTTTGGATCTTTATGGAATTGGGTTCCACTCCAAGCCATGTGTTACACATATGTGGTTAAAACAACTGACTGGTGGAATATTAAGTTGAACTTGTCGGTTGTTAAACAAGGTTTTTTGGATGGATGCATGGATTATAATAAAAAGGGTAAATCACTAGGTGAGTTGGATGGGTGTATAACTATTTTATGATGGGTAGATCCCAAAGAAGCTAAAATAAGGAATGGTAAGGGAGAAAAGAAGGTTCTATGTCTTTGAAAAGGAATTTCTAAGGCTATTTATTTGGTGGACAAGTACCTTTAGAGCCAGTGTTTTATGTTTTTAGATTTTACACACTCATAAATAAACATGGTTAATAGCCCGAGATAAAAAAATATAGGATGCTTAATTGTCTCTATTAAGTTTCTTATTTTTGAGGCTATTATTTCACACCTTTACATAAGAGGTTATATTTTATACCAATAAGTTATCTAGGGTAGCTATGGATTACACCTAAAAGACTATATGAAAGTAAGATACATCTACACACATTGGATTATCAATTCAACTTGTATTAACTATCTAAATCAATGAAATTTATCAATCCTCAATATCTATTACACATCTAAGACTAATACTCATTAATAAAAGAATTAGATTCATCTATTAGCATTGGAAAACATTAGAATTATAAAATCAATATAGATAAAGAAACTTCAAATTTATTAACACAGAGAAGAAAGAAGAAAGAATAAACATTGTTGCATGATAATTAATTTATTGATTTATTCTTGTGTATTCATTTAAAACTTTGACCCATTGAAATCAGGTTTCTACATGTATATAAATAACATAGGGAAGGGGTCACCTCACCCTCCGAGTTTTAGAACAATTTGATTACATCTTAAAATACTATTTGATAATTCATAGTTACATCCTTATAATTTATATATAATTATGTCATGAAACATGTGTATGTTGACAAAAATGATTTAGTTAATTACAATATAGATGTAACCAGGACTTAACTATTCATTTATAATTGCTACATGTAGTGTTTTACAAAAATAACCTTCAAGCTAAATCCATTCTTGCTTAATGTTTGTCAAAAATGTCATTAAAACTATATTTATGTATTTACTTGATGACATGGTAACTATATATGTACTTGGAGATGTACTCATTTATTGATCTTAAGTTACCATTATATCTGAAGTGTGAGGTGGAATTTATGTGGCTATTATTACTAGCACTATAGGTGGTTTATATGGAGTAGAACTGGCATGTGACATTTGCACTACTTACTTTTTAACATCCAACTCTTGGTAATATGTATAGGCCTTAACATGTTATTCATGAATTAATTTCATGTCCAAAAGATGCAGCCTAGTCACCTTGTCTATCTATCCATAAGTCTAGTTTGTTTTATCTTGGTGGATATAAATCTAACCCAAAAAACTTCTACCTCTATCGTTTTTCCTAGATGTGCTAAATTTGGCTTCAATATCCTCCAAGATTACACCTTGTAGACTCTATTTAAAGTCATCAAAGGATTTTTTAATCATATGATCAAATATATCTTGAGTTATTAGCTTCCCTTTATTATCCTAAATTATTATCAATTTAAATTTAATCAAAATTTACTTGGTCCACTTCTCTTATTTGGCTAGTTTGTTTACTAGAGATTTAGAGGATGATACCCAATCTTGGGCCTCCTATGTTCGTATTAAATATATATTCAATGAATTTAATTCCTCTAGAGGATTAATCAAGTCCAAGTGGATAAATGCCTTATCATAATGAGAAATTTAATTTATTCTCATCCTCTTTGAGAATCTTAAACAATCTAGTTATGTAATTTACATGAGGAGCCAAATTAACTCCCAAAGAATGAATTGAATCTATAATTTCGTATATCCTAAGTGCTACATTCTACACATCTTTTTTAATCCCTTGGGGACTCAAATTACCTATTGTTACTCTCTAATTATTTCTATCTCCTCTTTAATATCTTATCTATCCATTTCCATTCCCTCATGTAGGGTAAAGATTGCCTTAGTATGGGTCTCTGTATAGGACTCGAGGTTATCAATGTATGGGGACTTACAATTTTTCTTATTCTATCTCTTCAAAAGGGAATAAACCTCTTACATTTCCTTCATGATAAAACTTCTACCAGATTTATCCTTTATCTTCCTCTTCTTCACCTATGGACTGAAGTTTTACCTTTATAAAATAATGAGCTCACTATTGGAAGTTTAGTTATCTTCAGATTTGGCCTCTTAAAGTCCAAAGCTCCTGACTCCTTAGCCAATCTAGAAGAGTGAACTTAAAAGGATATAATGGTTAATATTCCACTTACACATTATATTTAGGATTAGTCTCAATTTCAAAAGAAGGCTAAGGTATTGATGGCCAAATTATGGCATTGGATGCATAATGAATACTGGTTACTTCCTTTAATCCCTCTTGGTTGTCACTATTCTAGTTATGGAGGTTAGTGTTGAATAAATAAAAGGTGAACCCAATTGGGTATAATAATCAACAATTGGAGTGGTGGATTAGTTGATGGCTATAATGGATAGAGGTATGGTTGAAGGGATGGACACTAAAGGAATAGAAACTATAGGACTGGAGGGTGAGTTAGGTGAAGTGGCACTAGGTAGATCAGTAGATGGGTGCATAAATAGGAGACCCAAATAAAGTGATTAAATAGGAATTAATGTGGAAAACAATTGTGTACTTACGGTAGAAACTTTGGGTAATGAAATCAAAGGAAAAATTACTAAGGGGGATATAAGAAGAGGACCCTTACTAGATGATTCAATGGTGAGAGGTAATTTTGATTTCATTACTTTTAGGTTTAGTACCTTGGTCTATTGTAACTCTTCATCATCCACTTATTATGATGGATTTTCCAAGGAAGGTTATGCTTCCTTGAGTATTTTGAATGGTGAGTTTTGTGGTTTATCCCCTTTTGGTTTCCTCTAATAGCACTGTGTTAATCTACTATCTTGTGGAATCATTATCTATTAGGGAAGAGGAGTGGGAATTATGTTGGGTGTTGGAGATGTTGAAGTTGTTATTTCCTCCTCATAAGAGGAGATAAAAAAAAGATACTAACTTCTTTCCTTTGTTCACTATCTCTTCCATGAGCCATCTCCTCTTCTATCTCGTCCTTAAACTTTCTTAGTTCAATAGTTGATGTTTAAACTAGAAGAATTTATTTCTCTTCCACTTGTGTAGAGATAAGCTCTTAATCTCATTTTTTTTCATCCTATCCTCTAGTAAGTAGTGTCTCACCTATAAAGTTCTCTTGTTCATGTGGTTGGTCTTGAGATATGAATGGACCTTGGGGATCTTGTCCCTCTCCTTCTGGTTTTTGAGATGGCCTATCACTCCAAAATTTAGAATATATCCATCTTCCTAGAGGTTGAATCATGAAATTTTCCTTAGTGTGAGAGAGGGTTCATATTTTATCACACTCAATAGATACTCACTTAGGCATAAAATCATTTCTCTTTTTTTTACCTTTTCATCATCCTTAGATTTTAGAAACAAAAAATCATGATCAATTGGTTCATGTTTGTAAGTGAGTCCAATGGTATGAATCTTCTTTTAGACTTTCCCATTATGATACTAGTATCTATGGGAGAGATTGGGAAATGCATATGCTCTCTTGGCACTTCCAGCTTCCTTGAATTATAGTCACATAATGAATTTCATTCTCGTAATAGTTATATGGGAACCATGGAAGGTATCCTTCTCATTATTTGTTAATTCCTCATCAATATCATTTTGTATTTGGTATGCAATATCCTATTTTGATACCTTGTCTAAAATAAACTTAAGAAGCAAAAAATGATCCTCCTTGTGTCTAGTAACCATGATGATAGTATAGTTAGGATAGATATAATAGTCTCCAAATTATTATCAAGTTTTTTGGAAGTGTTGGGTGAAATTTTAGCCAAAGGATAACTATGAACGGCCATACATATTTGAGGGTAGATATCTTCAGGAATATTAGCTATACTCTTAACATATGATTATATACGAGAGAAAGAGTAATAATCACAAATATGATTCTTAATAAATTATTTGTTTATATCCCATAGGACTCAATTGTGCTTATATATTATCCCCATGACTATAGATAATAGATAGGACATCATGTAGAAGTTACCCCCATGTGGCCTCCTATCCTTGTGTAAAATTTGCTCCTAGAGATGAATGATAATAACTTCCCCTAATGCATAGGTATGATCTAAGGTAATTATTAGGTATATCAAGGGAACCCATTCCAAATTTAATATTATTTAAAAGGAAAAAAAATATTTAAAAATTCCATTCGCACATGGATCCCCATCTTGAATCAGGTGATGGGAATAAGATTCTTGACATATTCTTGTAGAGTAATTTTTTATTTAAGGAGAATAGACCTTGATAGTGATTAATCCACATTATTGGCCTTATTATAGGTATAAAAAATATACAAATCAAATGTGACATCTATCATGGGTAGACTCAAATACCTATTAAATGCATCCCTTAAAATGTATGTGATAGCTGTGTTTTTGTTGATGTAGTGAAGGTAACTACCATCTACTATTTTTACCTCAAATAAGAGGCCTCATAATAATTCTATGCATGTCATAAAAATTGTCTTAGTAGTTGTGTAATATAAGGATTTTCATTTGAATAGAATAAGGCCATTTACTAACTACTTATCCTCAGCTAAAATGTATTCTTCTAGTATAAAGGAGTCCACATTCTCCATATATTCCCATAATGTTGAGTAATTAGGATAGAGACCATAAAATATAATGGCATCAAACATTGATGATAAATACTCTAGGGAATCCCTAATAGATAACATGAAGTGTGTTGAGTCTCTTTTGTATGATATAGATGATGATGCGATGGTGGTTTTGTAGATGTTGGTATGCTTCAAGATTTAGAAATTGGTGTGTATTTAATTAAATTACATGTATTTAAAATCAGTTTAGTTTTAATTAGGTATTTTGAGATTGTTTAAGGTTAAAGTTTAATTGAGATCTTGGGAATTGAGTGTTGTGAACTTGGCTTGGGGCTTGATGTTAATAGATTTCTACATTGATTTCCATTTTTTGAACCATTAATCTCCAATGTTTATGAGATCATCAACTTCATTAAATTCATATTCAACCACCTTGTCCTAGGGTACATGCCATGTAGGATGCCTTGTCATTTGGGGTTCCATGGTATTACCTTTCATCTTTTGTCATTTGTCAGTATATGGTCTAGTTAAGGGAAGTTAAAATTTACTTTTGGTCTAAAAGATATTAAAATTAGAATGTTATTTAGAGAGATTGGGATTTTATTCCAAATTTTTCAAAATAATAGTTGTTTAAGACTAATTAATCTTCAAAAATATTGTAATTCAATTAGAATTAGTTGCATATAAATTCTCAAAGAGAAATTTTCCAAATGAAATTTCTCAAAACAAATCTTCTGATGAAATTTTTTTTGAAGTTAATTATCCAAAGTGAAACTCATCAAAGAAAAGTTTATGAATTAAAATATTCCAAAATAAAGTCATTAAAAAAAATCCTCAAAAATAAAGATTTTGATGAACAAGTTCCTAATGAAAAGTATTCGAAGAGAAAAACTTCATGATGAAAAATTGTCAATTGAAAACTTTCTAAAACAAACTTGAAAAAGTAAATATTCCAAAATAAAGTAGTCAAGGACTTAACTTGTTGAAGAAAAATCTTGCTAAATAAATTTTTCAATGAAAAAGTCTCAGAAACAAAGTTAATTTTAATTCCTATCATGCAAAGCCATTTTTACTATTTTTTTTAATTAATAGGTTAGTTTGACCAAGGCCTTTAAATGGAAATAAGTATAACCCAACATAATTCAATGTTCAAATCACCAAGATTCTAAGATAATGACAACCATCATAACCCTTAAAGACACCTAGATATTTAGATAAAATATACATATTTCCAAAAAATAAAGGGCGCCCCAATTTTTTTGATAAAATATAGGGTGGGGTGTGTTGAATACAAAAAATGGTGACTCATAGGATGAATACTCTAGATTTTTCAAGAACCCAAAATCTATGGTTTTGTAATCCCAATATCAACCATAAATTCATAAAAAAAATTAAATTAAAAATGAAAAAAAACTCTTAATAGTCCTATACAACATACTAATTTTACTTACACCTTCGATCTATGTGTGAAAATTGATCATTTTTATTTCTTGTCTTAGGGTTTTAGGCAAAGACATAGGGGTGATCCATAGGTTTGAACTTGATTGGTTATTAGGTGCATAGACATTGGGGTGCTTGAGCATTGATCTATTGTCAACAAGGCATCCATATCCCTGACAAAGATACATTTGATAACATATTCCTCATTTTCTTCATATTTTTCATGATGCATGATATATTTAAATTATTTCATCATGTATGATTTTTATCTCTTTATTTTCATTTTTTTTGAAATTATGGTTTATGTCTTTTGTTTTTATAATTTTCTTTATTTTTCTTTCTGAAAGAGGGAAGAAGGTGACCATAATGAGATAGTCTTAGTAAAGTTTTGGATTAATAAAAATGTCCCTATCAAATCTCGCCCACGTCCATGATTATTACCTTAAATAATTACTAACTTTTTGTGTGAATTTGACCCAAGGGGATAAGGAGAGTTTTATAAATTTTCACATAACTATGGGAGTATCTTTCACATACCTAATGAAATCATTAGATTTATAACATGTTCATGGCTAACGATCTCATTACTCACCTAGATTATGAATTTTAAACTATAGTATGTAATACCCATTGATTCAAGTTGGATTCAAAACACCTCAAACTATCATTTAATTATACTAATATGCACCAAACTTAAACTACCATGAAATCAAAATAAAACTATCTTAGAAAGCATGAAAACTACTAAAATTAAAAGCAATACTTTATAAAGCATGAACTAATCTAATAAAAGGAAATGATTGAAAGAAAGAGCACTAATAAAGCAAAACTAACCTACTCCTACTTCTACTGAGACATCTATCATTACTCAGAGGCCTCTCTAGATGGGCTAACCTTAAATTAATACTTCAAAAACTATCTATTAATTGGATATGTCAAATAATTTCCTTGATGATATTTCAAATAGAATGCATTATTATCCAAGATCTATAAAATATGATCAGGGTAAACTTGTCATACTTTATTTTTTTCTCATGTGATTTGTCCCATGGTAGAGCCAAATCAAAGATCTTGAATAATTTAAATTTTACTCTCTTGTCAAAACATATCTTGATCTCATCCTGATGTTTTCTAAAGTTTTGCAATGCTTTATCCTTAAAGTATTCCATTTAGATGATATCCAATAATCTAGAATTTATTTTGTCATTAGGGTCCATGTATTTTTGCATAAACTAATATGTTGGAAATTTTAGCATGATTGGAAACACTAGTTATTTCCCATAAACCATTAGATATGGTGATGTTTTAAGGGCCTATTTTTACTTAGTCCAGTCTTCCCATAGTGCATATTTTAGTACAAGATGACATTCCCTAGGTTTATATGCACCTAAATTCTTGATAGCATCTATGATTTTCTTGCTGGTTGACTCAACCAATCCATCCCCTTATGGGTAGTGATTGGAGGATGATCAAATTGTAATATAATTATCATGGGCCCAATCAATAAAATTAGCTTATTGAAATGTTGGCCCATTGTTGAAAACCAAAGAGATAAGGGTGTCAAACCTAGTTGTGACATGTTCCTCAAGAAAACTTATCACATCTTGGGCTATATAGTTATTGGTGCTTATTTCCTCAATCCATCTGGTGCAATAATCTATAACAGTGAGCACAAACTTGTGTCCAACTAATAAAATTGGTTTTTTAACATCAATGAAGTCTAATCCCCATTGGGAATATGACCTACCTTCAATTAGAATATATATTAATATTGATGTGTACCTCTCTTTTTTCCAAAATTTGGCATTCATGGCATGTCCTCACATGGAAGTGAACATCCTTAAAGACTGTCAGCTAGTAATAACCCATTATGAGTATTTTATGGGTAGTAGAATTTCTAGATGGATGGTTACTACCTATATTTTGATGTAGATTTTCTAAGATTTATTAAGCTTCTCCATGTGACATAGATCTTAAATAAGTGCCTTCATAATTATTCTTATAAATGACTCCTTTCCTAATCATATAATGAGAATATTTGAGCCTTAAATCTCTCTTCTTCTCTCTCTTGAGTTCCTAGGGGCATGTTATACTAATTAGGAATTAAATAATACCTAAACACCAATCTTCTTGGGAGACCTATACCATGCATCAATTCCTACTTATTGAGTTCCAATGGTGATGTGTGGGTCTAGTCCAATCATCAATTGAATAATTCTTTGTATTCTAAAAATATTTTTATGATTTATTTCAATATCAAACTCCTAATAATTTTCCATACATTTACCTCTACGCTCCCCCAATTCAATCTATCCAAGTGTGATCTTGACAATAGGATTTGACACTATGTCAATGGTCTTATTCTTGAGAATGTAATGTTTGAAATTCTTAACTACTTTGATGAGAGAGAATATTTGCTTTTCAATTAGGGAATAATTGAGCTCTACATCTTTCAATTTGGTACTCATATATGCAATAGGATGTTCATTTTCATCCCTTCTCTACATAAGTATGGTAGTAATAGTATGTTCTAAGATAAATGAGTACAAGAAAAAGTCTTTAGTGAACTATGGGCTTACCTACATTAAGGCTTGATAAATAACCTTATTTATGTCTTAGAAGGAATTCTTGGCTATAGATGTCCACTCCAATTGATCAATCTATTTGATCATTTCATTAAAGTGTTTGACAATTTTTAAAAATCCTAATAAAAATTTCATTTCAAAATTTATCATTCCAAAGAAATATTTGATATTCTTTTTCGTATTTGGAAACATTATTTTTGAAATCCCCTGGATCCTTTCTGGGTCAATAGTGATCTCATCCTTATTAATAGTATGGCCTAGAATCTTGCCTTTGGTAACATTGAATATACTCTTCTTGGTGTTAATTGATACCCAAAAATTTGTGTATCTTTCAAAAATGGACTGAAGATGGTTGATATGATCATCTCTAGTTTTAAATAAAATAGTGAGATTGTCCATGTATATAATTATGAACTTCCCTATCATTCAATAGAATTCATGATCCATTTCTCTCTAAAAATTAGCTCAAACATTGATCAGCCTAAATGGCATTTGCTTATATGCATATTTTCCCCATTTTATAATAAATGTTATTTTCATCCTATCCTTTGATTTGACTAATAATTGATTGTAACTTAAAAATACTCCCCAAAAGACATATTTTTATACCCACTCATATTTTTTATTACCTCATATAAGGATGGAAAACGATAATTGTCCTTCTTTGAAGCTTTGTTCAAATTCTTGAAGTCAATGCAAAGTCTGATCTCACTACTCTTTTTCTTGATGAGAACTAGAATGGCCACCTAAGAAGAATGTATAATAGAAAAAAATATCCTATAACTTAATAAATTTTCCACTTCCTTATGAATTAGTGGTTCCAAGATAGGATTCACCAGCCTCTACCTTTTCCTAAATGGTTTATGATCAAGAATAAGTGGAATCATATGGGTGATGACTCTAGGATTGAATATACTTAAGTCATCATAGGTCCATGAAATTACATATTTATACCTAATAATTAGTTCCTTAAACTTTTACCTTTCTTCTAGTGTGAAAATTAAGCCAATATTGATGAAGTGTGTGTTCTTTTCATCACCAACATTTTTTGAGCTAAATTTGGATTCATTAACGTTGAGATACTTTTATGATTAGGATTGAGGATATATATCAAAGTTACTTTCCAAGGTGATCATCCAAAATGGGATATGATTATCTTCTAGCTAGAAAACACCTTATTCCTATTCTTAAAGGTACCTATGGTTTATTTCCTCATCATCAATTATTTAAGATCCAAACTATCTTGAGTTTGTCAAAAATTGGATAATTTAATGGTCATCATCAATTATTTGAGATCCAAACTATATTGAGTTTGTCAAAAATTGGATAATTTAATGGTCATCATCAAATACTTGAAAATTTTCAACAATGTATGTTATTAAAGGACAAGGTACCAATTCAATGGAGAACTTCTATAATTTTGACTCTTATAGGGGTGCCAAATTCACTGTTGAAGTGGCCAGTGAATTGATGGCTCCATTTTATTCTCTTGAGAAAGATACTATGTTAAAATATTAAAATGATTCAACTATATCCCATGATCCATGCTTGTATTTATTTAAATATGATCATTTGCATTGATATTTATTATTGACTTGGTTAATAATGAGTTCAAAATATTTTTATGTTAGTGATTCTTTGACATTGTTCTTGAGGACAAAGTATAATTCTAGAATTAGGGATTTATTTTCTACTATGTTTTGGTGCATGGGAATTGGAACCTATATATTACTAATAATTTATCTCCTTACGGATTGATCATCTTGACACCAACTACTGATCCTTGCTTAGATCTTTCTCCATCAAAATGGAGGGTCCATAATTAAGAAGGGCCCTGAGTTTCTTTATGTGCTTCATTTTTTGTGGTAAATGTATAAATTGTAAGACTATGAGATCCATAACTTACCTATTCATTGGTGGTATTGTACTCCATAATAGAATTTTTAATCTTTGTCTCTCAATCGATCCTAATCTAGTTGGACATGCCTCTCCAAGGCATCCAAATATGTGAAAAATCCATGGAAAGATATTTATTTAACATTTTTGACCAATATCTACTCAACAATAACCCATACCCTTCAGGATTATCCATTACCAAGATGTCAATAGTCATATGTACTCTAGGTTCTGAGGCAACCTAAATTCTCACATTGTTAAGTTCTCCCAATATAGGTACTACTATTTTATCTAGTTGTGACAGTTTTCTTGGATGGATTTGGTGTTAAACCAAGCTTCTAACAAATGGAATTATACATTATCATTGTTGAAGATCTAGAATCTACCAGAAAAGTATGTATATTCTTGCCAAATCCCTAAATGGAAAGAAAAAATGGGGAACTTTAGGCTTGTTTTTGTATATAACATTTTTGTTGGTTGTCTTAGAATTTTTTGCAATAGAATTACCTTTGATGGACTTATATAATAGTTTATTCTACTTTGTGATTTCTGTTAGTTCATGAAGAGTGATTTTAGTCTTAATTTTCTTGCTATCCTCAACAATATTATATCTTCCATTATTCGGTTCCTCTATATCTTGAGGCTAATTATTTCCTTTAGGGGGAAGAGAATTTTTCTAAGCTTTGGGATTTGGAGGGATAACTATATTATTGGGAGGAATAGAATTGTTAAATGGTTTCATATTCCTCAAATTATAATTTCTCCTATTAAACTATTGTAATTCTTGCACTTCATCATAATTATCCTCTAGGATATTATCATGTTCATTAGGGAAGGAAGACTCATAGGTCTCAAAGACCATATTTGAACTTGAAGGTTTAGATTCATGAGGGAGATTTGTATGATTCATCATTTGATCTTTTCTAATCATCTCTCTCTAGAAGATTTCAAACGTTGTGTAGAACTCTATACAATCTAAATCTCCATGTTGTGATGTGTTATGGACCCTTCACCAATTAGACAAATATTTTTCCATGATATTGATTTCTGGTAGCTTATTAGATTATTATTATTATTAGCATTATTAGTAGGCCTATTATAACTTGGAAAGGTAGAATTCTGATTGTAATTTTGATTATTAGTATTACCCATCCACTTTAGCATATTCAAAAAATTATTGATCATCTAATGAGTGATTATTTATATAGAATACAATTTAGCTTTGTTAAAGTCAAAACACTAAATGACTGGTACATTTGTGTAATCTTGATGTTGATTCTACTAGTGAGCATTCCTTTGTGTTTGATTTTTCAAAAAATCATAATTATGATTCATTATGTATTATGTCATGAGAGGTAGATTATACATTTTATTTTGGTTAAAAGTGGGGCATTTTGATTTGTGCATGGAATTGTATTCAATGATGGAAGTCCATTGTTGAATGCTTGACCTCCTAGATTATGAGTGCTAATATTTGGATTGAGCTTCTTGTCAATGTTAATAGATTCTTAGAATGTCAAATATAAAGTATTAGAAGTGACAACTCTTCACAAGAACACTATAGTAATGGGATCCAAGGCATTCTTTTATATTTCAAGTGATAAATTCTCATATGGCTTATACATGCCATTCAATCAAATGTGCATATTCTATAATCTTACATTGAAGGATTAGATTGACTTATTAGGTTCCATTTTCATGCCGGTAAATAGATGATATACCAGACTTGGATTAGTTACTTGTTAAAATTTTGGAAGGAATATATTTTGACACTCAATCCATGATGTGATGGAATTTTCCTAAAAATTTAGATACCAATCATAAAAATAATTTCGTAGAGTAAATAGAAAAATCCTACATGCAACATCCTCATGGATAATATTCATTAATATCCAAGCATCCTTGAAATATTTGATATGTTCTTTAGTCATCCTCCCACTTGAGGGGGATAAGGTAAGAAAATACTTTTCCATATTCTTTGGAAGATCATGTTGGTCCATAGTGATGGTAATGATGGATCTAATTAAAAAGGTTGGGCCATAGGAAGATTTATAGGTGGGGAATTTATTACAAGGAAAGGAGTTTTGGTATTGGTGTATCTCAGGGATGATAAGTATAGGTTTAAGCCTCCTATAATTTGACAATGGTGAAACCAAAAATATGGATTAGTCCTCAGAACTTGTTAATATCTTAGGTGCCTCTGTAATGATTGGCCCCTATTTATTGGGAAAACACATAAGTGTTCCCTCCTTTTAGCACCAACTTTTTCTTTCTATTGATGTGAGTTTTATGCACAACTCAAAGAGTTTTAAATGATGTATTGTATAATTTTTTAGGTTATTTATGGAATTGGATTCCATTCTATGGCATGAGTTGTAGGTATGTGGTTAAAATAACTAAGTGGTGGAATAGCAAGTTGAGCTCATAGGTTGTTAAACTAGGTTATATAGATGGATGCATGGATTCTAATAAAAAAGGTAAATAAAAAGGCAAAATAAATGGGTGGAGAAGAATTTTATGGTGGGGAATCTCAAAGAAGCTCAAAAAATAAAGGAAGGGTAAGGTAGAAAAAAATGTTTTATCTTTGAAAAGGAATTTATAAGGTTGTTTCTCTAGTGGATAAGTGTCTTAAAAGCCATTGTTTATTGTTTACAACTTTTTCACACTTGCAAACAAACAAGATTTGCATGCTGGGATAACAAATATAGGATACTTAATTGTCTTATCTTAAGGTTTCTCTTATTGAGGCTAATGTTTCACACCTTTGTGTAAGAGGTTATAGTTTAGAGCAAGAAGTTATCTAGGGTAGTTATGACTCACACCTAAAATAATATATCAATGGAAGATACCTATACACACCTTCAATTATCAATTCAGCTTATACTAACTATATAAATCAATGAAATCAATCAATCTTTAATAAATATTACATATATAATATTAATACTTAATAATAAAATAATTAGATTCATCTGTAGCATTAGTACACATCTAAAATTATTGAATCAATATAGACAAAGAAACTTCAAATTTATCAACATAGAGAGGGAATAAGAAAGAACAAACATAATAGTATGACAATCAATTTATTGATTTCTTCTCAGATATTTATTCAAAAATTAAATCCTTTAAAAAGAGTTTTCTACATGTATATAAATATCTTGGGGAAGGGGGTCACCTCATCCTCCAAGTTTTAGAACACTTCCATTACATCTTTAAATACTATATGATAAGTTTTAGTTACATCCTTATAATTTATGATTACTTTAGTTATGCAATGTGTGCATGTTGAAAAAAATGATTCATTTAATTATAATATAGATGTAACTAGGAAATAACTATTCATTTATAATCACTACATGTAAAATTGTTAAAAAATAGCCTTTGATATAAATTGGCTCTTGCTTAGTGTTTCTCAAAATTATCAATATATCTATAGTTGTTTTTTTTTCTTGATAACATGGTAATTATAGCATTACTCAATCATGCACTCATTGATTGAGTTTAAGTTACTATTGGATATGAACTATGAGGTGGCATTGATGTGGCTATTGTTTCTGGCAATGCAAGTAGATTATGTGGAGTAGAAATAATAGGTAACATTTTTTCTACTTTATTCTTAGCATCCAAATATTGGTAATGATTATATGTCTTATCATGTTATGTGATAATTAGTTTCATGTCCATGAAATGTGGCCTAGTCACCCTACCTATCTATTCCATTAGTCTATTATGTTATATCTTGGTGTCTCTAAATCTAACCTAGAAGACTTCTACCTTTGTTTCCTTTTTCCTAGCTATGCTCAATTTGGCTTTGATGTCCTCTAATCTTATACCTTGTAGACTCTATTTGAATTCTTCAGAGGTTTGTTGAATCATCTGATGAAATGTAGCCTAAGTTATCATCTTCCCTCGATTGTCTCAAATTATTCTCAATTAAGGCTCAATACAAAATTTCTCATCATACTTCTCTTATTGGCCAATTTGTTTAATAGAGCTTTAGAGGATGATACCAAACCCCAAACCTCCTATGTTCTTATAAAAATAGATTCAATGTATTTAATGCCTCTAGAGGTGTCATTAGGTCTAAGTGGTTAAATGCCTTATTGTGGTGTACAATACTAATAAATTCATCTTATTTCCATCCTCTCTAATAAGCTTGAATAATCTGGTTATGGAATTTACATGGGGAGATAAATTGAATTGAATCTAAAATTTCATATAGCTTGAGTGTTGTATTTTGCACATCATATTCAATACCTTATATGACTTGAATTACCTATTATTGCTATTTTATAATTTTTAACTCCTCTTTAATATCTTGTCTGTCCATTTCTATTCCCTTATGTATGCCTAATATTGCCTCAATATGGACCTCCATGTAGGACTTGAGGTCCTCAATGTATGGGGATTGACTTTTTTTCTTGTTTTATCTTTTCAAAAGGGAATAACCCTATTCCCTTTCCTCTATGATAAAAATTCTACCATATCTATCCTCTATCTTCCTCTTCCTAACCCACTAGACTAATATTTTAGCCATATTAAAGAATGAGTTTACTGTTGGCAGTTCAGTGATCTTTAGATTGGGTCTCTTAGAGGCCAAAGTTCCTAACTCCTTGGCCTAATCTATAAGAGTGAAATTTGAAGGATCTAATGGATAAGCTTTCACTTTTACATGATTTTCAAGCTTAGGCTCAATTTCAAATGAAAGATTAGGCATTGATGTCGAAATTATCTTAGACTAGTATATGTTTTTGAATGGTGGCATTGGATATAAAACAAATTTTGGTTACTTCCTTGGAACCCTCTTGGTTGTCACTACTATGGTTATGGAGGTTGGTATTAAAGAAGTCAAATGTGAACATAATTGGGTAGAAGAAGAAAAAATTGGAGTGATGGATTTTATTATGGCTAGAATGGATAGTGTTTCTACACGATTTTCGCTTTCACATTAAAAGAGAGAATAAGAAACTAAAAGAAATGGTCTAAGGCTTGTATGTACCTAGATGAAGTCATGCGCATCGTAATCTAGACATTGTGAGAACTCATCTTTGGTTGTGGAGGATGACACCTAAAAAAGAAAGAGACTAAAACATGAAAAGGCGTTAGATGAGGAGATGGTGGGCTGCCAAGTGAAAGCTTGATCCAAGAAGTACAATGACTTCCTTGAGGGATGTCAACCCACTGATTGATAAAAATAATGTCTGATAAAAAGCAGAATGATAAAAGACTGAAATGATAAAAGACTAAAAAGGAAATGGAAGCAAATGCTTACCTGAATGCTACTATCAGCCTGGTCATAGTTGCCAATGTTGGTGGTCCTACCGGTGTCAGTTGGTCAAGGTCTACCGATGTCAGTTAGTATGCCGACATCGGTGGGGGTAGTGGTCTCTGTGGCAAACGTTGGTTGGGGTAGTAGTCTTTGGATGAGGTCTGGTCGAGTTTTTGGTTTGTGGACAGGTCTGAGATAGAGTTTGGGCCTTGTTAATGGTTTGTGCAAGGGTTTGGGTAGAGTTGCAGGGACAATGGATAGACTGTATGGTCTAAAAAGGAGCCAAATAGAAGACATAGGCAATAGGGAGATGGGGAAATAAGGATTTGGGTCTGGTCTGGTGATAGTATGGCTTAAAAGCAATAAATAGAAAACTAATTACAGAGACATTCTAAGCTATTGAAAATGACATAACAGAAGAGTACGTACCTCTTGCCTACAGAAGAACAAGTGTAGGAGGTCAGGCTATTGATGTACCTATTGTTGATGTAGAAGACTATTGCAAGGTGGGGCTTCTGATACCTATTGTGATTGCTAGTGTAGAAGCCTACTGTGTGTACCTGAGAGAGAGAGTGAAAGGTCTAATGGAAAGATTCGCCAATTGATTGATCAGATTGTAAGATTCAAGAGTCAGATGAAGAGCAAGGGCGAAGGGTGGATAACAGATGCAAAAAATTGTTATGAAGGAAATTGATGATGGCAATACCGCTAACATCGGTCGATAGTTGACCGATGTCGATGGCTAGAAGGCAGGAAAAAGGCTAAAAATAGCCTTTCATCTATTTCCCCAACTGTCAGGTTTAAATGGTGGGGTAAGAAATGGTCGAGAGGAGTTAAATGGGTGTGAGGATGAGGAATAGGTCATAAATGGGTCATGGGGGGATGAAGGGAATCCAAAGAAGGGCATCCTAGGGTGGTGAGGTGGCAAGGGAGAGAGGATTATTAACTTAAAATAAGATAATTATTTCAAATTAATAAGACATAGGTTAGGAGTGGTTAAGAGGACCAAGGGGGAGACAAGGGGAGGATGACCAAGGGAGTAGACATGATTTCAGTGTCTACATTTGCCCCTTTTTGTCTTATTGGTTGTTCTTGACGAACTGCAAGACAAAAATAGGAGTTGATTTCCCTAGGTATGGGATGAGGTTGATTTTGTCTTGCTGGTTGTTCAAGTGAACTGGATGACAAAAATAAGAGGGTTGGTTGCCTAGATTATGGATGAGGTATTCCACCTCAAAGCAGGAGTTGAGGGAAGGGGACTTAGAATCAGGTGTTGATTTGATAGAAAGTAGATGAAAAATGGTGAGTGTGAACACTACAATAGTTGTGATTGTGCGTATACCACTACATGAGATGGTTAAGTCAAATTGTCACAGGTCAAGGGTCGAGGAGTGCCAAAATTAAAGTTACCAGGCCCCAACATTAGTCATAGCTAATCGGGTTATTCAATCTAAGTTGTAGCTCCAATGGTTGTTGTGTTTCAGGTATCCCAAGCTTAGGAAGTGCTCTTGGAAACATGAAAATGTCACAAGTAGTGGGGATCAACCGGCTTGTGATCCTATACTTGTGAGGGTCAAAAATAGTCTGTGCACAATTTTGCTAACCAATCGTGTGGTAACATACATGCAAAAACAACCAAGGCAATGTTTGTCTTGGAAGTGGTCATGGTCAGAGGAGATAGGCATGATCTCCATGGTGGTTGGTTGAGGTGGATGGATGGACAAAAGAATGTGGCCGAGCTAACCTCAAAAGACTAAGTGCTACCTACATAGCCCCTGTCATTAGGGCCTCAGGCCAATGTAGTTCTCCCAAAAAGGAAGGAAGAGGGTCAAAGGTATGGATTGGTCTGGGTCGAGGTCAAGGTCATGGTCAAAGGTCAAAGGAGTGGTCAAAGGAAAGAATGGTTTGTCCATCAAGGAGACAAAAAAATGAGGGTGGTCGAGCTAACCTCAGAAGACGTCATGTCATCTGAGTGCTGCCTACATAGCCCCAGTCTTAGGACCTCAGACCAATGTAGTTCAGATGAAGTGACAAAATGAGTGATGATTGGTGTGGTCAAGTGTTGAAATGATGAGGGTAAGATGATGTTGCAGCCTTTTCCATATTGTGTGATGGTGTATTCTGCAACATTGGTCGAGTGGTCTTTCATCCCTAGCAATTTTCCATATTCATGATGGATGTATGCTAAAAATGAATTGAGGTCTATTTATGCTTCAGCAAGTATTGGTTTATGCTCAACATTAATTGTGTCTGGTTGATAGTTGCCATGTGTATTGTTGTCCATAGAAACTATGTGAAATAGACTAGGTCATGTTAGTGGTCTGAAAATGTGTGTTTTTGATTTGGGTGGGTTTTGGATAGATAATGATTGTGTTGAATGCGTGACCAAAGTGTGACAAAAAGTGAAAGGCAAATTGCTCTTTCATTGAAAAGGACCAGAATGATGGCATGGATAAGGGTTGTTTAGAAACAAAATACATGTTCATGCATTACGTCGTTGACCAGTGTTTGTGTTAGAGAGGTAATCAAATCACTTGACGTTAAGTGAGATCGAAATCCCTTGAGTATGATAGGATTGATGTGATATGGAAGGAAGGGGGAACCCTTTCTGGTAGGAACAACTTTTCCCCTTTTATAGGTGACCCCGAGAATGACTATAGACAAGTCCATGACTCTAAAGTTTTGTCAGTCATTTTTTTTTGGTGCAGATTGATCGATGCGAGAAGTCTATGAGGGTATGTCGTCTTGCTTTGTGGTCATGTTGTGAAGCTGATCGAAGTGGGAAGATTTTGAGATAATGTTGTGTATGTAGCAAAATTTAGGAATAGCCATCCTTCGAGGGAGTGGTCTATATTCTACTTTATATGTTTTTGATATGACTTTGGCCTAGCTATCCTTCAAGGGAGTAGTCTAGTAAATACAACAATGATGATGCAGCTGTCCTTCAAGGGAGCAGTCTACATTTATAGTTTATAACCTTGTAATATTCATCCCATATATATATATATATATATATATTTATTTATTATTATTATTTTTATTTTTTTTACTGGACTTTTGGTCATGGACTTGACTATAGAGGTTTAGAGGGTTTCCCTTTTATTAGGACAAAGCATTCATGCTTGACAAAAGGGTTGACAGATGCTTGTAGGGTTGAGGGTTGAAAGGAATATGAATGATAATGATGGGGATTGCTCAAGGGATCGAGCTCAAGTTAAACGTCAAGTGAATAATTACTTGACTAATAGTGGACTGGTCAAAGATGCAAGGCATAAAAGGGGCTCAGGTTCTGACAAAGTCCCTGGCCCATGGTTGTGTTATGATGCAAGGTCTGAGTCAATTGGGAGAAAACTTGCCCCATTTGCTTCTTTCCAAATTGGTCAGATGTTGATTGATGTTGAAGGAGTTGGTTGATGTTTGGTTGAGGTCAGTTGATAGTTGTTGGATTACTTGGTTGGTTGATGTGATTAAAAGGTTGGTTGATGTTTGGTCATTGTTTGGTCGATGTCTGGTCAAATGTTTGGTCAATGGTCAAATCGATGCTTGTTTGGTTGAGGCATATTCAAGGTTTAAGATTAAAAGAGTGATCGATATTTGGTCGAGACAAGGTTGAAAGGTTGGTTGAGGCGTGGATGAAGGTTGAATTCCCCCAGAGGCTAGGGAGAATGTTTAATAGATTAGTCAAGGTCGGCTGAGGCTTGGTGGTCAGATTGACTATGTTGATGTCGAATAAGGGGGTTAAAGGTGGCAAAGGGACCATAGTCTATCATGGAAATCCCGATTTAGGTGATGAGGTTTGAGAAGCATGGGTCGGTGCTAATGATTTGTTGAAGGGGTGGTCAAGAGGATCCTTGATGAGAAGGGTATCCTTTCTCTGTTGTTGATGAATGACAGCTTTAAGAGTGCAACAATGCTCAGTGTCATGTCTCAGAGTGTGATGATAATGGCAAAATTTAGAGTTGTCGAACCAAGATGGTCTTGGTTCGAGAGTTGATGAGTGGGATGGTGTTTTGGGTTTGTTGATAGTATGGTCGAGAAGAAAGGTGTCTTTCTCCAAGCATTAGCGAATGACAACCTTGAGGGCACAATAATGCTCAGTGTCGTGCCCAGGTGTATGATGATACACACAAATATGTGTGTCATCAAACCAGGGTGGTTTTGGTCTGAGGGATTGATATGGTTTAAGAGGTGGGAGATTGATGCGAGAAGACTACAATAATTGCCATAACAGTAGGGCATAAGAACCTACTAATGGGTATGTGTGTCTTGTTGCAGGAGGGGTTGATGACTTTGGTTTGAGAGGCATAAGAGGCGTTGTTCGTACCATCATTTTTGTGGGTGGTGTAACCACACGTGGAGATGGCACTTTGGTGGTGATAGGTGTTGGATGTTTTGGAGGAAATATATGTCTGATGGGTTGAGGGGATAATGAAGTCGACTTGCCTCTGTGAAGTATGGGAGTAGGAAGTACCCCTATTAAAGTGGATGAATGTAGGCCCAAAATTGAAGGTAATGATGAAGGTGGGGGAGGAATCCTCCGATGTGGTTTAGTGGCCTTCTTTAGTTTGGGTTGAGGGCCACCATTGTGCAAGGTGAGGTTAGATATGGGTTTGGGTTCAGATGTGGATGGAGGTGAGTGAGATGTAGAAATCTCAGGCAAAGGGCAAGAGGAAACCATGACAGGGTCTTCCACAGTCAAAATGGGAAAAGAAACTGGTTCTTCTCTTGATGGAGAAGAAATAGGAGAGTGCGGCTCCGTAGTTGGATAGAGCGTAGGAATGGTCATGGTCTCGATGTGTGGTCTAGGCACAGGGAATGTATGATCCCCCATTGATGACAAGAAGGATGAGGGTGAGGCAGCCAGTGTGGGTGCCATCAAAGCATCCTCCAATATGAGAGAGGTCGATGGAGGACTAATAAGAGAAGAGGATTATTCATCCTATGGAGGATAAATAGGGGAAGAAGGGTCTTCCACCTGTGAAGGAGATTGGTCAAGGACAAGAGGCAAGACCGTGTTGACCATGTGTATGTCATGCTCTTGGGAGCTATCAGCCATGGTCTAGACATTGTTTTGGGTAGGAGGATGGTTAGGAAAGGGTTGTTTGAAGATGTCAAGGTGTTGGTTGGGTGGGGCATTTGGGTTGTCCAAGATGAGATCACCCCTGTCTAGCATGTCTTGGATGATGTTTTTGAAGGTTTGATAGTTGTCCATGTCATGGCCATGGACGCAATGATAGTGACAAATTTTGGCCTCCCTATACCATGTAGGGAGGACTTTTGAGGAGTTGAATTGAGGTGGTCGGATTGGAGGGAGATTGAGGACCCCCTGTTTGACAATTTTTTCTAAAATGGAAGCGTATGATTCTCCAAGTGGAGTGTATGAACACTGTATGTACCATTGTTGGAATTGTTTGGTGATGCTTGGAGAGGTAGAAGGTTGAGATTGGTTAGTTGTTTTTGAAGATGGTGATCTAATGACCATAGTGTTGGCCACTCCTTTAGATTTAGAGTGGGAAGAAGAAGGTATAAAAGAAGAAGGGTCATTGGTTCTTACATTAGTATTACACAATTTGACCTTATCTTCTTCAATGGCACAGAGTTCAAGCTTTCGGGCCATGATGAGAGCTTCGTCGAAAGTGTGAAATGTTTGAATCCACAAGGTAGAAGAGATGTGCCTAGCACATGCTCAAAAAAAGAGCTCAATGAGCTCAGGTTGAGGCAAGGAGAAGGAGAGTTAGTCAATCAAGCCTCTCTAATGGGTGAAAAAATTAACTATGGATTCATCCTCAAATTTCTTGATGGAGTAGAGGTCTGTGATTGAGACTTGTTTGGTGATATTAATAGAAAAATGGTTGAGTAATAATTGGGTGAGTTGAGTGAATGAAAAGATAGAATGTCTGGTAAGAGAGCTATACCAGTCAAGGGCGAGGCCAGAAAGTGACATGGGGAATGTGCATAGAAGTAACACATCATCATGGGCTATAAGATAGCAAGCATGTTTGAATGCTTGTAGGTGTTGTTGTGGGTCCTCCTTACTCTAAAATCAAGTAAATTTAGGGAGTTCCCACTGGTTGGGATAAGGTCAGATGGGCACAGAAGGATGAATAGGTTCATTGCAAATTTGGTCATAGGAAAGGACATTGCGTGAACCAAAAATAGAGGTCTTGAGACTGGACATCTTATCCATCAGCATCTTGATGAGATCAGCTAATGAATTGGTGGATGGGGCACCCCCTAGGTTGTAGGGTACCTAAAAGGTGGTCGAAGAGGTGTATGACATATTTGGTTGCACTTGTGTAGGCACAATATATGGGTAGTGCATCATAGGGATAGATGTCGTGGTCAAAGGGGCTTATGCCATGAAGTTAGAGGACACAAGTTGACTAGATACCACCATAGGTGGTTGAGTGGCGGCACTAGCAAAAGGATAGGTTGTCACTCCTACGTGTATAGGTACAAGAGTGGGGGAGGTCAAGACAATCAAGTTCTGGTATGGTGTAGAAATTAGTTGAATTGTGTGCAGTTGAGGGGGTAATGACACCCCGGTGGAGATAGGTCTAGAAATAGATGGGGAGGCCAAACTTTGCGTATTGGCCATGGTCGAGTGACTAGTCGAGACAATAGGCTGAGTCATGATGGGTTGAGTAGCGGATGATGTCGATGTCATTGCCACTGTGCCTAAAAGGTCCCACATTTGGTTTCTTGCGAGATAGTTTTAGAGGGATTTGACATTGAGGTCCAAGAATCTTTCGAAATCTTGGTCCCCTTTAGGGACAATAGGGGTCTGAGTTGGGGTCGGTTGAGTAAGAGTTCTTTCAGTCTCTGAGTGGAACTCCATTATATGACTGGTTATGGATGGGGAAGGCGAAAGTGGTTGATGCCTCATTTGGTCAAGAAGAGCCTTGGTTTGACTGCATGTCAAAACCATTCAAGGCAAGAAGGGTTAGGTTTCAGAAACTATTTTTTTTAGTTTCAGTAACTCAAAATGTGGTTTTGGTAGAAAAAGGGGTCAGGTTTTAGGCTGCTATTTTGAAAAAAGGGACTGTGATAGTGACCGGTGTCAGTTGAAAAATTGATGTCGGTGATATCAAATGGTCAATGTCGGTCAGATAACTGATGCCAGCAAGGAAGGTTGCTGACGTCGATGGTAAAACCAATGCCGGTGATTGTGTTTTCTAGAAACCCAAAAGATTTGAGAGTTTTTGGAAAAAAGAAAGAAGAACGTCCTCACAAGCTCAAACAAGCATATAGGAATAGAAAAATAGATGGAGATAGGCATACCCTAAGCGTTAAATCCTAAGAATCAACTTTTAGAATCCTGTGGCTTATGCCTTAAAGTGATGTTTGGGAAGGTTGGCTGTTAGAATGGGTCCTAGAGGAGGTAGTCTATGGATGGTTTCAGGTTTGTTTAGGTGCTCAAGAGTCTGGGTTAGGTTCTGTACATGGCCTGGTGCTAAGGAGCAAGCTCCCCTCACTTCATGAGCCCAGTGATAAGCTGGTCTTGCTTAGCCAAAATATACTTTCCCTAGATATTATCCTCTGCCAGAGAATGGAGTGGGCTTTCCCCTTGGTGGTGAAATCCAAGTGAGATTGCCAGGGAGGGGTAAGGTATCCGCTGGGTGATGAAATCCCAGTCGGGCCTTGTCTCAGGTAAGTTTGATGTTTGATTTGTGCAAGTGATTCGGTTGTGTAACATAAGTGTGATTAATTCATGATGCAGTCTAATTACTAAATGTGGACTAAGTATGCAATCAAGAAGAAATGAAATGCAGTGTGTTTTAAGCCCAAGTCAAAATGTTAGTTCGTATGAAGACAAATGGAGAAAGGGTTGAAGAGTATGACTTTTGATTAGTCTATGATGCAAGAAAAGAAAGAAGAGTTCTTTTTAATCCTGCTTATGATGTCTTTTAGAAGAGAAGAAAGAGGTGAAAAGGGAGAAACCTAATGCACCCTATATGAACTGAAAGAAAAGAACCGAAGGAAGACCCTAGGGTCCCACCGGACGTGCCAGAATGTTTCTATATGATTTTCGCTTTCACATTCAAAGAGAGAATAAGAAACTAAAAGAAATGGTCTAAGGCTTGTATGTACCTGGATGAAGTCGTGTGCACCATAATCCAGACGTTGTGAGAACTCCTCTTTGGTTATGGAGGATGACACTTGAAAAAGAAAGAGACTAAAACACAAAAAGGCATTAGATGAGGAGATGGTGGGATGCCAAGCAAAATCTTGATCCCAGAAGTACAATGACTTCCTTGAGGGATGTCAACCCACTGATTGATAAAAATAATGTCTGATAAAAAGTAGAATGATAAAAGACTGAAATGATAAAAAACTGAAAAGGAAATGTAAGCAAATGCTTACCTGAATGTTGTTGTCAGCCTGGTCACAGTCGCTGGTGTCGGTGGTCCTACCGGTGTCAGTTGGTCAAGGTCAGTCGACGTCAGTTAGTATGCTGACGTCGATCGGGGCAGTAGTCTTTGGATGAGGTCTGGTCAAGTTTTTGGTCTATGGATGGGTCTGAGATGGAGTTTGGGCCTTGTTAATGGTTTGTGCAAGGGTCTAGGCAGAGTTACAGGGACAATGGATAGAATGTATGGTATGAAAAGGAGCCAGACAGAAGATAGAGGCAATAGGGAGATGGGGAAATAAGGATTTAGGTCTGGTTTGGTGATAGTATGGCTTAGAAGCAATAAATAACAAATTGATTACAGAGACATTCTAAGCTATTGAAAATGACATAATAGAAGAGTACGTACCTCTTGCCTGCTGAAGAAGAAGTGTAGGAGGTCAGGCTGTTGATGTACCTATTGTTGAAGCAGAAGACTGTTTCAAGGTGGGGCTTTTGATACTTGTTGTGATTGCTAGTGTAGAAGCCTACTATGTGTACCTGAGAGAGAGAGAGTGAGAGGTCTGACGGAAAGATTCACCGATTGATTGATCAGATTGTAAGATTCAAGAGTCGGATGAAGAGTAGGGGTGAAGGGTGGATAACGGATGTAGAAAACCATTATGAAGGAAATTGACGCTGGCAATATCGCTGACATCGATCGATAGTTGACCGATGTTGGCAGATATAAGGCAAGAAAAAGGCTAAAAATAGCCTTTCATCTATTTCCCCAACTGTCGGGTTTAAATGGTGGGGTAAGAAATGGTCGAGAGGGGTTAAATGGGTGTGAGGATGAGGAATAGGTCATAAATGGGTCATGGGGGGATGAAGGTAATCCAAAGAAGGGCATCCTAGGGTGGTGAGGTGGCAAGGGAGAGAGGATTATTAACTTAAAATAAGATAATTATTTCAAATTAATATGACATAGGTTAAGAGTGGTTAAGAGGACCAAGGGGGAGAGAAGGGGAGGACGACCAAGGGAGTAGACATGATTTCGGTGTCTACATATAGATTTATGGTTGAAGGGATGGACACTAAAGGAATAAAAACTGTAATAGTGGAGGGTGAAATATGTGAAGTGGAACTAGGTATATTAGAATATAGGTGCAAAAAAGGATACCCACCTAAATTTATTGAAGAGTAATGAATGTGGAAAAAAATTGTGCAAGGATGGTAGAAATGATGGGTAGTGACATCAAAGGAAAAAATACTAAGAGGACTACAAAAAGAGGGCCCTTACCAGATGATTCAATAGTAAGAGGTGTCCTAGATGTAAGTGCCGATAGTCTTAATACCATGGCCTAATGTAACTCCTCATCATCCACCTTTTGTGTTGGTTTTCCTTCTATTGAATCTTGTGCATCTTTAAATATTTATGTGGGTGAGGTTTGTGGTTTATGCCCTTTTGGATTCATTTAATAACATCATGTTGCTATACCATCTTGTGGAATAGTCATATGTTTGGGAAGAAAAGGGGGAATGATGTTGGGTGTTGGGGATATTGAATCTATTTTTTATAATTCATTATAGGATTCAAAGTAAATGATCCTAACTTCCTCCCTTTGTACACTATCTATTCCTTGAGTTAGCTCATTTGACATATCTTGCCTAACCTTTCTTAATTCAATAATTAATCTTTGAATAGGAAGAATTTGGTCATCTTCTACTTATTAAAAGATAGGATATTTTTATTCTTGTTATTATTTATTGTATCCTCTTGAAATTGGTGTCTCACATACCAACTTCTCATGGTCTTGTGGTTGGTCTTGAGCTATGAATGGACCTTGAGGATATTGTTCTTCTCCTTATAGCTTTTGAGATGGCCTATAACTCTAAAAGTTAAAAGATCTCCATCCTCCTAGAGGTGGGATCCTAAAATTTTCCTTGGTGAATGTGAGATAGGGTTCAACTTATATCACCATTGATAGATCCTAACTTAGGCCTATTGTCATTGATCTATCTTTTACCTATTCATCATCCTTGGCATTTAAAAATAAATCATGATCAACTAGCTTGTGTTTTTAAGTGAGGCCAAGGGTTTGAATATTCTTTTAGAATTTCCCATGGGAATACAAGTCTCTATGGTAGAAATTTGGAAATGCATATGCTCTCATGGAATTTACATATTTCTTGAATACCTCTATATAGTGCATTATATTCTGCCAATATTGATGTCAAAATTATGGAAGGTAGCCTTCTTTTTCTTTGTCAATTTCTTATTAATTCCATTCCATATCTAGTATGAAATCTCATTTTCATTTACCTTGTTTTCAAAAACCTTAAGAAGCTAAAGAGGATCCACCTTATGTCCAATAACCTTGATGATAGTGTAGTTAGGATAGAGCTAATATTCTCCCACATTATTGGTAAGTGTTTTGGCAATGTTGGGTGAAATTTTAGCCAAAGGCTAATTGTGAATAGCTATCTTGACCTGAGGGTAGATATATTTAAAAATCTTAGCTATGTTCCTAAAATATGAGTATATATACATGAAATAGTAATAATCACAAGTCCAATTATTGATAAATTTTGTGTTGGGATACCATAAGACTCTATTGTTCCTATATATTGTCCCCATGAATACATCTAATAGATAGGACATCATGTAGAGGCTACCCCTATGTGACCTCCTATCCTTCTATAAAATTTTCTCCTAGAGAAAAGATCTAATAACTTCCCCCACTGCATAGGTACATTTTGAGCTACTTAGTAGGTCTATTAAGGGAAACCATTCCAAATGCAAGATGTAGATGCTTGTATAGACAAAAAGTAGATTGATAGTGTAATTCCTACATGGATACCTAGTCTTAATTAGGTAATGGGAATATAATTCTTGACATGTTATTTTAGATTAAATGTTTCTTTGATGAGAAGCCACCTTGATAGTGCTTACTCCACATTATTGGCCTTTTTCTAATTAATGACAATATTTAAATCAAATGTGACATCTAGGATGGGTAGACTCAAATACTTATTAAATGTATCCATTGAGATGTACATGATAATTATGTTATTTTAAATGTAGTAAAGGTAACCATCATCTTCTATTCTTCCCTCAAAGAAAAGGCCTTGCAATAATTCTATGCATGACACAACCTCTATCTTAACAATGGCATAATGTAGGGATTATTTTTTGAATAGAAGCAGGTCCTTTACTAAATGCTTATCCTTAGATAAAATGTATTATTCTAGTGTAAAAGAGTCCACATTCTCAAAATATTCCCATAAGTTTGACTAATTAGGATAACAACAATCAAATATAATGGCATCAAATGTTGTGTCTAAAAACTATACGGAGTCCTTGATGGATAACTTGGATGGTGTTGAGGCTCTTTTATATGATCTGGATGATGATGCCATGATGGTTTTTTGGATGTTGGTATGCCTTAATATTTTGAAAATGACATGTATTCAACTAAATTATGTGGATTGAAAATCACTCTAATTTTAATTAGGGCTTTTGAGATTGCTAAAGGTTAAAGTTTAATTGAGCTCTTAGGAATTGAAACATGTGAACTTGGTTGGGGGATCGATGTTAATAGATTTATGCATTGATTTATTATATTTGTAATATTAATCGCCAAAATATATGACCTTGTCACCTTCATTAAATTCAAATTTGACCACCATGTACTAGTGTATAAGACACATAAGATGCATTATTATTTAGGGTGCCATAGTGCTACCCTTCATATTTTGTCATTTGTCAGTATGTGGTTTGGTCAAGGGAAGTCAAACTTTACCTTTAGGCGAAAAGATCCAAAAAATAGAATGTTCTTTGGAGATATTGGTTTTAAAAGATTTTATTTTGGAGTTTCAAAAATATTTGTTGGCAAAGACTAAGTACTCTTCAGGAAGATTGTAATTTGGGTAGAATTAGTTGCATAGAAAGATCCTAAAGAGAAATATTTTGAATGAAATTTCATAAAATAAATATTTTGATGAAAAAGTCTTTGAAACAAATTTTCCAAAGTGAAGTCTCTTAAAACTTACTAAAGAAAATTTTCGAAAGGAGAAGCTTCAAAAATAAAGTTGCCAAAATAAAGCCTCTAAAACAAAACTTATGATGTAAAAGTTCTTGATGAAAAGTCTCCAAAGAGAAAAACATTTTGAAGAAAATCTTTCAATCAAAAACTTTTCAAAACAAAGTTACCGAAGTAAATATTTTGAAATAAAGTATCCAAAGACTAAACATACCAAAGACAAAGATCTTGAACTAAAGTTGTTGATGAAAAAATATTTAAAATAAATTTTCTTAAGAGAAATGTTTCGAAGAGAGTCTTTCCAAAGAAAACCTTCTAATGAAAACTCTCTAAAACAAAATAAATCTGAATTTCTTTCATACATCCCAATTTATTTCATTAATAGGTTAGTTTGATCAAGTCCTTCCAAATGTAAATAAGTATACCCCAATGTGATTCAATGTTCAAATAATGAGTTTATAAGATAATAAAAACCTTCATAACCCTCAAAAAAACCTAGATACCTAGATAAAATAATCATATTTCCCAAAGACAAAGGGGGTCCTACTTTTAAAACAAAAATATCAGGTGGGGTGTGTTATATACAACAAATAGCGACTCACAGGGGTGAATACTTAAGATTTTTTAAGGACCTAGAATCCATGGTCTATAAATCCCAATATGAATCATAAATTCATCCCAAAATTAATGATTAAATCATAAATGAAAAGAGACTCTTAATAATCATATGAAACATACTAACTTTACTTACACCTTGGATCTATGTGTTAAAAGTGATATTTTTTATTTCATGTCTCAAAGTTTTAGGCAAAGACATGGGGTGATCCATAGGTTTCACTTTGATTGAGATTTAGGTACATAGACATTGAGGAGATTGGGCATTGCTCTATTTCCAACTAAGTGTTCATAGCCCTGACAAAGCTACCTTTGATCACCTATTCCTCATTTTCTTCATATTTTTCATGATGCATGATACATTGATCTTATTTCATCATGTACCTTTTTTATCCCTTTTTATTTCATTTTGGAATTATGGATTATGTCTTTTGTTTTTTAACTTTTTTATGTTTTTCTTTCTAAAAAAGGGAAGAAGGTGACCATAATGAGCTAGTCTTAATAAAGTTTTGATTTAATCAAAATGTCCCTATCAAATCTTGCCCATGTCCATTATTATTACCTTAAACAAGTATTAACATTTTATGTGCATTTGAACCAAGGGGATAATGATATTTTTCTAAATTTATAAAAAAAAATTGGAGCAACTTTCACATATCTGATGAAACCATTAGCTTTAAAACATGTTCATGGATAACTATCTCATTTCTCACATAGATTACAAATTTTTAACTACAATATGCAATATCCATTATTTTAATTTGGATTCAAAAGACCTAAAACTATCATTTTATTATAATAAGATTGACCAAACTTAAACTACCATGAAAGCAAAAGAAAATTATTTTATAAAGTAAGAAAAATACTGAAAGCAAAAGGGATAATCTAGAAAAATTAACTAATCTAATAAAATCAAATGACTAAAATTAAGAAAACTAATAAAGCAAAACTATCCTACTCCTAACTCTACTAGGACATCTATCATTAGTTAAAGACCTCTATAGATTGGGTAGCCATGAAGTAATTCTTCAAAAAATGTCCAATAACTAGATATGTCAAATCATTACCTTGAAAATATTTTAAATGGAATACATTATTATTTAAGATCTCCAAAATCTAATATGATCCTACCTACAATGGGGTAAACTTGTCATGCAATCCTTTTTTATCATGGGCTTTGTCCCATTGTAACACCATGTTAGATATCCTAAATTATTTGAATTTCACTCTCTTTTCAAACCATATCTTGACCATATCATTATGTTTGCTGATTTTTTACAATGATTTATCCCTAGAGTCTTCCATTTTGGTGATATCTAACAATCTAGACTCTATTTTGTCATTGGGATCCATGTATTCTTGCATGAACTGATATGTTGGTAAATTTAGCATGATTAGAAACATTAGTTATATACCATAAACTAGAAGATATGGTGAATCTTTAAGAGCCTATTTATACCTAGTCCAGTTTACCTACATTGCATATTTTAGTAAGAGATGTCATTCCCTACATTTATCTATAACTGACTTCTTAATAGAATCAATGAGGTTATTATTAGTTGACTAAACTAATCCATTCCCTTTTTGATAATATAATTTTAATTTTATTATCATAGGTCCATTGAGTGAAATTAATTGATTAAAATGTTGGCCAATTATCACAAACCAAAGAGATAAGGGTGCCAAATGTGGTTGTGATATTTTCTTCATGAAAACTTATCATGTCTTAAGTTGTAGAGGTTTTGATGGCTATTACCTTAGTACATCTAGTGTAATAATTTATAGTAGTGAGTAAAACATTATGTCCAACTAAGGAATTTTGGTTTATAATAATGATGAAGGATAATTCCCATTGGGTGTGTGACCTACCTTCAATGATAGGTTGTAGTGGCATTACTACATGTACCTCTCTTTTTTCCAAAATTTGGCATTCATGACATGTCCTCACATAGATGTGATCTTCCTTAAAGACCATCAACTAGTAATAATCCATTAAAATTATTTTATGGGTAATAGTTTTTCTAGATGGATGGTTGTTACCTATCTTTTGATGCAAATTTTTTAAGATTTCCTAAGCCTCTCCACTTGACACACATCTTAAATAAATGCCTTCACAATTCATCCTATAGGGGACTCATTTACTAATCATATAATGATCATCCTTAATTCTCTCTTTTAATATATTTTTAGTTATTAGGGGCATGTTATAGTGAGTAGGAACTAAATAATACCTAAATACTAACCTTCTTGGGAGACCTGATCCTAACAGACCTCTCGAATGGTGATGTGTGGGTCTAGTTTAGTCATCAATTAAATAATGCCTTGTCCTCTAATAAACTTGATAGGTTTTATTTCAATATCCAACTCCTAAAAATTAACCATCCATTTAATTCTACACTCACCCAATTCATTTTGTCCAAGCATGAGCTTAATAATAGGATCTGACACTATGGTAATGGTCATATTATTGATAATGTAATGTGTAAACATATTAACTACTTTTACAAGAATGAATATTTTATTATTAATTATGGAATAATTGATCTCCAAATATTTTAATTTATTACTTATAAATGTAATTAGATGTTCACTTTCTTCCCTTTTTGCACAAGCATGGCAGAAATAGTATGTTATAAGGAAAATGAGTACAAAAAAAAATCTTTAGTGAAAAATAGGCTTACCAGCACTAGGGATTAAAATATAGCCTTATTTATGTCTTGGAATGAATTATTGGCTTCAATTTTCCACTCCACTTTAGTGTTTTATTTGATCATTACATTCAAGGGTTTGACAATTTCTATAAATCCTGATATAAATTTTCTTATGAAATTTATCTTTCTAAAGAAGGATTTAAGCTCCTTTTCACTATTTGGAAACATTATTTTTAAAATCCCCTAGAACCTATTTAGGTCAATATTGATCCCATCCTTAGTAATAATGTGTCCTAGTAGCTTACGTTAGGTAATGCCAAATATACTCTTCTTGGGGTAAAGTGATATCATAAACTTCCTACATCTTAAAAAAATGGACTGAAGATGGTTGATATAATCAGCTCTATTTTTAGAGAAAATAGTGAGATTGCCCATGTATATAATTATGCACTTCCCTATCATTATTTGTAATTCATGATAAATTTCTCTCTAAAAAGTAGCTCCAGCATTGATCATCCCAAATGGCATTTGTTTATATGCATATTGTTCCCCATTTTATAGTAAATGTTTTTTCATCATATCCACTAATTTGACTAATACTTGATTATAACCTATAAATGCATCCAATAAAGTCATCATTTTAGACCCACTAATAGTTTATATTACTTCATCTAAGGAGGGCAAAGGATAATTGTCCTTCTTTGAAGCTTTATTCAAATTCTTGAAGTTGACATAAATTCTAATCTCACCACTCTTTTTCCTAACTAAAACTAGATTGGCCACCCAAGTGGAATGTCTAACATGAAAAACTATCATAGGACTTAGAAACTTTTCCACTTCCTTCTTAATTAGTGGTTCTAAGATAGGATTAACTAGCCTCTACCTTTTCCTAAATGGTTTATGATCACGCTTGAGTGGAATCATATGGGTGATGACTCTAGGATTGAATATACTTAAGTCATCATAGGTCCATGAAATTACATATCCATACTTGATAATTAGTTCCTTGACCTTTTTCATTTATTTTGGTGTGAAAATTAAGACAATATTGGTGAAGCATGTATTACTTTCATCACCAATATTTTTTGATATGAATTTAGATTCATTAACCTTGAGTTGCCTTTATGATTGGGCTTGTGGATATATATTGAATGCGCTTTCTAGTGAAACCATCCCTAATGGAAGATAATTATCCCTTAGCCAAATATCACCTTCTTATTCTAATTCTTCATAGAACCTATGGATTATCTCCTCATCATCAATTATTTGAGATTTTAACTGTCCTAAATTGGTCAAAAAATGGACAATTTACTGGTCATCATCAAATACTTGAAAATTTTCAACATTATTTGGAATTAAAGGATAGGGTACTAATTCAATGGAGAACATATAAACTTTTAACTCTTGTAAGGGTGATAAATTCATTGTTTAAGTTTCTAGTGAATTGGTGCCTCTATTTTTTTCTCTCAAGATAGATACTATATTGAATGCTTTAAATGATTCAATTAGATCCCATAATTTTTGCTTGTATTTATTTAAATATGAAAATTTGCATTGATGATTATTTTTGATTTAGTTGATAATGAGTTAAAAAACTATGTATACCAATAATTCTTTAACATTATTCTTGAGGGAAAATTATAATCCTAGAATCAAGGCTTTGTATTATGTTATATTATTAGTGCATGAGAATTAAATCTTGTATGATGATAATAGTTTATCTCATTATGGATTTATTATCTTGATAATAACACCTGATCCTTTCTAAGATCTTTCTCCATTGAAATGGAGGCTCAATAATTGAGAAGGACCCCATGTTTCTTTTTGTTCTTCATGTTTTGTGGTTAATGTATAAATTTCAAAACTAGGAGATTTATAACTTACTTCTTCATTGATGGAATTGTACTCTATAATAGGATGTATCATCCTTGGCTCTTGGTAAATCCTAATTTGGGTGTATATACCTCTACAAGGTATCTATATATATGAAACATTTGGGAAAAGATATCCATTTAACATTTTTCATAAATCTTTGCTCAATAACAACCCATACCCTTCAAGAATCCACTACCAATATGTCGATAATCATATGTACTCCAAGTTCTGAGGCAACCTAAATTTTCACATCATTAAGTTCTCCCAATACATGCACTATTATTTTATCTAGATATGACATAGTTCTCTTGGATGTATTTAGTGTTAAACCAAGCTATTGACAAATGGAATTTGGCATTACCATTGTTAAATCTCTAGAATCTACCATGTAATTGTGTATTTTCTTTTCAAATATTTGAATGGTCAACAAAAAAGGGGGAATTTTAAGATTGATTTCTTATATAACATTTGTATTGGCTATCTTAGACTTTTTTGTAATAGATTTACCTATGATGGACTTCTATAAGAGTTCCTTCTACTGTGTCATTTGTGCTAGTTCATGAAGAGTGATGTTGGCCTTAATTTTATTCATATCATCAACAATATTGTATCTTCCTTTATTTTGTTCCTCTTTATATTGAGGATGATCATTCCATTTAGGGGAGGAGGATTATGGTCAGCTTTAGGATTTAGAGGGATAACTATATTATTAAGAGGATTAGAAGTAGTAAATAACTACCTGTTCCTCAGATTATAATTTTTCCTATTAAATTATTGAAATGCGTGCACTTCATTAGAATTATCCTTCAATATATTGTCATCTTTATTAAGGAAGGAGGCTCATAGGTCTCAAATACCATAGCTAAACTTGAAGGGATAGAATCATGAGGGAGATCTAGAGGATTCATCATTTGATCATATCTAATCATCTCTCTTTGGAATATTTCAAAGGCTATGTAGAACTATATACAGTGTTATGTGTTATGGACCCTACATTGATTGGGCAATGTTGTTTCTATGATATTGATTTTTTGTAGCTTTTTAAATTATTATTATTATTCATTGTTATTGGGCCTATTGAAAGTCATGTTATATATTGGAAAGGCATAATTTTGATTGTAATTCTAATTATTGGTATTACCAATTCACTTTTACATATTCAAAAAATCATTTCTTAAATTAGAAACCATTCTTTATATAAAATCAAATTTATGTGTTGGAGTTAGAACCATGAGTGACTATTATACTAGTGTGAGCCTAATATTGATTCTTTTAGTATACATTCCTTTGTGTCTAATTATTTAATAAATCATAATTCTTATTCGTTATCTATTGAATCATAGGAGGTAGAGTGTACGACTAATTTTGATTGAATGTGGAGTCATTCTGATTCATGCATATAATTGTATTTAAGGATGTAAGTCCATTATCAAATACTTGACCTCCTAGATTATGAGGTCTAAGATATGGATTGAGATGTTTGTTGATGTTAATAGCTTCTTGAAATGCTAAAGCTAGAGTAATTGTAGTGGCATCTATCTATAAGAACACTACAGTAATGGGATCTAGGGTGTTCTTGTATATCTCAAGAATTAAATTCTCATGTAGGTTATACATGACATTCAATCAAGTGTGAATCTTATATAATCTTTCATTGAAGGCTCATATTAACTCGTTAGGTTCCCTTTTCATGTTGGCAAAGAGTTGATATACCACACTTGGATTAGTTACTTGTCCAAATTGTGTAAGGAACATATTTTAACACTTATTCCATGAGGTAATGGAATTTTCCTATAAATTGAGATACCAATCATAATAAGAATATTTTAGAGTGAATAGAAAATCCTACATGTAACATCTTCATGGATACCATTCATTAATCTTAAGGTAGCCTTGAAATATTTGATATATTATCCTACCATCCTCCTACTTGAGGTGTAGAAGGTAGGAATATAATTTTCTAGATTCCATGGTAGCTCATTTTAGTCCCTAGGGATTGTAATGGAATATCTAATTAACTAGGGTTGAGACATAGGAATATTGATAGGTGGGAGGTTTCTTACAGGGGAAGGTGTTTGATCTTGATGTATTATAGGGATGATAGGTATGGGTTTAGGCCTCCTAGAATATGACAAGGGTGAAACCAAAAGGCAAGATTGGGCCCAAGACCTTTTTAATATCCTATGTGCCTCTATAATTATTAGTTCTTATTTAGTTTTAAAACACAAAAATGTGCCCTCTTTTTATCACTAACTTTTTTTTTGTTGATGTGGGTTTTATTCACACCTTGGATATTTTTAAATGAGGTATCCTCTAACATTTTTGGATATTTTTGGAACTTGGTTCCACTCTAGGGAATGAGTTATAGGTATTTGGTTTTAAAAAATAGGGGATGTAATATCAAGTTGATCTTGTGGGTTTTTTAAATAGGTTTTGTGGATGGATACGCGGATTATAAAAAGGGTAAATCACTAGGTGAGTTAGATGGGTGGAGAATTATTATATAGTGGGTAGTTATTAAAGAATCTCAAGAAAGGAAGGAATGGTAAGGTAGAAAAGAAGGTTTTATATCTTTAAAAATGAATTTATAAGGATATTTATTTGGTGGACAAGAATCTTAAAAACCAACGTTTATATTTTGTAGCTTTTGCACACTCGTGAACAAACATGGTTAGTAGTCTAGGATAACAAATGTGGGATGCTTAATGGTCTCATCTAAAGGTTTCCATTTTTGAGGTTGTTGTTTCACACCTTTGAATAAGAGGTTAAAATTCAAACCAAGAAGTTATCTAGGCTATCTATGGCTCACACCTAAAAGACTATATGAAAGGAAGATACCTCTACACACCTTGGATTATCTATTCAACTTATAATAACTATATAGATCAATAAAATATATAAATAATTAATATATATTTCACATATAAGACTAATAATCTCTAATAAAATAATTATATTCATCTATAGAATTGACACACATCAAAATTATCAAATTAGTACATATAAAGAAACTTCAAATTTAATAAAACAAAGAGGGAAGAAGAAAAAACAAACATAGTTTCATGACAATCAATTTATTAATTTATGCATATATATTAAATTCAAAAATTTAATGCTTGGAAAATATGGTTCTTATTGTATATAAATAACTTTGGGAATGGGTCAGCTCATCCTCCACGTTTTATAACACTTTGATTACATCTTAAAAAACTATCTGATAAGTCTTAGTTACATCCTCATAATTTATAGATAGTTTAGTCATGGAATGTGTGAATGTTGATATAAATTATTTATTTAATTACAATATAGATGTAATTAGGACTTAACTATTCACATATAATTACAACATGAAAAATTATACAAAAATAACCTTCAAGCTAAATTGACTCTTATTGTTTCTAAAAATTGTCATTGTAATTGTAGTTGTGTTTGTGCTTAACCATGTGGTAATTGGAGTTTTAGTCAGTGATGCACTTGTTGATTGAGATAAATTTACCATCAGAGTTGAATTATGAGGTGTCATCAATGTGGTTATTGTTATTATAACTATAGGTGGATTCTATGGAGTTGAATTGGTAGGTGGCATTTATTTTTCTTTATTATTGGTATCCATCTCTTGGTAATACTTATATGCCTTAGTGTTCTATGTAAAAACTAGGTTCATATCTAGAAGATGAGGCCTAGTCACCCTACCTAAATGTTCCATCAGTCTAGTGTGTTCTATCTTTGTGGCTCTAAATCCAATTTGGAAGACTTTTACCTCTATTGCCTTTTTATTGATTGTGCTCAATTTGGATTCGATGTCCTCCAAGATTAGACCTTTTAAAATATATTTAAATCCATCAAAGGCTTTTTATATCATCTAATCAAATGTATCTCATGTTACTATCTTTCCTTTTTTATCCAAAATCTTTTTAAATTCAATATAAATAAAAATTTGCTTAGTAGCTTTTCTTGTTTAGCCAATTTTTTTATAAAAGCTTCAAAGGATGGTACCCAATCTCGAGCCTCCTATATTATTATTAAAATTATATTTAATGCATTTGATTCCTCTAGAGGGGTCATCAATTCCAAGTGGATAAATGACTTATTTGGGGTGTACAATACCAATAAATTCAATTTATTCTCATCCTCTATGAAAATATTGAACAATATGCTTATGGAATTTACCTAGGGAGCCAAATTGACTCTCAAAGAATAAATTGAAATTATAATTTCATATAGCTTGAGTGTTTCATTATTCACATCCTATTTAATACCTTGGGTAACTTTAATTACTTGTTGTTACTCTCTGAGATTTTATAACTTCTCTTCAAGCTCTTATCTATCCATTTACATTTTCTCAAGTATGGATAGGATTGCCTTGGTATGGGTTTCCATATAGGACATGAGGTCCTCAATGTATGGGGATTAACCCTTTTTATTGTATTGTCTATTTGAAAGGGAATAAACCTCTTACATTTCCTTTAAAATCAAACCTCTACCAGATCTATGCTCTATCTTCCTCTTCTTGACTCATTAGATTGATGTTGTATCCTTATCAAATAATGATCTCACCATTGGAAGTTCAGTTATCTTCAAAGGATCTAATGGTTGAGCTTCCACTTGAACATGCTCTTTAGTCTTAGGCTTAGTTTTAGAGTAATTTTCAATAATTGATGGCCAAATTATTTTAGACCAATCTATGTTTCTAAATTGTTGTATTAGATGAACAATAAAGATTAGTTACTTCCTTAGAGCCCTCTTGGTTTTCACTACTATGATTATGGAGGTTAGTGTTGAAGAAGGCAAAGGAGAACCAATTTGGGTAGAATAAGTAATAATTGGAGTGATGGATTGGATAATGTCTAGAATTGATAGAGATATGGTTAAAGGCATGGTCATTGAAGGAATAGAAACTATATTAGTGGAGTGTGGAATAGGTGAAGTGACACTAGGTAGATAAGAAGATGGGTGTATAAAAAGGAGACCTGAAAAAAGTCCTTGAAAATGAATGATTTTGGAAACAACTGATGCAAGGATGGTAGAAACTATGGGTAATGACATCAAAGTAAAAAATAATAAGGTGGTGTAAGAAGAGGACCCTTTCTAGTTTATTCAATGATGAGAGGTGCCTTGGTGTTAAGTGCTTCTAGGCTTAATACCTTGGCATGTTGTAACTCCTTCTCATCTAACACCTATGTTGGCTCACCTTCCAATGAATTTTTTTCCACTTTTATTGTTTGTGTGGGAAAGGTTTATGGTTTATCCCCTTTTATATCCCTTTGATAAAACTATGTTGCTCTGCCAACTTGTATAATAGTTATCTTTTAGGGAAGAAGAGGGGTAATGATGCTGGGTGTTGGGGTTGTTGAATATATTATTTCCTCTTCATCAAATGAGTCCAATAAAATGATCCCAAATTATCACCTTTGTGCATTATCTCTTACTTGATTCAGATCTTCTGCCATCTCTTACTTAACCTTTTTGATTTCTATAGTTGATGTTTGAATTAGAAGAATTTGTTCTTCTTCTACTTGTGTGGAGACATGATTTTCTTATTTTATTTTTTGTTCATAATGTCCTCTAGTAATTAGTGCCTCACCTACCAACTACTCTTGGTCTGATGGCTGGTCTTAATCTATAAATGTACCTTAGGGATCTTTCCCCTCTCCTTCTAGTTGTTGAGATGGCCTACCACTCCAAAAGTCAAAATATATCCATCCTCCTAGAGGTAGGATCCTAAACTTTACCTCAGTGAGTGTCTGAGAGGGTTTAACTTGTATCACCCTCAATAGATCCTCACATAGTCATATAATCATTGTTCTTTATTTCACCTCTTCATCATCCTTGGCATTAAGAAACAAAAAACCATGATCAACTCGTTCATGTTTTTAAGTGAGGCCAAGGGTGTGAATATTATTATAGACTTTCTCATGGGGATTTTAGTCTATATGGGGGAGAATAGATAATGTATATGCTCTCATAAAATTTATAGATTTATTAAATTTCCTTTGTATAGTGTATTACATTCTATTAATAGTGATTTGGGAAACATGTGTTAAGGCTAGCGTACCCCCATTTTTTGAAAAATGGGACCCTTAAGAAAAAAAATGAAGATTAAACATGAAAATATGGTATGTTAAGGTCATTTTTAGAATTTGAAGATCATCCACTTTATCAAAGGCAAGCTTAATTATTACATTTTACTTTAATTTTTTCTAACATTGATAGTAAATGGTCTTCATGGATTTTAGTTGTAGGTTCCATGGTGTTATTCTTGATAAATTCATGTTACAAAACCTTGGCAAGACCCTCAGTTTAAATTTTAATACTAGTAGGAACTAAATTGGTGGGAACCTTTTAAAACCTATTTTATACTTAAGTAAAATTATCATGTTTAAAGCTTTAAGTCATGTTTCTTAGCACAACTCAAACTTAGCCTAAAAACACTCAGTCCCCTTTATTATTTCCCTCTTTTAGTTATTTATATTCCTAACTTTGTCTAATGTCAATTTTACAAGGTCTCTTTTAATATTTCCTAACTTGGTCCATTTAATTCATTGCTTAGCCTAAATTTTTAATCCTAAGGCCCCATGATATTTATTAATATAAATAAGACCTTGGCCTTAACACCTTAGCATAAGTATTTTATGTCACCTCCAGTCCTAACTTAATTTCCTTTCTTTTCACAAATCTAATGACATATGCTTCATCATGGGACTTGATCCAATGGAGTGAGGAAGACCTAAGCTCTAACTTAAAATTCATGTAAATTGTAAGATATAATGATCTATAATTCATTGTAGAAGGGTGATTTGATAGTGCAAGGAAACCCTGACAAAATCTAGCACTTAATCCTAGGGGCCAATCACATTTGAGCTCTCAAATCCCAATCAATAGTTCTCACTTCATCATGGATCAAAAATAAAAAAGAGTGAATAAATCATGGAAAATTCAAAATCCTAAGAGCTTTGTAGTGTTGACATGTGGCATCCATAAATTTGAATATTAAAAGTAAAGGGAAGCACTTGACAAAAGTAACCAATCATGAGAAAGCTCTCAGATCACAATCCTATATCTCTTTCTTACTCATAATACCTTGATCTAATGGAGTTCATTGAGTTTGAGATCCCGAAAAGGCCCATAGAGGTGCCAGGTAGCACTCTCACATTAGGTCATAGAAATTTGATGATCTTAAATTTGACATTCATGCGACCTTAATTTGATTTTTGTGAGGATGTATTTGATGCTTGAATGACTATCAAATTTAATACCATCAAATTAAAATCTTCACTAGTTTAAAATTCATGTTCACATGACTATCATTCAATGTCCACGAGTACGTATTTTTTGTCTACAAGACCATCAAATTTTAAAATAATAAATCATCTTGCTTAGGACTAAAATACATTATAAAATGTTGTTATAATTATTTTTAACCATCCTATAGACTAATGGAATCCTTTGAAAGATGCTCTAACACTGGAAATATCCAATCTACATATATTGAAATGATCTTATGGTCTAAATTCATGTAAAATAAACATAGTTTAAGTATATACATTAAGGTCCCTATAGCATTTCATTTAAATATCATGAACCTTAGGCCCAAGAATTATACTAATTCTTATTTTAAAAGGGTTTTGATAACATAAAACTTAGCTCAAATTCTCTTATCGAAGGGTTTTATTATGTTTATTAATACAATAAATCTCTACTATCAAAATTTGGCATTTAATCATGTTGACCCCTTTGATCATGTTTTATAGATTTAACATAAATATTTTATCCCAAAGTAGACATTGTGTTTATTAGACACAGCATAAAATTTTGCCTAAAACATTTAGCCATGGTCCCCTTTGTATATCAAAAAATATCAGGAATAAACAAGTTAGCCTAAAGTCTATTTCATATTTAATAAAAATGAAATAAACCTTAGCCAAAGATGTTTTAACCTAATTCCATACCTAAATAATGTGCTAACTTAAAACCTATGTATCTTGGAGGATCCAACAGCCCATGCTTCATCATGAAAGGATGATCAAATGATGTGTAACTAACTTACATCTAATGGTTTGTGTTTCATTGTGTTCCTTGATCCAATGGTGTGAAAGTGCCAATCACTTTTCAAAGGCTCATGAGTTCACCATGTGGTTAATGCTCATCTAAAAAAATATTGATGTAGGATATGAAGTTTAAGAATGCATGTGAAGATGATAAATGGAATAAATATGAGGCTTGGTACTAAAATAACCAATGAAAAAAAGGACCTAAATCAAGATCAATGGCTCACAATCAATCCTAGGATCTTCATTCGATGGTGAGAAATAAAATAAGTAATTTTAAATGCCAATGGCTAGTGCTCAAAGGCATTTATGAAAAATTTATTGAAAGGTTGAGATCGATGTTACATAAGAGACATGCAAGTATAAAAGGACAAAAGAAGAGATCTTTTGGGCTCAAAAACATGAAATTATAAAGGCAAATATCTA
Organism: Torreya grandis; assembly: GCA_037957365.1. Lineage (NCBI taxonomy): Eukaryota > Viridiplantae > Streptophyta > Pinopsida > Cupressales > Taxaceae > Torreya > Torreya grandis. The sequence goes on from JARHVA010000459.1 coordinate 471,137, forward strand.
AATAAAATCTAGGGCATGTATAAGTTGAAGTCCAAATACATCCTACCATTAAATATCCAAAACCCTAAACCCTACATAAATGATACCTTAAGTGGATTCATTTGGTTACAATTTGATTTGAGAGAAGCTTAATTGAATTTTTGAGCATAAAATAGCTTTCACAAAGATTAATTGATATCTAATAGTGAACAATTTTAAAGAATAAGCCATGACATCTCATAGGCAATAGTTGAAAGAGGAGACAAATCTCTATATATCCACAAACAATGAGGGAATAATCTTCAATGACACTGAATTAGATGTTGCAGCCTTAAATAATGAAAACAAGAATTGGTCTAAACTCTTCTTTAACATAGAGGAGTTGAAACCTGCCATGAAGGAGGAGTAGAGAATTACCATGGTTAATAGGAATCACTATGACTTAGTCATGATTCAGATGGTTGACATTCATTATGCTATTGCAAAACCAAAGGTACTTCATTGTATTTATGTGCTTGCTATAATTTTCATTAACTGTAGGATAGATAATGATTGGATAATATTTGAGGGAAATTCTTAGAGGGTGGCATACATTTCCCATGTGACCTTTGAAAAGTAATATAAACTCCCAAATTCCCATGTAGACCTATCCAAAATTAGGGAGTGAACCAAAAAGCATGACCTGGATACCATTCTCAAACCATGGTTACACCAAGGGAACCATGTCTTTAAAGACATTGAGGGTAGGATCCCAATTGTAAAATTTAGGGAAGGGATCAAGGTAATAATGACCCTATTAAATAGATAATCAAGAGTCCCCTCAACCACATATGTAAACAATACCTAGGTCCCCTATGTATATTTCATGGTAGAAGATAAACTCACCCCTCCAATTGGAGACTTGATCAGTATCTTCCTAGGAAAGTAATTCATTACCATCAAAAGGAAGATAGCCAAGCAATTCTTTATGAATTCATACTTTCTAGATGCCTTTCTTGTTTCTATTAACTTCTCAAGTATTAAAAATTGGTCTCCTAAAGGTATAACCACTATATCCCACCATTATTAAAATTTTCACACCTTCAAATATATGAACCACATGCAATTCATCTATGATTGTGTCTATCCTAATTTAGTGGAGGCTATCATAGGTTATCCCATACATAGGGTTCACCCATTGATCAAGAAATATGTAGATATGATGGGGGATATCTAGTTTTATCTAGATTGGACAATAATCTAAATTGAGGGAATCATGTCCCAACCTTATAGACTACATGTGTATGTTCTTAGTAAGTTAGAAAAATAATAAATTGCCTCCCAACTCATCAATGGTGATGATGGTGTGTGTAAATAATAGAGGAAGGGCCTTCTTCATCCCTTTACTCTAATCATTATAAGGACCATGCTACAAGATTGGAATAAAGTGGAAACCATGTCCAAGCATAGGGACTCATTTATATTCCAATTAGATGAGCTCAAAATATGGGATCCAAAGAATATAGTGGGTGATCATTTCAAGATGAAATAGCTCCCCAAGCCAGTGTATGTGCATCATTTTAGTATCCATAACACCTATTACATCAAGGCAAAGAACTTTTAATAAGTTTTGGCCAGGATCAAGGGTACAACATTAAGTTGGAGCATAGGTTAACAAGTGAAGATAAAATAGTAGGAGAGGTATGGTAGATGCATCCTCTCTAATACCATGTGTTTCCTAGACCTTCCAAGACACCTCAAAAATATACTCACGTGGAGAAACTACCACCCTAGAGATAAATTGAGAAAGGACATGGAAAATAAAAAATCTAGAAGAGAAACCTAGAGAGGGACCCTCATCCTCAACACTACCCCAAAGGCCTTCATCTCTAGTTGAGTATTTGGAAATGGTTACCCTAGAATCAGATGAAATATTTGAGGTTGCCCTTAGAGATCTTTTTGAGGCATATGGCACTAATAGGGAAGAACGGCATATTAAAGAAACACAAGTCCAAGTAGGGGATCTTGGGGAGGAGAAAGGAAAATATATTGTTATTGGTGTAGTCCTAATGGCACCATAGGGAAAGAGGAAGGTATAGTTGGAATTGGTACTTATTAAACCAAGAAAGAAGCCAAGATTAACCCTCACTCACCCCACTAGTGATTTTAATATATTTAATGAATAATTCCCCATTCATGGACCAATCATCCATGACTAGTTTATCAATGGGAAATTATAGAATTTAACCTCTTTGTCCCACTCATGGGCATTAATGAAATTGATAAACATAGACGTGCATGATGAAATAAATCTATGGATTAGGGATATAATGAAGGAACAATAATAAATAAGAATTATTTACACTATAAGGCTAGAGAACAAGAAAGTGGATGCTGTAGGAGCATCTAACAACATAGGAATTGAGGTCCTAGAACTTCCAAAGTTCACAAATCTAGTCACCATAGTGCAATTCAATCTAGAGATAGATAGATTAAAGAGGATCACCACTAGGAAGGCCATGGTGGGAGTAGAATATTTCACCTTCTATAAGGTTAAAACTTTCATAGGACTATCCCTATTTGAAGGAAAATAACAAGGGGAGCATCCCATTCATGAAGAGGATGTTGAGTGCCTACTAGAGGCCCAATTAGTCCAAACCAAGGCTAGGATTAGGGGAATTAAATAGAGGATCCTTAATTTGGAAAGGGATAAGGAAAACTTGGAAACATAGGCCATTTTATTAGTGCATGATGTTATTATTGACATGTTTGAGGCTTCATTATTTGATATGTTTGATTCTTTAAAGTCAATAAAACTAAGGCAAGATGCCTTAAGATAGCAAGGTGATGTGGATAGAGAATTAATAATAGAGTGGCAAGGGGTAGAGACCAAAATAAGAGACCTAATTAGTATTTTTATTAGGGATAAAATCCCTAAGTTAAAAACCATCAGCCTAGCCCACCTGAATGCCATACTGGGAATAATAGTGGATAAAGTTCAAAATCTAAGTGTGTGGGAAAATAATTTAGATATACTTCTAGCTAATGACAATGAGTTAATTTATAGAATTGAATAAATCCTAGACATTAGGGTAGCCAATCATAAAAAGACTACAATATTGGGAATAATTGATGATGTAGAGTATAAATATAGAGCTACCTTGGTAATGCAGGAGGTGAAGAGCAAAAGCAAGGGTAAGTCAGGTAGAGATAATGGAAGAATTTTAGGTATAATCTTCACAAATGAGGAAAATATTATAGAATCTAGGAGCATAATATAATATATGGCTAGAGATGATAGATATTTGGATGACCTAGTTTATCAAGAAGAAGTCTACCTGATGAAGTCAGTTGTGGACCTTGAGCTTATCAACAAGCAACCTCATAAGACAATGTGATTCTTGTAAGAATAATAAGGGTACCCTTAAACAATGGGATCACCAACTAGTTACTATTCCTTTTTTAAAATATTGTAATATTTAAAAATATAGAATATTCTTTTGTAAGGCATATGCTAGTCTATTAGCATATTACCCCTAGGTTAGTCTAATTTTGAAAGACAAGTGTATTTTAGAACTTGTTAAAAAGTATAGTTGTCTATAATTTTGTACATTTTGTATCTAATGATTGACTGGTGTACTACCTTATCTTTCTATAAAAGGCAATATTACCTTTTGTAAAAAGGGAGAGAAATTTTGAGTGAATTTATATACTTCGACTAATTAATGCAATCAAAGAATTTTGAAAAGATTGACTAGATTGCATGTGTCAATTGTTGATTTAGATTCTTATCTCAATTATTTATTCTAATTCTTAAGTTTGAATAATTTCTTTGAATTCTAAATTTGCATTTGTGATACAGGGTTTCTAATTTGTGCTTGTGTTAAATTAATTAAATAATATTAGATTTGATTCATTTTATTTGTTCCATATTGAAATGTGATAATGTTATTTGAGTCTGGTAACAAACCTTTAAAGTGAAATCTAGTTCTTACTTTTATAATTTCATATCATCCTTAGGAATATGCTTGGTGGGTGGTGAAATTTGAGCTTTGCTATTTTGCATCATATACTGGTTAAAGCAGGTTCAATTGTAATTGAAACATTCTCATGATATTTGAATTCAAGATCAATAATCAATTATTTATTTATTACCTTACCCTTCTCTTTGCTCCTTTTTTAATATCATATCACTGTAGCTTAGATCTCATTGCCAATATCCATATAGATTAGTCTGTAACTTAAATTGGACAATATTTCACTAAGAATTGGCATAGATTTTTCATAATTCACAAAGAATAGACCATGATGGCTCCCAATAATCAAATAGTATAAATTTTATGGAACACTCATACATTATTCTATCACTATTCCACCATAGGTAACATCAATATGCCACAACCTATTACTCATGCTCTGAATTCCTAGAATTCTAAAATGAGAAGTGTTCTCTAAACACTAAGAACCCCTTTGGTACAATTAGAAGAATCAAAACCCTGGAAAATATTATTATTATTCTCTATCCATTCCTCATTAATTCCATTCCATATCTATTATACAATCTCCTATTCATATACTTTTTATGGAACAAACTTAGGAAGCTGAAGAGGATCAACCTTGTGGCCAACAACCATGATGATAATGTAGCTAGGATAGAGATAATAGTAACCCAAATTGTTGGCAAGTGTTCTATAAATTTTGGGTGAAATTATATCTAAAGTATGACCATGAATGACCATATAGACATATATTTATAAATATCATCTATGTTATTGACATATGAGTATATGTGCATAAAAGAGTAATAATCACAAATCTAGTTATTGATAAATTTTATGTTGGGATATCATAAGACTCTATTATACCTATATATTATGCCCTTGATTGCATCTAATAGATATGAAATCATGTATAATTTACCCACATGTGGTCTCTTATCCTTGTGTAAAATTTTCTCCTGGAGACAATCACTAATAACTTCTCCCAATGCATGGATATGTTCTAAGGTACTTAGTAGGTCTAGCAAGGGAACCCATTCCAAATTCAAGAAATAGATGCTTTCATGGACAAAAAGTCAATTTAGTAGTGTCATTCCCACATAGATTCAAATTCTAAATCAAGTTATGGGAATAGGATTCTTGACATGTTATTTTAGAGTAAATGTTTTTCTAGGGAGAAGCCACCATTATAATATTCACACCACATTATTGGCCTTATTCTAGGTAATGACAATATGAAAATCAAATGTGACATCTTAGATGGGTAGAATCAAATACATGTTAAATGCATCCCCTGAGATGTACAAATAATTGTGTTATTATCAATGTAGTGAAGGTAACCTCCATATTATATCCTTCCCTCTAATAAGAGGTCTCATAGTAAGTCTATGAATGGCATAACATACAACTTAGCATCTATGTAATGTAAGGATTGTCATTTTAATGTAAGTAGTTCCTTTAATAACTACTTATCCTTAGCTAAAATGTCTCCTTCTAGTGTAAAGGAGTCCATGTTCTCCACATCTTCCCATAAGGCCAAGTAACTAGGACATTGACCATAAAATACAATGGCATCAAACACTATGTCTAAATATTCTATGGAATCATTGATTGAGAACCTGTAGGGTTCCAAGTATCTTTTGTATGATCTATATGATGATGTCATAGAGGTTTGGTGGACACTGGTATGCATAATTTTTTTTTAAATAACGTGTATTGAATTAAATTACATAGATTGAAAATAACTCTAGCGATAATTATAGCTTTTGAGATTATTAAAGGATGAATTTTATTCAAGCTCTTGGAAATTAAATGATGAAAATTTGGTTGGGTGCTTGTTGTTAATATATTTATGCATTGATTTCTAGTTTGTTCACTATTAATTTACAACATCTATGAGCTTGTCACATTTATTTAATTTGAATTTTATAACCCTATCCTAATGTATATGCCACATAAAATTCCTTCTCATTTGAGATGCCATGGTGTTACCTTTCATATTTTACCATTTGTTACTATGCGGTCTAGTAAATCAAAGTCAAACTTTACCTTCGATCCAAAAGACCTAAATATTAGAATGTCCTTTAGAGAGATTAGTTTCAAAATATTTTATCCCAAGGTTTCCAAAACAATAGTTGTTGAAGACTTGGTACTCTTGGGGAAGATTGTAATTTAGGTAGAAGTAGTAGCTTGGAAATTTACCAAAGAGAAAGCTTTTGAATTAAAGTTCCTGAAACAAAGATTTCTATGAAAAAGTCTTCAAATTTTTTTTTGAAGTGAAGTCTCTGAAGCAAAAATCATTGTATAAAAGTTTTGAAAATGAGAGATTCAAAAATAAAGTCACTAAAAGAAATCCTCTAAAACAAAGTTTCCATTGAAAATGTTCCTAATGAAGAGTCTTCAAAGATAAAAACTTTGCAAATAAAATCTATGTTGATGTTTGAATATGTATCACATGTGCCCAGATTGTTCAAGAACAATTTTCATTTTAGAATTCTAAGAATTTAGTGCATGAGTTAGAAGTTGTGATAATATTTTTATCTATTAATGGAATAGATAAAAAACAAGTGGACTATTTCATAATATTTATAAGTTTGGTAGTTGGGAGCCACCATGGACAAATAATTAATCTATGTAAAATATGAAGTATGATATGATAATAATGGTGAATTATGATCAATAACTAATCTAAAGACTAATCTAAGATGGATATTTACAATGAAAATTATGTTAGACTGATGTGCTTTAAAAAGGAGTAAAAATAAAGGTAAGGCAAAGAAGAGATGTTGCTAATCTTCATTCTAAACATCATGACAAATTTCAAATATCATCTAAGCATACACTTAACCAATGTATGACATGAATTAGTGTAATCTCAAATCCTATCACACATCAAGCAAACATCTAATGAATGTGGGAAATAATGCAAATAATAACCAAGTTTACTTTCAATATTTACCCTTGCAAGAAAATAGCATTAGCAAAAATAAAAGAAGAATAAGGAAATGAAATATACCTAAGAACTTTCAATTAACCTAACATTGTTACAATTTAAAAAATTTGCATTCAAATATACACACTAGGAATTTATAAGAACCATTCAAATCTGGAAGTTAGAACAAAAAAGTGAGAGAGAAGCCATGATAACAAAATACACATGCAAATTTGGAAAAAAAATTCATAATTCCTTGATTATATTAATTATTCAAAAGTTACAATTGGTTTTGGCTCAAAAAAACTTCCCCCCCTTTTTACAGTTGGCAAACTCCTTTTATAGAATGTAAGGAAGTATATCGATACATCATATCCAGTTACAAAAGTAAAAGTGTTAGGACAACTGTCTTTTCTAAAAATTTTGTAGAATAAAGTAGACTTTCCCTAGTGGATTGATCTATAAGTAATGTGTTTTACAAGCTACAATGCCTTTACAAAAAGAATATTCCATTTTAAAAAATATATACAATGCTTGGCTATAAAAAGAATATTCCTATTTTTACTAATATTTTGGACCCTTGTGTTGATGAAGTCCCTTGTTATTGATATAATATTTTCATTTCTCTATGATGTTCTTCATTAATTAGCTTCAAATTAACAATAGGTTCCATGAAGAGTTCATCTTCTTGGTCTACCAGACTTCTAAGATCTTTATCATTTCTTCCTAAAGCTTCTTTGATGCTCTTGGATTTATTAGTCACTTATTCTAATGTTAGGATCATATCCATGATCGTAATATTGTCCACCTCAATCTTTCCTTGTATTTTTCCCTTCATCAGGGATGAGTCCTAGGTAACTAAGTGTAGTAAGATTAGTGATCATGATTCCAAGTAAGTGATACATCCTGTCTTGAAGTTGTTTATCATCATCAAGGAGGTTTTCTTTATTCAATCAAGATATTGATCAAATCTTTTATTTTATCCCTTGATCTCTACCATTGTCCATTGATTTATTCAAATTGCTCACTAGTGGTCTATAGTTCAATTCTAGATTGAATTACCCTTACACATATGACAATTTAGCTTTTCTATCTTGATTATGGTGAATACAGGGCCAAAATTGGGCCCTTTTATATGTTTAGGGATTTTTGAAGGTTTTTTATGTTACTATAATGGTGACAACTATTTGAACTTGCGTGAGGTTTGTTACTTAGATCCCAATTGGACTACGTGCTTATGCCCTTATATTTCTTGGCTATATAGTATCTTTCACTTGGCACATTATACTTACATGGATCTGATGTGGCATCAATGTGACATCTATGTGGTATTTTCAAGGCATTTTTCTCTTTGACAATTAAAAAATGATTGTTGATTTTTTTAAAATGCCCACTTGATTTCACACCATTAGATCATCCTTATAGAGATCAATGTAGATAATCAATCTCAATATGATAAATTGAATGCCATTATCTTCTCATTATATTTGCCATGGTTATGACACTTTTCATTTACACATTGACTTAGAACTTTGTTGAAATGTCAACATTGATCTCATACCATTGATCTTGGTTTCATAGATCAAGCATATTCCATTGATCTTGATCTATTGAATTGTACCTCCTACTCCATAGATTATTCATCTAAATATGTACATTCATCTACATATCATTGATCTTCAAAATATTCTTGATATATAATTTGTGGCCCATAATTATGTCACATGTTGTCTTCAGATTCATCTTGAATTTTTAACATTCATCTCATGTTTTTGGATCATCCTCATATGAGTAAACACACTCCATTAGATCTTGATCTTCGAGATCAAATGCCATTGGCTATTGAGTGTTATTTTGTTGAGATTGTAACACTTGTCACTTTCTCTCTTGTCCCAAGGCTTCATTGAAGTTTTGACTTGATACACATTGTTATATCAATCTAAACTGAGAAAACACGTAATGTTTAACTCTAGAAGGTGTTTAATCTTTATCTTAGGGTTTGGATCTTGAATTTAAGATCACACCATTAGATCTTGATCATCTAAGCAAATGCGATCATTTATCTTGTGAAGAAAAATGACATTTATGTTAGTGCTTGAGTAAAATAAAGAACTTATCATAATGTTTTGGACTATGGTTTTATTTCATATTAATAAACATGGAAAATACCTTAGAAAAAACATTTTAAGCTAAGTTTTAAAACATAATAAAAAGGAATGCACAAGTAATAGAAGACATAGCATATAGTTTTTAGCCTAAGGTTGGTTGTATTAATAAATACAATGAACTTTAAGGTAAGCCTTTTAGGTTAGTATATAGTAAGAGGGACCTTTTGTTTAGTTAGACCATGCTAAGATAAAAGAGAACAAAGGGGAGTTGAGATGTGAAGAACTTTGGATAAAGATTTTAGACTAAGGTCTTAGTCATGTTAATAAACATGACTAGGACCTTAGGATAAAATATAAATTAAGTCAAATTAAAGTGTTCCTACAAAAATTTAAATAAAATCTCCTACCAAATTTGAATTCAAAAGGCATACTCAGACTAAATCTAAACTAAGGGTTTTATCAATTCAAATATGAATTCAATTAATCATTTACATACCAAAGGCTAGTAAAAGGGGAAATTGAACATTTAACACAAAACCCTAAGTGTTACCCATTTCAAATGAACTTCATTAAACCTACAACCTAAAACATAAATATCTAATGTTATCAATTTTAAATAAGATCAAACCAGAGCCATAAACAAATAAGCCAACTAGACCATGGTGTAGATGATATTCAAATAAATATAAAGTACAAATTACTCTAATGGTACTCTCATTAGATGATTTCTCAAATTTAGGGTACAATTTTTCACATTTTAAGACAAGGGTCCCCATTTTTTAGAAATATGGGTATGTTAACCTTAATAGATGGTGACTTCTAGGGGAAACATAGTAATATGTTAGAATTTAGAGACTCTAGTTTAGACTAATAATTAAGTTACTTATTCTATTTGATTAGGCATCATTATTAAGATGAGTTCATGGTTAGAACAAATATTACACATACAAAATTAGGATAAAACATCAAGACATAGCCATACTATGTGTGTGATTTGATTCCACTTACTGATTGCCATAAGATTTAGAGAACAACTTCTAGGTTCATGACTTTAACCATTAACACTGACTTTCATCATGTTTGTATATTCATTAAGAATCATGATTTAGCTCAAGGAAGGCTTGGGCATTGCTCTGTTGCTAGCTAGACATCCATAACCCTAATAGATATTCATTTAGATCCACTCAAGGTCTTGATCCACTAGCATCTAGGTATCCATAGACTCAATGAAGAATACTAGAATCATATTTGCTTATAAATCTATTGAATTTTGTAATAAGGTTCTTATTTTTTTATTTTTTAGGTCATTTTGACTTTCTAGCAAAGGTTGGGAACCAGGTTAGCCATGTTTTTGGATTTAGTCAAGTGTTTGATCTTCAAACAATCATCCTTGCTTGTAAACTTTATCCCAAGAAGTTAATATTTTTAAAGTATAAGCATGACTATATCCTAATAGTCCAATATTTCACCCTACATGTGCAATCCTTCTTAAAACCAATATTAGATTAGAATAATGCTTGAAATCCCAAGGAATTATTATCCTATTTATTAATCTTTACTATTTTCTCTAAATTATAACATTAAGCTCATATTTCAACAATCCATGATCAACCAATGTTTAGAGAACATACCTACATTCCTAAATTGTGAGGTTTCTTTAAGTGATCATATGAATCTTGAGATAAGGACTATCCAAAATTACTTATTATAGGTAAGGAATAAAGTAGAGAAAGCAAACACATGAAACAAAAAGTAGAAAAATAAAAATAAAATAAATAAGCAAACAAATATATACAAACATATGTAAAAATAAGGGATAAGAAGGAAATAATAGAGAGAAACTAACCTATCCTACATATAATAACTCTAAATAGTCTTAAATTTAATTCCATGAAGACTCTAAATGAGACAACATATAAATTATACTTAAGGTACTGCCCATTGGTGGATAATGCGAACTCTACTCCTTATAAGTCTTTTAACTTGGAGGTGTTGTCTCCACGTATCTTAGAAATTTAATATAGACCTATCCACAAAGGTGTGAACTTCCCATGTTTACCCTTAGGCTTAGATGTTTTGTCCCAAATAAGAACTAAGTCTCCTTTCCTGGACACCTTTATCTTTGAATGCTTATCAAACCACCTTTTCACTGTGGTTTGGTGCCTACTAAAATCAACAAAACCCTCTTCTCTTGCATCTTCCATCTAAATAATGTCAAGAAACCTTGATATTACAAATTCATTATTATCTTCCATGTATTCACACATGAACCTATATGTATTAGCTTGAGATAGATGGGGAAGATGTGTTTTTGAACATAAACTAGCAAGAATGGTGATGTTTTGAGAGCTTGTTTGATTCTAGTTCTATTTGTCCAAAGGGAATACTTGAGTAGCTTGTGCCAAGTTCTTGGTTTATTAGTTGTATAATTAGTTATGGCTTTCATCAAGTTATTATTTGTTAATTTTGACACTCCATTACCGTGAGGATAATAGTTTGATGAGAACTTGATGACGATGTTGTTTTTATATGCCCATTCCGTCATCTCAATAGATATAAAAGTAGATCCATTATCATGGACTAGAGATATGGGTGTCCCAAACCTTGTGCATATGTTTTATTATAAAAAATTGATCAAATATTTAGTTATGCATTATTTGGTTTCCACTGATTTAGTCCATCTATTATAGTAGTCAGTAGTAATTAGAACATACTTGTGACCATCAAAGGAATTAAGGTTAATGACCCCTACAAAATATAGTCCCCATTGGGTAAAGGGTTTATCAATCATTACTATATTTAGTGGCATGGATGACTTAGTCTCTTTAGTTTTAAATACTTTACATGAGTGGCACTCTCTGACATGCTTGTGATCATCCTTGAAGATACTAGTCTATTAATATCCATATCTAAGGATCTTGTGTGATGTATTCCTTCCAGATAGATGTCCACTTCCTAGTTTTTCATGCAAGGTGCTCATGATCTCAGTTGTTTCACTCTTAGAGACACATTTCAAGTAAATGCCTTCAAATTGTTTCTTTTACAACACTCCATCCTTGATCAAAAAATGAGTTGCCTTGAGCCTTAGAGATCTTATTTTCTCTTTTCTTAACCTTGTAGGACAATAAATATTGATTAGTAAGTAGACAATAGGATCATACCAATGATTAGGTCTAAAAATTTGTTTCTCTACTTGTATAACACTTAGCTTTGGATTAGTATTGGCAATCAACTAAATTAAACCTTGGCACCTTACAAATTTTATAGACTTCATCTCTAGATCATATTGTTGGAGAACAAAAATCCACTTACCTCTCCTTTCTCTAAGTTCACATTGACTAAGCATGATTTTAATGGTAGGGTCTGGTAGTATTGCATGTACCTTATTTGTAAGGATATAATGCCTAAACTTTTTCACTACCTTGAACAAAGCGCATGCTTATTTGTCAATCAAAGAGTAGTTCAATTTAGCATTTTTTTAAGGTTAGTGTTCATAAAAGCTATTGCATGGTCACTAGGGATTATCTAATTTCTTCTTTGATTGCCTTTAATGCCTTCATTCTCTCCTCATTCTAGGTGATCTTATAATCTTTCTTCAACATGTCATTTAGAGGTCTCACTATTTCTACTAAACTAGAAATAAACTTCCTCACAAAGTTGATTTTACCAAAGAATAACTTCAATTCATTCCTACTATTAGGGGGTTCTATAGTAGATATTGTATATACTCTTTCAAAGTTTATATATATTCCATCCTTAGTGATAATATGTCGTAATAGTTTTCCCTTGGTAACACAAAAATAATTTTATTTGGGTTGAGAGAAATACCATACCTTTTGCATTGTTAAAATACCTATTTTAGGTGTTTAATATGATCCTCCCTATTTTTATAAAAGACATTTAGATCATCCATCTATATGATAATTAACTTACCTATAATACCTTGGAAAGCATGATCCATAGCCATTTGAAAAGTGGCTCCTACATTTATAAGTCCAAATGACATTATTTTATAGTCAAAGGTGTTCCACTTAGTAGTAAATGTAGTTTTCATCCTATATTCTTCATTCACCAACACTTGGTTATACCCTAAAAATACATCAAGAAAAGACATCATATAAAAACCAAAAATAAGTTGGATCACTTGAAGAGAAGGAAAAAAATAGTTATCCTTTTCAGATGATCTATTCAAATTATTAAAATCAATGCACGACCTTATTTCACCATATTTATTCTTGACTAGTTCTAAGTTAGTTACCCAAGTGGAATGTCTGATGGGAAATAATTTATTGGCATTTAAGATCTTATTTACCTCTTATTATATTAGTGTTTATAAGATAGGTTTGATAGGCATCTACTTTTATCTAAAAGGTTTTTAGTTTTCCATTAAAGGTATGGTATGCATTATGACCTTTGGATCAAAGATCTTTAGGTCATCATAATACCATTCTATGACATATATATATATATTTGTTAATAAATATATATATTTGTTAATAAATTATTTGGGTCTTTTTGACTCAATTTTTGTACAAGATTTACCAATATTAACCAACTAAGGTTGACCTTGAATTCCAATATCAATTGTATTATAATCTTTCCCACTTACTTTTAGAATCTTGATAGTCTCAACTAGTCTATCTATGTAAAATAGTATATCTAAGGTAATCATGCCTTTGGGGATATTATTATCATTCAAATAAATTACCTTATCATCAATGTTACCCTCAAATTTATAATCATCAAAGGTATTTTCACTAGATTCATCTATGATATGAGCTTCAAATTCTCCTAAGCTAGTCATGAAGTCTAGGATCTATTGGTCATCACTAAATACCAAATGTTTTACATTATAAAGTAATAAAGGGCATGAAACCAAATAAATACTATGGTTATAGGAGTCTTTTCCTGGTATGAGATTAGTAGATACTAAGGCAAGCTCATCAGAAGCCTTGTTCTCTTCCCTAGGGATGGAAACAATGTTAAAATCATTAAAAGATTCAATCAAATCCTTGAATCTAAACTTGTATATTTTAAGATATGCTAACTTTAATTGGTACTTAATTCTTAATTTATTAACCACTATCTGTAATACACCATATTCTAGTAATTACTTGACTTTATACTTGATGGAAATTTGGGATCCTAATATTAAAGCTTCATATTCTACAATATTATTAGTGCAAGGAAACTAAAATCTATAAGAAGCATACTATTATTTACCAATAGGGTTAGTTAGATAAGTTCTTACTATAGATCCATACTTACACCTAGCACCATCAAAATGTATTTTCCATAGTCTAAGCACAATATGAAAAACATTAGAGATACATACCTTAAAATCTTCAAGAGTGTATACTCTTAAATCAAAGTCTACCATGTTAACCCTTTCATTAATAACATTTTCCTTAGTGATCATGTGATTCATTTTAGGCTCTCTTTCTATCCTAATTTGGTTAGGGACTCCCTTCTAAGGCAACCACATATGTTAACAATCTATTGACATATAACTATTCAAGTTCCTCGTCGAGTATCTGCTCAACAACATCCTATAAGCATCAAGGATGTATACCACTTATATATCAATAAACTATTAGATCCTTAGATCTAAGATAATCTACATGTGAAAATTTAACAAATCACCAATTACTTTGACTCTTGACTTATCTAATTGAGTTACAAATCTATCATATTTAATGGGAGTCAAACCTAATTGCTCATAAATACCCTTAGGCATAATATTTACAAATTTACTAGAGTCTAACAAAAAATCATGTAAATTATTACCAAATATCTTGATTTTAATTATGAAAAGAGGAACATGTACCTTACTTTTTTGTATTGAAATGTTATCATGTTTAGACTTTTGAGAATTACCAGGCTTCTTATACAAAGATTCCAACAAAAAATTCCTTTGTTCTATGATTTGAGTCAAATCATGCAAGGTAATGTTAGCTTTGATATTTTTCATGTCCAATACTATATTATATATAGTCCTATTGGAATAATTAATTACATTAGCATTGGGTTTATAAGTATTTCCCTTAGGAGGCTCTAGATTGTTATTTGAGGTAGTATTAGGAGGAGTGTCAAAGTTATTTGGATGAGTTGAAGTGGTTAGTGGTTTCTTCTACTCCCTTTTCCTCAAAGGACAAGTATTCTTAAGAAATTGATGAAAATCATGAATCTCTTCATAAATGTCCTCAGGCTCATTATCCTCTTGAAAAGGGAACTCAAATGTCTCCACTATGAGATTTGAATTAGATTATCTAGATGATCTTAAAGAACTATATGTACCTGTATCAAAATCCTTATTAGAGATAACATCAAAAGTCTCTAAATCTTCTTGAAAGGATTAAAAATCATTATAAAATTCAACACAATATTTTTCTCCATCCTTATAAGTGCAATGAATTCTATAATAGTTAGGTAAAGTAACATCAATATGATTTATATCAGACACATTCTTGCTAGAAGATGATGCATTATTCTTATTTTTGTTGTGGTAAATACAATTATAAAATTTGTTAGTGGGCCCATTGAACCTTTGAAAGGATAAATTCCTACCTGATCTCTCTCAAGTATTGTCTGCTTACTTTTGTAACTAAAGGAAGTTAGTGTAAATATTTTCAATCATTTTGAGGATAGAGTCACTCTCATTTTTTGGTGCCTTATAATTATGAACATTATTTTTAGTCATTAAATCTTATGATCCTATGGATGAGATCCATTGGTAGCATTATTTAAGAATCCTACGTTTTGAGTAGGATGTTTGTGACTCAAATATAGTTGGTTCAATACTGGAAGTTGGTTTAGGGTAGGTACATTTTGGTTGGCATAGGGAATGACATTTAGAATAGGTAAATACATACTGACATTAGGGATAAAGTATGCCAATTGTCCTTGGGGTTACATCTAGTCATTAATGATCATAGTCTTGGAATAAGCTAAATTTAATGTATTCATGGGCCCAACATCTCTCTTTATAAACATAAAATTCATGGGATCTAAGACATCCTTATAGATTTATAAATCTAAATCCTCATAAGGTCAGTAAGGAGCTATGGTCTTACTAAACATTTTTAGTAATATAGCATTGAAGGCTCTTATGGGCTCATTTGCATCTCTTTTCACTATGGTTAATTATTGGTACAAGACACAAGGACTAATGATTTTACCAAATTGATCAATGAAAAAAATATTAAAATCAACCCAACTAGTAATGTAGTTTTTATAAAGGTTAAGAAACCTTTCATATTGAACATATTTGAAATTAAAATGGAATAGTCTACATGATACATATTCATGACTAACATTTAGCAATCTTAAATAATCTTTGAAATTCTCAATGTGTTCTTTAGTGGTTATAATGCCACTAGGACTAAATCTTGGAAAATATTTCTTAGGATTATGAGGAAGGTCATGTACCAAATCTAGCACATTTATTAAAGAACCACCTAGCCAAGCCATACCTTGATAGGGATTGAACATAGGAGCAATTTGAATTGTAAAATTTGGAAAAGACTTTGAAATTATGTGATTGCCTTTATCTCACCTGGCTCTCATATGAAATTATAATGAATGTAGAGGTTCTCTAGTCTTTGTAAGTGATCTTGTACTAATTCTTAATAGTTCCAACTTTTGGGCTTTAAATCCTATTTGGAATATGTTGTGTCAATCTTATCTTTGCAAGGAATAATGATCAAACTTGCAAGTTAAGAAAATTTTGCAAAGATTTATATAAAGGATGATAAAGGAAAGTGATATTTAACTAAGTTAGCTCAAATATGTATCCAAATATCTAAGTATGAATGATATTTACCTATTTAATCTAAAATAAACTCAAATTTTGAAAGGATCTATCAATATTTGAACAAAACAACTATTAATAACCTCAAACCTATTGAATTGACAAAGCTTAATCCATATTTATCATTATTAAATGTATACCTTCAAATAACATTTATCTTTATCTAAAATAAGCATAAAGACTCATCTAAGACCATAAAGATCAATGATCTTTACATAATTGAGAAAACAATGACACAATTGCACAAATATTACATAAATCTTTGAACATAATTCACAAGAATAAGTAAAAATACTTCAAATCTACAAAGATCTAACTATGCCCTCCTTCTAGTGCCATTTAAACCCCTCATATTGATTCTTGAATATGTATCACAAGTTCCCAGAGTGTTTAAGAACACTTGTCATTTTATAATTCTAAGAATTCAGTGCATAAGTTGTAGGCTATGATAAACCTATTATCTATTGATAGAATAGAGGAAAATAAAGTGGATTGTTTCACAATATTTATGAAGTTTTGTGGTTGGGAGCCACTGTGGCCAAATAGTTAATCTATGAAAAATATGAAGTATGTTATGATAATAATGGTGAATTATGATCAATAAATAATATAAAGAATAATCTAGGATGAATATTTACAATGAAAATTAAGCTGAAGTGATCTAGTTAAAAATAGAGAAAAAGGAAATGTAAGGTAGAGAAGATATATTATTGGTCTTTATTCCAAACATCGTGACGAAGTTTAAATATCATCCAAGCATGCAGTTAACCAATGTATGAAATGAATTAGTGTAAGCTCAAATCCTATCACACATCAGGAAAACATCTAAGGAATGTGGGAATTAATTCAAATAAGAACGAAGTTCACTTTAAAGATTTACCCATGCAAGCAAACAACATAAGCCCAAATGCAAGAAGAGTAAGGAAATGAAATGAACCTATGAACTTTCAATTAACCTAGCATTGGCATAAGTTAATAGCTCTGCATTAAAATGTACAAATCAAGAATTCATAAGAACTACTCAAATCTAAAAGTTAGAACAAATAAGTGAGAGAGAAGCCCAGATAATAAAAGACAAAAGAAAATTTGGAAAAAAATTGTAAAATTCCTTACATTAATTACTCAAAATATAAAATTGGTTTTGGCTCAAAAAAATATCCCGCCCCCCCAACTTTTTATAATTGACAATACTCTATTTATATAATGCAAGTAAGTATGTCAATCAATCATATTCAATTATAAAAGTATAAGTGTTAGGATAGTTTTCCTTTTTACAAATGTTCTATAATACACTAGACTTTCCTTAATGGATTGATCTATAGGAAATATGTTTTACAAGTTGCATATGCCTTTAAAAAAAGAATATTCCATTTTTAAAATATAAAAAGCTTAGCTACAAGAATAATATTCTTAATTCAACTAATATTTGGGACACTTGTGCTACAAAAGTCCCCTGTTGCTACTATAAGATCTTCATTGCTCTCTGATATTGTTCATCAATTAACTTCAAATTAATAATAGGTTCCATGAAGAGTTTGTCTTCTTGGTCTACCATGATTCTAAGATCTCTATCATTTATTTCTAAAGCCTCTTTGATGCTCCTAGATTTAGTAATATGTTATTCTGTTGTTATGATCATGTCCATGATCTTACTATTGTTCACCCTAGTCTTTCATTGGCTTTTGCTCTTCATCAAGTATGAGGCCTAAGGAACTAAGTGTATAAGGATCAATGATTATGGTTCCAATTAAGTTTTCCATCCTATCTTACATATAGTTTTCATCCTTAAGGAGGTTTTCCAAGTTCTTAGACTATGTGTTCAAACCCCTAATCTTATCCACAAGTAATCCCATGACTGTGTTTAGATGAGTTAGGATAATTGTTTTGAAATTAGATATTTGATCTTTAATCAAGATATTAATCAAATCCTTTATTGTGTCCCTTGATCTCTACCATTGGCCATGGATTTGTTCAAATTTCTCACTAGTGGTCTACAGTTCAATTATGTATTGAATTGCCCTTACATACATGATAATATATTTTATATGGCTTGATTATAGTGAATATAGGGCTAAAATAGGGATATTTTATGTGCTTATGGATTTTAGCAGGTTTTTTATAGTGTTTTAATGGTGGTAGTTGTTGAACTTTCACGAGATTCATTACTTAGATCCTAATTAAACTACATACTTATGCCCTTGTATTTCATGGCTCTATAAGATCTTCCACTTGGCACATTATACTTATGTTTTTCTAATGTGGCATTATTGTGACATCCATATGGCATTTTCATAACATTTTTCTCATTCATATTTGAAAAATGACCATTGATTTTTAAATTCCTTCTTGATTTTGTATCGTTGGATCATCCTTACACAAATCAATATGAATAATCAATCTCAATCCAAAAACTTGAACACCATTGGCTGATTTCTACATTTCCCATTGTTATGACACTTTTCACTTCCACATTAGCTTGGATATTTTATTTAATGTCAATGTTAATCTCACACCATTGATCTTGGTTCAATAGATCAATCATAGTCCATTGATCTTGATCTATTGAATTGTACCTCATACTTTGTAGATCATTAATCTAAATGTGTACATTCATCTATGTACCATCAATCTTCAAAAGATGATATATCTTAAATTTGTGGCCTACAACTATACCACTTGATTTTTCCACATTCCTCTTGAATTTTCAGCATTCATCTCATATTGATGGATCATCCTCATCCCAACAAACATGCTCCATTGGATATTTATCTTTGAGGTTGAATACCATGGGATGTTGAGTGTTCTTTGATTGAGATTATGACACTTGTCACTTTCTCACTTATTCCAGGGATCCATTGCATTTTTGACTCAATACGCATCATTGGATCAATCTAGCCCAAGAAAATGCATACCATTGATCTTTGGAAGATGTTTAAGATTTAGCTTAGGTTAAAGGTCTTGAATTTAAGATTACATCATTAGATATTTATCATCTAAGTAAATGTGGATCGTTGATCCTATGAATAAAAATGACATTTAAGTTAGTGATCAGGAAAAATAAATAACTTAGCATAATATTTTGGACTATGGTTTTATTTTGTGTTAATAAACATGGGCAAGACATTATAAAAACATTTTAAGCTATGTTTTAAGACATAATGAAAGGTACCCTGTGAATAATCAAAGACATAACTTATAGTTTTTAGCCTAAGGTTTGTTATATTAATAAATACAATGAACTTTAGGATAAGGCTTTTAGGCTAGGTCTATAGTAAGAGGGACCTTTTATTAAGTTAGACCATGCTAAGATAAAAGGGAACAAAGGGGTCTCAAGATGTGAAGAACATAGGATAAATATTTTAGACTAAGGTCTTGGTTATTTTAATAAAAATGACTAGAACCTTAAGATAATAAATAAACTAAGTCAAATTAAAGTGTTCCCACACAAATTTAAATAAAATCTCCTACCAAATTTGAATTCAAAAAGCATACTTAGACTAAGGATTTTATCAATTTAAATATGAATTGAATTAATCATTTATAGAACAAAAGTTAGTAAAAAGGGAAATTTAACATTTAACGTAAAACCTTGAGTATTGCCCATTTCAGATTAACTCCATTAAACCTACAACCTAAAACACAAATATCCAATGTTAGAAATTTTAAATAAGATAAAAATAGATCCATGAAGAAATAATACAACCAAACCATGGTGTGGATGTTATTCAAATAAAGATAAAATGTAAATCACTCTAATGGTACTTTAATTAAATAAATTTTAAATTTTAGGGTACAAATTTTCATAATTTAAGACAAGGGTCCCTATTTTTCAAAAATAGGGGCATGTTGACCTCAACAAGATATTGACTAAAATCTTTTTGAAATAAAGCTTCTAAAGTAAAGTATCCAAAGACTAAACCTGATGAAGACAAAGATTCAAAATAAAGTTGTTGATGAAAATGTATTCGATACAAAGTTTTTGAAGAGAATGTCTTTGACAAAAAACTTCTGATGAAAAGTCTCTAAAACAAAGTAAATCTGAAATCTTTTCATGCAAATCTATTCTTCCCCATTTTTTCATTAATAGGTTAGTTTGATCAAGTCCTTCCAAATGGAAATAAGTATACCCCAACCTGATTCAATGTTTAAAGCACTTAGTTTAGAAGTTAATAAAAAGCATCATGGACCTAAAAAATACCTAGATACCTAGATAAAATATTCATATTTATCAAAAACAAGGGGGGTCCCCACTTTTTAGAGAAAAAATAGGGTGGGGTGTGTTGAATACAACAAGGTGGGAATCCACTATTTTGCACAATTTTTTTAATCTTTAATTTCCTTTTAGAAAGAGGATCTTGAGATTCAATAGGATAAATAAGCTTGGAGTATAGAAGGATTAATTTTAGAAGGCATTTTTATGAAAACTGATTACTTAGAAACAATTGAGGAACCAAGGTAGACTTCCTCATGAAAATTTTTATCCTTTTTTTATAAAATTTATCCTTAGATTCTTGTTGATAGTTTTTAAAGGGTTGCATGGCCATTTGGCTTGCCCCATCTTATTGTTTTTTTTCCATGGTTGGGCTTATGGTCACCATGTTTGTTTCTATCCATTTTTGGGCATGGAGATATTAAATTCTTCCTATTTTAATCATTGCCTTGTTTGACTTGAAAATATAATTAATGTTACCTAAATAGTCTTAACTTATGCTTTTGATGTATGCCTTCATTTGGTAGGTTCTAGACATGGGAACTATTACCAAAGTCCTCTTACATGGCTCTATTACATGCAGTTTGGGTAATAGGACAAATTAAATTTTCCACATTCCTCACATGGAAATGAAGATGGTTTTATAAATGAAAGGTATATCAAACTCATCCTTCTCCCACCCCACTAAGTGTAGAGAAGAAATACTCATCCATAATGAATGATTCAAAATCCTTGATTAATATTGTAACCTCTTGTGGCTATCATGTTTTATAGATTGCTTGATATTTTTATCTTAAATTGAATATTTTGTTCTTAATTAGGTGTTAGTGTGTGCCTTTATTTTAGATAATAATGGAATTTCAAGACTTATATACATGGTTTCCACATTTCCCTTACCCATATAATAATTTTTCATACACATAAATGGCAACCTACATAATTAGATTTGGGATTTATTGACTTAGGGGTGTCTAACATATTCTCCTAATGATAGTAATAGGATGGGAGATTAGCTCCTCCTTGCCTTGGCCGCATGGTTTCACATATACCTTGATAATATTATACCTTTATCTCTTGTGGCTTACAAATTTAAATGATGAGAAAGTGATTATTGGTTGGTTTTTAGGCCATTTGTTACAATATGATATTTTTATATATGTGAAATATAAAGAAAGAGAATATGATGTAATTAATATGAGATTAAATGTGATATCTTTTTTTTTAGAGGTATAATCACTAAAATGGGGTGGAGGGGTGAATTGGTGAGCCTATAAAATCCAACTTCAATTTTGATCCTTTCAAGTTCTTAATCAATTACCATCAACATTTATGAAGCATACACATCATTCATATAAATGATCAAGAGAGACACCACACAATCAATCACATAACACATGGTATATGTGGGAAACCCTCTTGGGGGATAAAATCCAATGGAACCTAAAATTAGACTACTATCCTATAATAAAAATAACCAATTTAGATGATTTAAATTGATCAAGGAACTACCATCCCTTATTTTAATGAGAATACAATCCCATAAGGAGCTAATACAGCTATCTATCTAAGCTACCATAATAAATAGAAATGTATAAAGTTTCACCTTATAAGGAGGTTATAACCCCTTATATTTTGATATTATACAACAATACCTATGAAAACATCCACCTATGAATTACTGTCTTCAACACCTGATGATAGACCTCTGATTATCACTCTTCACCTTCATTCATACTCAATCTATAAGAGCACTATTATACCAAAAAAAATATGACCTTTAGGTCATATAAATAGTCCTAAATCTGATCTGATCATAAAATCATCTACTAGGAACTCTACCTCTCCTTCACTCCATAATTCACACCCCCAATCCTCTCTCAAATCTCACACAAGTCTAGAAATCACCATCTTTGATTTCACTATTTATAGAGAATTCATGATCATCACCATATTGGTCATACATTAGGAATGACTTAACCCTTAAATCATATATTTCATCAATAAAAAACTCAAAAAAATATTCATATGTTGTCCATAGCACTATGGGTCACCCTTAAGTAGCTACACCTTTTAATAAGGCCTTTGTAGCTCTTATAGGTCTCATGGAGACCTATTCACCCATTTAGCACATCAAAAAGAAAAAAAATAAAATATGAAAATTTAAAAAAGCGTAGGTCCATACTACATGACCCTTTAGTCATCTTAAAATTCTTACAATCATCTATGCTCATTTATGTGTATGCTCAAACAACTCAAACACTAACCAGGTGCACAAGAACCTCATGAACAAATACATAGTCAACTTATTAATATTTTTTCATACTATATATGAATATTTAAACCTTAATAATGTAAAAATATGATACTAATAGAGTCTAAAACACTCCCCAATAGCTAATTCATCAATATATATTTAAATAATATAAAAAATAAGCTCAAATAATCTTATCGGGTTACTTGCAGAATAAACATGAACACATAGTCAACTTTAAACCTTCATAAATATGTATGTACATAATTTTATATTTTAAAATTAGGATGTTTATATTAAAAATGGATTCATATTCAAATTTTATTTTTATAACACCTTCAAATTCATCTTAGATTAAAAGTTATGGACAAAATACAAAGCACTAGTTTTTTTTCCTTTGCAAAATTCAAATACAAATGATCACAATTAAACCTCGGTCACTTTGATTGAATACTATGTCATAAATGATTATATAAATAATGAAATGTATATATTATTTTAAATTAATTTACCTTTACCTTTCAGTTCTCATTATTGGATATTCATCTTGACTACTTGAATTAATGCACTCTGTCGATCTCTTATATGTAGCTCGGTCTTTATCTTTGCTTGATGTTAAACATAAAAAACTTGTCCTCGTCTCACTAAATTGAAACATATTATAATGATCATACTCCATTTATCCTATTTTAATTAAATTTATCTTTACTCAGTTTAATCATCAAACACTTTTACCCATTTGACTTACTGTGCACCATAGATCTAGATCTGTACAATCACTCACTCACTGTTCATCCTTGGAAGAAGTTCGATATTTATCTATGATTAGAATTAAAAATTTAAAAATTGGAACCATATTATTTATTATTTAATTATTGGATAAATTTTCTCTATCTATGTTACTCAAACTTTAACTTGTGCAAAAATGAATAAGGATGGGAACCATTACAATCTGCCTGGAAGCCCAACTTTGCATAGTCATATCTTTTACCTTGTTTACTTGCATGTTCTCAAATTTGGACCATATGATCTCCTAACATATAAAAATATAAAAATATATAAAATTTATCATAAAACATTCACATATTCAATATATAATTCCATTAATCTACTCACTTAGATTTTTCCTCTAGAGAGCTAACAATGTCAAGAATTGCCTGAAAGGCTAACTTTTCACATGCATATCTTTTGACGTGATTTGGCACATGATTTTAAATTTATCTCAAATAAAATAGTCACAAAAATAAATAAACCCTGATGATAAAATTCTCTTGAAACATCCACATGTTCAATATATAAGATTACCAACCTCCTTAGCTTTTTCTTACCTTATGCAAATTTGGCTAAGTATGGGAAAACACTATCAAGCTGCTTGGGAGCCAAACATTGAACTTACAAATATTTTGATGAAATTAAGTGTATGATATGAAATTTAACATAAATATACTATGGAGTAATTTGTTTAAAAATATATTACCAATTCCCCCTAACTCATCCATAAGTGACAATGATGACATCATCAAATTGCCTACTTAGATGTTTTGCTATTGAACCCAAAATGTCTAGATGAAAACTATGGACTAATAAATGAATTCAAGTTATGTAAACAATCACTAAAAGCATATATAACATCTTATGGATATATTTCACATACTTGAATCACCATACTCATCCTTGAACATCTCTAACTATGCCAAAACTGAAGATCAACCAATCATTCTTCAAGCATATTAGAACAAGCACATTACACACTTTGTCATTGTCACTTAGACAATAAAAACACTTCATCCACTCACCTAGAAACCTCCATGACATAATTATAATATCATTGAAAACTATCTAACAAGTTTTATGTTTTTTAAGAAATTAAGATGAGTAAATGTAATGAAATATTATTTTATGTTTAGAATCAAATAATAAAAATTGTTTGAATAACATAATTCTCCATATGTTCTTATAGTTTATTAGAAATAAAATTTAGATGTGCATGAACCTAAATTTGGTTAAAAATAATTGATCATGTCATTTTTATCCATTTTTCACTTTAATAAAATTGTGCACTTAATTTAAAACTATTTTGACACCTTGGCCTATTCTAAGCACTTGTGAAGACATTTTATTTTATAATCTATAATTTGTGACTAGAAAAAATATTATAGTAGTTTAAATACCTATAATCCTATATTCAAATAGACCTAGAACCAAAAACCATCACTTTTAACTAAAGGTCAAAACCATCTAGTTTGGGTCATGATTGTCAAATGGCCTTGACTTGATGTTTTTGACCCTTACCTTTTGACGATCATATTTCAAAATTTAACCCTCCCTTATGCCATCTTTCATTTTTTTAGGCTTAAAAATGTGTGATTTCCCATTTTGGATTTTTAAAAAATAACATTCAAGGAACACACTATTCCACTTGGAAATTTTAATATAGGGACTTATTTACACCAATGAAAAATAAGAAAATGTTCCCTATTCATCCCAATTATGATTTTTATCACTAAAAAATGTTCTCAGCCATGCCAAAAGCTTGTTTAATCCATTCCTAATTAAATAATGATCAAGTATTCAATTTTATTCTATATTCATTCATATATTAAAAAGATAAAAATTTCACAAATCACTCTAGGTGGGGAACTACATTGGGCTTGATTTCCATTTGAGTATTGGATATGTAGGCAATTTTTACTCGTTGTTGGGGTGATTGGGGTCACATCCCAACTACACTCCTATTTTTTCTATTTTTAAGCCATTTAAATTATTTCATACCCTACTAGGGTTTCAAAATTTAAAAATCCATTTTTAAGTCTTCTACATATGCATGAAGGTCAAATATTTACACATAGACCTAAATATAGCTACCATACAAGATTGTGCTCAAATTTCACTTTTTTTAAAAGGTAAAAGATGTTAGGATGGGTCATGATTGTAAAATTGTCCTGACCTCTATTAGATGATTTTGACCTTGGTTATCTATGAGTTTTAATTTCTTTTCCTAGTTTTCTACATGTCAATATAGTCAATTTGATAAATAGAATCAAATAAGTTTGTTATTTGTTTTCATAGTTATCCATGTTTGCAATCATTTCATTTTTCTATTTTAGTTATTTAATTTCAATCTATTGTTCAAAAATACATTTTTAGTAGTATACTTTATTCTATTTATTTATTTTGAATTAGGATTAATTTACCACAATTAATTCAATTCTAGATAAAATAATAATTTTCTTCATATTCCATGGTTGAGTAGTTTTCATTGAGCCCTAGAAGGGCTAGTGAATTTTAATAATTTTTATATAATATTTAATGTCCTATTTTTTACAACCTTATTTTAATGTAAATTAAGATTAATCAGTATTTTATGGCAATTTATGATTTAATGTTTTGACATACAGTTTAATTTTTATGAATATTTAAATTTAAACTGCTAAAAATTTTGAACTTTCCTTCATAGTTCACTCAATCTTTGCATAATTTTTTTGCATGTAAAATAAGGTAAAATTGATATAAAAATAATTTTAAAATAAAATAGAATAAATTTTCAACCTAAAATGGTTTGTTTCATAATTTTAGGGTCTATAATTGGTTGTGATGAATTTTTGAAATTATGTTACTTGTAGGGCAATTTTTTCTTTGATGGGCCCGTTGGAAGGGCATTGACCTTGTTACATAGGGTAACCTAGACATTTGGTTATTTTCACCCATGTGACCACATGGAAAATGGTTGAGATACCTAAATAATATAAAGGAGGTATGCAAATTATCATGGTTATAAAATGTTGGTTGGTGCATGTAAGCCCTACCAATCATGGTTAGTGGTTAGGGGTAACTACCTGGTTAATAAGACACATGATGATACCCCAAAGTTAGATTGACCCCATGAGGGTAGTCAATAATAGTTAATTACCACCTAAGTTTCAATTATATGTCCTATTAAATAAAATGACTCATTTTTTAAATATTATTAAAATAAAACCTTACTATCTATAAACACCAAATTTGGCACAAGTTATTTAAAATACATATTTTTACATAGTTATGATTATTTATATTAGTATTGATGAATGAATGGTTGTTTATTACATAGTGACTCAAGTCTTATTGTTTTCTCTCTTATTGTATTCTTAAAGTCTCTTTATGTCATGGTGTCATATTCTCACATTCTATCTAGGGGATCTCCAATTTGTCTTTTACATATCTATGTTCATTTCAGGTATTTTGGACAAGACTAAACTACATGGATAAGGACACATTGTAGACTTGTATTGTATAATATTCTTATTCCAACATAACTTATGGAAAGTTTTTAATTTTCTATGTTGGAAATAACTCTTTATATGACCATTGGTCCTTTTTATTTGGCCCTTTCATGCACCAATGGGTCCCTAGATTTAAATACAAAGGTATATTTCAATAGGTTCCTTAAAAAACAAAATTTAACTTTCTCTTAGTGATCAAAAGCTATACAAAACTCAACATGTATAATAATTTTGTATAGATTTTGATCACTGAGAGAAAGTTAAATTTTCATTTGTAAGGAACCTATTTAAATAGATATTTTTATTTAAATATAGGGATCCATTAGTGCACATAAGGGCCAAATAAATAGGACCAATTATCATAAAAAGAGTTATTTCCAACATATAAAATTAAAAATTTTCCATAAATTATGTTGGAATAATAATATACTATAGGACAAGTATGTAGTGTGTCCTTATCCATGTAGTTCACTCTTGTCCAAAATACTTGAAATGAACATAGATATGTAGAAGACAAATTAGAGATCCCTTATATAATGTGACAATATGAAACCATGACATAAAAATACTTTAAGAATATGATAAGAGAGAATAAAATAAGACTTGAGTTACCATGCTCTAATGAACCATTCGATCATCAACAATAATATAAAAGAGACTTTAACCTGAATACATATTTCATGCTTGTGCCAAGGGTTTTTATAGGTGAAATAAAATTTAATATTTCATCCATGATTTGACATACATTTATAAGATGGATAACTCTATTGTCCTAAGGTCTATTTGGGATATATAGATAGTGATTAGTCATAAAGGGGTTTATAAAGCTAGATTAGTTATTCAATTAATCCTACACCCAAGTTTTAAATTTTATATAAGTTTGGTTCTTGTGTAAGAATTAGAATTTTGTTCTTATAGGTTATCCAAACATAAAATTAGGATGTGAATGAAGACAAATCACATATAGGTAGGGATGAATCCATATAGATCTTTACATCACACACTATTTTGTCAGATGAAACCACATTACCAAACAAAAACACACTATGTCTTTATCCCCTAGTATGGCTTGTCCATGTATATATTGAATCTCTATTTTTAGTTCATCATATTCATATAACTTATTTATTTAATATCATATCTCATATCAACCTATGTATTCATCAAAATAGTCAAATTAAGAGCTAAGTATCCATTATTCCTTCATCATTTACTATCTATAGCTTACTTTTATCTATGTAACTTAATGTAATTCATTGTATACTATTGTACATCAATTTAAAAAATTTATTTCTTAATTAATTTATTAATTTCAATTAATCATATGGTAAACATTTTGCTGAACCCGCATATTGTTGAACATTTTTAAGACCCTAAATCTTCACTAAGGGTTTTCTATAATATCTGATTCATTTATGTTTGTATTATAAAATCATCTATGTTTTTTGTTTTTAATACATAAATAGATATAAAAATAGTTTTTATTCAAAAGAAATTGAAAAAAATATCAAAAAAAGTGTACTATTTTTGGTATGTGCTTACATAAGTGAACATAGACAAATCTATTTTGAAATTAGTTTATGGGTTCCATAAATTTATTATTTTCCTAAAAAAACCTATCATGGTTTTAAAAAATAGTTATCTTATTTCTATAAATACACATTTTCCATTGTGTATATTTTAGGGTTTTTTCATGATTAACTTGAAATCCTTGGACTTTGTTCATCTCTTAAATAGTTCAAAACAAATCAATTTTAAAAGTTATCAGAGTTTTTTCCTATTATATAGATTAAATTAGAAAAGTATTTTTGTTTGGCACAATTTTGCATAGATTACTCAGAAATCACAAATTACTCTATTTAGAAAGTGTTATATTAAGTAGCTTACAATAATTTTATTTTTAAAATAATTTATAGGTTTTATAAATTGATTTTTATATTCAATAACCTCTCATTTTCTTAAAATAATAGATATCTCTCTTAAAAAATAGAGTTCTTTCTTGAGTAATAATCTATTACTTGTTATTTATTGATTTTTGGGTGGTTTAGGGTTTGAGTTAAAATTATAATTTTATAAAATCATTATTTTTTATTTATATACAAAATATTTTAGTTTTTTATCTTTGTTTTTCATTACTTTTACTTATTTTAGAAATTATATTCAAGTAGTTTTAAAACTACTTAGCTAATATCTTGAAGGCCTAGAAGATTTTCTATTTATAGACATCATGACATGAAAAGTTTTAATTGAATACTCATATCCATAGAATAAATCTAAACATAGACATTATTTTCCATGTGCCTCATAGTATTGTGAAAATTACTAAGATCCCTTTTTTACACTAATAATAAGCCTCCTTTATTTTTATGATTTGTGGTACACGCAATAAGAATGTATCACCCAATTAGTCTCCACTTACCCTCAAAATAAATGTTAGTGGGTTACATGCATGGTTATAACTCTATATTTATTAATCTAAAATATTAGGTTGACACTAATCAATGAAGGATAAAGTATTTATGAGAGCCTACACATCATTCAAGGCCCTTTCCTAGTTTACCCATTATACCTCAAAATTTTCTTGAACTATTTTCTTAATCATAATTTTCTCTATAAATTTTAGATTACTTGTCACTTTGTATCATTATTTTAGTTTAACATCTTATCTTTCATTTCATTATTGAAGTCAATTTTTTTTTTTCATTCATGTTATCCTATTTTCGTATGATCAAGTTGAATGGAAAATTATAAATAAGTAAAAATTTATGGAGGATTATTATATGGGTTATTTTGACCTTGATAGCATGGATACATATAAATCATTTGAATTAAAATTATCTCATTGTAATTTTTTACTTTTGTACTAGAGGTGGAAGGACATTTTGATTCATCCATGGATTCCTCTTTATAGTATCCTATAGACCCCCTTTTGAGTCTATTGCACACTCTCCTTAGGCAAACCTATTTATTATTCCTTAAAAAAACCTCTATAATACTTGTTAACTCAACCCTTAGAGATTATTTTAATTTATCTTATGATCCTTCCTCAGTCACACCTATTATCTCCTTTGTAATTACTCCTTTGGTCTCCACCTTGGATGTATGATTTGGATCTACCCATAATCTCCCCTCATATTCTCAATTAGAATCCATATTAGATCCCAAGATGCCTTATAAATTTTATTTATTACCATCTCTTAGGTTACCACCTACTAACCAACGTAAATAACCTTACCCTTGCACACCCAATTTTTATTTGTATTTTTTAAGTCCCTTCATGCATTCACTCTTACAAGTCCAATTCCCATAAGTCTTACCTGAAATATGATAATATTATTACATACATATCTTTTTAATCTCTTTTAGAGTCCTTAAATTATCCCATGGTGCATCCTTTAGGGACTTTTTGGGGGCCCTCTTCTGATGCTCCTTTGAACCAACCTACCTAATTATATTTTGATTATCCTTTAGATTCATCCTTAGATACATCTCTATAACTCACTTTGGTTCATCCTTTATACAAAATTTTGGGTATCCCTTCTCATTATCCTTTGGTCACATCCATCATTTCATCTATATATTCCCCTTTAGAGGATTACTTGTATTCCACTCACACTTTATATTTCATGTCTCCTTTAGAAACTACCTTAAACCAAGATCCTATTTGTTTTTATTTTTTATTCTCTTATCTTGTCACCTACTTTGAAATATTAGGTTTTTTGTGAACTAATTTATTCCAAATCTTTATATCAGGTTCAATCAAATCCTATTAGTGATACTATCATCTCTCCTTCATTACATCTCATAGATATTGAGACTACATGTCATAGTTATCTTCCTCCCATATTTACACCTATAATGAAAATAAAGAATATTCTTCTTTTTATTCCTTTTGATCATCAAAATTATATTTATTATGATGAGGATTGGTATGATGATGATTATGTATATAGTGATGATAAGCATGTTCCTTTTCTAGAAAATTATCCACTACCCTCTCCTACTGATGAGAACATACATACATCTTGAGATTATGTTTTTAATTCTCCTCTAAAATGTAAAATATGTGACCAAGAGGATCCTAGTACTCATAATATTACATATTCTATCCATATTAACACTACATCAAATTTCAATGAATCTTCACAGCCAACCATATTCAAAGAATAATGTTTTCCTAATCATACTTCTCTAATTCATACTAGTGTCCCAATGGATAAGATTAAAAACATAATTCAACCCTTAAATTAAATTCTTAAAAATATTAATATGCCTTATCAAGAGAACATTTCCTTGATGCATGTCATAGGTTATTTACAAACACAAGTGCACCATTTATCCTTATAAATTAAATCATATCATGTTTGGTTTGACTCTAATTCCATTCTTGGTAATCCCATTGTGCATAATATATTATATTCACCTTTACCTCCTAACTTAAAAAACCCTACATTTTCCATATTTTATGGAATAGGCAAAAATTACACCTTACAGCCTTTCATGAGTCAAGAAGTGGGTATAATAGTAGGTGTTTATTTTTACATCTCTTCTCTAAAACCCTAGAGGGATGCACAATTTCTTGGTTTGAATCCCTTTATATTGGATCCTTATCTACTTAAATTAGGCTAGAATAATCATTTTTAATTAAATATATTCAAACTAAGTGACCTAGATTACTTTTTAAAATATACCCTCCTTACACCAAGGTTAAAATGAGTAAGTTTTTATTGCATCTTAGTATTTAAACTACTATGTAACAATTAATTTACCAATTCATTGATTTATAAATGTAATACATATTTTTTTGAGGTATTATTCATCGATTAAAATAGAATATACTTTATAATACTTGTGAATCATTTATTGCCCTTTATTATGAGGCCTTATCACTAGAATAATACTTATGACTTGTTATTATTTGAAATAGTATGCAAGAGGACATTGAATTATTTAAATAAGTTAAAAAATATATATATAATGCACCCAATTATAATAAAACAAAAAATCCTTTTTTTATAACAATACATGCACTAATAAAACAACATAATTCAATACCTTGGTACATAATATTAACACTAAATCTGAGTAAGTCAAAGTCATACATATAGAAAAATGTTATAATCCTAGAGAAACTAATAATACTCACTATGTCCACATAAAAATCATAACATCACTAATAATTTAATCCAATGAATCCCCATTTAATATGTTGCCAAAATTATTACATAAAAAATAATTACTTTATTCCCTAATTATTATCATCATCCACATCATTTTGATAAAATTAAATGCCAATAATTTTTTAATTACCATGGAATTTATGGGCATTGTGATGATTATTTTTATGAACTTAAACAAAATATAAATGAACTTGTTAGTAACATATTTAGTGCATTTAAAAAGAGTCATAACGTAAGTAATACATAGTTCAAACCTCCAAATAATCAAATACTTTCCTTTTAATATCTAAATAATATCGAAGGTAAAAATATTTCTAAACCAAAATTTTTACACATATTATCTTAGATCAATCCATATGGTGCATTTATATATCCATCTAGTTGGCTAATTTTCTAAAATATAAACAAGTTCAAATGATAACAACATAAATTTAGGCAATAACATAACATATCAAATACATAAATAAATTATAAAAAATGTCCATGATATATAAAAAAGTGTTCATATAAATTCATCAAGTTAAAATAGTCCCTCAGTAGCTAATAGCTAAAAAATAATCATCATCCCTATAAATGTCATAAACTAAAGGTGTATGAGAGGTAAAGGCACCTATCACATCACATGATCTAGATTGAGATCTCCCTCAAGAATCAAAAGTGGCCAATATATACCTAAGTTTATTATACTCTTCCTATAGTAAAACATACTTTGAAAATATGTTTTAGCTCAAAGTTTAATTTGTATTTGAAGGAGACATCTATCACTGAGCCAAATCTGATCATAACTGATCTCAATCTATAACCAAGGCATCTGACTCCACCTAAAAATCCTCTAATCTACCCATTACATGAACATACATAGTAGTATAAATGGCCACTCTATAAAATAACATATCATACTTTATTACCACCTTATCTCACTCCATAATATCCTTAAGTATCATATTATTGAGAACATTTCTAGTTAGTACACAAAGAGTAACATCTATCACCATCTCATTTCAAAATCAAAATAATAACCTTTCATCCATTATCCACCAAATAATGATTTTTGATCAAATACCCATTTTTGATAAACATCTAATATTGACTCAAACACCATCTAATCCGCCTATAGAAATATCATATGCCTTTAAACCAACATCCAAAATAACACATTTAAAAAAATCTCTTCATCCCAAATCTAACGTTTCTAAGAGAGAAGTGGAAAATAAATATGGTACTAAAGTGATTCAACATGCCTTCCTAATGGCTAAATCTATACTTAGGTTAAATTCATTGACAAAATCAAACATCCAATTTATTTTTGGGATTAAGAGAAATTTTAACATCCACTTTGACCCCAACTATAGTTTTATCAATAGAAAAATTTGTAAATGATAGTGAAAATGTCATAAATAAGGAAGATTCCTCATCCATCATCAATACAAATCCTATTAGCAACATCAAAATAGTTTGTTCCATTTTCATCAATAGTATTCTTCCTTTCCCTATTAAAATTAAAATACATGCACATGTCAAATGGAATCCATATTAAAGGACCTCATTGGACTTATATCAAGGCAACATATCAACTATAACATCTTTAAACATCTATCAGAGCATCCCATTTGGAGAGACATTACTCCACCAACCATTACCTGAAGCTCCAAAAAACAAACAAAGAACATCCATAGATGAACAAATCAACTCTTTGTTGCTTGAGGACAACAATACCAAAAACACTAAAAACACCAAATCAATTAGGAGAGAAACCACATCGAATGATCTCTCAATCATACTACAAGAAAGAATCTTAACCCCCATGTTACATACTTATTATTCCAAACTAGTATAATGGCAATATAATGATTTAGATCATGATTTTGAGATTAATTTTGAAGCACATCATAGTAGGTTTGAATATTATAGATTCACTAAGGAATTAAGAATTTTCAACATGAATTTATCCTATCTTGAATTTTGTATCATTTGGTGGTTATTTAATAATATTTGGTTGAGGGATATAGGATTTTATACATACATATAGTTTATTTGTCCTTGGTGCTTAATACCCTTTAACAATATAGGTTGTAGTCCTTATCAAGAAAGGCATCTAAATTTCATGATGGTTATAACTATTAGAATGTTTCTAGAGTTCAAATTTACTATAAAACATATCAATGTAGGTCTATTTGATAATTGTATTTTTCCAAGGAAAACCAAAGTTACTATTGAAATTTATCAAAAAAAATTATATTTGGACATCTTTATTAAACAAGGGTTTCCAAATTTAGAACACCTTGTAGGTGGTTTTCTAATAGTACTTGGTGGGATAAAAAACCTCATCTTGGTTAAGTGACATTCAGAGTCAACAATATAAATGAAATAGAAATTATTGAGGAAATGTAATTAGAATAGTAGTGACTATCTAGAGTTGGAATGGGGTGAAAATATAGAAAAATTAGGGAACTTATGCATCTTGTGACCTTTTATTAGGTACAATGCTAAAAAATAAAAAGACCAAAAAATAAGTTGTATTTTATCATCCCCTTGACACTTGGGGGCACTTTGTTTGCATTCTTTGTATTCATAGTATTGCTTTATGCCATCATGTCCATTTTGTCTTGTATATCAGATGTTATGTTTAGCGATTATTTAGTTCTCAGTTTACATAACATAAACATTTCAAATTTCATATTATCATATCATTTCAAATTTATCATACCATCATGTTATCTCATAAAATACATTTTCAAAATTAATGTTACATTGGTTCTTTCCTTAATTATTATGAGCAAAGTAAATTTTTATTTCATAAATCTCTTTGCTAAACTTACAACATACTATCCCACAATCTTGTTTAGAATATTTTCCATGATAAACTATCCTCTTAAAGTTCCCTTTCAAGAAGAAAATATTAACCATGTTGTAAGAAGAAATTAGATAATTTACTTGCCTATCTTGGTCTTTAGTGATAAACCCTTGCATATTACAAGTCTCATGGAGCCACAATTAGGGGGTCTAATTCTCCCACATATCTAAACATATTTATTTACAGCTCATCAAAATAAAATCCCATATTTCTCATGCTTAATTTATCTTTTATGTTGAGTCTTCACATCTTAATAGTTTCATAGGATTAACATTAGGGAGAGATATCCTAACTCACCTATATGTAGTCTTTAGTGATAAGCCCATGTGTTTACCTAGTCACATGAGACTGCATATTGGGGGTCATAAATAAAATAAAATAAAAGGATGATCAAATAAATATTTCTTAAAATAACTTGTTTACATGTCTATGCTATAAAGGGTAGACTTTATCCCATTAACCAATTCTATTAGGGCTAGCTCTCTCTAGGCACGTCCAATAATGCTAGAATTTTTGTGAGTTCATCAATATGTACACTTTCAATTTTTACTCATAAATATTATCTCACCATACCTTGTTATACATAATTTTTTATTTTTTATCTTCACCATTTTACCATACTCTTCCTTTCACTCCTTTTCTACAAATTAAAACATATAAGTTATGAATACAAACAACTAGATCATCCCTCGTAAAAAATTTGATTAGTGCATCAATAAAGTCTTATTATATACATCTTATTACCTCATTTTTTCCAACAAGTGCACCATGTGTAAACCATTATTTATAACTACCTGAGTTACTTGGGGACAATATCCTTCATCCATCTATTGTATATTTCCCACTATGTCATTTTGTCAATTATTATTTGTTTATCCTATAACATACTAAAGTTTGTGGTTGTTGTTTATTTATGTAAACATACATTCTTGATCATTATTTTGGAAAATTTATTACACCCTATTTCACATATTACCCAAAAAAAATCAATAAAAAATCATAAAAATACCAAAAATACCAAAACAAAACAAAAAAATATATCATAAAATAACACAAAAACAAAATCAAAGAATTATAAAAACATCAAAACATCTATCTTTCACATCATTTGATTATTATTGGGTGGGTCACTCATGTATAATTTCCATCAAAAAACTTAACATGATTCATCAATCATCCACTTTCTCATTACTTCCCATATTGGGAGAACTTCATCTGGCTTGATATCAGCACATAAACTTTGTTTAAGGTGGATTATGTAGGCATCACTTAGAGAAATGGGGTCTCTAGGGTCAGCTCAGCCATTTCCTTCCCCATCATCCATATCCTCAATGTTGGATTAGATTATCCTTCACTATATCCGTCACTTGTTCAATTCTTAAACTTGCTCTTGGGTACAATTATTTAGTCTTTATTTACTTTTGTTTTTATTTATAACTTTTTTAGATTTTTCACTTCCTCTTTGTTTGTTTTTAGTTATTATATTGTTTATTTTCTCTATCCCTAACCATTTACTTGGTTATTTTTATCTTTTTGTTTATTCTTAGCCACTAAGTTGGTTATTTCAATTCTTTTCTATCTCTAACCATTCCAATGGTTATTTTTCTATCTTTTATCAAGTATGTTTAATTTTTGAGTCACTTTTTTTTTGTTATGTGTAATTCTTGAAAATACAACATTGTCTTTTTTCTAAATCATTTAGAATACATTTTTTTTCATTAACATTTTTGTGTGTTTCAATAAATTAACTTAAATATTTTATTTTGACATCTTATTTTTACTTATTGTTTTTTATGTATTTATCAAGAATATTTTATGAAATACATATATAGTATGGTTATGACTATATCATGATTTAATTTTATAAAAAAAATTATTCTATTATTTTATTCTAAATTCTTAAAATGTCAACATTCATCAAGATTATTCAGTATCATTGGTGGTACCATGTTTTATGCTATGTTAAAAATCAGGTTTCTCAAAAAACTCACATTCTGTTCAAAATCCAATGTAAAGAATGCAAATAAAATCTAAGCAACAATGTCACATTATACATCCATGTAGATAATATAACCATATTTAATTCATATATCCATAGTAATTAATTTTAAAATAATTGATACAATGCTAACATAAATCATAATGCAAGAAATATAATTGGTGATATCATTTATCCATGCATATATCCATCACATCCAGGTAAACCAATAAGTAGTCCATTAATGTCCATAGTCCATAGTATAAATCTCAAACCATTTATCATGAATATATATATCAAATGTGTCCATACAAAAAGGTACATCTCAATATATGTATACATTAATGAAATCCATCTATCATAATATCCCCTATATATATGCCTCATCATATCCATTAGATGGGGTATCTAGTCTCCATAATAGATATTCACACTATGGCGTACCTCATGGAGGACCCATAACATATGGTACCTACCCTACTAACCTTTCTGACTCCATTGGATAAATAGATCTCATAGATGATGATCATCTCATAAAATACTCTCTGAATGATTTTTCCCTTTGGTCTTATGGTACAACCCCCTCATATAGACTCTTATATTATGTATCCTACTCCATAAATATCATCACCCTATCCAAAGTAGCTATCTATCCCTCTCTAGATAATAGTACTCTCACCTCTACAAGCTTAGTCTAATATGTGTCCCTCTCCTATCTATAATGCTATGTGAGTTTTATGTAAACTGGAATTTATCTCTCTGCATCATGTATAACCAATCCTATCACCATGACATCCCCATCCATCCCATCAATATTACCCTATAACTTGTCTACCCCAGCTTGTAATCACTTAATCTCCATAGTCTAATTCCCTCTACCATTGGTTATACATTATAATATAGATAAATATTGGTACAATCCCTCTATTTATTTATCTCAATCCATAATCTCCCCTCAGAGTTTGTCAATAAGTATATGTTCCTTTATCAATCTTAGATCATGTGAAGAGCCAACCGCATCCCATATATTTTCCTTTATAACCTATGATGCTCTCATGGTCATATTTTATCCTACATCCTCCTCCTTACTCTCCACCTATATCAATGGAGTATATCCTCCAACCCTCTATGTTGTATCAAAATCCATATCAACCCCTACCTATCATAAAATATCAATGTCCTCAACATATATGAAATGAAAATCATGAAGATGACTAGCCTCCCTAGCATGTCCTATGCCTCATACTCATGTTCATGATCATCCTATATCTCCTATAGTATCCATCCTAATTCAAGATCCTAAAATTCTACCTCATGGATATATACTCAAGTTGGCCACTAACCTCTACTTTCATTTCCACATTGGTGCATATGACATCATCAATCTCAATGGTATCAATTGAGTTGACTAATCTACATACATATCAACCAATCTTATATAAATAACATATCTCCTATCCCTCCATATAATAATTTGTAACTATGTCCATCTATGATCAATAATGGTTAGATCAATTACCATACCCCACTATGGTCTCTCCCTAAAAGAATGAGTAAATACATGTGGACCAGCTAGTATATGCTACCTCACACCAAACTATCTCATCACCCTATCTAGGTGATATATATCTATAATGTATACATGTATCCTAATGATGTAGTAATGTATCATCATGTAATCCATATGAAGATCCTCATGAGGCCTTTGAAAAACAATCTCTCTATAAGGTCTCTAGGTGATCTAGTCATACCTACCTCATCAATTAACCTATTGTAAAAGTATAGATCTACTAAATGTGGATTACATACCCAAATAATCACATGACATAAATATTTTAATGGATCATCCTCTTCTCATGTGTTCATATTCCCAATTGACCTCTCAATCATAATGTGCTCTTAGTACTAAATTGTCTCTACCTGACCTGAATACAAAAAATTATGTAAATAATTATATAGATGTGTTAAAATACATGGAACCCATGTGAACCTCTCTCCCATCTCCATCATATCCCCAATCAAATCTAAAAATCCAATAAGACATAGTATCCCACTCTTTTCATAAATTAAATTGCCATTGACAATAGCCATAAGTACAATAGTCAAAGAATCTATATATAAATTGATGCAATAATGTACATCAATCGCACCTCTCATAACTAAGATCACTCCATCACCAAAAATATGGTATAAATTAATCTTCTATAGACCCTATCCCTAGTACACACATATACCTCTTATCAGGATACCCAAAATCTGATACACATCCTTAAATGTAATAATCATCTCCCCATTAGGTAATTGAAATGTGTTCATCTCACTATGCCACCTATCTACCACTGATGTCAATAGATATCTATCCTCTCAAACCTCCAACATCTGTGTAATTTAGGATAAACCACTCACTTTTATAATGATAAGCTCATACTCAATGAAGCAAGTCATGCACACCACAACTATAGATCTCCACTTTTACATAAAAATCACTGGTAATACCTCTTATAAATCAAAAGCATTAGAATTTTATTAGTTTTAAATAAGCAATATGTTCTTAATTTTCCTTACCATTTAAATACTTAACCTTAAAAAAATATCAAACCAAAACATCTTCACTCATTCTATGAAAAATCACCACTACAAACCACAAATTTGATCTTGATGTTTGAAAATTCACTTATACCCTTATCATTATTACCCTTAGAAAAATTACTTTGTAAAATAATTATTTTGATGCCATGTTTTGAAATTTCACTAAAATCACAAATAACAATATTGTAATTTTTTCCTAAATGAAATTGTTACCCTGTTTGATGATTTTACATCCAAGTTTAGCAAAATTATTGTTTACTCCTATGAAATCACTAAAATTAATGTTGAAATCAGTATTTTATTAATATAAATTTTTTAAATCTAATTTTAAGTCCTAATAAATGCTCATAAATGCAAAAAAATTCAAAAATCAAATAACTTAATCAAGGCCAACTCCTCTCTGGTTTATGGAATCATCTCACTCGCTTCACTCAAAGCTCATGGTGTGGAATATAGTCCATGTTTCCTCAAACGTCACAAAACAAATATTTCAAATCATATTTCTTAGCCACTAACCTCATAAATCAATTTTCACAAATGATTTTCTAATCACCAATTCTTTCTACTTATATTTTTCAATACCACCAAATATTTCCTCCCATCCTCTCATCCAACTCATTATTCATTCATCTAGAATATTCAAACAGCATTAAAGCAATTTATTTTGAGTTTATATTCAATATATTGTAACAATCTCTCAGTGTAAAATTAACAT
The DNA here is from genome assembly GCA_037957365.1 of Torreya grandis. Lineage (NCBI taxonomy): Eukaryota > Viridiplantae > Streptophyta > Pinopsida > Cupressales > Taxaceae > Torreya > Torreya grandis. The sequence continues at coordinate 511,982 of JARHVA010000459.1, forward strand.
AATCATTTACGAATTCAATATAATTTTTCTTTTATAGATATATAGTTTATTATTGTTAGGATATATAATTCCCATAAATTCTCAATTAACCCTTGCATCATTAACAACATCAATAAGTGTGTAATCTTTGAATGATTAAACTATCATTTTTCAAATTCATACTCTAGTTTTAATTAACTAGGGGTATCCACTTTACACTACCAACATATTGCAAATTTGACATCAATTTTGACATAAATTGATTTATCATTTATCCAAATTTATTTTCTCACTTATTATTTTCATCAATTTTGAGTGTTTCTCTATGTTATCCAACAAGCCCCTGAGGGGGCATCATCACACTCATTTTAATTCATTTGGGGCAAAGTTGTCCTTCTCAATCATCAACACTCTACTTATTATTTTGAAATAGTATTGCTTCATAACACTATTTCAAAGAGGAGAAAATGTAGACACCTAATTTTTATTTATGTCAAAATTAACCTAAAACTATTTAATAATTATTCATAACTTAATAAATGAAATTTCCTCCCAAATTCAAATAATTAAATAAGTTAATTATACACACCTAAATCCTTATTTTAAATAATAAAATCTAGATTTTCCACCTCATCAAAACATCTCCCACCCTTTCTCCCTCATCCCAACCAAACCACAAAATTCACAACCTCTTGACTCATCCCCTGAGTTGTCAAGAAAATTTACTTAATATTGTTGAGTCATCTAACCAATCCCATGTTTTTCTCAACCACTTTGAAATGGTCTTCATTATCATGGGTGAGGACTCATTAACCATCATTGATCATTTGTATCATTCAAAAATTACAAATTATTCTCCACAATTAGATCCTTCTCCAAACATCTATAAATAAACTTGAAAATATCCATTTTCAAGCATTGTAATCACAATCCTAAAATAGAGTTCAAAAAATATAGAGATCACATCACATAATTAGGAAATGAGATCTCTACACACAAGCAAATCAAAGAAAATAAAAGTGAATCAAAGAATTCATTTTGTGCCACAAATTTTGACCATTATCTTTTGCATTGGAGGAGTGAGCACCACATGTTTTAGAGATAAAATTAAATTTATATCAAAATAGAGAAAGCTTGTGCATTCAAAGCATAAAGTTTGTGAATGGTGTTTTTTTATTTATTGCTCTACCATAATTTTGAATTTTAGCTTAGATTAGAATTAGTTTACTTTCTTTATACATCTAAATTTAGTTCATACATATATATTATGGTATCCAAGAAGTAAGGAGTTAAATTTGATAGCCTACACAAATGTGTATTGGGTAGAAATTATAGATGATAGGAAGAGTACCAATGGAGGATCTATCTTCCTAGATGGGTGCCTAGTTTCATGGATAAGAAAGAAGCAATCATCAGTAGCTTTGTCCACTTGTGAGGCTAAGTAAATTATAGCATCTTCATGTTGCACTTAGGTCCTATATATGAGATAGACCCTAAAGGAATTCAAGGTGGACAATGATGGTCTTATCCCTATATATTATGATAATATAAGTGCCAAAAGTGTCTCACAGAACCCTATCATGCACTCAAGGATAAAACACATTCCCATCAAGTATCATTTTCTAAGAGAGAAGGTAAGTGAATAAAGTGTTAAACTTGAATATTTTTCTACATAGGATCATATTGTAGACATCTTGATCAAACCACTTCCAAAGGTAACTTTTGAACACCTAAGACAAGAATTTGGTATAATTCATACCCCTATCAATCATTAAAAAAGTTAAGTATTTGAGGGGAGATAATCATGTTCATTAGCTAAAAGAAAATTTTATTGGTTCCAATAAGGTATGCATGGAGATAGGGGGAACATATTTTTATTATGTCTTATGAGATAATAATTCTTATGTGTTGAGTATTTTAGTTGCAAGGATTATGATCCAAGGAATTGTAGACATCACTTTATTGTTTATGTCAAAGGTAGATAAAGACAAAAATATGAAGAAAAAAATGATTAGTATACAATAATTTTCTACATAAATGAAAAAGGGGGATATTATTGAGCATTACTCTTATTGTTTATGTTTGGTATTGATGTTGTTAATGATGTCAAAGGTTCTTAATAAAGGTGTTCATGAGGTCAATGAAGAATGTTCTTGTTTGATAAGTATAATTGAGATGTATGAAATTTTTTGAGAAGATTTTAAGACATATTATCAAGGTATAAGATCATCAATAAGGGTTTCAAGGTCAGTTTTTAAGTTTTAAGAACTTGAGCAGCCTAGTCATGGCATTGATCTTTACATGAAGAGACCTTGTGAGAAGGTATGAGATTGGTAGCCTAGTGAGATGAATTTAAATATTAATAATAGATTTTATGAGGTTTTTTGAGAATGAATATGAGTAATTGGATACATCATGAGAGTGCCATAGTTATCCTATAGGGGTAGGACCTATAGACTTGGTATGCAACTAGACCACCTCTAAACCCTGCTTGGCCTAATGAGGCATCATGATCTATTTTCAAGGCATATAAAGGATTTTTGAAACATTTTTATCATGTGAGATGTTGTGTGAGAATGTAATTTATGTGGATAGTATATTAAAATAGGCTTTAAGGTTAGTTTTAAGGCCTAATATGGTTTACATGTCAAGGTTCAAGCACATAAAGAGAGAGATGGTGTCCAAATGAGGTATGAGTTTCATATTTTAAGATAAAAATTAACATGTGATCATTTTAAATGGAGTGATAGGTTTAAATATGTGTTTTTACCAAGTATAATGTAAATGTTTACAAGAAAAGGCATGAAAAGTGGTTTCAAGGTTTTTTGAGTGCACATAATGAAGAATTCTCAACTTAAGAAAGACTTTCAAGTGTTCATTCCCATGTGTAACCTATGCATAGGAATCAAAGATATTGTGGAAATATTGGTAAGGTTACTATATAATATCTCTAGGTATTATTTCTATAAATTAGGGGCAATCCTTTATGAATAATCATTAGCACCCAAAATAGTGTCAACCCTCTCTAAAACCCTAACACTAAACTAATGTGAAATATATTATTCAAAAAAGACTATAATGGTATAAAATTAATATTAAAAATATTTTATCATGTATTCAACTCTCCCAATCATCTCCAAGTGTGATTTGTTTGTCAAGTGAGTAAGTGGATCCTACAAAAAAGGTGTTATTTCTTAGAAATTTGCTATAATAGTCAGATTTGACCAACTCAAAATTTATAAATGGATGGATTAAAAATATTTAGACTTATATTTTATGTCTGTGGTGGGTTTTTTATAATGTTATATAAACTAGGTGTGCTAAACTGATAATCCAAGTTGACCAGTTGCTAATAGACCTAATGGTGTAAATAGTGAGAAAACTAAGAAAAAGTAAGAAGTTGATTAGGGATGTGTTATCATGGATTAGGGAAGAGTAAAAGTATATTGAGAATTTTTTAAATACATATAATAAATTTTAATTTTGTATATATTTTTTTATATTAATGAATATGATGAAAATGTTTCTCATAAGTTGACCTGTATAGTTCAAATGAGATAGTGAGGTACAAGACTATGAGATTGGTCTAGAAGACGAATATTTACATTTTACCATATTTTATATATATTTTATAGTGGTAAAATTATATAATAGGATCATATAAATTCATTTAATTTTTCTTAAAGTGATTCTAAAGGTGTTTTAGGTCATTATTTCCATGACTATGTTTTGAGGCTAGTTGGCAATTCCGAGTGGGCTAATTGCAAAGAAGGGTTTGAGTCATTTTACCATATGTAATGAATTATAATTAAATTGGTGAATTTTTTTAGGTATTTAAGGTTATATTTATATGAATTTCTACCATGTTTTTTTGAAAAAATTATGTTTTTGGTTCAATTGTTCAAGAGAGACTTTTTGGGTATGCACAGGCCTAATTGTAAATATTGTTAATGACATGCTCCAAGTAGTGGATGGATCTAAAATGTGTCATGGACCTAATATGATATTTTTATGGTTATATTTTAGTGACATATTATATGTTACTTACATGTGATAATATTTAGAGTGTTCCAAAAATTTTAAAGGGTAATGTGTGCTAATGAAGGCCTAATTGAATTAGGTATACTTAAGGCCTAAAAAAGGTTTTTGGTCTTATATTATATGAAAAAATATATTTTTATTTTTTATTAATGTTTTTGGAATGTAATAAGTCTTATTTTATTTAAAATATAAGTTATAAATTGTGGATTTCCATCCAAGAGGTGTATGAACAAGAACCTAGTATAATAACAAGGCCTAATTTGTGTGTTAGAGAATGTGTGGGTTGAAGCAGAAGATATAACACTTTAAATAGATAAAGGAGGTATTTTATAACATAATAAAGGTGAATATAAAATATCATAAATAAATAAATAAATAACATTGTTAATATATATGACTCTTAAGGTCAAATGATCTAATCTGTCTTGAAGAGACCTAGTTGAGCGAAGGAGCCTAAAAGGTGGTTTGAGAGGGCTAAGAGTGTGAAGAGATGAAGAGGTGGTCATCATCATCTATTTGATAAAAAATATGTCATAAATATTATAATTTAAATTAGGTTTTTATTTTTTTATTCATCTATGGGTTTGGTAACTCTTGGAAAGTAGGTGCTTATTAAAGCCTAGTCAAGTGGGTGCTTGACTAGTCAAAGTTAGTCCTCCAAGTGAATTCAGTGCTTAAAAAAATATTTATGTTTGTATTATATGAATATATTCAATTTTATTAATTATTGGTTCTTTTTCACCTTAAGGGTTTCCCACTCAAATAAGTTTTTTATGTTTTATGTTCTTGTCTCATGCTCATATTTGTTAATGTGTTGATAATTAACTATATTATTTTGATAGCTCATGAATGATAAAGTAAAGCTATAATTTTTTTAAAGATAAATTCAACCCCTCTCTCAGTAATTGTGATTATAACATGGAAAATGTTATAGCATAGAAAAAATACATATTTTGATATTGTCTAATATTGAATCTTTGTCTAATAAAATAATGTAGACAATCTAAAGATCTGGATGGATTCATCTCTACCTATGTATGATTTTTATTTATTTATATTCTAATTTTATGTGTACATGACCTATAAAAACATGTTTATAATTCATTCATAATAATTATATGGATAAAAAATTCAAAATGGGGGATGCAGGGTTAAGAGAATAGTTGAGCTGGCCTAAAAAAATCCCTTTATGATTGAGTACTTCCTAAATAGCCAAAATGGGCCTTAGGTTGATATACTTATCCCTCAAAAATATGTTTGTGTAGTTTTGGATGTAATAATATTTTATATTTCACTTATGAAAACCCTCATCATAATCATGAAATAATTTATTCATTTTATAAACTATAAAATAAAAAATTATTTAGCATGTATAAGACTTTTGTATAGCTTTTGATCACTAAGATCAAGTTAAGAATTCCTTTTCAATGCATATGTTTATATAGACCTTCATATTTGAATTTAGTTACCCACTTTCATGTGGAAGGATTGACTCAAAAGGAAGAATGGTCATAGAAAGAGCCATTACCAACATATAAAGTTGAAAACTTTCCATAAGTTACATTAGAACAAGATCACGCTAAAGGAAAAGTCCATAGTGTATCTTTGTCCATGTAGTGCAGTCTGATCCAAAAGACCTAAAATGAAATAAAGTGACTTATAATAAAAATATACAATGTGATAATATGACACCATGACATAAATATAATATAATAATATGATAATAGATAAGACAAACATAATTGATTCACCATATGCCAATGAGCCATTCATTAATAAACAATAATATAGATAAGTATAATTATGCAAAAATATGTATTTTGAATAAAAAATTCACCCAAATTACTCTATTGAAGTAATTAAGTGAAGCTACTAGAGTAAATAAGAAATAAAAACTTGAGTGTGGAAATACACTTTGTCTACATAGGTGGTGTTATATGACTTAGGTGACTAGCTGACCTAAGTGGAGATAAGGCTACTTCCAATTTATTTATATCCTAGCTAGGGAAAATAATAAAATTTGAAACTTGTAATAGGTTGAACTGGTAGGTCATAAGGTTAAATAAACCATAATTGTATTATCTTGATACAATGATGAAAAAAATGATCAAGTCTTAATGAATGAAGTTTTTAATTTAATGATAGACATCCTTTCACCTATGAGGAACACTCTAAAATAAGTAATAAATGCTAACTATCAAGTGTCACTAAACTTTAGTGGCAATGGGGAAAGAATGGGAACTAATATATGGTTTTTTAAAGTGTGTCCAAGACATGGAGCATCATTAACCTCAAAGATGACCCACTTGTTGAAAAAAAAATGGAAACCAATACTTGGTTAGCTAAAGTGCAACCAAGACATGGAGAATAATTAAGCTAAAACTTGTCCCACTTGCAAAAATATGAATCATGTCATTGTATATGTATCTAAATTCACTTTATAATCTTTAAAATAATTCTTATTGAAAACTATAGTACTTGTTAATGAACTTTTTTGTAATATAATGGGAAGAAGAACATGAACTAATTTATTGACCCCAATAACTTGTATTATGTTAGGCTTTTATTGAGTGATTTTGATATTTAAAAAAAGTGATTTATGAGAGTGAAGCTAACTGTCCCCAAGTTCTTGTAAATTTTGATTTGTTACACATTTTTTATTTATCAAGTGTTATTTTTTGCATAAAGATAAAGATTATTTTGGGTGCGTAGATATTCATATTTTTCCTTCTTTTAAGGTGAGTGGTAAGATAAATGAGGTGTTTTCCTTGAAAGGATATAGTGAATTTCAAAAGTGTGCATTGTATGATAAAAATGTAGATATTTTTCAAAGTTTTTAAAATGGATGGTAGATGGTACGATGCATAAATATAAATTATCAACATGCCATTGAAACTAATGGTATTCAATTTTAATAACTATCATGTGAGATATGGAAATTTAATTTATTTTTGAGATTTTTTCACCCTTCTAGGCCATGGGTGACCTTAAGATAATTTTGAGTATAAATAAATAATTAAAAATATAATAGATAATTTAATTTTTAATACTAAAAAATTAAAAAATTGGTAGAGAGGGTTAAAATGTAGAAAATGAGAGTTTTACCTCCCACTCGATTTGAGTAAGTTAATGTTGTTATGGAGATTGATTCCAACCAAAGATTGGTAAGTAAAAATCCATTAATGAATGTTTTATTTTTTTCAATTTTTTTATTTTGTTAATTTTTACAGTACTTTCTAAACATGGTTAGTCCTTTCCAGGTTTTTTGCATTTTTATACTTTCTAGTGTAGACATGTTTTTGGTGGTGTCATGTTTAGTGTGATTTTATTTGTGTTACTATCCAAAACAATGTGGAACTATATTTATTATACATTAGGGATATTATTATGTTTTAATACTAATTTATGACTTATATTATAATATTTTTAATGTTATTATGTGTTTCATAGTGATCTTAAGTCACATGAGTTTTATCATGGCCACATTATGAGGACTATTCATAGTTTACTAATATTAGATGCCAAGGTTGCCATTGTGGATGGAGTTGGTTTGGGTGATATTGGGTGGATATATATTATGAGATATGAATGAACATGATGATAAATTTAAATTAGTGAGGAGACTTCGATACATGTAGGTTTTGGTTGCCCATAAGAGAGACATTGTGACTTTGGGGGATATACAGTGTATCTTGTATCTTATCATAGAATGTGTTTGTGTAGTGGTAGAGATAGGAGTTAGTACTGGTCATGTACAACAATTTTATATATTTCATGTTATGGGTGATATATATGTGGTGATAAAGTATAATATTATATTATCTAATAATATTGTATTACTAGATGTTATGTGAGTGAAAAACATTATATGTTGTTTACTTTCTACTTTCATGGCTATTGACAGAGGAGGTGTTTCAATATCTTATATGATGGTTAAAATTATTCATATTATTGAGGAGGATGGTAACCACTATTATTTTAAGATAAAAATGCTAACTCATTTGTATAAATATTCACATATGTTTACTTAGGAGGGGTATTTTAGAGGCTTGGGCTTAGCCATATTGTTGCCATACAAGTAGATAGTTGTTAGCAAACCTTCTGGGATGCCTTTAGCTATATAAGATCATCCTTGAATTTATGTTAGGTTTTGTATAATTATGATTCAATTTACATGGTTGATTATAAGGTATTTCCATTGTATACTAGATGAGTAAACACCAAATGAGATTATCTAGAGACCATACTAAGGTTTTGAGGGATGACATGAGGATGTCATAGAGTTGTGGTAGATCCATGATAGTTGTTGAATCCATAATAATTAATAGTTGTATATGAGTAGTTTCAGTTTTAGCATGTGAGATGAAAATTTTGTATTGTTTAAATAGTTCATGTAGTAGAAATTTTATGGGCACTGTTAGTGAGAGCCTTAGTTCAATTAGAGGATTGAGCTCAACCATCAGTAATAAATTTGGATCCCTTACCTATAGATGATTTATATGAGGATATATCCATTCCATATGTAAATCATGATAGTTTCAATTATGATTATACTCATTGGTGGACATAACATATATGGACACATTTGTTCCTAGTGGTTATTATAGTTGCTCTAATTGTAGATCCAAGAGTGGCTAGTATAGGTGGTAAGTATATTTTTAATATGTTTAGTGATATGTTTTGGTGTATATTATAATGAAATATATGCATAATTTTATTTTTATGTTGTGTACATGAGATGAAGAGTGATTTGGCTCTAGAGAAACATCTTGACATATTTGTAAAGTTGATTTTTAAAATATTAATATATGTGGGTTCATTTAAATGTACTCTAGATCAGATAGCTCTTGGCTGGTGAGGTATGATATGTTAGAATTGTAACTAGTGGATGGGAGATTCGATTGGAAAGAAGGATTACTAGTGATAAAATGATATTTTTGTGGAAGGATTTGGTATTCACTAGTAAATAATTTTGTTGAGGAAGTGGTTTAATTTTGGAAGAATTGGGATGTTAGATTTATGAATGTGTGGGAATTGGTAAAGAAGTTTAGGTCTAAATTTTGGGGTGAACTAGATGAAAAATCAAATTATTGATTTTGGTTATTATATAAAGGTTAATTTTGATGGGCATAGAAATTGGAAGATTTATTTGGATGTAATATGTTTGGATTTGACTAAATTGGATTTTGATTGGTGAATGTATATTGGTACATATGAGTATTAGAAAATGATGGTGAAGGTGGACCAAAAGTTTGACTTATGTTTACACTATGATTAGAACCATATTGATCTATTTACATAGTTTGATTTGTATTAAGGTGGCATATGATATGTGGACAAAGTAGGATTAGAATAATAATTCAAAGAATTTTGATTATTATAATTGAGAAATTGATTTGACGTTATCCTTGAATTAAATTTTTGATATTGTTCCATAGTTGAACATGAATAGGAAATGGATTGGTTATGGTGTGATTGAATTGATTGTTCAGTAAGTTTGAATAATTATCCATGCTTTGACTTAATTGATTAGTGTTTGATTTTGAATACACAGTCAAAATTGGATTTTGATTGGATTGATGATTGATCTGATATAAATTCAAATGTGAATTTGAATCAAAATTAGTTGGATTGAACCTTGGATTATAATATGAATTATTTGAAGTGTGATCTAGGATGGAATTGGTTGTGTTGAGGTTCCAATATGTTATTATATTTACAATGAATTACACTATTAAAAAAGAACTAAAAATCATTGAAAGTTTGATTAAATGACTTAAAAAACAAGATACATGTCAAACTGAAGAAAAGTAATAAACAAAATTTGTATTCTAAACAATCAATAAATTCTCAAATAAAGGGTGAAAACTATGATGAAGGGTCATGAAAAATGTTTGGGCCTTTTGTTGTCACTTAATAATCCTTATACTTAGTTTTAGCCTAATATTCAAGGCACTAACCATAGAGGATCTTGTTATTCCCATGGCCCACTAAGTCTAGTTTTTTGGGTATGTGTAAGGTTGCTTCTCAATGCTAACTAATAATCAATGCACTAAATTTTAATGTAAAAAGAGGTTATCCTAGGATTAAGGTTTAAACAAGCTTATCTAAGGGTGAAATATGTGAAATAAATCAATAAATTAGATACACACTATTGGATCTTATCCCAAAGTTATCATCATATATGTAAGGGTCTTAGTGTGTTGAAAATCCATGATAACTGATTTTGAGTCAGCTATTGAAACCCTGGGTATTGGAGCATGAAATCCCCTTACATCATAGCATGCTTAAAACACACAACTGTTTAAGTAATTAAAATAGCTAGATCTTGATTTATATACCCCACTAGTAAATGGGGTTTGGCCTAATGCATGGTAGTGAAATCTATAGTCAATATAGTCCCTAAGAAAATAAAAGTAAAAGTAAATAACTATTTATAATTTTTTAGTTTCATCATTAATATAATGTTAAGGAAAGAACATACATAAATACTACTTGGGTAGCATAGATAATTGTTGAAACATTTCTAATTTTTTAGTATCATTAGCAATGTAAATCCAAGGAAAGAGCATACTGAATTTACATAACAAAAGACAAGAATATTGAAACAAAAATTGATGTAATTACTAAGAATTTTGAAAATAAAAACAAAAAGTGTTTCTAACAAGAAATTGGATTTTAATTTATTCTTTTTGTTGATTCTATTTGGCAAGGATTCTATAAACAAGTTGTTAAAATTTTTAATCTAGTGAGAAATGAGATAACCTAGAATATAATAAGTGAAAAACATGAAAAATAAATGAAAAACACCTCTTTATTATGAAATCATTGTTACACAGATAGATTAAAAAAGGAAAATTGTAATAAAATCAACACAGGAAAAAGATAGATTAGTAAAAAGTAGAAAATAAATATACCAATGCTTAAGATATGATTTATCTACCAAGATCAATTATTTTACTACCAAAAATGATGAATTCTATATAGTTAGTGATGATTTCAATGAAAAAGGTGATTTCACTACAGGCAATGATGAATTCACTAAAAAATGTGATTTCATTGTAGGCAATGATGAATTCACTATATAAAAATGTGATTTCACTACAAGCAATGAAGAATTTTCTATAAGTAATGAAAAAAAAAATTCCTAAAAAAGATACTTCTAACCCTACAAAAAAAATAAAAAACATAGAAAAGGAAAAAAAAGGACAATTTCACTATTATGGAATACAATTTCACTATTTTTGTTTTTAAATTTGTGGTTATGGATAGGAGTACACACAACCAAATATAAAATAATTTATATCAATATATATCTCATAATAACACTAGAAAATCAAGATTAAATATCAAATACAAACATAAACAACAAAAATTGAAGGATAAATGCTATCTATTTTTTAAAATGATGATCAAACAATAAAAAATGTGTGGGAAAGGTCCCATCAGGCATCCCATAAATGTATGAACTAAATTTATATGTGAAAATAAATTAAAATTATTATAATCTAGTCTAAAATTCAAAACTATGGTAGATAAACAAACAAAGAAAAATAATAATCACAAACTTTACATTGTGAATGCGCAATCTTTCACCATTGCAATATACATTTGATTTTATCTTTAAAATACATGGTACTCACTCCTCCAATGAAAAAGAGAATAAGAATAATTTGTGGTGTAAAATTAATTATTTGATTCACTTTTATTATCTTTGATTTTATTTTCTATAGAGATTTGATTTCTTGATTGTGTGATGTGATCTCTGAATTTTGTGCACTTCATTTCAAGATTGTGATTGTGATGATTGAAAATAGAGATTTTCAATTTTATTTATAGATGGTTGGATGAAGATCCAATGGTGTAAGATCATATGGAATTTCTCAAATTTCAAAATTATCAACAGTGGCTAATGAGTCCACACCCATAAGGATGAATACCATTTCAAAATGGTTGAGAAAAGCATGGGATTGGTTAGCTGACTTAACAAGACTAAGTCAGTTTTTTTGACAACTTAGGGAATGAGTCATAAGAGGTTAATAATTTTATGTATTTTTTTTGGATGAGGGAGAAAAATGTGGGAGACGTTTTGATGAGATGTAAAATCCATATTTTATTATTTAAAATAAGGATTTAGGTGCACATAATTGACTTATTCAATATTTTGAATTATTTAATTTATTAAACATAGGAGGAAATGTGATTTATTAATTTAATAATAATTATTAAATAGTTTTAGGTGCATTTTGACACTAAATGAAATTTAGATGTCTACACCATATTCCATAGTCTCCTTGGGATACTTGAGTATCCTTTTGACTACTTGTAGATTATTCTCTTTTGGATCTACTTGAAACCTTCCCATAAGTTTTTTTTCTTTCATGATGTTAGGTCTAGTGGTAGTTTTATATAAACTTCCAATAATTGACCTATACGATATTTGATTGACCTTTGAAAACTCATCTTCTTTCCCAATTTACATCATATTATCATAGTTGTACTAACTACATTACAATCTTCCATCTCAAACTTTTTCAACATCTTTCTTATGTACTTGGCTTGTGAGATGAATATACCTTTTTTAGCTTGAGTGATTTACAATCAAAGAAAAAATTATAGTTCTCCTAGCATGGACATGTCAAATTATTTATTCATCACCTCTAGAAAGGCCTTGGTCATATTTTCATTGTTTCCACCAAAGATGATGTCATCCACATAGATAACTACTATTAGTTAATGGTCATCTTCTATCTTGATGTATATATCACTATCTATAACTCCTCTTTTGAATCCTTGATCCAATAGATACTTGTCCAACCTAGCATACCAAGCTCTAGGAGCTTACTTTAGACAATAGAGAGCCTTTTTCAATCTTCAAACATAATATTTACCATCTAATAGTGATGACCCTTTAGGTTACTCAATGTATAGTTCATCTTCCAAATTCCCATTTAAAAATGTAGATTTGACATACATTTAATATAACTTTAATCCTTTTAATCTTGCATAAGCTAGAAATAATTTGATGGCCTCAAATATTTATACTGGTACAAATGTATTCTCAAAATCTAACCCTAAAACTTATATATATCACTTGCATACCAATCTAGCCTTGTTCCTAGAGACTTCTCCATCTTCATTTAAAATGTTCCTAAACACCCATTTTGTGCCAATGACATTCTTGTCTTTAGGCCTAAGAACTAGTTCCCAAGTCTCATTCTTGTTTATTTGGTCTAAATCCTAATTCATATAACCTATTAAAATTTTGTCTTTGATTGCTTCTATAAGAATCTTAGGTTCAATAATGACTAATAGCGAAAAATTCTATTGATTTAGTTTACTTACCAGTCTTATCCTTATTTGCATACCTACATTCTTGTTGCCAATAATTTGAGATTCAAGGTGATCTCTTTGAATCTATCTTGAGGGTCCTTTTAAATCCTATCTTTGTTAAATTCCTTATTATTTCTCATCAAAATCTATAGTATCCTCTTCATTCATTATGTTTTTATTCTCTAAAGTGTTCTTTAACTATAAAAAAATTATTGTTAGGATCACCAAATCAATGAATGAACATGAAGGAGTGATCTCATAAGTCGATCAAGTGCACATCACAATAAAGATGATAGTAAATGAAATCATGTAGAGAAAAATATTTCAAAGGAATGTGAGAAAATAAAATACTCTATATCATCCTGAATTATCAATATAAAGGGAGAAAGGTGAATATATAGGTTGGAGAGGGAAAGATACCACACATTCCAGTGAATGTGGGACTAATCTTCCCAAGTAATCCAAATGAGCTCTAGATCCATAATAAAGATAATATAACCATGTAGGTAAAACATAATGGGAAAATGGACTACACCAACACCCCCCATAATCATAGCTTAGGTAGGTGATGCTACAAAAAATGGGTGTTGACAATGAGGCCTGATAAGGTACCCAAGTACAATATAATCCCTCATACATAGAGAAGATAAAAACTAGTGGTAAAAACTCCCCCAAAAGAGATAAATGAAGAAGATGATACTAAAATACCTCATAAAGGATGATGTTGAATAAATTAGTACTATAATTACAACTCACAAGATGATGAAGGTCGATGATGAGATCCTCCACTTGAAGAATATAAAAGTTCCATCTACATCGAACAATGTTTCTTCCCTTTGGCAAAGGAAGAACCCAATGTGTGTATTGAAAGTATACCCATTCTACAATGGAAGATGAAGGAAGTAGTATGAATATCTATTAATGTGGTCCAAATTGTATTTGTGTCATAAGTCTAGAAAGAATGTGAATATAATATGAAAGTAATACCAATGAAGTGAACTAGTTAGAAGAATGACATGGATCATTCAATGAAAGAATGTCCATGTGAAGAGTGAAGAATTACTCACCAAATAAAGAAATAAATTCCATAGGAAGAGATGAGTCATCAATGCTCACAATAGGTGTATTCATATTGTAAGTAGTGGAGTCCTCTAAAGTACAAGGATATGAAGTCTCTAAAAGAGCAATAATTTGTACAAGAATGGATGAAGAATATATAATGAGATAACTAATGTCTCACAAAATCTTTTCTTATAGTGGTGGATCTATAGAAGGAAGAACACTATCCACCATGGATGTATCATCATAGGAAATAAAATTAGGAAGTGAGAGTACAACTTTCTTTGAAGAGATGATAGGAAGAGGAGGAGTGATGTAAGTCTTAGTTTGATCTCTAAAACAAGACTATAGGATGTTATAAATAGTGCATGGACACTCTATATATTCCACATGGAAATAAATATCTATGGAAACATGTAGTAATAGAGTGTCAAAAACCTTGTCACAAGCATTATCCCATTTATCGAACCAAATAAGATAAATTGGTATAGGAATCTATCTATATAGAAATGGAATACCATTCTTGTATGTGAGCAAGTGTTCCATATAAGAATACTACAAAGCATAAGTATCCTTCCCAAAAAGGATCACTATAGATAAAATAAATATCCTCATCTAGAGTCTCACAAATGGAGTCAACATGACCATAATTGAGAGTAAAAATGCACACTCTTGAAATAAACTTTAGACAACACCAAAAATGAGTCCAATAGAATGAGAGAAATCAATGCACAAGTGACAATGCATGCTCAAATGGATGTTAGTATCTACTAACAATGTATCTAAGAATAAAATAATAATCTATGCAAGTATTCACTAAATGGACACAAGTAATAGTTACAAAAATTGAATGTGTACATGAGAGAGAATGCAAGGCCAACAAAAAATTTCTCATGACAATCAAATTTTGTAACTTTATAAAGTAGTGTGTATTACAAGGAAAATTGACCCAATGTATGGGAAATAAAAAATAAACACTTTAAAAATATGGTACTCAATTTGAATTACCATTTTCAAGATACTAAAAATATAATTTCTCATAAATAGGCCTATTTATTAAAACCTTGCACTTGAAACTTAAAAAAAGTACCCTTGGGCAAGGTAAAATATGTCTTCCAATAACTCATTAGAATTGACATTAAATTAAAAACCTGCTCACATCAATAAAATTCAAAAAACGCATGGTCTAATAACCCTGATGTGTAATTTTCTAAAAAAGTCCTCCTTGTAGGGGTTTTAATCAAAAAATTCCAAATCTATTTAAATAAAATTAAAAACATGATATTATTTTTAATTATTTTTAGGGAAATTTACATTTTGAAAATTTTGGTAAGGAGAAATTAGGATAGTACAATGCCACCAAGGAGAGGAAATCTTCTAAAATGAAGAAAACCAAATGTCATCAACATGTCTTCCAAGAGTAGATCAAGGGAATGTGGAGGTTCATAATGCCTTTACATAGGCCTACATGGATTAAAATTATATGGTATAAGCCATAAATAAGTAGATCCAATGCCTCAAGGTTCAATGCAAAATTTTTTAAGAATCCAATACCAAAAGATGCCACTACCAAAGTGTGATCCCAATAGTCGAGATTCAAGATGCCAAGGGAAAATGACAAAGCATAATGCCTAATGTTGGATTTGCAAAAATTCCAAGGAAAATATGTTAAGGTATATAGATCTAGAAATGATTTCCAATACCCTATAAATAAAGTTAAATTTTTAAAAAAACTTCCAATGCTACTCAACATGGAATGTAGATGTTCATATTACTCCATACAAACCAGATCACCATGCCACCTCCCATTCTATGCTTCAATATAACACGCTAGGATTTCAACATTGCAATAGGTCTCTTTCCCATGCCACTTCCCACATACCTATGTCTTTAGTAGATCTCCATGATTGAACCCAATGTAGCACAAATCATGGTCACATCAAATCTGAAATAGAATCACCTTGATGCCATAGCCTTTAAACGTAGGTCTCAAAGCCAAAACACAATGTAAATCAACCAAAATGTTTTAATGCAAATTTATATGAGAGAAAAAAAATAACCAATATTTAATATGTTTTAATATAACAATAAATAAGGTTCAATTTATATCTAGATTCCACTTGTTGGAAAAAGACACCAAAATAACAAAAGATGATTCCAAGCTTGATCAATACAAACTGTCTCTCCTTCGCCAAATCCTTTTATGCCACAACAAAGGATGCCAAGTATGTGAGTTTTATAATAGATCTAAAACAAAAAGTAAAAAATCAACACCTTACAACACCTCCTCCTTACTTATATATAAGAATCCTTCAATTCCTTTTATCCCAACATAAAAACTTTATCCTTTAACCAAATTCCAATGTACATCTAGAATGTTGTAAAGTGAATTAGAGGCTTTGATATTTGTGGGATGTAGGTTGTATGTAGGATGCAGTAGCTAGGCAAATAGAAGTCAATTTATCAAAGATAATTAAACAAGCTAGGCCTATTAACATAGGATCTTATTAATCTCACAACTCTCAAAGCTATCATAAATCACAACTAAGTAGCTCAAATAATCCAAATTGTCCCTCACTAAATGCCTTGGACCAACTAAAAAAATGTATATATAAATTTGTTTAAATGATAAAATAATATTCACACCACAAGTATACCAAACTAGAGCTCCACAATCACAAAGAAGCCACAAAAAAGTGATAATGGCTGCCAATGAACCAAATCTATAAAAAATTGACTCAACTAAAGATAAGAACTCTGATAGATCTAAATATTTATCTCAATAATTCCTATGATAATATAATATCAAATCTTAGGATTTCATTAAAAATAATAGAAAATAACCAACCAACAAGACAATCATGAACATGGATTAACACTTTGATACCATATAATAGTTGTTTTAAGGATCACCAGATCAATGAATGCACATGGAGTGATCTCATGAGTCAAACAAGTGCACATCACAATAAAGATGCCAGTAAATTAAATCATACATAAAATAATATTACAAAGGAATGAGACTAAATAAAATACTCCATATCATCTTTAATTATTAATATAATGGGATAAAGGTTCATATATAGGTTGGAGAGGGAAAGATGCCATACAGTATAGTGAATGTGATAATAATCTTCCCAAGTTACACAAATGACCTCTAGATCTGTAAGAAAGCTAATACCACCATGTAGAAAAAACCCAATGGGAAAAAGACCTACACTAATAGATTATGAGTGAGATTTCCTTATCTCATCAATCTTCATATTGGTGCTTTCCACTATATTTTTTAGTCTCTTGTCATAACATCTATAGGCTAAGATCATTAATGAGTAATATAAGAATATGCCTTCATCAGATATATAATCAAACTTAACCTATTATTCATCATCTCTTTTGATGAAACATTTTCTCCCAAACACTCTAATGTGTTCCACAATGGTAGGTTTTCCCTTTCATAGTTCATAAGGATTCTTGTTTCCATTAGTCCTTATTTGTCCTCTATTTAAAATGTAGATAGTGGTGCTTATTGCTTATCTCCAATATCCATCAGATAATATATACTCATTTAGCATATTTAAATCCATCTCTTGAATTGTTTTATTTTTCTTTTCTACTACCCCATTCTACTGAGGTGTCCTAACTACTGAGAATTATCTCCTTATTCCATGGACCTCACATAAATCATCAAACTCATTATACTAAAACTTTCTTCCTATATCATATATTAGGCAATTGATCTTCCCATTTTTATCATTCTCAAAAATATCTTTGAATGTCTTGAACTTATCAAGAGCCTCTGATTTTTCTTTCAAGAATGTAACCCAAGTCATTGTTGTGTAATCATATACAAGTAACATGAAGTAACTATCTCCTTAAATGATTTGAATTCTTATAGGCCCATAGATATTAGTGTGTATTAGATCCAAAGGTCTTATGGTAGAGTACTCCTTGGATTTGAATCTTCTTCTAGTCTACTTACCATGTTGATAAGCCTTTAAAATAAATTTGTAGGTTTGGTACTCTTCGGCATATTTTTCATAGACTTATTATTGTTAATATTGACCATATTTTCAAAGTTTAGGTGACCTAAATTTTTGTTCCATGGTAAAATTTCATCTATTTTGATCATGAAACATCTCTCCCTCTTGATTTCATTCAAGACATATAGGTTATTCTCAGTCTTCTTAGAATTGACAATTTGCCTTCTTGATTTGGCTCTCCTTATCTCACACTCTCTATCATGAAAGGTTAGTGTTTGTCCTTGATTAAAAATTTGACTTACACTAAGTAGGTTATGTTTCAAACCTTCCACATACAACACATTTTGGTTTTTCATCTTTCCATTATGCAAACTCAAGACACCCTTGCCAACTATATTGATAATTATGTTGTCTCCAAACCTCACTATTCCTATAACATTATTATTTAATGAGATGAAATTATTTTTTTATCTTGTCATGTGGATGGGATACCATTTCATTCCTTAATATTTAATGTGAAAGATAGTCTGCGCTAGAAAAGAATCCATTTTGGTCTTATCTCCTTGGTAAATACTCCATCTTTCCTCTTAAGCTCAATCTGATCTATCTTAACTTGATTTGGCCTCCATGCCAATGTTTGGTTCTTATTATTCATTCTAGTATCTTCATATATCTTGTTTATTCTTGTGGGTCTTCTAACTCTATTCAAGAAAAATCTTGTAATGTGTCCTATATTATGATAGATGTAACAAACAACATTCCTATACTTACCATGGTTTCATGATGACTTATAATTTATTACATTAGGTTTCATGATTGGTATTTTCATGTTATTACTCTTGAATTTTTTGTAAATATCACATTCTCTCTCAAACTCTCATTTTTTATATGAGCTACTCATACTCAATCTTCAAGGAGTATAACTATGCCTTTAACTGGTCATACTCAAATTCCTTTGAATTAACCATTGTTTTGATCCCTTCTAAATAAATCATAAGATCCTTTGTCTTATTTTGATGGCTTATATCATCAAGGGAACTTATGATATCATCTTCAAGGTCTACTTAGGCTTATCCTTCTTCACTATCATAGTAGACTTATTCATCATACATGTTGTCTTATTCATGTTGATCACAATACATTCTTGTGGTTATTAGGATCATATTAAAGATGTTATAATTGAATAAAAATACCAATATATGATACCAATTATTAAAATAACAATGAATAAGAGGGATAGGGGTGAATTAGTCTTCAAAAATTTTACAACTTTACTTTATTATTCATGAGCTACCAAAATAATATAGTGAATTATCAACACACTAAGAGATATGAGCATGAGACAAGAGCATAACACATAGAAAACATATTTGAGTGGACAAATCTCAAGGGGAAGAAAACCCACTGATGATGTAAATAGACTATAGTATTATAAGATAAACATCAATATTTAGTGAAGCACCAATTTCACTTAAAGTGCTAACCCAACTAGCTAAGCACACTAGGATTTAATAAACACATAATTTAAATGAGAAAAAAACCCCATAGATGAATCATCACCAACTCAACCATCTACTTTGTTTTATCATCTTTAGGACATGTTTTTACTCAACCAACTAATGATGACTACCTATTCATCTCTTCACACTCTTATCCCTCTCAAAATACCTTGTAGGTTCCTTCGCTCAACTAGGTCTCTTCAAGATAGATTATATCATTTTACATTGATATTCATATACGATACCCCTATTATATATTCATGATAGTTTATATGCACCCTAATGATTGTCTTTAATACCTCATATATCTCTTTAAAGTGTGATATCTTCTACATCAACACACACATTATCTAACTCATAAATTAGGCCTATTAGGCATTGTTCTTATACTAGGATCTTACTCATACATACTTTATCACTTATATTTTTAATAAAATATGCCATAATACATGCCAAAAACATTAATTAAACATTAAAATAGGTCTTTCATAGAATACAGGACCAAAAACCTCATTTAGGCCTTAAGGAGACCTAATTTAATTATGCCTTCATTAACATACCATATCATATGTCACTAAAATATAACCATAAAAATATAATATAAGGACAATGACACATTTTATCTCCATCCACTACTTGAATCATGCCATTAGCACTATTCATAATTAGGCATATGCATACCCAAAAAGTGTTTCTTGAACAATTGAAGCAAAAATATAATTTTTTCAAACAACCATGGAAACAAATCATATAAGTATAACCTTAAATACATAAAAAAAACTTTACCAAGTTAATTATACCTAATTACATATATAAGAACAACTCAAACCCTTCTTTTCAAGTATCCCACTTAGAACTACCAACTAGCCTTAAAACATAGTCATGGAAATAATGACCTTAAACACCTGTAGAAGCACTTTCAAAAAATATAAATGCATTTATATGATACTATTAAACAATTTTAACATTATCAATTAGATATATGATATGTAAAAATGGTAATATTGGTCTTTAAAACCAATTTCCTAGTCTTGTACCTCATTATCTCATCTGAACTAGACATGTCAACTTATGAGCAACATTTTCATCATATTCACTGATCTCCAAAAAATATATCCATTAAAATGTATTGTAGATATTAAAAAACTTGTCCATGTAATTCTATTCATCTCTAGTCCATGATAAAACATCCCTAATCAACTTCTCACCTCTGCATAGTTTTCTCATTGTTTGCACCATTAGGTCTATTAGCAACTGGTCAACTTAGATAACTATTTTAGCACACATTAGGTATATAACATGATTTAAAAAACACCATGTACATAAAATATAAGTATAAATATTTTTCCTCTGTCCATTTATCAACTTTTACTTGGTCAACTCTAACTACTATAGAAAATCTCTATGAAACAAGGCCTTTCTTGTAGGGTCTACTTACTCACCTGACAAACAAATCACACTTGTTTATGATTTGGAGAGTTGAATAAATTATATAATATTTTTTATATTCATTTTATACCATTATGGGATATTTTAAAACAAGATGTTTCACATTGGGTTAGTGTTAGGTTTTTAGAGAGGGTTAACACTATTTTTGGTATTAATGATTGTTCATAAAGGATTGCCCCTCATTTCAAAAAGTAATACTTGGAGATATTATATAAGACACTTACCCATCTATAATTAATATCTTATGTTCCCATTTAGATGTTACACATGCCAATTAACACTTGAAAGTCCTTATTGGGTTGAGAACCCTTCATTCTATGCACTCAAGAAACCTCAAAACCATTTTTCATGCCTTTTATTACAAACATTGATCTTAGAATAAGTCAAAACATTTGTTAAAACATATAAAATCATTAAAAAGTTTCACATTCTCATTCTTATCTTGAAATCTGAAACTCATACCTCATTTGGCTACCATATCTCTCTTTGTTTGCTTGGACCTTGACCTACAAACCACATTAGGCCTTGAAACTGACCTTCAAGCCTCTTTTATTACAATATAAACCTCACATGATTAAAAAATACCTTAAATTATTAAAAAAAATTTAAACATCCTTCATATGCCTTGACAATAGATCATGATGCCTCATTAGGCCAAGCAGGGTCTAGAGGTGGTCTAGTTGCATACAAGGTCTATAGGTCCTACTCCTATAGGATCACTCTAAGGATATCATGGGTTATATAATTCATCATATTCATGATAAAAAAACATAATATAGACTCTTATTCCTCTATTCATTCATCTCACTAGGCCACCAAGATCATACCTTCTCACAAGGTCTCTTTATGTAATGACCAATGTCATGACTAGGCTTATCAAGTTATTGAAACTTAATGACTGACATTGAAACACTTTTTGATTCTATTATAGCTTGAAAATATTTCTTAAAATATCTTCATACAATGTCATACCTATAAATTATTCTTATCAAATAATAAAATTATTTAATGACCTCATTAACACCTTTCTTAAGAACCTTTTACATCAATGACAACATCAATGCCAAACTTAAACAATAGGAGAAATTCTCAAAATTCCATGTATATCTTGAATCTATATTTTCAATATCATCATACTCACATATATTATTTATTTAATATCATAGATCAAATTAGCCTATGTATTCATTGATACAGTTAGACTGAGAGCTAAGTATCCATTTCTCCATAATTTATAATTTATAGTTTACTTTCATCTTTTTGATTTACTATATTTTATTTTATATTTTTGTACATAAGTTTTAATAAATTATTTATAAGTTAATTTTTTAATTTTACACCTCTTAAGCATTATTATTTTCAAGGCTTGAAATTGCTTAGTTTTCAAGTTATGGCCCTCTTGTCTAAGGGAGGTTCTTTTTGACCTATTTGATAGTTATAGGCTTCTGTAAGCCCTTAGATGGGTCACCCAAAAATGGGACCCCCATTAATTTTATTTCCTATTCCACATTAACTAGAAACATAATATTAAAATTGAAAATTAAAATTACATTCTTATTTAACCTTGTTATCACCCATTAATGGTTGTGGTGGAGCTTTAAGCTCTCAAATACTTTTTCAGAAACCATAAGATCCCAAATCCATCTAGAGACTTTCCGTAAATATGGATACCTTAAAAATTATCCCAATCACACATTTATAAAAATATAATTTAAAAATGAATAAAATGTAGAAAATACCAAAAGCTTGGATAATTCACTAATGGAAATCATCTAAGGCTAAGGAAGGAGATGGTAGATGACTATGGACAAGTCATCCTCCAAAACCTACTTCCTCTTTTCCAAAATATTAGTTTATATCATAATAACTAATTTTAAATCTTTGTTTCCCTCCATAATTTTTTATGGTTTCCTCACCTTTGACCAAATATGGCATTCAATGTTGAAAGGATTAAATGACTAAGATGGATTTATCCATCATTAGGGAGATAATCAAGGACACTTTGACCCCTTTTGGGGACATATGAAGAGTATTTGTATTCCTTTATAAGCACTTTATATAATTTAAAAAAACTTAAAAGTATATTCAAGTTTTGAATTAAAGTGAAAATTGAGCCCTATGATTGTCTATAATCACTGAATATTCTCCTTTAACTCATTGAGAGTTTGGATAAACCATTCTAATTGGTGGTTTCTCAAACCCACCTATTTTTATTCAATAATATATTTTTTATCTTGGATATATGAGGATAAATTGTTTTCTTAGAGAAATATAAGATTTTTTAGACCGTTTAAGCTGATAAGAGCAAGTGGAGCTAACTTGGTTGCATAGGGACTATACGAGTACTTGTGCATAATTATACATGTTATTTAGGAATGTGAGTGTATTTTGATGAATTTCATGCTTCATGTCAAAAATATAGTGAGAAAATGGGTAATTAATGTTTTTTAATGTGTATTTTATATTTTCAAAAAAATTGGCCTATTTGTTTGTGGTTTTAGTCATGCAAAATTTGGTGCATGACAAATCCCATGACTTATTTTTATCATCATGATCTATCCATAATTATATGGATTATATGTTGAAATAAATTTCAACCTTATTCCCATATTATTCCATAATTTGTGCCAAAATTTTCTTAATTGCTTTTATCTCTTTCTAACACTATGCTTCATAGTAATACATGAATTCTTACCACTTTACAAAATCAAAAGTTGGTGATGTTTCTCACATTTCTCATTTTATTAAATGAAATTAAATTTACAATATTTGAGAATATATTCACCACTAAAAATATTTAATCATTCCCTCATTGTGTTAATGTTAATACCAATACAAAATCCATGCTAATTTCATCCCATGGTTACTTTGGTATAGGAAATGGTTGATATAAACCAATATTCTAAATTTTCTACTTTACCATATAGAAAAAATGGAACCTTTACATTTATTATCACATGTTTTTTCCTATCCTTTTATAATATTATCCTCAATATAAAATCATTATTTTCTTGTTGTAACCAAAATATCCTACCATTCCTCCACTTTACTTATCCTTTATCAATTTTTAGTGCATTGACCTTTTCGGTATAAATAATTATGTTCCCTTAAACAAAATTACATCCTATATAAAGTAATAAAACCATTATGTTCTATCCATATTGTTTGGTTTTATGCATTCCTTCCATGTGACACAAAAGTATTCATGTTCAAAAAATAGCTCCTTCATATAATCAAATCCAAGGTTTTCCACTGGCATCTCAATTAGTATGAATGTTCTCTTGGTCAGTGTGTGTGAAACCTTATTTTAATTAAATATTTTATGCTGAAACACAAATTACTAGTTGTATAAGATATATAAACACTTCATGTTTTGATGATTTAACTTACCTTGTCTCTTTCTAAACTATAGTTCATGATGGTACATGTATAGGATAAACTCCTTCAGAAATAGATAATGTCTTTATTTATTTAGCACTTGTAAAATGTCATATAAATTCTATTCATAAACTAAATACATTTTCTTAGTTTCATTCAAAATATCATTTATGTATGATACAAGCCTCCCTTATTGTCTCAACACTAACCTAATTGTGTGCTACTTGCATCATTGTCCACTTGAAACACTTTGTTAAAATATAATAGTTCTAATGTTGGTTACTCAATCACCTTCCTCTTCAATTCTTAGAATCTATGTTTTGATTTCATATTCAAAATAAAATACATATGATCACCTATCAATACTTAACTAATTATTGTATATATTAGATTGAAGTTCCTAATGAACTTCCTATAAAATCTTGTGATTCCATGAAAACTCCTCACTGTAAAGGGACCCTTCGGTGATGACCATTTCACTACTATGCACACCTTTTTTGGGTCCATATTTAGACCTTATCCATTTACCATGAAATCCAAATATATGAGATATTCCTTTATAAATATTCACTTATTCAAAATTATTAACATCTTATTTTCATGCAACATAACACAATCCTTAGATGCACTAGGTGTTTGTCCTTCATCTTATTGAACATCATAATGCCATTCAAGTACATAATAACATTTTTGACCAAAAATGGATTAAAAACCTTGTTCATCATCCTCATGAATGTTATTGGAGGTTTTTTAGTCCAAATTAATTATTGACCTCTTTTACAACCTTTCCTTCATCTTGAAGGTTGTATTTCATTCATATCCTTCTTTGATCCTAATTTGGTGGTAACCAATCTTTAGATAAATCTAAAAAAAATACTTGCTCTACTCAAGAAATATATTAGGTCATTCATGTATAGTAACTTTAAACTACAATTAAACATGATTTTTTTATGGCCCTTTAATATGTTCACATGCACTAATTTCCATAATTATTTCATGTAATTATTAC
Source organism: Torreya grandis (assembly GCA_037957365.1). NCBI lineage: Eukaryota > Viridiplantae > Streptophyta > Pinopsida > Cupressales > Taxaceae > Torreya > Torreya grandis. Next base: position 537,709 of record JARHVA010000459.1, read on the forward strand.
ACATATTATACATGAGATCAAACTATATTTGATTATACTTCTATCCAATAGCTCTAATGCTTACATTTGAACATAATTTCTCTTGTCAAATGTCATTTAATGTGCAAGATTATTTATTAAATTTTATCCATATATAAAATATATATGGTGAGTGATACTTTTCATGTGCATTAACCCCTTCAGCAAATCACTTGAAATAATATTTGTGTATTCATCTAATTGTGTATTCACTTTGCATTTTTATTCCTCCTTATGCATATATATTCAGTCATATTATGTTGGATTTGGAATGAGCATAAACCATGCCTTAAATTTCTCTAATTATAATAATAAATACTTTATCATCACTAGTAATACACATGAAAATGTACTAATACAATGCATAGTCCCTTTGTTTATGGATGAAAGTAGCTTGTATTTATTTTTTCCTTTCTCTAGGGGAGATGTGTTTTCTCTTCCATCATGAACCACATTTATATCACATTTAAATGACCTTCCAAAGATAAAACAGCATACATCCATTAGAATTAATTCACACTAGAGTTTATATTGGTACCCACCATTATGTAGCTTCACAATGAATTTTTTTTTCACTGACACATGATGAAATTTTTACAACCATGAAACTTTATATGGGTTTAGATTTAAAAACTACCTCAAACCCAACTTTTCCACCATTTCTTATTAGATAAGGTAAAAAATAAAGAATAGGGTAACATACCCTTACAAAACATAGTGAGAGATGTTAAAATAAACATGAGATAATCATACATATAATATAAGCCACTAGGGCCACATATGATTAGGAACCTTCAACAAAAATTTAGATAAAAAATAAGTGAAAAGACACCAAAAGATAACAAAGATAACAAAGGATTTAATGGATATATTCCTAGAATTATGAGTATACAAACAACATTTTGTTTTTTTTTAAATTTTTTCTTCTCTTTCTTATTACTTATAGTTAGCTTGTTTAATCCCTAAGAGGTATCTTCAACCATGTTTTTCCTTTTATTTTCTATACTCTTTTCCTCCATTTTCTCCTATTTTTTCTTCCCCTACTCCTTTTTCACATACATACTATGTTCATGATTCATTTTTTCACTAAGGGTATTAATACATATCTCACTTACCTCTTTGGTACCTTCTAAATTTCCTATGCCAATTACAGTTTTAACATCCTCTAGAAAGAGGAGACATATTTCTGCACTATGTTGTCCACAAACACCTTGCAACATTTACCTCTCAGCTAGCACACTATTTATAAAAGTATATTCCTCTTAATTGGATCATTATTATTATTTATTGGTTTCACCAAAATCCTCTTCATCATTATAAAGTCTCCAAATTATTATTTATATCTATAATTTCTTGTATATCCAACTAAATCTTCTCTTTCATATGTAATGTGTGTATACAGTTTGGTCCTTCAAATTCCTTCACTTTATGCTTGTGGACACTCATTAACCCTATGTATAAACTATTTTCACTTGAATCACATTATTTTAAATCCTCTTCCCCTTCTTTGACCATACTTTCCTCATCCTATAGATGAGTGATACATTCTACCTCACATTTATCCTTGATCTTCATCTAGTTTCTCTATCTAGTCTTACACATGTGCTGGGCTATGCACAATAATATTTGATTTTTTATATTGGGATATATTATTTAAACATAAAATATACCTTATCTTAACAAAAATATTAATTTCCCTAATATAAAAATTTGTTATCTTCTCAAAAAATTTGCATTTCTCTTCATTATAAACTGATAGGCCTCCTCCAATTTTTAAATCTAAGTCATACTAATCTTCTCATGGATCTTGATTCATAACTCATTTAGGAATATTATGACATTATCATCATAAAACTCACTATGTATTTGTCTAATGGTGATATTGTAGAATTATTATATTTAATCCTTGACAGTCATGTCTTTCTACCTCAAGTTCTATAGTTTATTGAATATCTCCATTTAACAATCTCTTGGATAGAATTTTCCCTTTAGATTCACAACCACCTAATCCCATTGGATTATATTTTTATTTAATATCATATGCCTATTTTATTGTAATATAGTAGGTAAAAAAATATCCACCAAAAATAATAAATCTAAGGTGACCTATGTTCTCACTATTATCACACCCCTTAGTAGGAAAATAAAGATAAATCTACCCATCCTCTCATTAGCACTCCCTAGTCTAAGAGTGATTTCATGGACTATTAGACCCAATATTCTCAAATTAATATTTCACTGTTAGCTTATTGGAGAATGTTAAGACACCATATATAAGTGGTCCTACCTTATGGTAGTCACACCATCTACCTCACAATAGTGGAAAATCTCTTTGGAAAGTAAGTGGCATAAACACCATTGTATTTCACTTGGAGTTTTTTATTTTTCAAACCCAATAATCATAATTAGGTAATAATTTCATGTAAATTGGTTTAGAATTATATATATATATATATATATATATATATATATATATATATATATATATATATATATATATATATATATATATATATATATATATATATATATATATATCACTATTCATCCTATATATATATATATATATATATATACGATGAATAGTGATAATTACTCATGGAGGATTCCTCCCAATGAAATTAATCTCCTAGAATGTTTAAGGCTTCACATAGTCCTCCAAAAAATTATCTATGCACACCACTTGCCAACAATAGGGTATTATATATTTCATTTATTTATAATAAGTTAAGATTTTAATATTTATATTAAAATATTCCCTAAATATTATATGGTCTAATGCATCTCACTTTTCCACATTGCAAGAAGATGGATATGGTTGTGCTAGTATTTTTTGCACAAAAATTTAATCCCTTAATTATTTCCTTGGGAGAATATCTATCACATACAGTTATTTGGGTATTAATTGACATTGATGAAAATTATTTAAGGGTTATAAATATTATTCCTTGAATTGTAGTTATAAAATAAAAAACTTATGGATATGGATCATTGAAAATTTACCTCTTTCCATCTGAGTAATTTATGGTAACTTTAATTTGATTGATATTCTCAAAAAAATAGTTCCATTCTAATGAAATGGTGTATTGAAGAACTTGAATCATGATATTATTTTAAATATATATAGGGCTTAATGGATCTACTCCTATGGTTGTATGCATTAAATAATATTTCATGGTTTAATTTTCCTAATATACATTTTGGTGCTGATAGGGACCTCAAAGTTTTAGACCATGTCATGCTTTCCAAGAATCACATGGTTTCATTCGTAGTTTTTATGGGAAATTTGTCATAGTAAATCCAAAAATTATCCTTCCTAGTCATAATCCCATCATTTTCAAAGTGTATTTTTATGGCGTCTATCTTAAAGTTTTGTGTGATAAAAAATTTCTAAGGCGTATCCATTATCAAATGTTTTGCTCCATGTCTACCATACATTGAAAACTAGATTTAGTGGTGTAATGAGGATATCAACCACACTTACACCTTATTATACCATTATGTAAATTATATTTCATTATTTTATAAGTACTATTATAGTGATGCCATCATGTAATACCAGAGTATTTCCTTCATCATTAAGGAAAATCCTTTTGACTCATACTTGTAAGCTATGGCTTCTTCCCTCGAGGAAAATATCAAAATTATTGATATTCATGAGGCCAAAGAAACACAAATTAGGCATATTTTACATTTTATACATATTAGGTACCATGCCTTAAATTATTTTTTAAAGTTTGTAAGGGAAAATTAGACCAAGTATAAAATCAAATCCATCAAGATTTCCCATAAGTGCCTCACTAATCTACCAAAAATATCCTATGATTTTATATAACATTACAATTAGTATTCCAAGCCCAGGAACATTAGGTGGAAAGAACAACAAGATTTATGTAAATTTTTATTTATGGTTCCCCAAAAATTAATTATTTTAGACTAAAAATAAATCAATGTTTAACTTTCTATTTATTATCTCCATCATGTAGTACAATGCATAACCAATGACAAATCACTAGCGATTGATGTATTTACTTGAAAATTATATAAATATACTTGAAAATTTATATGGATTGACTTGTTTCAATTTTACAAATAAGACTTGTGAAACAATTCATTAGGATCAATAATCAACAAAGGAAATATTAAATTAATCCTTAAATTTGGTGACATATAGCTTATTACATGTTAGTATACAATCACCCTTTTGAATGTTTATTATAAGATCATTTTAACATCCTTAGTGATTAATATCTACCATATTATACATGTAATAACCATACATAAGAAAATAGGCTTCATAATACACATGCACATGTACACATGTATGCATGCATGTACATGCATGCATACACACACACATGCACACGTGCATGCATGAACAAACACACACACACAAAAAAAAAACACAAAAAAAAATTTAATTATAACTTATTAAGGAATGAAATAAGCTCAAACTTATCTTTAGAGGACCATATTTATCAATCTTTATTTTGAAAAATTCTAAGAATAGATAAAATGGACTTTTATTCTCACTATGCTTAAGTCTATGGGTTTAGGCCAATTATTTATTTTGGTAGTGTAAACTTTTTTTTATGATGAATCATCCTACCTCGCCATCAATGGGTAAAATTTTGATAGCTTAGGATTTTTTCACTCTATTATAAAAGGTTTCCTTCTAACTCTTTCTCTATATATTTTTGATCTCGAGGTGTTTGGTTATCTTATTTATCAATAAGGATATCAAAGAATTATCATAGTTATTACTCCTAATCACTATTTTCAGATCATCAATTGGAATTTTTATTATGATATTCTATGAAATATCAATGATAACTAAGCTTATCTCAAATAGGCACTTCGATGCCTTGACATTTTCTCAAAGCCTCATGATCTAATTTTCAATGGGCTAAAACCTTGTATTATAGACAAAGAATGATGCCTTTACCTAAATGCATTCATAATTATTAGAAGAAGTGTCTACAAAAAGGAAATATATTTTAGTTCCTTGGCATTACTTTGATATATCCCATTTATATCTATGTTAGTATGTCAATGATATAGAGGAAAATCAGGTTTCATGTTGGATCTCTAAACCTCTTTCTTTACTCTATGAATTTTAGGTTTATAAACAAATCCTTGTTGTCACTTATGTTTACCACTCCTCATGTTGGTATTCAATCCAAGTCTCATATGATAAATTATAAAAGGTATGTATATACTTTATTTTTTTCCAATGCTAATAAAACTAGAGGCTAGCATAGGTTTTCTTGGGACATGTATTGCCTTCCTCATGACAAAGAAACAATGGGCATCATTGATGTCTACAATGAAAGTATTACCTTTTGTGTTAAGTGGGTGGTTAGAAAAATTTAAGGTAATGATTATTGTAAAATAAGTTTAATTCATTACATATGTAAAGGTACCCCCTATGATAAAACTAGTGTAAAATCATTAGTTTAGACTCTCAATTAATTACCACTATGCCTGCCAGAATAGCAGCTTATTTTTTTCCCAAAAACATTTGGAATTAATTTTAAGTTGTCAATAATTTTATACTTGGATCTAGATATTTTAATGGTGTTTCCTTTAATGACCATAATTAATGATGGTCCTTTATAATGACCAATACTAATATCCTTTATAAAAAGTGCAAGGTATAAAATATCTACATATATTTAATAGGGGAATTCAAACTATTAAAGGATTTACCTCTTTTTGAGATTATATTCCATATAATTTTATAAATATAATTTTATTAATACAAACTTACCTTCAATTTTATGTATCCAAGATTTGATGCATGATGTGATGTTTCAAAATATGGGTTTACAAACTACAACATACATGGTGGAAGGATTGAAGATGGAATTATGACACTTAATAAATAAATTACTCTCCTAGTATATTTTATCAAATCATGAACACATTCTCTTTTAATATATATAAGTGTAATAGGTGTTGGAATCTAAATTATTTTTATATTACTTGGATCACAAGACTTAAGATAATATAGAATGCCAATATTGATCCCAATCTCACGCATTATCTTCGGATCATAGTATATAAAGGCATTCCTATTGTGAAGATTACACATTATAAATTTTCAACCTTTATGTTTGGCCTCTTATAGACCTAACTCATTCAAATATATATTTTTGATGTGTCAAATATCTCAATCTTCTTGGAAATTTATCCATGGGATTTTTGTCCTTAAAATATATCATATAGATGTTTCCAAGAGATCAATATTCTCGAAAATATATCCATGGATTTTTAAGGTATTAAAGGTTAGTATTCAACTAACATTTATTTTATATATAAATTATTCATACCTATTATTTTATTTTAACTATGTAAATATATGAATTCATCTATTTTTAACAATGAATATCCATATTAACAATTTTCTATTAATTATAATGTGATTATTATATCTTCAAATCTTATGTAGATCTAATATAATGATGAGAAGGTAGGACTCAAGTTTTAATCCTTTAATTATATGCTCAACCACTGGGGGAGTGTTCCCTGTATTATTATTTATGACACCTAGATCAACTACCTCATGGATACCATCATCTAACTCTCAAGTGTAAAGGGAGATAATCTTATAGCCATAACTTCTCCACTCCTCCTCAATAATTGTTTGAGTCCACCTTTGCTATGTGGGAATTTAACCACTATTTCATTCTAATATAGCTCACTTATGATGGTTGTATGCACACAATATTTTTAAACTTTATCATTTACTAACACTTTCTCTCTTATAATAACCTATCATGTTTCAATTTATCTTAGTTCACTCCTTAAAGGGTGCACTAGGAAATAGGTAGGTAGATAGTTTGTGATTTTAAATATTTTCATTTAATCATATCATTTTTACTATTATTCAAGCTTATTTAGAGTTTCCATCCATTTACCTCTTATGATGTCTACCTAAAATAATGAAACCCTAAAATGTGGCTAAGTCTAAAATACTACAATCCTAGAATATGGCTAAGCTTGAACTCCATTAGGACTCTCCAAAACCTATAATTTTAATATTATCTTTTAGAGGTCCAAAACAACTCTCAAACATCTTGAAAGTGTATATATAATACAAGATAAAGTATAATACATTATATGTACATACATAAATGTCAACATATAGTTAAATTTTATTTTATATATAATTCATGTTTCATCATCTGTCATGTCTTAATCCCATAGTAATTTATCCTCTCAAATAACTCCTAACTAAGAAAATATACATTTTTCCTATTAGGTCAACCTCGTTCAAGGCCAAACAATAACTTTTTAAAAAAGGGTCATGGTGACTAACCTTATAAAATAAAAATATAAAAGGGTTAGGACTGATACATTTCTAAAAATATGACCTATATTTCAATCCAATAGATATTAACATTTACTTTTACAATAGTATATATCATATTTATATTACATCTACATTTAAAGGATCCATTACTTAGGGTTTGCCTTGGAGGGAAGCTAGCTTGTGTTGTGGGAAATATTGGATGCAAGTAGGATTATTTTATCCTAGAGAATATTTTTATAGTTTTATATTTACAAATACACAAAAATCTCTTGCAAATAACCATTTTTCAAGGGGGTATTGAGATTTAATATGTTCGATCAAAGGTAAGTATCTTTTAATTTTGATATTTCATTTGATAGATAGAAATTTCACAATGTAATAAGTTTGAATGTATAGCTCAAATACACACACACACACACACACACACACACACACACACACACACACACACACACACACACACACACACACACACACACACACACACACACAGATATATATATATCCTCTACACTTAAATTTAGTGTAACTATAGGGTTTTATATTCTTTCCCTCTTCCACTTTAGGTTATCCAGGCCCCCATTTGCCTACCATTATCCCTTGTTTGTTTTTTATTTTAAGCCATCCCCTTTTCTATTATAAGCTTTGACAATGCTATATTATAGTTCATTTTATGAATTTATAAGACATAGGTAAGGTTATTTCATGATGTTATTTTCATATAGGCTTTTGAACCCTCATTTTAGTGTTGTGTGATAAATGATCCCTTTTTTAGGTTTAGTGGATCTAATTGGGTCATGATCCTAATATACAAAGTATTGAAATAGTTGCTAGTTGATTACGTTATCTGATATTGACTTGAATAAGTAGGATAATTGTATATCTATATTAATTTTTTAAATACAATAGGTTTGATATAATTGGTATCTTTTTTCCACCTTATAATTAGGGAATCATTATTTATTTTCCCTTCCCTCAAACCACTCAGGATGGTTGGTTGGCACTAATCTTCCTCTGGCTAAGACTTTCCTTAGAATACCATGTTAGTTCCCAGTTGTACACTTCTTGTACTCAACCTTGCACATTTGGGTATTATGGAAAATAAAGATGAAAAATCCACAAATATGTTTTTATATATAGGGAAGGGTTTAGCATCAAGATGGATTGAATGTAGATAATGATTGCAAGACATTGACAGAAGGTATGGTTAGATCCCTATTAATTTTTTCTCTACCTGAACCAAGGTGAGAGAACCTAAGGGTAAGCTTTCTCACATGGAGGGATAATTAAATTCAATCTCCATGGGGATTATTGGTACACAAAAAACAAAAATCTAACTAGGACATAACCAAAATTTCTTACTCCATTCGATAATAGCTGTCACACAGAATGAACAAATGCTCTAAGCCAAACACAAGCTACTAAAGATAGATTTAAATATGATTTCAACCTTAATTTATAAATATATTTTCATTAACCTAGGGATAAATGGAATAATATAATGTTAAAATTCAAATAAAATGACATAGACACATTTTAGACGTGTAATATTTAAGAATCTATAGGCAAATAACATTTAGAATATGTAATAGGATGTATTATTTGTAGGGTAGGATAGGGTAGGATGAGTTAGATAAATATAAAGAGTGGTGTGGTGGTGTAGTTTTTTTCAAACAAAAGGATCTCCTTCAATAGTAAATGACATCATTCATTTATAAAGATGTTGAAATACTGAAATATAACATAAGGAAACTAGTAATAATGATTTGCATCCATTGGTACCAATAAAATAGAAATATTCAAATTATTCTTGAAACCCTACATCATACACTACAAGTAGAATTTAAAATACTTTTTCCTATAAAATACATAAACCAAAGGTGCCCTTAAAATATTATTAACAACATATCCCCAAATCATAGTGTGTAAAGGGATTTACAACTTAGATCAATGCCCAAAACAACTACCACCATTGATAAGCATAAAACTAAATACCCAATAAGTAGATAATGAATAATATTTACTTGCATTTCATTGATAAAATACAACAAAAAATCACTACTATTTCTATTAACTTGTAAATAAATATTACATCATTTTTGTAGAATGCTACCATGGGGAAAAATATGGTGAGTTTGTTCTTTTAATAGGGGAGACATATACAATGCTATCAAAGCTTGTTAGTGGTTATACAGATGTAACTATCTTAGTAAGAGAGATGAAATACACACACAACAAGGATCCCAAAATTTTAAATATCCTAAGACCTAGAAAGAACAAAAACCATCAACCTTTGAAAAGAGTATAATCCCTCTTTTTATATAACTCTTTTAACTAGAATATTCTAGGAATATACTTCAGCTAGAAGATGTCCTTTATCACATATGAAATCTCCTACTCTACAAGAAAATCATTCTGATAATTCCCTATCCTTTCAATGATGAATACTTTGATCAAACCCTTGATCTTTTTGGATGGAAATTCACTGCACTTGGGATTGAGGGAGGATATTACTTTGGGATCAAAACAAACCCCTTATCTTTATTTTTAACTGCATGGCCATGCTCTCTCTTTAATTATTTGTAAAATTGGAAACTTTTGGTTAGTCTCCCTTCCTCTTGTTCACACCAAAGAAATTCCATTTCCTTATGATGATTACATTTCTTTACTTCAACTATGGTAAAAACAAACAATGATCCATGACCATTTGGGAAATATGCTTGAAATGGCCCACCTTGGCCTCATAAACCCTACAAGATATTTTTCATCCAAATAGGTCTTTGACACAAGTAAAGTATTAAAAATAGTAATACTTAGCTTTGTTTTACCTTTTTTCCTTAATTCCAAACTTTCCCATGCCTTCCACATTTCTATTTTTCTTTTTTCCTTTTTAGTGTTGCCACCAAAATTTATAATGCTTAATTGCATTATTTTGCCCCTTTTAATAGCTTATCTTCATTGTTTGACCCTCCATATGGATTTTATTAATAGTGTGGCTCTCTTATATTTAAAATTTCATCTTTTGAAAAAAATAACTTTTACTTAGATAGGTCATACATTTTGGATTGAGTAGAAATACTGATGTGGCATCTTGAATTCTTATCTGGCCTATGATTTCCTTTGAAATTTTATTTCTCCCCTTTTAGACAATCTCTCCTTTGATTGCATGTTGACTTGTAGGTGGAAAACATTGGCTTGAATTGAAGGATCCAAACACAAAGTATTTGAACGAAAATTCTAAACAAAAATTCCAATAACCAAAACCTTTGAAGCAAGGGAAACTTAGAACAAAATGTCTGACCAAAGATTCTAAACAAAATGTAGACTTGAAAAAAATTCCAACTAACACAAAGTCTGACTTGCAAAAAAATTACACAAAGTTTGACTTGCACAGAGTCTAACTTGAAAAAAGTATGATTTTATACAAAGCTTGACTTTTCAAATTTTCCAAAAAATTGAACTTGTGAATTTTTGAACAAAAACTTAATATTTTTTCCAAAAAAACTTAAGAATTTGAAAATTCAAACTTGCATTCTTTTACAAATTATTTTTTTTACATATACTCCCACAGACCTTTTCACCCCAACTACAAATTGCACTAATGCAAACTTGCATTTAACCTTAGAAATTCTACCTCTTGAAATCCTTTTAGAAGATGTAAAATATCATACTCATCATTATTTGATCTTTCTAGATTTATTTTTATCATAGACCCTGTAATCTTATTAAAACATGAAAATGTTAAGCATTAGCTAGAACTAGGACTACATAAGTTTTTCAGAAGGCAAAACCTAGATTTGTAGCTTGGATTTATGGTTTCAACTAGGAGGTAACAGTTAGATATTTAATCACTAATATTTTGGAAAAGGATACAAATTACTCAATGTAATTTTGGGCACTAACACTGGCTCTCACCTAGGGATGTATACCCCCTACAGGTGTGTAAAGAACCTAAGAAAATAATATTAGGTGCCAATCCATTAGGATATGGATTCAAAACTTGAAAATTTATCAATAAATACTCATGAAAACTTAATTGGACAAAGGTATACCAACAAAGATAGATTAAAAAATTGTACAAACAAAGGGCCAACATAAAGGAGAAATAAAATAATAAAACTTTACACTATAAATACTTTATATAGTCATGAACTCAATCAAGGAATTATTTCAGATGTCTACCACTAACTGGTATCTCTAGTATCTCACCATCCTTATCTCTCAATAAGAAAGTGTATACAATTATAATTGTATGGTGTGCATGAATCAATACTAGATCAAATAAGATAGATCACAACTACACTTATGATTGGGGAACACACGTGTTAAGCGGGAGCATGACCAATATGAGTATCCACTAGACTTGATTATGGGATCACTTGTATCATCTATCAAAACACATTATGCTAGGAAGGGTTTCAAATCCTATAGTCTAACACAATCACATAATAACCATAAAGGAGTCATATGGTTTCTATATTCACTTATGATAATAAAGAAGAAAGTAAACTAATCTAATAACAATAAAATTAAACTAATTTAGTGCTCACCAAAGCTTATGGCACAAAGTGGGGGTTAGATTAAAAAAAGCAAATAATAACTAAACTAAACATGTATAGGAGACATATACTCATGTAAATGTATACAAAATATTAATACATGGAATAAAATAATACATACTATGTTATCTATCTACTCTTATAAAGGAAAAATAAAGGTAGGAATACTTACGTTTGAAGATGAACCTACCGAGTCTCAAACTCTCCCTTGGCCAATGGTTCTTCACAATAGATTGTTGTGGCTTATAAGTTTAACCAAGATAAATAATCTCTAGGATACATGACCTACCTAATCATCCAAAATAATTCTCCATAAGACAAGATCAAAGATCCAAAATAAATTATTGAACCCTAAATTTTTATTCCTCAAGTAGAATGGTCAATAAGGAGATGTTCATTCACACTTCTTTTCTTAATTTAACTATCTTATGAAATGGTAAGGAATGACCTTGTATATATATTAGTATCTCACCCTAAATACTTTTAGACATGTTGGCTATGCTAGGTCAATTGGGTCAACCTAGAATATTATTGGAAAAGTGTCTAAAGTCTTTGCTAGGTCAGCTGGGATGTAAAGTAATAAGGAAAGGCAAAGTATCCCTATAATAAGCTAGGTCAACTAGGTTAACCTAGCTTATTGAATAGGTCAAAAGGGAAAGAAGGTAAGAAATGAGGGATAAGACATGAAAAATTATGGGAATAGATAAGAAAGAGAGAAATAAGATTAGGGTTCAAGGTTTTAGGAGACAAGAGTGTAGATAGGAATTGGTAAAAGGAACAATAATCTTATGAAGAACCAAAGGTCTACCCACCCCTTTTTTGTGCACCCCTTAAGGCATATACTTAGAGAGATTGAGACTTGTTAGGTTCTTGCAAGATATGAAGTGTTAGTAATCAATAAAAGTATGAAAATATTATGTGTATATATATGCCCCAGTTAAAGCTCATCACATGTCATGTAAGTCAAACATGGGATAGTGTTTTGAGATAGAACATGATGACACATAATGTTGATGCAAGTAAAGTGTAGTAATAATAAAGTAAGATAAATGAAAATAAAAAAATGAAAAACACATGCTTTTAACTTACCTTAGTGATTGAGAAGAAGACTAGAAGAAAGTGAAGATGTCTAATATAAAGCACAATAGATGAACCTATAGAAGTTAGTGCAAAAATAGCCAAAAATTGAAATTTTTGGAATATAGGCATATAATAGTGTAAGATTATATCTATTTCATCATTAATCTAACACATTTTATGGTTTGTAAAATGGATGAATAGAAACAAAGATATGATAAAAATAAGGAATCTAAAGGAAAATAAATGAAGGATTTGAGTCACTAAAAATTAGTTTTAAATATGAAAAAGAGGATTCATTTTATTATTTTACATTGTAAGAGAAGAGAAAAAGAGGTATGGAGAGAAAAAAAGCTAGAATGGCAAGGGAATGACATGTTAGACGAGAGGGAGCTCTAGGAGCGAGAGTGGGTCTAATACAGGTATGCATCAAAAAATCTCAAACTAGATTTTGACATTTGAAGTGAATTAAGTGAATTTTGATAAAATTTAATTTTAAGCATTTATATATTATAAAAATAAACAAAATTAGATTCTAAGGGAAATAGGAAAATGGGAAATGGGTTTGAAGGAATTAGGGAAAATCTAGAAAAAGGCAAGTTTTTGGTAAAATGTGCTAGGTCAGCACAATAAAACCTTCTAGGTCAACCAAGTTGACCTAGTAGATTAAATGAGGATAAAATCCATGTGGTCAACTTAGAGGGTATAGATCGACCTAGCACATTATGAAACCAAAAACCTAGTATGATGTATCTAGTTGGTCTGAAAGGGACACAATGGAAATTTAGCACTAGAGAAAAGAGAATAAGAATGAAAATAAGAAATTTGGACAAAAATAGGATAAAAATAGGAAAATTTTTGGTTAAACTAGGTTGATCAAGAACTAGAAAAAGCATAGAAAAGCATACAAAAAGTCAAAAGAGAGCTAGAATGATCTGAAATGACCAAAGAAGGGTAAGGGGGACCAAAATAGGCTAAAATAGATAAGAAATGAATACTTATAATTTTTTATGATTAAAAATAGAATGTATAAATAATGTATTGTGATTATACATGACATGGAAGAACTAATACATCCTTTTTTATTTTTTGATTACATAGACAATGATGGTTCTAGAGATTGTTGGACATTTTTTGGTTACCAAACTTATTAGAGATATTGACAGATGGAGATAGGGCTATAATAATATCCATCGATCTAGGAGGTACAACAAATATGTGTAGGATACCCATGAGCATAGACTTATTAGTCATGTTCTTTAGTTGTTGGGAATGATTTACTAACACCTTCAGATGAGAGGTGGATGGGGATGTAATAAAGGTGACTATCATACTAGAGGATGTCTATGACATCCTTGGGTTAATTATGGTAGGAGCACTAGTGACCACATGGATACTAGATATTGGAGAGGAGATGAGAGCCTTAGCCATGTGGGATATAGGATTAGAGATGATATTACCAAGGTGGAGAGTGAACATGGATGAGGTCTATATATCATATATTTTAGATCTCTAGAAGGTAGTGATAGGCCTTGTGACATAGAGGGTGCTCTGTCACAAGTCAGATGGTAAGGTACCATTATACATGGTAGCCTTGAGTAATATTATGTTAGAGGGTGGGGTGTTATATGATCTAGGCTATACCATCTAGATCTAGATCATGCATGATCTATATAAGATGTTGGTTAGAGGGTAGAAAACTATGGGACTAATCATAATACTCATATCATGGATATATGATATTTTTCTTATATATTGGCTAGTTGGGTTACCCCATGTGGTTGATGATAGGTCACCTTGAGTAAGTAGATGAAGAGAGGACTAGTTAGTGTAGGGCATGCCCCATGTGCTAGAACTATATATGGTGAGATGCACTGACATAGTATGGAAACCATATGAATAGCTAGTGACTACTTATGAGAGCTTGCACATAGTTAGACTAGTGTTAGAGAGGAGAGAGGGGATATGAAACTATACATGGTGGAGAGAGCCACATCTAATGGAATGGGTGCCAAAATAGATGGGTCTACCTCATCTAGTGACACTGATACTCATGCATGAGTAATGGACTCAACATTTGAGGGAGCCATGAAAGAATAGGTGATTTAGACCATTGATAGCAAGGCCAAAATTGAGGCCATGCCAAGATAAACTATGGATTAGTCAAGCATGACAAGGGAAAAATAAAAAGGATGTGGAATCAATGATACTAAATTTACCACCACTAAATCCATAGAGAGATGAGCTATGGCCATCAAGAACATAACATCAATAGAGTTAGGAAGAGAGAGTAGATACCATCATCATACTTAGAAAGTTAGTAGAGGAGATAGAGGATACACAAATGAGTGAGAGACCATTCAAGCATAGGTTGAGATGGACATGAGCCATAACAACTAAGTTCGAGTTGAAGAGGTGACCTATAGAGGAGGTACTAGGAGGTCACACATATGGGGAGACTGTATTAGGTGATCATTTGGATGGTGAAACCATAGTACCCTAGGCATATATAGGTAAGAAAAATATGATTAATTTATTGACTAAGCTTTGATTTGAAAGATAGATAGATAGATATTACAATATATGATAATGATATAATATCCATCAAGTGTGATTTTTTAGGTGTACCTGAGGATAAGGAGGAGAGATGGGCATCCCTAGTTAGGGGATCACTTGATGACATCTTATATGAGACTCTATATCCATACGACCCTATGACACTAGAGGATCTAGGTGTATCATGAACCCATCTCAAGCAAGTTGGTTTAGACTTGTGAGAGAGGCTATAAGGTAGATATAGATGTAGAGAGAGAGAGAGGACACAACCATTAGTAGAGATGGGTGCCAGAGAGAGGAAAACCTAGAAATACATAGCTAATGAGAGAGATTCACATTTAGAGATAGTGACATAAATGACACATGTATATATAATGATACAGGCACATGTAGTAACCTAGACTAAGTTGGTATAGGCACAAGTGTAGATAACACATTTAGAAGGATAGGTAGAGGGATTGAGATCTTATATTGCCTCATTATATCATACCATTCAAAGGAGTCATAATAAGGCCCTAGTAGGTAGTGTGGCTAGGCCATGATATATATAAGATGTAGCCCAGCCCTAGAGCTAGAGCATTACTTATGGTTGTATATGTTTTATCAAAATCTTGAGATATATATATGATGTATCATTTTGTCTTACTGATGTGAGTTTGAATGTGGTCACTATGGATATATTATTATCATTATGTTGGTTATGTATGTGGATGGTTTGGATATATTGCTTTCTAACACATGTAATTAGTTTTGTTGTATATGATATATGAAATATATGGGATGTGGTTTATTTTCTAGAATTATGAGAAATGAATGCATGGTTAAAAGAAAATAATCAAAAAGACTAGGAAAAATATAATCAATTAAAAATGCACTACACACTAATTCAAGCTAAGAAATGCATAATAACATGAAAA
This sequence comes from Torreya grandis, assembly GCA_037957365.1. Taxonomy (NCBI): domain Eukaryota; kingdom Viridiplantae; phylum Streptophyta; class Pinopsida; order Cupressales; family Taxaceae; genus Torreya; species Torreya grandis. Next base: position 554,151 of record JARHVA010000459.1, read on the forward strand.
ATTACTAAATATAAAGAACCAAGAAATGGAAAACACGATGGTAAAAAGGGGATTTGTTTTTAAACCAAAGATGAAGGATTTTTGCACCAAATTAAAGAAAAGTAAAATCATACTATATCATGTTGGGAAGTATGAAAAATAAAGTAATAAGATGGAAGGTATGCAGAAGATTAAACAAGGTAAGAAAAACAAAGTTCAATGAGAATTTGGTCTTAAATTTATCACACTAATTCAAGCCAAGAAGTATGAAAAAATTTAATAAATGGTTGAAATCTTACATGCACTAAGAAAATAAGAGGTGAAATAAAAATGAATTAAGCATAAAACACACTACTTCAAGATAGGAAGCTTATAAAATGATGTGTAAATTCATAATCAATCAAATAATATCTCAAACTTAACACATTTAATTTGATGGTGACTTGATTTTTGGAAAAATTTGTGAGGAGGGTTGGGTCCTATCCATGGTCTTACACTACAACTCAACAAAGGGAACACTACATGGTGTGGAATAAGCATGAACAACCAAGTACACAGGGAATAAGGGTAATAGGATAAAACACTCATAAATGAAAAACCCAAAAGGATGATAAAATAACATTGTCAAGTAGGATAATAATATTATATTGACATGCAAAAGGGATGGTATTTTTTTAAAGAATTGTCGGGTCCTATCTGTGGTCTTATGTTGCAACTCACAAAATAAAAACCCAAGGGGTATGATAAAAAAGAAATAAAATATTTCTCAAGATTAAATATGAGGAAAAGGAATGAAAAAATAAGTTTAAAAATAAAAGACTTAGGCATATTAATAGAATACCTTAGGAGATAAGAGGCATACTAATAACATGAGAAGACACTAAGTGACTAGTGGTCATCTATGTATAAAGGAAACTTATTCCATATAGACACAAAGCTTTGTAGGAAAATAAGTTTTCTACTAATATCAGCTCATGAAAAAATATTAGTAAAATGAAAAAGTAAAATGAACCTACCTCCCTACAACATGTTCCCCACTCCTCAGGACCCCTAATAGAGCCATCGATCTACTACAAATATTGGGTACTTACATGAGAAATTAGGTAGCAATACAATATTTTTTGTTAATTACCCTATTCCAATATACTATCCTACTACATCCCAAAGGACTTTGGCTCTATGTGAAGCTAAATGTGGAGTTTGAGATTTGATTGGAGATAGGAGATGCATTTGAAATCACATATTTTAATATGATTAGACTTTTAATTTTGATATCATTTCTTTTTATTTAAAGGATTTTGATTTTAACTTTATTTTGAAGGGTTTTTTTTAAGATTCCTCCTCCATATGGATTTATAATAACCAAACATGAGAGAAATAGTGATACACATGAATGAGTTGTAGGCTAAGGCAAAAGGAATCTATGTAACCAAAGATAAAATACTGACCAAGACACTTAATCTTGATAATAAACAAATATGTGATCTCCAATCTCAATACTGACCAAGACACTTAATCTTGATAATAAACAAATATGTGATCTCCAATCTCAATCGTGTATATGCTTAGTTTGCCAAAAAGGGAAGAAAGGAAAAAGGAGATCCAAAAGTGGACTGATAAAAGGAAATAGTAAGAAAAATATTGTTTGCTAACTAATCACATGGTAAAAGGAGATAATAACCAAAGTAAATAAAACCAAGACACCATGACAATTATCTATGCAAATAAAGGATAAGAAAATAAACAATCATGAAGATACAAGACACTAACAAGCTAGATATGGTGAATTTGTGAGGATCTGCTGAGTCCTATCCATAGTCTTACAAATTAACTCACAAAATAAACATATAAGGGATGTAAAAATAATAAAAGAGAAATATAAATCAATGATAAAGAAGAACTAAAATATGTGAAAAATATATAATATAAAATTAATAAAAAACATAGTACAATGAAGAAGATAATGATATAAGATAAGCAAGAATTTGTCATAGTGTCAAATGATATAATCAGGTATATAAAAATAAATAAATATGGATCACATGTATAATAAAAATATAAATATAAAATTACCATGAATTTTCTCATAAGTACTGGTAAATCTATCCACACACATTATCCAAGACATTGAATGAATATCTATGAAGCTAGATATGAACTACTGCTAATGTGTCATCAATCTTTGTTGAATAATAACCAAATACTTATTTTCTAATCTACTCAACTAAAAAATTAGGAATACTCAATGAATCATGTTGAGGAGGGAAATATGATAAAGGATATGTTGTCTTCTAGACTTTCACCCTTGTGAAGGTAGTTTTAGGCCTTCATAGTTTGAAGTAATATGGAGACAATCATAGGCTATGGGTGGCCTAATAGGTGGATTTAATCTCAAGATTCTAAGGGATAGCTCCACTTTATGTATCAAGTATGGACATTACTCTACACTACCATCTTACAAAGGAAAAGGGAGAAGGTAAACTGAAATAAAAATCTATCTAATTGGGGTGATACACTAAAATATGACCTCCATTTATGTAATATGCACTACAAGAATGGATAAGAACATAAAATTAACTAAACTTGTTAAATGGCAGCCTCCAAAAATAAATATTTCCCATAGAGTGTCAAGCTTGATGCATGACTTAAGGCACTTTTTCAATAGGTCTCTCAAAGACACTAAAGAAAGCTTACACTTTCCATACAAACAAGATGATTAGAACACACTATGTAACCTAAAAGGATAAGCTTAACACCTGAAAATAGGTATGAAGGAAAGCATAAGATGAGAGGAATAAAGAACTATCACTTTCATCTTCCAACAAACCATGAAAATATAATAAATAAGATTTTGAGGAGGTATGAATTTTATCTTATTCATCAAAAGAGGAAAGTACAAATGTTTTTTGAGCATGGACTTACCACAATTAGGTTAAGGATATTTTTTAATTCCATAAATTGGAGTACATATAGAGAATAGGAGAGAAGAGAAAGGATTCAAGAGCCTCAAAACTAGGAAATAAGAGCTTTTATTTATCCTTCTTCAAACCTAATGTACCATTATTCAACATTCCAAATATCAATCCTCAATAGGGTGGCATGGACTAGAGGTTATCCAATGTTTAGGAGACTTAGGAGCTATTTAATAATGATTGGTCAAGCTTAGATTACTTGGGGAGTGCATATATTCTTGCACCAACCCCTAGATTTTAGATTTCTTGTCCCCCTTAGTTAATGAGTCTCCTCTATGGATGTAGGTCTTCAATTCTCTTAAATTCTTTTATTTGAACCCTTCTCTAGGCTCATTAATGATTCTATAACACTTAGCATGATTTGTTTATAAGAATCCTTCAACAAATTGACTGTCTTACACATGAGGTATTTAAAGAGGAAGAGTCCTATTTTCACTTGTTGGAGACCTTTTCCAAAGCCTTATTTGATTATAACTCTTCTTGACTTCTTCTTACCTTCATTATGGCATGCCATATACTTATTCAACTTTCCAAGTCTTTGTAATAGGATATGTGCTCCTATTTATCCCTCAAACCTCTCAAAAGGCTCATTTTAGACTATGGTGTAGAGGGAAATGATGAGTTTTATTCATCCTTGCATTAAACCTATACTTTTTAATGATTGATGGATTCTTGAGGACACACCGAACCTAGTTCAAGATGATTTAAAGCACCAGCTACTCCAAAAAAAATTATTTAAAAGCTCCTTGTCTAGGAGAATATGGAAGTGATGACATAAAACCAAGAATTTTTATATGTACCCAATATCCTCTTACATATTCATATAAAATTTCTTGGCCAAACTCCATGTTTTGATATGCTTTCTAACCCATTTAACTTGTCAAATTAGGTCTAATTAGCCCTTTAAGACCTAATAGATAAATTTTGCATCTAGGAGCTCACACATGTGTGAAACTTTAAAAAAAAATTATTCAATTTTATCATGGCCTCAAAATGATCCTTGTCAATTTTTGTGTTCTGGAACCACCTGGAAGTACCAAAACAATGAAAAGGCCTTTTTGAGACCCATGGGCTTTGACTGCACATGGTTGTCCACCAATACTTTTGAGTGTTTTATCATCATTCCTAAATTAAATTAATGCCATTTATAAATAAATACACATTATTTCATCATCACAAATCATCACATGGTTTTTTCAAGACACCCAACACGCATTTTGACCATTTTTTTTACCATTTCTTGCCTCCATGCATGCCTGAAAGTGGCCTACTTATGAGACAAAATAGTAGATATTTTACCTATTTTCCCAAGAATAAATAATACTTTAGATTTTTACATGGGTAATTATGACCCCTTTTACAAAATTTTAAGTCAAACTGACCTTTCTAGCTCCCTTAAACTCCAAAATTCCAAAAGCAAACTTTCCAAGTGTTGATTGTATACAAGGTTTTGCAATCAAGGCTGAAATTTATCATTTTTTGAGTTTTTATGACAATTTGGAATTATTTTTAACCTATATTGGAATCTATTCATTATTTTCCTTTTCTAACATAGCTCATAAAACATCCATTCTAGGCTTCAACACTCATTTTGGTCACATTTTCTCCATTCCTTGTCTCCATACATGCCTAACAGTGGCCTACTTATGAGACAAAATAGAAATTATGTAACATATTTATCCAAAAAAAAATTAAATTTAGGTTTTACTTGGGTCATGATGACCCTTTGTACAAAAATTTAGGTTAAAATGACCTTTCTAGAACCTCCAAACATCCAAAATGCCAAGGCAGACTTTTGACTATTGACTGCATGTAGGGTCTTTAGTAGTTGACTATATATTGTTCTTTAAATACTATTTATTCCTATATTTTCCATCAATTTGTAACCTCAATAAGTAAACATAATCATTTATAAAGTATTATACCACCTTTTATCACTCATAACATTTCCTAATCTCTCAAACATACCATGTGCTTGCCTAGGCATATCCTAATTAACAGTCCATTATGACTATACTTTATGTTTTCTACTCAATAACATGGCATACCTATAGGTTTAAATTTTATATTAGACATTATACACTGATATAAAATCATATTTAATTACCCAATGCAATTATTTCATCATTTTCTTTATATCATACCCATGCTACACTGTTTATTATTCACCATGCTTTATGAAGGTTGTCATGTCACAGCCAACTATAAGCATACGTATTGAGAACCAAAATGACAATTGAAAGGTGATACACATAGGTAAATTCATGTCTGAAATCCTTTAGGATCCTTTAATCTATTTTATTTATTTAAATTTACTCGTAGTATGCTAGAGACCTAGACCAATGCATCCACTATCATCACCCAACATGTTTCCATGAACCCTTAAGCCTGTAGCCTATCCTATTTTGGGTCTAAAGTGACCTGTATGTTGTCACTCTTACTTGATACAAGTGTATCCATGTCTCTTAATGCCATACAATCTTAATAAACCCTTTCTCAACATTTGAACTCAGTCTCACTCCTTAGAATACATCTATTGACTCTCCATTCCACAAAGCAACTTCCCCAAAATAATAAGGTGGATATAGGTTACTATTTGAAAACCCTTGCTTTCTTTGTTTCCATGACAAATTTTCTATGAGATTCCTTTATTTTAATTTTAAGCTCATTCTAGTTATCTTATACCTAGCTAACAACGTAATTGGTGAAGACAAAGCATGCCTTATGACTACCAATTCACTTGGCTATAGGTGTTTAACTAAACCTATTGTAGGATCCCATATGGTTGGCTATAGGTGAATGTATCAGGTCTTGACTATGCACTATAATTTCTTGATAAAATTTTTATTCTTAGTTATCTTGGTGCTGATCCCTACCAACTTGAAAGGATATTGAATCACATCACCTAGAAGATATACTTATTACTTCTTTGCATCCACCTTTGAAACCCTTGACTGTGTGATGCTACAGGTAGAGACTGTGTTTCTATACAAATAATTATGTGTTTATATATGTATATTTTATCTTTCATTTTTTTTAAAAAATTAAAAACAATATTTTAAGTCTTCAATAATGTTATTAGTTCATTCTCATAATCTTGTATTTGCTCACTTCAGAAGCTAATAATGTATGCACATGATACATGTTGTCACAATCCATAATATAGTATCTAAAGTATCCTTATTTGGATATTTATGGTTTAATAATATTTTAAACATATTAAAACTATCAATCACACATCTAAAATCATAATTCAAACTCAAAGAATACATATGTACCATGTTGAAGAGAAACTCAGTTAAAGCCATCACAAAGAGATAGACTTAGAATGGAGACTTGTGAACTATTAAAATCTTGGAAGGAGTTATTAAATTATACCAAAATAAAAATTATAATAATTATCTCTAAATTCATTTCCCAAAATCATTTCTCTTCATTGATTACTGCTATTGAGAAACATGTCCAATAACAGACCCCTCTTGGATGCATAGGCTATAGTGACCTATTATCACTCATGAATTTTTTTCATAAATATGAGGGAACCAATATGAAAAAAATCCATTAATTTAAATATTACTTAGACCCCTAACAATTTCCAAATTTTCAGCTCCTAACTCTCTCTCTCTCCTCTTCTCGTACTAAGCATTTGAAAATTGTCCATTTGAGGCATACAAGAAAGGACAAAATTGGAGTAAAGTTGAATTTTATATTTTTCTCACATATAACTTCCTAAAAACTAGTTATATGACCCTGTAAGGACCAAATTCATCCTCTATGATTCTTTTATCACAAAAAACCTTCAGAAACCCAAAAGAATGCCTTAAAAGGCCTATTTTTGCACTGAAAATGCCATTTTCACCATGGAGCTCTAAATTAAATGCTGTAAAATATTTTATAGAGTATTTAACATGTCTTATTGGGTTAATTAATATTTAATAAATCTTATTCTTGATTATATAATATCAAAACCTTCTCTGAATGACACAAAATAGTCAGATTTTGCATAGAAATAAGGCATAGAATTAGTCCAAAATGTGATCAATCTAATTATACATATGTTTGGCATGTAATTATATTATAAAATGATATTAAAATCATAAATACATTCTATATTCTTATTACCATTGAAAATGGCTTGAAATTTCCAAAATATGACTAAAAAGCACAAGACAAGTGAAGGAAAAGACCTCAAATCACCTTAACAACCTTAAGACCTATTAACCATGGATTTTTCAAGGAATTTTTAGGACCAAATAATAAATCATGAGAAAAAATTTCATGGTATGAAAAGTTTTTAATGTTAGGGGGTGATAATATGACCTGTTAGGTTAAAATTATCAACAAGATGATCAAAAGAATGTGTGGGAATATGATCAATAGAAGAAGGAGGAATCAATGGTGGAGAAAGATCCATAGGTAAAGGAGGGTCCATGAGTGGAAAAGGAACCACAAGTGGAGGTATATAAGGAACCATAAGAGGTGTGACTATAGAAGAAGAAGGGGGAACCATCTTTCTATAATGACTTATGGGAGGAATAGTAGTTGGTTTAGGGATAACTATAAGATGATCCTTAAGATGTTGTTGAAGGATATGAAAATAATTAGTATGATGTGTGCCATTTTGGTGCCATATACAATACCTATAACCATAATTAGGTATATAGTTAGGAATAATCTTGGGAGGAGGTATGGTAGTGTCTATGGATGGGGAAGAAGGATAAAAGGTATCAATATATTGTCATAACTTATGATAATGGGTAGAAGAATGAGCATCTATCCAATGAAAGCAAAAAATACATTTATTAGTGTGTTTAGGAGGAAAACTCATAGGAGAAGGTGTAACTAGTGTGGAAAAAGATGGAGATGACTCATCACCCCATTTGATGGGTAAAGGATCCATCTTAGGCAAAGGAAGAAATCATCACCAAGAGGAGGTGATGATGGAGAAGGAATATAATTAGTTTTAATATGAAGAGAACTAGTGAAAGAAGTAATATTAGGCTCACCAACAGTGGAAGAAGCAATAATAATTAGTTCTAAAATAGGTTGTACTATGGGATAATCAAGATCAAAAGAATGTCTAAGAAGGGTAGCATGAATCTCAGGAATGAACTAATGATGAGAATCAAGGAACCTAGAAAAATGGTAAGGGCTGCTCATAACATGATCCATGAGCATAGTCCTATGGGGATCCAGAGGTGTTGGTGCCATCTCTACTCTATGATAAAGACAAAAATACAAGAATCAAGAACTAAAAAATTTGAAACACAAGAGGATACATGAAAAGACTCAAGTAAAGAATAACAATAACACATCATCTCAACATTATGGGCTTGGACAAGACCACCTAATAAAGGATCATCTAATAAATATCCATCATCATAATCAAGTGAATGAAGATCAATGACACAAGTCAAAATAAAATTTTCATCAAATTAATCATGGTGAATAGAATGATGAGCCTTAGATAAGACTACAGGAATGTTATCACAAAGAGATTTATGAGAACAAGGTTTTAAGGAAGCAAGAAGTTGTGAGATGAGATGAGGTGTGAGATTAGAAGTTTCAATTTGGAGATTAATCTCATCAGGCTCATCATCTCTAGAGTCTAGAAGGTTGGGAAGAATATTACCAATAAGCTTGGGATGCCCATTATATCCTCTAGTTGAGTTGATAGGAAAATTTAGACATTGTGACTCATGAAATGGAATGTTATGTAAAGGCTCAAGAGTAGGAATCTTAAAGACACCATGATCTTGGAATTGTTCAAAATTCCAAGGGTCAATATCTCTTTGAATCCTATAAATGGCTCTATTATGAGGGAATTTCATGCATTGATAAGTGGAAGAGGAAATAGCTCACATACGATGAGATCATAGCCTACCAACCAAGATGTTATAAGAAAGAGGAAAGTTAAATATCATCACCTTTACATGAACGGTGATAGGTGGGATAATAATGGGAAGCCACACACACCCAAGAGAAGTCATTTTCCTTCTATCATATCCTTGGAAGGTGTTACATGTGGACTTGAGATTACATTCATAATATCTAAGGGTTTTATTGAAATCAAGAGAAGCAACACAAGTGCTAGAACCCTCATAAATCAAAGCACACTTAACTTGGATATCATTGATTTGGATGCTAATAAATAGGGGAGGATCATCTGCATGAAGTAGAAACTCATCAAAAATCATAGATGTGATGGGAAATTTTAATGAAAGAAAAGTGTTGATAGTTTCATCAACATTGATGGATATCTCTTCACATTATTACAAGATACTATCCTCAAAACCAGATAAGGTTACATCTCATCCCACTAAGGGAGGACGAGGGACATTCATCTCAAATAATAGTTGCATAATATGGTACTAATCATAGGGAGATGTCCCCATGAGATCAAGAAATGGAATTTGAGAAGGGAGATTAGTGAGTTTCATAATGGGATCCTACTCATCATAACCCATGATAAGGTTGTTAGATATAGGCACATAATGGTTAAGGAGGTCTTCAAAGGGAAGATTTGAAGAGAATTGAAATTTATGTTGATAAGAATGAGAAGGTTTAGAAGAAGTTTGTAAATCATGTTGAGATGATGAACTAATAGGTTCAACTTGATCTTGAGGAGTAGAAGAGGTGTTAACAAAAGCTTGATTAATATTGGAAGGAGAAGATGATGGAAGAGTGGTAGAGACATCATGGGATGTGTTATCCAAATGATAATAATAATTTGGATCTTCATCAAATGTTATAAGATCTTCTTGCCCCAACTCATTTAAATTATTTAGAGAATAATCTTGGATAAAACTATATGATTAAGAAGGATATGGGGTGTAGATAGGTTGAGAATTGATGAAATCCACTACTCCTCACATATTAGTCATGCTAACCACATTTTCTTCATAAATTGGTTCCATAAGACTTTCTACATTATTGGTGGAATATATGGTCTTGCCTCAGTTTTCTTAAATTGGTTGATGATTAGGTAAAGGATCCTTATAAATAGCTAAATGAGTGTTTGCTTGATTTAAGGCTTGAGCTTTATCTTTGTATTCTTTGAACATATGTTCATAAGCTTGTTAACATTGGCATGTGATAAAATCATAGATAAAATTAGGTCTAAGAAGAAAGTCCATAGCTAAATTATGAAGTTATCTATAGGTCTCATGAGAATGACCCCTACTATCATGAAACCAATAAAACTTTCTAGGATCATACCAGGTTTTCATAGGATCAATAGGGTTGATTTCAAGAGGAAGAGGCCTAGGTAGATGTTTAATAAATTCATCTAAGGAAAGAGGTTTATGGAAATTAAATTTATTTGTTGAGAAATGAGTATTATTAAATTGTTGAGAAGAGGATGTTGGTTCTAAAGAAGGGGTAAGAACAACAGCTTAAACATGGTGAATGGTATCATATGAATCAAAAACACCATCACTAGTAACATTGTGGTTTTTGTTTTTGAGTAATATATGAGAACCTGTGGAAGGTTTGGGTGGCTCAAATTGATACATAAGGAAATATTGTCATTTATCTTAATCAATATCTTCTTCCAAAGTGCATAGAGAAAGGGTACAGACTCAATATTGTAATTTAGGATAAAGAGCGTTTGTAAAGAGATGAAAAATATTATCATTGGCCATGGTGTGTTCACATTTATTTGATAAAGTCTTCCATTGTTTATAAAATGCATGGGCGGTTTCATTTTTGCTTTGTTTTCAATTAATGAAATGGGCCAAAGTGCTTTCAAGAAGATCACTAGTTTGAAACTCTTAAACTAAAGCATTCACTAAATCCTCCAAACTAGTAATGGAATGAGTTCTAAGTTGGTTGTACTAATCCAAGGCATCACCTATGAGGGTCTTCGTAAGGAGCTTGGTAGAAAAAAAAGGTGTCCAATTTAACCCAATATTTATAAATATTCCCAAATTAGTTAAGATGAAGATAAGGATCAGTTGATCCATAGTAAGAGAATGTAGGTGTTATACCTCCTATATCAATGTTATCAATTTGAGCAGTGAGAGGTTCACTTTGTAGATGCTTGATAGCTTTATTTATTAAAAGAGGTTGAGGAATAATATTGCCTTGAGAATTTTTAAGAGGAGGGGGAGGAACACTTTGGTTATGTGTGGCCCAATCCATTGGTTGTGGTTGCATTTGAAGATGAAGAAGGTGATTTTACATTCTCATCATTTGATTTGTGTTATGGGATTGTAAAGCATTAATTTTATTGATAGTTTAGAATAGAATATGGTTAGTTTGACTAACATTATTAGAAAATTTGGTGTTGGTATTAGTGGCTTGGGTACCATTATTAGTGTTATCGAGAGCTTGAGATGAATGATGAGAATGAGATGCACTAGTGGCAAAGCTTGATTGTGTAGAAAAAGAAGGACAAGTAAATGGAAGAAAGGAAGAAAAACTAGAATCATGAATTCCTTGGGTAACAAATAATGTACTAGTGGAAGGATTAAGGATAGTGGATCTTAACAGAGGTCCACTAGATGCAGAACCATCCATGGTAGTTGAGATACTAGGCAAGGAGGTGGAAGAAAGGAAAGAATAAGAATAATCATGATAATAGGTCATGAGTGAAGGGAGATGTTGCGAAGCAAATAAATTAGTACTATCAAATCCATTTGAGATTGTAGAACGTGGTGAATGAGGTTCATTATCTTGACCACTAATCATGAGATTGTAAATGGTAGATGGATATTTCCATTTATGTTACATATATTGGTTAATAAAGAAAATCATTTTAGGAGTATACTCTAAATAAAGTTGGTTTTCTAATATAAAAGAAGGATTATGTTATAAATAGGTATCATGAGCGAACCCATAGTCCATTTTATGAGTTTTAATATGAACATTACTAGCATTTGTAAAAGGAACTCTACTTTGTCTATGAGAAACTCTATGAGGATTGGTGATATCTATCATGCCTATTGTTTGAGATTTAGTGTTGTCACCCAATAGGAAATCCATGATGAAAGAGGAAGGAAAGCAAGATGAGAAAACAAAAGATTCAAAAAGTGACATAAATAAAGCTAGGTCAACCCAGTCGACCTAGTGTAAAATAGGGACAATAAAGCTAGATAGAGTTCACATAACCAACCTAGTTCAAAGATAAAAATATGATAGAAAGGGAAAGGGGCCTAAAAATTATGATAGGTCGACCTGTTTAACCTAGTGCAGTACACAAGAGCCACAAAAACTTCTAGGTCAAGCAAGTCAACCTAGTGCAATTGAAAGAGGTAGAAAGAAGGGTCTAGGATAGTGTGGAGTTGAGATAGTCAATGCAGCATAGTAGAAAGAAAAGAGAAATGATTTATAAAAAGATAAAAAATGAAATGAGATATGCCTATAGCTAGTCTAGAAAACTAGATACTAAATTGAAATAAATAGTCAATTGCACTGATGTTCGTCAATCCAATTGGTATACATAAATAGATTACAAATTTGAAAGAAAAGTATATAGTAAAGTAGAAATATAGAAATATAAACTAACCTTGGTGTTTTGGAGATAAAAATAGAATAGGTAACTGACTTATAACCTTGGAGAAACTGGCCCAATCTATAGAATTGGGTCAAGTTGGTCGACCAAGTGAGATAAGAACCTATTGCAAAAGATAAAAAAGTGTGATAATTCAACTGGATCAACCTAGTAGACTAAAATAGATGTCTACAAATATGCTAAGTTGAGCTGGTCAACCTAGTTGACTAGATTGAAAATCTAGAAGTCTAGAATCTAAAAATTACACTATGAATCTTGAATAATAACTTGCTATAAAGTGGTTGAAAATGTGTTAGGTCAACCTAATCAACCTACTAGGCTAAATAAAAAGTCTAAAAATTACTATAAACTTGTGTTGGATCAAGTTGGTTGATCTAGTTGTAGGTTTTTACATATAGATAAAAATGGTTGGGTCAACAAAATTGAACTAGAAAGTCAAAACATATGATAGAGAAGATGACAAAATGAATTAAAATAAGTGAAAGAAACCCTATAATGGTTTGATTCATGTCATGTTCACTAGAATGTATGCAATTATAATTTCATGTCATGCATGAATCAATCCTAGATCAAATAAGATAGATCACACCTATACTTCTAATTAGAGCACACACTTGTTAAGTGAGCTCATGACCAATATGAGGATCTTCTAGAGTTAATTAAGGGATCACTTGTATCATTTATCACAACACATCATGCTAGGTAGGGTCCAAAATACTACACTCTAACACAATCACACAAAAACCCTAAAGGATTCCTATGGTTTCTATATTCACTTATGATAATAAACAAGAAAGTAAACTAATCTAATAACAAGAAAATTAAACTAATCTAGTGTTCAATAAATTTTGTGGCATAAAGTGGGGGTTAGAGAAGAATAAGTAAATAAAAACTAAACTAAACATGTATAGGAGACATATACTCACATTAATGTATATAAAATCCTAATTCATGGAAGAGAAGAATACATAATGCATTATCTATCTACTCTTACAAAGGAGAAATAAATTTAGGAATACTTACCTTCGAAGATGAACCTACTGAGTCTCAACCTCTCCCTTGGCCAATGGTACTTCACAAAAGATTATTATGGCTTGTAAGGATAACCATGATAAATCAAATCTAAGCTACATGACCTACCTATGCATATAAAATAATTCTCCAAAAGATAAGATCAAAGTTTCATAAAAAAATATTGAACCTTAAATATTTATTCCTCAAGTAGAATAGTCAATAAGTAGATTCTAATTTGTACTTATTTTCTTAATTCAACTCTCTTATGAAATGGTAAGGAATGACCTTGTATATATAGTAGTATCTCACCCTAAAGACTTTCAGACATGTCAAAAATTTAGGTCGACTAGGTTAACCTAGCACATTATCAAGAAATTACCTAATGTATATGCTAGGTCGATTGAGATGCAAGGAAATAAGGAAGCACAAAGTATCCCCAGAATAAGATAGGTTGACTAGGTTGACCTAGCTTATTGAATAGGTCAAAAGGGAAATGAGTTAATAAATGAGGGATAAGACATGACAAATGGTGGAAATAGATAGGAAAGAGAGAAATAAGCTTAGGGTTCAATGTTTTAGGATAAAGGAGTGTAGATATCAAGTGGAAAAAGGAATAACAAGCTTACGAATCACCAAATGTCTTCCCATCCCTTTCTTGGTGCACCCCTTAAAAAATTCACTAAGAGAGATTGACACTCAGTAGGTTCCCGTAAGATACAAAGTTTCAATAATCAATAAAAGTGTGATAATATTATGTGTAAATAAAAAGCGTGTTCCCCAATCCTATAGTTAATGGAATAAGGACCCATATACAAGGCATCAAACTTGCCATGCTAGCCTTTCTCCTCATACCTACTTTCCCAAAGTAAAACCATATCACCTACTTGAAAAGTTCTCAGAGCAACCTTTCTATCACATATTCTCTTGAGTCTTTCCTTAAACTTGAGGTGTCTCTCATGAGCTCATCTTCTAGTTTCATCAAGCTCAACAATCTAGTACATTTTTCTCTCATAATGGTTTATTTTCTCATCTTCTTCAAGCTTTGTCATAAATTGATAGGTTGACAACAACAAATTCATAGGCAATATAGATTAAGATCCATAAACAATCTCAAAATGGATTTTATCTATATCTCTCTTATGTATAATCCTATTAGTTGACAAGGTAAACTTTAGTTTTTCACCCCACTTCTTCTTATTGGATTCCAAAGTTCATCTAATGATTTTGAGCAAGTTCTTGTTACTAGATTTTGCTTCCCCACTCCCCTAAGGGATCTATTTATAAGTGTAAGTTAATTAGATCCCATACTTTTTACATAATGCCACCAAACGTTTAGCTCTAAAACTCATGGCATTATCAACAATTACCTTAATAGGCACACCAAATATACAAATAATCTAATTCAACAAAAAATCCATAACCACCTGGTGTGTATCCTTCTTTTTAGGGACTGGTTCAACCCACTTCATGAAGTAATCAGTTGAAACCAATATCCATCTATGTCAAGCTCTTAATGGGCCTTCAATTTTCAAAAGATACAAGGGAATATAACTATAATATTTCAACTTTCCAACAAAGTGTTGAGATTTATTACATTTTCTAACCTTTTGAGAAACATCCTTGAATAGTAATGGCCACCAATAACCAGCTCTCAGAGTTTTATGCACTATGACTTTAAGTGAAAAGTGACAACCACATACTCCACTATGAAAGTCTTCAATCAGATCCATAATTTGTTCTTCTAACAAGCATATTAGGATAACCCCATTTATATTCTTCCATACCAATCCACTTTTAGTCAAGAGATATTTTTGGGAAACAAGTTTGATAGTTTTCCTTTGGTTCTTATCCAAGTTAGGTGGACAATTCAGATTTTAAAAGTAATAGATAATGTCTTTATACCATGCAGATATGTTAATTCTAATCAAATTATCATCAACATTAAAAATGGTAGTGTTTACCTTAAAAAATTGAAAATTTGTCTCAACCATGAGCTTGGCTAGACCCATCCCTCTCACCAACTTAGTGGTCTGAATATCCATGTCATACTCTTGTAACTTGTTGACCCACCTACATCTTTTTCTATATGGTTCAATATTAGTAAAAATGTACTTCACCATTATATGTGGGATATATGCAACAATATCTAAACTCATAATATAAGGTCTAAAAGTATTAACAACCTTCAAGAGAGTGAAGGCTTATTTTTCCCTGATGGTGTAATTTAGTTCAGATCCTTGTGTAGATTTGATAATGAAATCTATGGGTTTATCATTACCATATTCATTATTTTTCAACAAGATATTATGTATGGTATTATAGGATACAAAAGATAAAATTTGAAATGCTTTAGTGTAATCAAAACTAGACAAAACACAGGTAGACTTTAAAGCTCCTTTGATGTCATTAAATTCTTTCATGACCTTATTCTCCCACTTTATGGTTTGGAATTTCTTTAACATGGAATTAATAGGTAAAGTAATCTATAAAAAAATTTACACAAACCTCCTTAAGAAATTAATTTTCCCAAAGAAGGATTGAATTCCCTTATAAGACTATGGGATGGCACTTTTTCAATGGTTTCTATGCATTTATGGTCAATCATGACACCATTCTTAAAAATTATATGTCCTATCAACTTTACCTTTTGTACTCTAAAGTGACACTTCTTAGGATTAAGTAAAATGTCAAACTCCATGCATCTAATGAACACTTTTCTAGATGCTCCAAATATTCCTTTCTATTCTTAGAATACATGGTATTTTCATCCTAATACATAGCTAGAAACTTGTTAATTACCCTTGTAAATGCAACATCCATAGCTCATTGAAACATTTCAAAAACATTCACTAACCCAAAAGGCATCCTCATATAAACATACATGCCCCAAGGCATTGTGAATGCAATCTTTGGTCTCTTGGATTCCTTCACTACAACTTGGTTATAACCCAAGAATTCATCTAAAGTGGGAAACATTTTTTATCTTATAATGTAACACCTTGCAATAGGTTATCCATATTACACAAGAGGTAATTATTCTTCAAAGAATCTTTGTTCAAATTTAGAAAATCCACACACATGTGGATGTCACCATTTTTCTTTCATACAGGGACTAAGTTTTCCACCCATGATGAATATCTAATGGACTGAATAATTCCACTATACCTCAACTTCTTCAAATCCTCCCACATTTTGGAGGCTAAAATGGGGTTGATAGGTCTTTGATTTTACATGAAAGGCTTACTATCAAGCTATAATGGGATAACATGCTGAAAAAAATCTTCCCTATATGATTTAAATTTAGAATAATACCAATCTAAATAGTTTTATTACTTTTTTATCAATTGCATGTAAGTTTTATTTTTTTCTACACTTAGGTGAGTACTCATCCAAACCTTCCTTGGATTCTCATGAGAACCCAAATTGCATTCAGTCACATATTTAGAGATAAATAAGTCTCTAATTTTGATTCAGTCATCCCCATAAAAAAATGCTTCTAAACTCACCAATCCCATAGGAGAGTGTTTGTCTTCAACTAAATTATATCTTTCCCAAACAAGGTTTCTTTCCCATCACAGGTCTAAACCATGGATTCTATGTCTATAAGTGGATCTTGAAACTCAACTTCACAATTTAGAAACATTATAATCTGATCATCATCAACAACATTCTAATTATGAACATTAATTGGGATTGAAGGAATAACTAACACCTCCACTTAATACTAACATTGAGGGGTCATACTTTCAATTTCAAACTGAGCACATATCCCTACAATTTTTTTAGCTCCTTTGTTAAAAATTCTATCATGAAATCAAATATTAAAAGCATCAAATAACTCTAACAAATCCCGTACAACATTTATATATTATTTCAACCTTTAATTTTTGGTGTCACAATCATTTTTGACTTGCTTAACCACTAGTTCCAAATCACTCTTTACAATCAAGCTTGTGATTCTATGTTCATGGGTAGTTCATAAACTGAGATAAAGTTCCTCATACTCATTAGTATTATTCATGCACTCAAAGGATAAACTGAAATAAAACTTAAAATATTTCCCATTGGGGACATATAATATAACCCTAGATCCATTTATACTATTGGATTAAGCCCTATTAAAAGACATTTTACAAATAACACTTTCATTTCCAAACCTAACCTCAAGAATAGCTAGTTTTTCAATAACATCTACATTCCTAACAAATATACCCAACTCCAAATTTGTGTACAACACTTCATTAAGACCACATTTTGGATATTCAAGTACATGTAGTATAGGGTTCATTTTAGTGGGCTATATAAATAATATTGTGGAGGTCCTAAGGCAAATCAAATTTACAATGATATAAAATTAGTTTAGAAGGAATATCATTTCATAGGTGAATCATGCAATGCCATGCATAAATTTTTTAAGATTTATATGACCCTCATGCAAATGCTGATGTATAAGACACCTTTAAAATACATACAAATAACAACATGGTGTAGGTAGACATTAACATCATGTAGATGAATGTAAGGATGGTGTAGGTGGACAATTACACCATATAGATAGACATTTGTGCAATGTAGATGGACATCAATGACATTCCAATAGATGTTGACTCATATTCACTGAACTAGTGCTTGTTTACATCATGTCAACAATTATCTACATGGTACTAATACTCATCCACATCATGTAAAAAAAATATGGCATGGTGTAGGTGGATTCCATCACTATGTAGATGGATGTCGATGTTATGTGCTCACCATATGGCTCCATTAATATTAAAATTTAGGGATTTAGTATTTATAATGTCTCTCACTAATGAGGTGGTGTTTGGGCATGCATGTGGGATTATTATTTACCATATTTTTGTGTATGTGGTAGTTTATGTTCCTTAATTAAAATCAATGTAATTGGAGTTTTCTAGTAATAAGAGGTAGATCCATCTACACATAGCCTATCAACATCCACTTAAAGATTTTTGACATCTACCCATAGCCTACTATCCTCCACCCACATGCTACAATCAAGCACCATTAGTTTACAGTCAAATTCCCATATGCTATCATCAAGCACCTACACTTACAGGATGTTGTTAGGTGCCTATAGTCTCCATTGAACACCATCATGTTTAATTGTCATGATGGAACTTAAATATGAATAAATGGAATTATAGTTAAAAAATACTAATAAATTATATTGTAAAAAAATAGTTGCATACCTTGTTGGAAATTTTTGATTCTTGAAGCCTTCTTTGGAACTAATATATAGACCACCAAAAAAATTCTTAAAGTCACCTGATAGTATATGGAAAATTCCTTAGGGTTGGCTTGGAAATACCAATGAATTACATTTATATGAGGAAATTTCTATTCAAAAGTAGGTGAACATTTCCTTAGAATTAACTTTCACTCTAAATATTTAGACGATCCCACCCTATCAGTCACTCAACAAAAATTACCAAATGTTGACTTAAAAATGGAATATTTATAGATTAATGAATATTTACCACTAGAAAAAACCTTTATGTAGCATCTTCAACTCTCTATGAAGTTTGACCATCTTACCCTCCAAAGGAATGGTGGTATAAGACAAGTCCATCTTCACACTTCCACCCATGATGGAAGCCCATTTTTTTTATAGTATCCTTTCCCATTTATGTGGGTAGTCCACAACTACCGCATCCATATTTAATAATTTATCTAGATGCACATCCAACTACACTACCAACCCTTTAACATGTCCAAGAATTGGCATCTCTCATGAGTCCATGGCATATAACTTGATAAAGGCTGATGTGATTTTCACTTTAAGATCATTAAGGACATATAGGGGCATCACATTGAAAGAGGATCTAGAATCAAACTTATAATTGTGAACAATTAGACCATTGATCAATAGGGTTGTGTAAAATGGATACACATTCAACTGACTTTCTACCTATGTAGTCCCCAAATAAACTTTCGAGGCTCATTCAAAAACCTCATCTTATACTTAATAATCTTCTTAGAGTGTTTGGGGTGAATTCATCTCATTTTAAATTATACTCACCAAATTTCAAGTATTCAAATGTCATCTTCCTACATTAAGATATTCATAATAACACAATAAGTGGCACAATGATTTTCAATTGGCTCAAAACTTGGGCCATATAAAATACACTATATTGAGGTAGGGGACCATTTGGAGGAAGGGTGACAACACCTTCAATTGTAATACAACCATTTAAAATATGAATTGGAATAGGTTGGGATGAATTAGCATTTTTTTCAATAGTTTCCAAGGGTTGGTTATTTCTAACATCACTCACACCTTTAGGAATATTAGACAATGAATGTACTATATCCATGGCTAGATCACCTCTTTGTTTGAAAACTTAGGAAATACATGTTAGCTTGGAATAATTAGGGACTATTGTAGTTTTCTTAACTTCCTTATTTTCATCCCCTACTCTTGGATTTGTAGAGGTAGTGTCTTGAGTAACAACACCCTATTACTTTCTTCTCAAGCTATATTCTTTCTCTTGGGTAACTATTGCATTAATTAGTAGCCGCCTATCATCAACTAGAGGAATTCCCCCATCATATTTATTAATCATCATGGATCATAATTTGAAATCATGACTGGGTAATTAATATGCTTGTGTCATGTTAAAATGACAAACAACATCAAGAATTAGGATACATACCTTTCATACTACACTCTAAAATTGATAAAAAGTGGTAGCACTCAAAAATTCCATGAAGGCAAATAATTTAATTTTGGAGACTTGAAAATTAGTCATCAAAATATCATTATCATTGGACACAGACTTAGGTTCCTCTACATCTTCATCACTTCATTCAATAGTATCACAAAGACAATGTGGAAGGAAGAATTTATCACACCATTCAATGTTAAGGTCATAATTTACAACATTCACTTTGGCATTCAATAGACTAGGAACTTCCTTTCTAACTCCCTTATTTTGTTTCTATTATTTATTTCATCATAAGTAGGCCTTTTCATTTTATCATTATCTCTAATGTGGAAAGGAGGTCTACCTTATTCTTGATTAAAATTATGAGTTCTCTCTTCACTTTTAAACCAATGAGGTAGCCCCTTTTTAACTCTAGCTAGCTTGTAGGACATCTCCTTAATATTGGAGGCCAAAGCTTTCATAGTTTTCTCAAGGTTGGCATTCTTAGTGGATTGAATTTTTTTAGGATGAACCAATTTCACATCAACTTGCTTGTTTAAAGGTTTACCCATAGACTTTATGTTGTTCTCAATGTGGATGGCCATGTGAAATGCCAATCTCAAATTTATTGGAGCCTTGTCCCTCAAGTAGTATGCTACCTTATTATCAAAGGAATCACAATATTTAATCAATAAAGTTATATCACTAGACCCAATATTTTTAGGTAGCCTCACCATAGTCTTGTTAAACCTTGTATTAAAATCTTGCACATACTTATTAAGGTTATTCTTAATGTTTTCAAATTTATCCAAGAGAAATCTAAGATCAATTCTATCACCATAATAAATTTTAAAAACATTTTTCATCTCTTCCCATAAATCAATGCAACCATAGGGAATGGAATTAAACCACTCATGAACATATTCATCTAGCATGTGCATAAACAACTTAATGAAAACATATTCATGCTCAACATCATAATCTTCAATGATAATTTGAAAAGCCCTCAAATGTTGATCACTAGTCACTGCATTATTCCCTTGAAACTTAGGAAGGAAATTCCTTACTTCATTTAGAACTTCATTAGGATATCCCTCTATTTCATCAAAGTTAATTGGTATAAATTTGGGAATCTTGAATGTAGGATGCTCGTTATCATCTTGATCCCTATGGCTCATGACTAGTTAAATGGTAAGATCAAGATCAAATGGCAAAGGGATATAAGGGGGTGAGTGAGGTGGACTTAGGGGGTCAAACCTAGGAAGAGATTCAACTGGTTGAGAAGGTGTTGGGTAATAAATTGCACTATAAGGTTATAAATGATCAAAAGAACTATGATAATCTTCACTAATAAGAGGTTCAATAAATGAAATTTTAGGTGTACCAAAATCTTGATAGTCCACACACTCCACTACTAAACTTTGTCATTCAATTGGCCTCCAAACTTGTCTCCTTTGATAAACACTTAAGGTTGAGACAAGTTGTTCTGATGAGTCACCTTTGAAGGATGATATCAGTCCTTCCAACTTTACAAGAAAAAAAACACTCAAAGCTAAGGAAATTTAAATGATTATTGATCTTTCTTGAAACCAAATACAATGTTGGAGTCACCACTAGAAGTAAAATTCTATAATATTTTAGATGCCTAAAAACTATACATGATAGTTTTTGATGTCACACTAATTTAAACCCTCATGTGACCTTCCATCAAGTCAACAACTTAGTCCATTAAGACTTATTTATAACTTAATATCCCCCTAACCTAATGCATCATTTAATTCACCCTCTTTCCACCAATTCTCCTTTGGTACCTCAACTATTAATGTTCAACCTAACCATCGATGGTTAGGACCCCAAAACTTGATTTAAAACTTTAAAGCATTGCCAACTCTTATATTGGATTAACAAATCTTAGAATGATAATTTGCCTTTAAATAAATATTTTTAGATGATGAGGATTGGAAACTATATGATACATAAAATTAATAACTTCCCCCATTCTCATTTAGCAACTTTTTATAAAAAGAGGAGAAGGAAGTGAAAAGGGATCCATAATCAAGTACTTTGAATTCAAGTTATCTTATAGCTATCCAACATCCTTTTAGGTATCTAACAGTATCATTGGTGATCCAAAGCTCTATTAGAATCATATTTGTAGGCCTCAATCACCATCACTCTAGATAAATTACTATAGGATCCCTTTATCAAGCTTTAGGTATCTTACACTTATTTGCTTTAATCTATCCTATTTCTAATCTCTCTATCTTATCAAAGTTACCAATACCATATTTCCACCTTCTAGCTTTGTAACCAAATCACTACTTGACCAAATTTCTAATCAGTACTTTTTATTCTCATCATCCCCCAGATTGACATAGGTAACCATTGATGGTAGTGAAACCATCAATAGTCAAACCCAACCATCGATAGTCACCCAACCATCAATGGTCATCCCTAACTGTCGATGGTTCCCATAACCACTGATAATTCACTGTGGCATACATTTGCAACAAACCATGTTCACCCATTTAACCCTAATCAAACCCCATTTTCTATGTTTCCTTCTGATCATAGGACTCTTTCTAAATTTTTAAACTAGAACCCAACCATCCTAACATCAAAATTTAATCATTTTTTTAGCAAGCAATTCATTTTTTCCTTTCTTGAATATATTTATTTTCTTATCATTGAATGCAAGTACCTTATTTTATCATTTCAAACTTAATTGTCATAAAAAGTGGATTGACATCCTCCTAAAAAGTAATACACTTCTTAAATCTATCTCATGCTAGTAAATTGACTCAACTAACCATCTAATAATCCCCTATCTAGTGTTTCTTTTGATTCACAAGTTATTCCTTCCTAGCCAAAGTGGAGTTCCCACATTCGTCTGGATTCATGTATGCATTCTACCTGGTATTCTTATACACACCCTATTACTAGATTTGTTTTATTTTATTTCAAAATTAAGAAATAAATAAAATAAATTGAAACATTTTAACAGCCTAGTGGGACCTAGTTCCCTTTTTTTCCTTTATTTTTTGCTCATTGAATGAAATCTAAAAATTTCTTTTTTGGGCCTAAAATAAACCTTCTACATCTATTGATTGCTTGCTGATCTTAGTTCATCTAGTAACTTAGGAGGAAAATTAAGTCATCATATCTTTCATATTTGTTATCAAACACTATACAAAACCACAAAACAATTAACACATCAGAACACACCTAAGATAAGGCCCAACTAGGATTTCATCACATAGCAATAACCCTTACCCCTACTAACTATCTTATTTGGATTCATCACTAAGGGTAGAACCAACTCAGCTCTCTAGTTGAGTATAAACTTTGGACTTGGTATATTTTAGCTAAGCAACTAATGCTCTTATCATTGAAGGACTATGAATTGAGAGGGTATGCCCCAATATCAAGCCACATACTAAATTTCAATACAAATTTGGTCTCTTGAGGACCTAAATAGCCTAAAAATAGCCATATATTGCCTCTTTAGTACTTGATTTATATGCCAAATTCATATTCACACTCTCTAAGGCATAAGCCAAAAGTGATCTAAAAGGAATCCTAGGATAAATGTACATTTAGTGTATACATTGATTACTTTGGATTCTTTTTTGTTGCTCTTTGTTTGAGGTGTGAGTTTCATCATAATATTCCCCAATTTCTCATATGGTCTTTACTATAAAACAACTAAGAAATCAAACCAACCAACCACCACCATCCTCATTTTCCTCTATGGATTACACCTATGATGTTGAGGGTTCCCCTCATTCTTCTCCCCCTCCTACCTAGATTCTAGTTATTTCTAACGGTGATATAGACTTCACTACCTTCCTTGATAATAATCTGGTTTCCCTTCAACATTATATTAATAACTTACCCAATTTTACCTCTATTTCTTCAGTCCTTCCAATAGATCCTCCTTATGATATGACTCCCCATCGTATGGTGGGGGTTACCTCAACCCAACCCTCACTAATCAAAGCCTCTTCTTCTTCCAACATGCCATCTACTACCACTACCCAAACCCAATCCAATATTCCAACCTCTAACCAAACACCTCCTACCATACCCCACACTTCACATGTAGGTTCAACTCTACCTCTAGTTATCTATAATCCCCCTACCATGGGGTTATCTTCTACCCCTACTTCTACCCTTCCCTTTATTTCAACCAATCCCCCAAATTCTACCCTATTTAAGAATTTAGTTCTTTTTATACCTCAAACACTTCCACTTATCAGCACTAGAGGCACCACCCAACCTCAACCTACCCAACCTTTACCTACCATCTCAACCATACCTTTGAGTCAACCCACATCCATCCCCAAAAAAATACCTATTAAAACCTATCAATATGGGTATATACAAACTTCCACTCAACCATTTGTGCTAATCATCTCTTATGTGGCACTATATCAACCTCTCGTCACCACATAGAAATATGTGGCCTCTTTAGTGCCTTATACCACCTATATTTATATAGTTTCCACTCAAACCTAATATAATCTACCCCTAAATAATGCATCTTCTCAACCTCAACTGGATTTGATCAAGATGCTAATGGAAAAATTGACTAACTTGGAATCATCTATTTCTGAATCCCATAAACTTTTATCCTATGACCAAATTTGTAATGAACCTATCCATCCATCCATTCCCATCCAATCTTATCCTCCTCAATGGGAATTTCCTAAATTTTACAAATACTAAGGTAAGGAGGATCCCCAACAACATTTGAGAGAATTCTATCACTCTTGTTACTTGATTGCATATGATGATGCTTTCCTCCTTTGAACCTTCCCAATGTCCTTATCAAAACCTGCTCTTGATTGGTATAAATTTATCCCTATTCATTACATCTTTTCCTTCTCCCAAATAGCCCAATATTTTATAACATTTCTCAGTAAACATAACTAAAAAGTTTTCCATAACTGACCTCTGTTCTATTAAACAATTTGATGATGAGTTAATTATTGATTTTGTGGCTAGATGGAGAGGCCTCATCAATAAAATTTCTTTCACCTTACCCCAAATTGAATTAATTGAAATTTTATCTAGGGTTTGTGCTAAGCATATTTTAACAACTCTTCAATTTCAAACTTTCTAAACATTTGATGAGGCATTAACCATGGCATGAAAACTTGAAAACTATGCCATTGATGAAAGGAATTTGAAATTATGAATAAGAATTATAATTTTAAACCAAATGACCCTCCCTCTACAAAAAACACTAACCAATCCCATACCCAAGAAAAAACATCCACAAATTCAATAGTCTAAAAATTTTCCCCACCTTTAACTATTAACCAATCACATCAAAACAATTCTTCCAAATCTTCTTATCAAAAAAATCAAACTCAAAACCAAGCCCCTCTAAGGCAATATACTCCCATTAGGGAGTTATATGCATCTATTTTATATAATCTAATCAAATCTAACCTTATCTAAATTCCACCAATTAAACCACCCCAACAATTTGATTCTTCTCACCCCATACTTGGGTGGTATAAGAAAAATGACCATTGTGCCTTTCACTAAACTATTGGTCATGACATTAATAGATGTAATACCTTTAAAAATCTTATCCAAAACCTAATTGATAGTTTATATCCCATGTTTGATAACCTAAATTCACCTCTTAATCAATCTTTTGACATTTTCCATAAGCCTTTCCCAAATCATGCTCCTTGTACCCATCATCATGACAATAAACCTGAATCATCTAATTCACATGTGGCACGTACAATAAAATTTATCAATATTTTTCCCATTATTAAAGAGATCATTACCTATATAACCCAAATATAGGTAACCAACACACCATTTATTCCTTTATAGACCCAAATGGAGGAATAAACCTCCTCTCTCTATGCACTTAGTGTGACCATAGCTTTATATACTCCTCCTTTGGTAGAAACACCTAAAAGGCAATCATTACTTCAACCACTTTCTCCACCCCTCCAATATAAGTGGTATAATTACCTAATTCTTTGGATGACCAAGACAAAGAATCAACCATACTAAAACCATCTATGTCTTCTTTGGAAGTCATTCCCTAAGAGACCATTACCTCATCCACCTAATCACGACCTTTAGAGCCTCACACCAATACCAAAACTAAAACCATGCCTTCCACCAAATATAACAATATTAAAACCATTATTTCTTCTCCACCTAAGGGCTTAATCTTTGAGACCAATGATCAAGGAATTAAACCTATTTATAAGCCTTCTCTAGGTTAGTCCAAAGTTTAGAGTTCACATCTCAACTTAACTTTGATAGAGACACATTTTGGCATTGACTTGGCCTTCCTTATCAAATCAAGTTTGATTCCTCAAATTTTCTTGAGTCCACACTTAAACCCATTATTACCACACCACCAACTACCCCCTCTAAATTCATAAGTGAACCATCTCAAAGACCTCCATCTAAAATTTCCAAATCACCTTATCCTTTTTTCACCAAAATAATTAATAATCTAGGGATTCTTCCCACACCTAGTCACACTCACCCTCCTTTGATATTGAACTTAACCCAATCAGTACCACCAAACCAAAATCTAATTAATTTCATTAATAAGTAAGGATTACCCAAACCTCCATAATAAATTAGGCCCATACCACCTCCTTCCAACCTACCTTCCATTTTAGGATCCCATCCTTCTACCATTCTTGTTACCTATACTTATTATAATAAACCATCTCCTTTTTATCTACCTATAACCACCAAACCTTCTACTTATTCATCATTCCTAACCAACCTATCCCTATTTACCTTCCCACTTTTAACCAAACCTTCATCATCAAAATCTTCCACATCCAAGTTACCAAACCCCAAGTTGATCATATCCAAGCAAAGCTAACCAAAACCCCCAACCAAGATCATTCCTTCAACTGCTACTTTCATAAATAAACATATATCCAATAATGTTATCACCCCTTGAATATAAAACCCCTTACCTAAAACTTATTTTTGGAGTCCTACATAGCTATTTTTTTAAAGGTTATTGCAAACTTCTTCCATTAGCTTACCTCCAATTAAACCTTTTGACCCTACCCATCCTAAACCAGCCTGGTTCAATGATAATTTTAATTATATTTATGATAAGACTCCTATACATGATACATATAACTAAAAATCTCTCCAAACACTTGTTCATAGACTTTTGGATGAATATTATCTATTGGAGTTACCACCATTGATCCCATCATCTACTCCATTAGTTAACTAACCCATCCAACAAGCACCTACTCTCGCACCCTCACCTAAGAAAAAAGAGGAGGAATTGAATAAAATATCAAGTCCCCTTATCCACACCATTCATATGGTTACCCATTCTTAGGCCCAATCAAAGGATAAGGAGAAAACTAATCTAACCATTCCCTAGACTTACCATTTAACCTCTCAACCTACCAACTAAACCCAAGCATCTCCATATCCACCCCCAAAACCCTCAAAACCCAAAGTCTCCATTTTGGGAGTTCCACCTCCCAACCCTAATCCATTTATCCAGTGGCTTAGGTTGAAACAACTTCACCAAACACCTATGAAAATGAGCCTTTATGATTTGATCAACACCTTGCCTCAACATTGCCAAGCACTAATTGAGGCTCTACATTCCATATAGGTTCAACTAGATGATCCACAATGTCTTGCATCCTTTGTGTGATCCCTCCACCAAGCCACCCTTATCACCTTTAGGATTCAAAAATCCTACCTTTTCATATTGAAGATCTTGATCACCCACTCTTCATCATAGAATACATTAATCAAACCTATGTTAAAAGGGTAATGATTGATGGAGGAGCTAGCATCAACATCATCTCCTCCCATGCATTGACCAACTTAAACTCCCCACAAACATTATGTCTAAGAGTAAAGTGGTCCTTAACTCTTTTAATGATACCCTACAACCACCTTAGGTATTGTAGTGCTCTATATTTATTTGGGACCCTAAACCATTCATGAACTATTTTATGTTATCGAGGGCAAGTTCCAATATAATGTATTACTTGAATGACCTTTGATATATTAAATTCATTATATCCCTTCCACTTTACACTAATGCATCAAATTTAATCATGAATGATAAGTTATTACAATCAAAGCTAATCCTAATCCCTTTGCCTCATGCAATATGACTTATCGACCTAATGATGTTCTTATTCCTCCTTCATCCAGCTTACAACCAACTTCTAATCAAACCACCTCATCACCCACCATTATTAATGTTTCACCTCATGATAATGATGAAGTATCCACTAGCTCATCCATTCCTTCATCATATATTTTAGTGGAAGACCCCCTACAATCAACATTTTAATGACTCTCATTAGGGGAATATTGACTTTTGGCTTTAAATGCCTTCCCTACTCTACATGAATATGGGAATATTATAAAAAATCCTTCCTATGACCTGAACATCAGCACCATTATCCACTTTATACTTCCCAACAATCAAATAAATTTCATCTATGGGGGACTTGATCAGCCATTGCTAGCTCTCAACACCATTCAATGTGTCCAACCCTTTACTTCTAACTTTTCTTACCAAAGCAACCCAACCTTTGCTAATACCTACCTTTATCAATGTGAATGGAAGGTATATATCCTTGGCCTCTATGAGTAAGGACCTCATGAGTTTCCCATTATTAAAACCCAAAAAACCTCATGAGTTATTTTGTTTTGGGTTTGAACCACTAGGAGATCCCACATCACCAAAACCCATTGCTACCACTATCAAAGAAATTCCACCTTCACCAACCCCATCTTCCCAATTTGAGGACTCTAACATTATCCCAACTAACTTTTTTTTATCAACATTGTTAGTTTAGATCCTATGACCTATCAAAAGCATGTCTAAACTAAAACCATTCTTCTCATTCACTTAGAAATAATTGAATGCAACTCTCCCACCATCAACACCACCAACATCAAAATGAAAATTCTATTCTCACCTACCTTAGTGTGGGGGATTACTCTATCCATAAATCTCTCCCTCCTAAGAACCAAACAATGTTAAATGAATCAACCTTTGATATAAATTTGGTAACTCAGGAGGAGCCTCGCATCATCAAAATTGGCCAATATTTAAATTTTGTGGAGCAACAAGATTAACCTTCTTTCCTTCATGACCATACCATATAATTTGCTTGGTTTTATCAAGACATGCCTATAATCGATCCTTTTATCACTCTCCATAACATTATCACTCATCCTAAAGTTAAGCTAGTTTAACAAAAGCTTTGTTGTATGTATCCCTGTATAGCTCTTCTCACCAAAGAAGAACTTCAATGCATTATATCTATTAACTTCATCTAACCCATTAACTATCCAAAATGGGTTTCTAATATCATTCCCATCACTAAGCCCATAGGGATCCTTTGCCTTTGCATTGACTTTCATGACCTCAATCTCACATACCCTAAAGATGACTTTCTTCTACCTAATATTGACCAACTTATTGATCTCATAGATGGCCATGAAATGTTATCTCTCATAGATGGTTTCTCAGGATATAATTAGATCTTGATTGCCCCTAAATATCAGCATAAAACTTATTTTATCACCCATGGGTAACCTTTTATTATAGGGTCATGCTCTTTGGATTAAAGAACACAGGGGAACCTATTAGTGGGTCATGACCTAAATATTTCACAACCTCATCTATAAGATTGTAGAAGATTATGTGGATGATCTCTTGGGGAAATCCAAACATCACTAGGACCACCTAGCTATTTTCACCATCATATTTGAATGATTAATCCATTACAATGTCAGACTCAATCCCAAGAAGTGTATCTTTAGAGTCCTATCAAGAAAACTCCTTGGCTTCATCATCTCTCTTTGTGGAATTGAAATAGACCCCATCAAGGTTAGAGCCATTTTGGAGATTCCACCTCTTAATAACCTTACCTAACTCCATATCCTACAAGGAAAAATTCAATCTATTTGATGCTTAATCTCCCAAATATTAGATAAATTATAGCCCTTCCACCACCTCATCAAGAAAGATTTTTCTTTTAAGTGGACCAAAGAATGACAAAAAGCCTTTGAATCAGTCAAGGAGTGCCTTTTATCTCCACCCATTCTCACCCATCCTAGAGATGATCAGCCCTTTTACCTATATATCTTCACCACAAACCATTCCCTCCATGTAATACTCATGCATTGTGATGAATAGAACAAAGAGCAGGCCATCTATTACATCATCCATACCATAATCAAATATGAAACTTGGTATACCCATCCCAAAAAAAATTGCCTTGCCTTAGTCTTCATATCCTCCAAACTCCATCATTATATTATTAATCACAAAACCTATGTCATCACTAACACTAACCCCCTCAAGTATATGCCCTCTAAGTCATATCAAAATTAATGTATGGCTAAGTGGCTCATGCTTTTAGCTAAGTTTGATCTTGAGTTCTTACCACAAAATTCCATTAAAGGACATGTTATTTCCAACCAATTATCCAAAGCTCCTATACCCCATAATCAACCAATACCTCTTACATTTCTTGATGAGTTTATTATAAGTCTTTCCCAAGGGGAATCCCCCCATTACATGACCATGCTTTTTCATGGCTCGATGTGCTAAAATGGTGTGGGTTATAGAGTAATCATCATTCCCATTAATGGAGAACCACTTCATCTTTCTCTTAAACTTGACTTTGATTGTATCAATAATATAGCTGAATATGAAGCCTTAGTCATAGGTCTCCAAACTACCCTAGCCTTAGGAGTAAAAAAAATTAGTTTCTTTAGAGACTCCCAACTAGTCATCAACCAAGTCAATGGATCTTATTAGTGAAAAAATGAGGTCCTCTTAAAGTATAAACAACTTGTATATTTACTCTTCACATCATTGATCATTACACCGTCTAATTGGTTCCTTGATCCACAAACAAACTTTAGACACCATGGCATCTCTCATTTCCCAAATTCCATCCCAACTAGATAAATATAAACTATCTATCACCATTAATTTTTTTATCACACCTTCATATCTCAATTTAGACCTTCCCACCATTTGTAATGTGAAAACATCACCCTCTGACATTTGGTATAATCAAAATTTCAATTACCTTAACCTTAACATTCTCCCTCCTAATATTTCAAAGAATGCCCACAAAGATTTTACCTAGGGTACCTCTCATTACACCATTCTAGGAGGAATAATTTACAAATTAGGTTTTGATGGCATCCTTCTCCATTGTCTCCATAATCATGAGGCTTCTCATGTCATCAAGGAAGTCCATGATGGTATCTGTGGGGGACACTTTAGTGGCCTAGCTATCACCAAATGCATTTTTTACCTAGGCTACTATTAGCCCACACTTAATCAAAAATTTTGTTACTATGTCAAAAAATGCATTAAGTGTCAATATCATGTTAACCTTCATCACACACCTTCCCATGGTCTTCAAGTGTCTCAATATTATTGGCCTTTCTCACAATGGGGCCTTGACCTTATTGGGGAAATGAACCCCCATTATTTGTAATGAAATCAATATATCATCATTGCTATAGAATATTTCACCAAATACATGGAATCCATCCTAATTATATCAACCAAATCTGAAAAGATCATTTACTTCATCAACCACCACATCATATGTCACTTCGGTGTCCCCCATAAAATCATCATTGATAATGGCAAGTCCTTTAAAAATAAAAAATGTCTAAGGTCTTTGTGATGATTTTGGCATCAATTTAATATTTTCCTCACCTTATCATCCACAATCCAATAGATAGGTAGAAGATTTCAAAAAAAAACCCTCATCAAAATGCTCACAAAGGTGGTCAATGCTTCTAGTCAAGATTTACACCTCCATATCCCTTTTGCTCCATGGACCTATCGCACTAGTATACAAACCACTACAAGTTCTACACCTTTCTCCCTCATCTTTGGAGGTGAGGTAGCCTTACCTCTTTAATTCCAAATTGCATCACTTCACATATCCTTGCATGAAATCCTCTTTGAAAGTGATTATTGTTAAGAATGCCTAGAGCTTCTTGATGAGCATCACCTTATCGTGACCAATCGTATTCATGTTTATCAAGAGAAAATTAAGTGTGCATATAACAAACATTTGGAAAATTGAGAATTCAACATTGAGGATCTCATCCTTAGAGAAAATCAACTTGTAACTAACATGAAGAAGACTAAAAAAGGCAAGTTCACTTTTAATTGGTTACGACCCTATATTATAACCCATAAGTATGGATCTGGGGCTTATCATTTGTCCTCTCTTAAAGGTAAACTAGAACCTGAGCCTATCAATGCTTCACATCTACCTCCTTTCTATTGTTAAACAATATTTTACTCACTTCTATGTCTAAATTAAGCTCATCCTTTGGTTCATGATATTTTTACTCCCTCTTATCTGTGCTTCCTTTATCTTTTAGGAACAATGAACTAAAACATATAATCATGTGATTCATCCATCATAGATAAATTTAATCCTAAGTATGGGTACCCCAGCTCTACCCATAACATGATTCTCATGGATACTTTTCATCTTTCAATAGATGGAATCCCATGCTCAGTTTTTTCTCAACCCATTAACCTTCTATGTTAAAACTCTTACCTCCATATGGGTAGAACTTTAAGCCTAAGAAGACTTTTCCATGTTTGAATTCACATTCAAAATCATAGTATTGTAGACTAACACCTTGAAGGATAACTACCTAATAATTCAAAATTGATTTAAAATAGTTTACTCACTTGAAGGACAATGCTAAACATCAAAATTTTAGACCACTCCCTTTAAGAATGGTTAAACTCTAAGCATTTGAATCTTCTTACATCAATCAGATTCAACCACTTACTCAAATAGCAAAATCAATAAATTAAACTTTGTCAATATCATAATAAGTAAGTTTTAATTGGCTCTTTGAAGTGCCATTTGTAGACTTCCTACATTGATCAATCTACATTATATCCCATCATGTCATAATCATCTCTTATACATGGCATTGGTAGATTTCTTATATTGATTAGTCTACTTATAATAATTAGGCATGGACTTTTATATCATGGATCTTTGGTCACCTATAGAAGGGGCACGCTATCCTACATTAGGTTACTACTACACTTATGTAACACTCAACCTCCTACCTAACACCTACTCTCCCTTCATACTTCTCTAAATTCAAGGGACTATGACCCTACTTGATATAAAGTGATCAAGACACCTCTTTCTCAATCAATACATGTTCCTACGAAGCATTCGATAGGCTTTTTTTCATTAAGTCAATCCAACTATTACTTCTTATCAATGGATCTTTACTAACTAGGGCATCATGCCTCTTCGTTATCCATTTATTAGTTCATGTAAGCATGAAAGTCTTTCTTTATTTAATTTTCATACATTCAAATATTATCATGACAAGTATAACATTAAAACCATTATCCTACATCCTACAATCAACACAAACACATTAGTTTGAATCCCAAAGCTCATCATATCAAATCTTATCTATAACCCACATTATCAGATAAAACTCTTTTATCCATCCCAAAGGCTTCTTTTTTAGACCATAAATAATCATCCATCCACAAAATAAATTGACACAAACATTTTTTTCAATACCATAAAACATCCTCATCGGAAAACATTCTAAATCTCATAAATAAACATAAATCACCAAACTACTCTACCATCATCATTTTAAACACTATCTCAAATATAATCATAATAACCATAATATTCATCATAACTATCTTAACTAAAAATATCAAATAATATTCATCATAATTAACAATGTCACATCATTCTTCTCCTGTGGACGTTATTATTATATCCTTCTTCCTTTGTTTCAGGGTTTTAGGGTCCCTTCAAAACCTATTTTTACCTTAATCTAAAACAATGTCACATCATCTTACAAAAATCAACAACATAAACATAATCATAAACATAATCATAAACATAAACATCATTATAATCATAATATGAATAATCTTAAACTGCATAAGCATACACAATGCACATGATCAACATGAGCATGAATGTCATCATAAATTTAATCATAAAAATCATCATAATAAAAAATGATACATATTACAATGCATGTCTCTCTCATAAATACATCTTGAATCATCAGTGCATATGATGGTATCAAAATATACATCATAAAACTATCATCTCTTAGGCACTTGGGACAACCAAACCAGAACTACCTACACATATAATCCCATCTGGTGGTGGATCCCCTACTATACCTACTTACATCACTATCAATTCCCACTGACCCAGTCTAGCTACTATTGGACCCCCAACTAGGCTAGCCCTATACTCCCCATATCTCATTGCACCTATAAACTAGGCTATCACCATAGCCTCATAATATCTAAGATCATACATGGTGGCTAGATACCATGTCCTTAGAATTGAGTCAGTTGATCCTCCTACTACTATGGTCACCCCAACTCTCTATCTCAAAGAGTTTCTCTCCTATGTAACCATCCCAAGAGTGGCTCTAGCCTGATCTTGCTCACCTTTCAAGGTGGTAACCTACCCCTATAAAGTGACTATCTATGCTTCTAATGTAGTCACATGTCCCTATAAACCTATCACTTGGGCTTGTGCTATTTCAAGTGCTACTATTGTCTAGTCATCTCATCCTCCACCCTATACAAAATCAACATTCATGGGCTATTGGACCCCATCCCCTAATCCAAAATCTATGGACACATACCTTGCCTGATACTATGCCATGTATCCATCAATAAATTATGTATCATATATGAGAGATCTCACTAGAAGTTCTTCATAATCCCACACCATATCATCTAGCTATATCTCTAGAAGTAGGTACTCTATATCCTCCCTCCTATAATGAGGAACATTTGGTTGTATATCTTATGCCAACCTAAATTGCCTCTAAACTCAATCTAATGGGATGTGTTTAGTCTCTCCATCCCATCTCCCATAAACCCACCACCAAATTTTTAATGATATAATGTGGTACCTATAACCTATCCAGAGGGGCCAACTCATGTAAGGCCTTCATACAATGTCTGATGCCACAAATCCCTCTAATGTATCTCAAAATTAATCTATATCTTTGGTTCCACCACTAGCTCCTAAAAGTGCATAATCACCTCACCACCTCATGAAACCAACCCTATAGTCAGTTAGTGCATACCCATCCCAAGGTATCCCAAGTGGTCTTAATACCCATATGTGCTCATATGCCCAATAGTGGAGCATGAAGCCAATGTTGATCTCATATCATCTCTACACTTTGAAGGCCCAAATCTCTCTATATATCTATACCAGTAACATTGGGGCCTATCCAAACATTATCCTCCCTAGAAGCATCTCTTTTAGCACTACTAATAGCAAACATGGAAACTAGCCACTACTTGAATCTGACATAGTGAAATAGGATATACCCATCATCATCATGGTCAAAAGACATCTATCCTATGAGGCCCTCTAGTATAAGGGTCCATATCATACTCTAGTAGTATGGTACTTGGCCTAGGTTTAGTCAACTCCATTGATCATATCCATGAATTAATCATGCTCATCACTCTCAATGTGGTATATCATATCCCCCCAAATCAAAAGTTAGGTAATCTTGTGGATGTCCTCTTGAAGTATCAACATCTCCCCAATCAAAAATAAGAAATTATTTATGACAAGATCTCATATCTCGATGAGTGCCATAATCATCACTGTGTCTCATGGTGGGTGTTGGTAATGCCTCATGGCCCCTAGGCAAACTTATTCCATTTGTCTCCACTTGGAATATGTCATCCCATCTCAAACCTCCATGAATATCTTAGGGACTTAGTCCCTCATTTGGATCTGAATGTGGGCCTACAAGATAAACACATTAGTGTTAACCTCTAATACTCAGCACAAACTTTCAATCCTTCTACCTACTTTAACCTCCAACTTCTTCCTATTCTAAACTCTTTCACCTTTCAAACTAATATAGACTTAACTTCAACACCCTTTTACTCCCAACCCCAACACCTCCCCTTCACCTAGCACAAACCTAAAAATACTTCTCAAAACACTTTTCCACTTCCTAAACATTTAAACACTTCTACATAATTTAAATCTACTTAATTATATTAAAAACTTTCCTCTCTTACCATTTTACCCTATTTTTTACCTTTTACTTTTCAACTATTGATTATTCATAGAACCTTTGATGGTCCTTAGGCCCCTTTTCTCCCTGGGGTCAACCGTTGATGGTTGGGTTGAACCATCAATGGTCACTATGTGTGACCATCGGTGGTGGAACCCTACCACCTAGACATTCCTAAAAATCACTCAAATTAACTCTTCACCACAAAATTACCCTTTTTTATTCACCTAATACCCATTTTAACCTACCCCCAACCCACCAATTTCATTTTTTACTAACATTTTTCACAATTTTATCAAACCCTAGATTTAAGGCATCATGATCCAAAGTCATTTTGAAAATCTACTATTTATCCCTTACCCTACTACCAATTTCCTATATACCCTCCAATTCCAACTCTAAAATTTCACCTAATCTATAAATTCTAATGCAAACCCTACCTCATTACATGATCAGTGGCATGGCTAAGTCCCTCACACCACATGCTCACATCCTCATCCTCACTGCATCTAACATATAATCAGCCAATTAGCTACCTCCACTTAAGCATGGTCCCCACTTCAAATCTGATAAATGCTAAACTCACCCAATCATTAGACAACACTCAATAAAGTCAACAATGGTAGAAGTAAAATCCCTTTCTACTTATATCTTGTGTATTTTTAGGGTCTCCTTGATCATCAATAGTCAAGGTGATCATTGATAGTTGACCCTAAAGGCCACCCTAACCATCAATAATTATGGTCCTTCATCTTATTCCAACTTTTTCAACCATGACCCCTCCTCGTCAAAAAACTCCTTGTTAGAACTACATTTGGCATGAAGTTCTTTTTAGATAATTTGTCCATATAACTATGTAGGTAGCATCCACTCACCTAATACAGTTGGAGTCATCTTAGCCACCCCTCACCCAACACCTATTATGCCATGTATACCTTTATATTGGTTTTTTGTACTAGATATTTTCACATATTGTGTGATTACTTTGTGTGTTTCATTGAAGGTATTCACCACTATGTCCAAGTTGCCCATTTTGAACTTTACACTACCTCATGGATAACCTAACCAATTATGTTGTTTAATGAAAGCAATTCCTAACCTAGATACCCACTACCAACACTGACCTTTTCTAGATTGCTTGATATGCATAACTTTATCAGCTATGATCAACATTATATACCAATTACCCTCTCTTGTCCCTCTATATCCTACTCTTATTTTAAAACATTGGCAATTTTAGTCTTTGGATGATCTTGACTATCACTCTTAGTCACATTTTGTGCATAGGTTCATGTCTCAAATGCCCTAAAATTTTTATATCACACACCTTATGAACACCTTTATCCCATTTATCAAACCTTGACCCAAATTCATTTTCACCTCAATCATCTCCTAATTTGCACAAGAATACCTCTTCCCATACTCGAGGTAATGAGACCAAGACCTTGACTAGCCTCCTTTTTTTGTTCTATATCTTTCTCAAAGATATACAACAAAAAGGGGAAAAATTTAGACATCTAAAAAATTCACATGAGAGTTTTCAATGTCACACTACTTTAGACCCTTGTGTGACTTTGCATCGAGTAGACCACCTAATCCATTAATTATTATTTACAACTCAATACCCCCCAACCTAACACATCATTTAATTCACCCTCTTTCTACCAATACTCCTTTATCCCCTCGACCATCAACCATTAACTTAACCATAGATGGTTAGGTCCCCAAATCTTATTTTAAAACTTTTAAGCATTACCAGCTCTTATGCGAGATTAGTAACTCTTTAAATGGCAATTTACCTTTAAAGCAAGATTTTAAGATGATGAGGATTGGAAAATTTATCCTTCATCAAATTAATAATTTTCCCCATTCTCATTTATCAACTTCTTCTTATAAAAAGAGAGGAGAAGGAAGTGAAAAGGGATCCACAATCAAGTACTTTGAATTCAAGTTCTCTTTTAGTTATCCAATGTCCTTTTAGGTATCCAATAGTATCATTAGTGACCTGAAGCTCTATCAAAATTCCTTTAGGATCCCTTCACCGAGAGTTAGGTATATTAAACGTATTTTCTTTACTCTATCCTATTTCTAATCTCTTTATCTTATCAAATTTACTAGTACCATATTCCCACCTTCCATCCTTATAACCAAATCACTACTTGACCAGAATTTTAATTAGTACTCTCTATTCTGATCATCCCCCAAATTGACATAGGTAACCACTAATGGTCACCAAACTATCGATGATCAAACCCAAATAATCTATAGTCATCGCTAACCACTAATGATCATCCCTAACTTCTAAAAGTTTCCCTAATCATTGATGGTTCACTATGGCATACATTTCTAGAAAACCATTCTCACCAATTTATCCCTAATCAAACCCCATTTTTTATGTTTCTCTCTTATCATAGGACCCTTTCTAATTTTATAAACCAGACCTTGACCATCCTAACATAAAAATTTAATCATTTTCTCTATAAAATAATTTATCATTTCTTTTGTTACATATATTTATTTTCTTATCATTAAATTCAAGTACCTTCTTTTATCATTTTAGACTTGATTGTTTAAAAAATTGGATTGATAGCCTCCTAGAAAGCATTACGCTTCTTGGATCTAGATCACACTAGGTAATCCACTCAACCAACCATCTAACAACCCCCTTTC
Source organism: Torreya grandis (assembly GCA_037957365.1). NCBI lineage: Eukaryota > Viridiplantae > Streptophyta > Pinopsida > Cupressales > Taxaceae > Torreya > Torreya grandis. The sequence continues at coordinate 593,099 of JARHVA010000459.1, forward strand.
TAGTGTTTTTTTTGATTCATAGGTTATTCCTTCCTATCTAAAGAGGAGTTCCCACATTTATTTGGATTCACGTGTGCATTCTACAAAGTATTCTTCTACACACCCTATTACTATCTTTCTTTTATTTAATTCAAAAATTACCCTAGTTATAATCTCTCTATCTTATAAAAGTTACCAGTACCCTATTCCCACCTTCTAACCTTATAACCAAATCACTACTTAAACAAATTTATAATTATGACTTTCTATTATGATCATCCCACAGATTGACATAGGTAACTATTGATGGTCACCAAACCACTGATGGTCAAACCCAACCATATATGATTACCCAACCATCAACATTCATCCATAAAAATTGATGGTTCCCCTAACCACCGATGGTTCATTATGGCATACATTTCCAACAAATAATTTTCACCCATTTATTCCTATTCAAACCCCATTTTTATGTTTCCCTCTGATCACAAGATTGTTTCTAATTTTCTAAACTAGACCCTGACCATCCTAACATCAAAATTTAATCATTTTATTTATAAATAAATTTATCATTTCCTTTATTACATATATTTATTTTCTTATCATTAAATGCAAATACCTTATTTTATCATTTTAGACTTAATTTTCATAAAAAGTGGATTGACAACCTCCTAGAAAGCATTATGCTTCTTGGATCTAACTCATGCTAGGCAATCCACTCAACCAACCATCTAAAAATCCCCCTTATAGTGTTTATTCTAATTCATGGGTTATTCCTTCCAATATAAAGAGGATATCCAACATTCATTTGGATTCACGTGGACATTATATTAGGTATTCTTCTATACACCCTATTACTAGCTTTCTTTTATTTGCTTTCAAAATTAAGAAATGAAGAAAATAAACTAAAACAAATATAATAGATTAAAAACATGTTATGATACATACTAAAATCACACTTTTTTGAAGCAAGTGATGAGATATGAAATTAAGGATATTAAAATCCATATTTATGTTCAATAGGGAAATCAATTCAAAATATGAACAAGTTATAGCTCTTTGTAATAAATCAGCAAATGTCAATTTACCAAATATTTCAAGTCATTAGTAACATCCCCAATAAAGTGTTGCATATTTGATAGCCTAAAGTAGTAAGGCACACTTAAATAACTTCATACTTCAAACATATGACAATATGGATAAACATTATCTAAAAATATGTAGTTAAATTTAATACATCAAATATTCCAATACAAAGAACTCATGAACCTAAACTTATACAACTCTTTGTAATATTCCATGATAACACGAGTGATAAAGATTGTCCCCAATAATGATGCCAATAAAGTGGTGGTTCCTAGTTTTATAACTCTTGTACTCAACCTTGCACACTTGGGTAGTATGGAAAACAAAGATAAAAAATCCACAAATATATCATGATATCCATGAAAGGGTTTAGAACCAGGATGGACTAAGTGCAAACAATGACTAGAAGACACCAATAGAGGGTATGGTTAGCTCCTTGATACTTTTGGCTCTACCTAAACCAAGGTAATAGGACCTAAAGGGTAGATTTCTCACATGGAGGGATACTAAAATTCAATCTCCATGGAGATTATTGGTGCATAAGCAACACAAATCTGACCAAGATATAACCAAACTTTCTCACTCCACTCGGTAAGAGTTGTCACATAGAATGCAAAACTTCTCTAGGCCAAACACAAGCTACTAAAGGTAGATGTAAATCTTATTGTAACCTTCATTTATAAATAATTTTTCAATAAGTTAGGGCTAAATGAAAGACTGCAATGCTAAACTTTAAATAGCAAAACATAGACACATTTTAGATATGTAGTATTTAAGCATCTTTAGGCACATAACACTTAGAATATGAAATAGGGGTGTATATTTTGCAAGGTAGGATAGGGTAGGATGAGTTAGGTAAATTTAAAGAGTGGTATGGTGGTGTGGTTTTTTTCAAATAGTAGTATCTCCTCTAACAAAAAATGAGATCATTAATTTGCAAAGATGTTGAAAGACTGAAATACAAGCTAAATAAACTAGAAGGAATGAGTTGTATCCATTGGTGCTAATACAATGAAAATATTTAAATGATTCTTGAAACCCTAAAACATACACTAAAATTAGAATTTCAAATACTTTCTCCTATCAAATCTATAAAACCAATGTGTCATTAAAATGTTATCAACAATATATCCCCAAATCATGGTGCATATAGTAATTTACAACTTAGATATATTCCGAAAATAACTTCCACCATTAATAAGCATAAAAATAAATACCCACTAAGCAAATATTGAAGAATATTTCATTAAATTTCATTGGTAAAATACAACAAAAAATCATAGATATTTTTTATTAACTTGAAAACAAATCTTACATACATCATTGTTTCAAAATGATACCATGGGTAAAAGCATGGTGAGTTTTCTCTTTTAATATGGGAGATATATACAATGCTCTCAGATATTTATAATGGCTATACAACTACAACCACCTTAGCAAGAGAGACAAAATACACACACAACAAGGATCCCAAAATTTGATAGATTTTAAGAACTAGAAATAATAAAAACCAACAACTTTGAAAAGAGGACAAGTCCCCTTGTTATACAACTCTTTCACTCAAAATATTATAGGAATATGCTTCAACGAGAAGAATCCATTGATCAAACCTGGAAGCTCCTAATCTATAATAAAATCATTATGGTAACTACCTATCCTTACAATGATGAATATTTTGAGAAAATCATTGATTGTTTTGGATATAAATATGCTACACTTGGGCTTGAGGAATAATGTTCTCTTGGGAACAAAAAAAACTCCTTGTCTTCATGTTCAACTACTGGGCCATGCTCTCTCATTAATCATTTAATAAACTAGAAACTTCTAGACAACTTCCCATTACCTTGTGATGATTGCATTAGAATAGTCCAACTATGATATAAGTAAATAAGGATCTACGACCATTTGGGAAATATGCTTGAAATGGTCCACCTTGGTCTCATAAACCCTACAAGATATTTTTATTCTAATGAGGTATTCAACACAAGAAAAATATTAAAAATAGTAATACTTATCTTTGCTTTACCTTTTTGCCTTAATACCAAACTTTCTTATGCCTTCACATTTCTATTTTTCCTTTGACCTTTTTAAGGTTTCTACCAAACTTTATATTGCTTAAGTTCATAATTTTACCCCTTTTAAAATGTTAGATTCATCATCTGACCCTCTACATGAATTATATTAATAGGGTGGATCTCTTCTATTTAAAATTTTGTGCTTTGAATTATTTTAGATTTTACTTAGACAAGTCATACATTTTAGAATGAGCATAAATTCTAATCTGGCCTCTTAAATTCTTATGTGGCCTTTGCTTTCATTTTAAACTTTGTTTCTCCCCTTTTCAACCATCTCTCCTTTGATTGCATGTTGACTGGCAGGTGGTAGACATTAGCTTGAATTGAAGGCTCCAAGCACAAAGTGTTTAAACAAAAAATTTGAACAAAACATCTGATGACCAAATCCTTTAAAGCAAGGTTAACTTAGAACAAAATGTTTGACCAAAGATTTTGAACAAAATGTTTGACTTGCAAGAAGTCTAACTTACATAAATTATGACTTTTAAAAAGTCTAATTTTACACAAAGTCTGACTTACACAAAGTTTGAATTGCACAAAGTCTAATTTGAAAAAAGTCTTATTTTACATAAATCCTAAATTTGAAAATTTTCCAAAAAATTGAACTTGAGAATTTTTGAAAAAAAACTTAAGACTTTTTTTCAAAAAAACTTAAGAATTTAAAAAGTCAAAATTGCATTTTTTGTAACTTGTTTTTTATCCATATATTCATGCAGACCTTTTCACCCCAACTGTAAATATCACTAATGAAAATTTTCATTTAACCTAAGAAATTCTACCTCTTCAAATCCTTTTATAAGATGGAAAATATCATACTTATCATTAATTGATCTTCCCAACTTGATTTTTATCATAGACCCTTTAATCTTATTAAAACATGAAAACATTAAGCATTATTTGGAACTAGGATTACACATGGTTTTCACAAGGCAAAATATATATTTTAAACTTGGGTGAACACTTTCAAATAAGAGGTAAAATTTAGATATTCATTCACTAATATTTGGAAAAGGGCACAAATTGCTTAGTGCAATTTTGGGCACTAACATACTCATCCTCCTAAACATGATCAAACTCCACATCCTTTTGAGGTTATGCCATATGCCTTAATATATATGTTTTTTTATTTCTTTAATGGAATTATTAAAATACTCACCTAGACTCTTTTTTTAAACCAATTTGTGTTATTCTTCTAGACAAAGGCCTGGCTCAAGATTCTTGATATTATTAAATGTAAATGGGCTATATGTAAAAGTAAAAATTTAAATAATTGTCAATCCCATTATTTAAATAATAAATATTATATGACATAATAGAGGCTATGCATAGAAAAAAATCTATGTGAATAATTGAAAAGGATATGAGATTACAAAAATAAAATAGAAAGAGGTGTTTGGAATGAAGAAATAAGGTATCCCACCATACATTAAATGTTTAAAATAATTAACTCTTCTCCTTTTATAATACATAAATGTATCAAAAAATTAAATAAATAATAGAGATGTTATTGTATACATCCAATTCTTATCACTATCATCTTAAAATTTCAAGCCTAAATGACTTCTTGTAATAACGCATAAATTAGACCAGAACCACTGAAATGCTATGATGTATCTGCACACATCATGTGTAATTCTTGATTCATGTCAATATGTCACTAATAGGGGTAATACCTTGTACACAATTTTTACCTTCTTTTAATTCATTTCTAGTAAAATTGTGACCTATAAAATTGACATTTAAAAAAATAGTGCATGGTAATTAATCAAATTCTAAGAATTGTAAAAATACTAATCAAAATCACTTGACTAATTAAATCCAATTAAATTCTTAAGTGAAGAATCCACATTGAATTAGCTAATATCTAGTTTTAGAAAATGGAAATTCAACAAAAAGTGAAATCATCATGACATAAGAAGTCAAAAAGTTAAAATGCAAGCCATGCCTAATCAATGCAACAAATATTTGATTTATGCAAACCATGCCTATTAATTGCTCCATTATTCCAAATATTAATTGCAATATTTTTTGAAATTTGTCTTTAAAACTAAATTGATTTTGGACCATATATCTTGATCTCAAGATAGAAATTCCATATCATTCCATTCAATCTATAAATATAACAACCATGACCATTTCTAATTAATTTTCTTATGTGCAAAGAATTAATGTCAACATATTGCTAAGACTCTTCACCATTATTCATCAAAATTGAAAAAATCCATAGTAGACAAGGGGATATGTTGTAGGATTAAATACATGCATTGATAAAGACTCATATATCCATAAACCAATCAAGCATTCACCTACCAATTTCTATTAGGAGTCCTTAAGGAAGGTGAATGTATTGTTCATCTTTATGTATTGATTTCTTTACTTTAATGATTATAACTCACCTTAGGGAGAAATATTTAAGTGTTATATTTCATGATTTAATTTTTATTTGCATACTATCATAGAAAATAACCCATATTATAATATTATTCTACATAATGGTATGCCCAATGGGACCATGCATCTAATGAACCTCCTTTAGACCTCTTTAAGTCTTCTAGTTAAATAATCAAACTAGCTTTTGGTTTTGATTTGATCTTTTTCCTTCTAATTTTATCATACTTATGATTTTAACAATTGGTAAGGTCGACTTCTAAAATTATGAAGTTTCCCTATGTTTCATTGAAGTCACCCTATAAAATGATGAGGTCACTCTATGGGCTAGTGAGATAATTTGTGTAATTGGTGGTATCATTTTATATTACTATTTGTTCTCTATGTGTTTTATAATAAATAACAATTTTTTGAATAAAATAGCAAATTTAACCTATACTTTTATGAGGTCATGATCTAATAAGTGAAGTTACATTCTTAGATTTCCATGAAAATAGTGAATTTACCCTATGTTTCAGTAAACTTTCAAAACAAATACCAAAATTATTCAAGGTAAAATTCATGTATTCTATGTTTTATTTAAAATCAATGAACTTATTTATTAATCATAAAGGTAGAAATAATAATAGATGAAGTTTCCAAAATTGTGTTTCTTGTTTCTTGTAGAACAACAAAGTCAACCTGTAATTAGTAACGTCACTCTACTAAATGATGAAGTAGCCCTATGACAAATTTATTAAGATTTTAAAAGTTTTAAAATTAACTTTTTTGGCTAAGTAAAACCTTTGTTTGAAAATTTAACCCTATATTATACAAGTTTTACTATCTATTTAAGTTGTTTTTCACTTTTAAAACTAACCTACAAAGGTAAATTTCATCCACATTTGAAATTTAGTGCTTAAAAAGAATAGATCATTGTTGCCTTTATGATCTTAAGAGAATTTAGTTTTTGTATTTTCTTAGGGTTAGTTATATTTCATTTTTGTAAGTAAATCATTGTGTTTATGCTCTCCTCTTTCCTCCCTTAGGGTCCCTAGGTGACCAAAATCACATTGGTTTAATTTTTTGTGTGCCTTACCCAAATAATATGTTTTTATTGTATGTTCTTCTCTTTCCCATTTATGGGTCCTAAGAATCAAAAGGAAAAACACATTTTTCCTTTCATTTTATTTCAATCTTGTGGGATGGATTTCATCACCTTCCCACTAATATTTAGGGTTATGCTAACTTAGGAAGTGACATCCTAGCATTATACCAACCCTATTTATCTAGTGGGGTATACAAAGAAGCAATTCCAATGGTATCTTAGCTAATATGCACTTCAAAGCCTAGTTGTACTCGTAACACTTCATTGAGACCCAATCAACTAAAATGGTCATAAAGGGACTAGAACCTTTGACAAATGGCACATAATACATTTTATCCAATTGATGGATTATTATAAAGTGCCCACATACCAAAATATATATTGGTACCATTTAGTTTGCAATCAAAAACTTAGCGAAGAAATCCAATTTGTCATGGACAAATATTTGATACAAGGTTACAAAGTTTGATAACCCCTAAAGATTGAATTTTACATATGAACATTTGAGAGAAGGGGTGACTAAAAAACCTACCAATAATGTATAATAATTAATTTGTTTTAATGAACCTTAAATTTTATCCTCTCAAAATCAATTATATCAAAAGGATTCAATGACTATCTTGTAACCCATGTAATTTTCCATGTGATTACTTGGAGTGTTTTTTATTAAAACTCATTTTGTGTTCACAAACTTATTTTAAAATATGTACAATAATTTGTAAGACTAAACTAGTTAAAACACATTTCCACCTATTTACATATTGAGGTGTTACACTATCTACATTTTCTAAACCAACCTTGGTCATTTGTATAGTGTTTTCTTACCACTTCAAATAATAATCTATTGGGCCCCCTTTTCTACCAACTACATGGACCATCATAACTCAATATATCAAAATGTGAGGCAATCATTTGTTTTATTGATCCCTTTTATACATTTGGAGTTAGCTAGAGGAATCTTTGAGGATCATGCATTAGTTGGTAGGTAATTATGTTTGCCAACCTTCGAAGGGCATCCCTATAGGAACTTGTACATGGTATCTCGAGAAGTTTTAGTGTCAAAAGAGTGGATTAGGTGAGATAGTGACCCCCCAAAAAATCTTAGAATATGATGTGTGCTCATCCAACCTAGGTAGCTTAGTGGATCTAGTAGACTCATGACTCCCAGTGATAACTAATCACTTAGCACACACCCATATGCAATGGTAAGGAGATGCCTAGTTTTTTATAAAAAAAAAACTTATTTTTAAATATTAATATATCAAAGCTTTGATGAAACAGAGAGCCAACATTAGAATTTTTTAATCTACATAAAATAGGTTAGGTATTCAAAATATATATCCTAAGTTTTCCTATGAGCTACTAGGTGTGAGTAGTGTTAGTGAAGAACATATTATCTACTTTTATATCTTGAACTTTGTATGTTGAATTATGAAGTTAATGAATAATGTTGTTGAAGCACTAGAGTGCTAGTTCTTGCATTATAGTCTATGTAGTGTTATGTTTATGACTTAGTATATATGAAAAATGATAGTTTATTTACTTTGAATGTATTGTGGTATGAAGTTTTGTCCCTAGTTTCTAATAGCATTTTTGTGCTATATAGTGACTTTGGCCTACCTATATAATAGTTGTTATAGGGTTACAAAGTTTGATAGCCCCTAAATATTTCCTTTTATATATGAATATTTGAGAGAAGGGGGGACTAAATAACCTATCATTAATGTATAATAATTAATTTATTTTAATGAACCTTAAATTTTATCCTCTCAAAATCAATTATATCAAAAATATTCAATGACTATCTTGTAACCCATGTAATTTTCCATGTGATTGCTTGGAGTGTTTTTTTTGAAAACTCATTTTGTGTTCACAAACTTATTTTAAAATATTTACACTAATATTTAATACTAAACTAGTTAAAACACATTGACACCTATTTACACATTGAGGTGTTACACTATCTACATTTTCTAAATTAACCTTGGTCATTTGCATAGTGTTTTCTTATCATTTCAAATAATAGTCTATTGGGCCCTCTTTTCTACCAACTACATGGACCATGATAACTCAACCTATCATAGTGTGAGTCAATCATTGCTTTGATTGATCCCTTTTGTAGATTTGGAGCTATCTAGAGGAATATTCAAATAGCATGCATTAGTTGGTAGGCAATTTTGTACTTCCAACCTTCAAAAGACATCCCTACAAGAACTTGTATGTAGTAGCTCAAGTGTGAGTGTCAAAAGAATAGAGCAGGTGAGATAGAGAAACCCATAAAAAAGCTTAGCATATGATGTGTGTTCATCTAACCTAGGTATTATATTAGATCTAGTAGACTCATGACTCCTAGTGATAACTAATCACTTGGCACACACCCATCTGGCCAGGTAAGGAGATGCCTAGTTGCTTATAAAAAAAGGTGTATTTTTAAAGAAGAGAAGAGAGGTGATTAACATAGAAAAGCTATGATGAAATGGAGAGCCAACATTATCATTTTTTAACCTACATAAAATAGGTTAGGTATTTAGAATGTATAGCCTAAGTTTTCTTGTGAGTTGTTGGGCATGAGTAGTGTTAGTGAAGAGAATATGCTCTACTTTTATATCTTGAACTTTATATGTTGAATTATGAAGTTAATGAAAAATGTTGTTGAAGCACTAAAGTGTTGGTTCTTGCATTATAATCTATGTAGTATTATGTTTATGACTTAGTCTATATGAGTAATGATATTGTTTATTTACTTTGAATGTATTGTGGTATAAATGTTTGGCCCTAGTCACTAATAGCATTTTTGTGCCATATAGTGACTTTGGCATACCTATATAATAACCTAAGTGTTGGAACCTAAATGTGTCAAGACTCTAATACCTATGCCTAAATTTATACCCTAGGGATGAGAACTTGAACTCAAGCCATTTCCATGACTCAGCTAAGCACTTAAATGATTTTTAACTCACTATTCAATGGCTTACACCATGAAGAGCCCTATCTAGCATATATGAACTTACACATAGGATTTTTTCCTTGAGAATGCTCAAGCCTATTGAACTTCCCTAGATTAGCATAACATTTATAGAGTATTTGAGCTCATCCTACCAATGAATAATTCCCTTTGAACCCAAATTTATGCCGTGTTTAAACTATCCCAACATAGGCTTGATCCCTTCACTATTTCACTTTAGGTGAGAGCACAAGGCTTGTACCTTATGTGAAACTAATGCCAACAAAGTAGTGTGTTAAATATTATACACTAGACCTTATTATTGTCATGCCTAGCTATACCAAGCATATAACTAACTTGTCTTGAATATTTTAGTCATATAAAATGTAAAATTTGGTTACTTGAGTATTGCTAAATACACTTAATCCATAGGTCCTACTTGTTTACACAACCCTTTTGGATTTTATTTCACTAATTCCTAATCATCTATAGCATTCTAGACTTAACCCTTATATACCTAGGTATCTCTTTCAACCCTAGATCCATCTTCCCACCTCTCATTCCCTCTAGACAATAGTTCCCAACTTATAAATGAGTGTTGAAACCCAAGGTTTCCTATCTTTGGCACTATTGTCAAAGTTCAAAATTGGTCATAATAGTCATATTTTCCTAAATCCTTATCCTAATTCATGTCAGCCTAAAATAAATTCTTTCAATCCATGATTATTAATTTCCATTAAAAATACCATTTAAATTCCATTTAGAAGGGTTGGCACTCATTTACAAGAGAGAATCAAGAATACAAGCAACTAAATTCAGGCACTTTTACCTATTCTCTACATACAAACTTCTAATATTATGCCAAGCTTATTCAAACCCTTACACCAGTCCATAGTCATTCCAAATACACCCAGTTTTTAATCTAGTTACATTTTCACACATAATTTCACCAAGCACTTCAATGGGAGAGCTACATTATCTTAATCTCTCCTTAGAGTATTAGAATGTAGGTAGTGTGACCATACATGGGGTGTGAAGTGCATCTGGTTTATCCTTTACACACTAACCCATTCTCTCTCTTTCCTAACGTTCTATTAAAGTTCAATCCCAAAGAGATCCTAAGGCTTTGAAGATTAAAACAAATGCATAATGAGATTCATATACTTTTGGGCTTTGATATTTCACTGATAGGGTAACCCAAACCTACTGAGTAGAACCTAAAAAACTTATATAACCTAGACAATAGCATTGGAAAAGGACTATAACACAAAATATCAAGGTGTCCCACATTTGATAATCCTATCCAATCTAGAAACAAACTCCATGATCCTATTTGTGATAGTCTCCCAAGCTTGCACAAACATTTCTATATCCTACATCATCCATCTCAGTCAGTTTCCAATTAAGTTTGATTTTCCCTCTATTATTACTATTTTTAAAAAAGATAAAAATACAATCTATTTATACAAATTAGTGGCTTAATTATTGCACATTATTTACTAATGTATACTCCTTATATCTATTTATTTAATTAGGAATAAAACTCCATTAGTTTTTAATACAACAAAACATTTGGTGAACTTGACTTACTTTAAATTTTGTATAAAAACCCTAGAAACCCTAAGGTGAATTCTTAGCCAATTTTTCCCATTAATTTATGAATTTTTTGTTGAATATTAAAATCATAAATTCCTTTCAAATTTTAAAATTTTTTAGTAAATTTTGAAATAAATTTATTTCAAACCCTAGTTGCGTCAACTAGCTCCCAATAATTTTTCAGTCATTTATTTAAATTTTTAGTTGCATATTAAAATTTAAAAAAATCACTTCAAATGTCAAAAATTTATAGTAATTTCAAAAAAAAAATCTTTTTCCCAAAACCCTAGTTACATCTACTAGGTCCTATTAAATCAAACATTATCCCATAAATTTTTGATTTTTTACTTGCATACTTAACTTAGAAATTCAATTTAAAAATAAAAAATTCATAGTATTTTGCAAAAATATCACTATTAAATCCATATTTTCATGTACTAGCACCTATATACTTCTTGAGATATCACCTTACATCCATAATCAAATTGCAAAAATGATGCTCATTTATTTACAAACTTTTCTTACATTTCTTGTAAATAATAAATAAACCATAATGGTCCCTATCATGTACATGAATGATGAAGTCTATCATATGTTAGTAAAAAGCTTCATCCTTTTCATTTCATATTTATGTTTAATTATATGGGATTATATTACAAACTTCATTACAAAAAATGCACAAGAGTTTAAAATTATTTATACATATTCTCTTTTGCTCATATGGAATAATTACTAAATCCATTTTTCTAAATGCATTCAAAATATTATGTTGCATGTCAAAAATTTATATGCCTTTATGCAAAATTTAATGTTATCTATCCTTTACTTTTTATTCCTCATGTGGAAAAATTTTCAAGCTTATCATGCTAAACACATTGGAAATTTCATATCACATATCAAAGTTCTAGATGTGTTTGCGCATAATGTCATTCTCTTTATTACATACTTTCTCTCTCATGAGGAAAATTTTTCAAGACTATCTTGCAAAACATATTAGAAATTTCATGATTAAAGTCAAATTTTTGTATGCATTAATGCAAAATTCCATGTTGTTTATCCCTTGTTTGCTATATATCATGTGGAATGTTCTTTATAAACATATTTCTATACATGGTTTCTACTTAGATGTATCTAACTCTTTGGCTAATTTTAAGTATACCCCTATCACTACTAGACACAATCAAACACTAATGGTTATATCTATCCCTCCTCTCTTCAAATTGGGTTCATCTAGATTTTATCTTGCACCTAATACTAACTCTATGCTTATAGTAGATTATGTGATACATGCTACCACCCAAGTTTATGAAGATAAACAAGTTGATTACACCCATGGTTATAGATTTATCACTCAGGTTGGCACCCCTTTTGATCTAGTTTCAGCTCCTCCACCTATTATAGATCTTCTTATAATCCAAATTTAGCCACAATCAAGACCTTCATCTCCAACACAAAGAGTTCATACACCTACACAGCTTTAGGATTCTCGATAGCTTTCAGCTACCATATTCACAACTAGGGTAGTCTCATTGAGATCTCATGCATCTACACATATTCAAAGATCTTCTCCTACTTTTAGATGGGTCCATAAGAGCCTTATATTTATATCTATTTCTTAGAGTTATAGAGGATCCCCATAAACTATTTCTACTTCAAAGATTTTAGAACATATACATCTTTTAGAGTCATAGTCTCAACATTTCCATCATGCTTCATGATCACACATGATTCGACTCACCAATATATAAACATCAATATATGATTAACAACTACTAAAAACTGCATATAAATGACCAAGCATGATCATGTGACCATTAGTACTTTATTGCCAGTCATTTATCACATGACCAAATTGATGACTAAACCATTTTTAGTCATTATTGGTTGTTTTGATTGATCAATTTGGTAGTATATTTAGTCATTAATTTAGTTAGTGATTGTTGTTAATTGGTCATTTATTTAGTTATAGTAATCATTTATTAAGTCATTGTAATAATTAATTGCTGTCAATTGGTAGTATATTTAATTATTTTTATTCATTGATTTCCATCCATTGGTAGTATATTTAGTCATTTATATTTATTGATTTCCATCAATTGGTAGTAAATTTAGTCATTTTAATCATTATTTTATCATTCACTCCTACATGTTGGTTGTCCCATCCAAATTTGTTTATATTTATGCTCACCTCAAATGACTTAGAGTTTGTTAAAATGTAGCTAATATATGATACTTGACTAGTTACCCTGTGCAGCAATGTTACAACACTACTAACTCATCTTGTAAAACACAATTCATTTCCATCTTTATATATATTTTGACCAAAATTATTATAATATATATATATATATATATATATATATATATATATATGTATGTATGTATGTATGTATGTATATCCCAAAAATATATATTACCATTTGAAACCTGAATACATATTATAAATAAATAAATAAATATAAATTAAATAAATAAATACATATAATAATAAATACATACATATAATAAACTAATAGAAAATAATAATAATTAATTAAAAATATATATAAAAAATAAATAACAAAATATTAAAAAAAATAAGATGGGGGAAGAAGAGCTCGGCCAATTGACTGCCCCACCCCAGCAGATTCAAGAAAGGGCCATGGCCAACGCCAAGGCTGCAGGCCTGGGTCGGCCCATGGACCCTGCAAATTTTTTTTATTAAAGAAAAAAATATAAAATAAAATCCTTAAATTCATTTTTTATTAAATAAAAAATAAAAAAAATAATAAGTTTAAAAATAGAAAATTAAAAAAAATATATAAAACATTATGTTATAAATTTATTATGAACTTAGGTATTTTTATTTTAGATTATAGTATTTAAATATATATAGGGTTTTACATATATATAAATATTTGATTTTGATAACCATATGTGTGTGTGTGTGTGTGTGTGTGTGTGTGTGTGTGGATTTACTATAAAAAATAAAAGTAATAAAAATAAAATTTAAAGAAAGTAAGAAAATGCATTTACATTAATTTTATACATGCAATCAATATGATTTTCATATTAGAGTGAATTATTTTGAGCTTCCTCCATAGCTTGAACCTGCAAACCTATGAGAGAAAACAAAGTGAAAAATAATACAATTTTTATTTGGGTCATAAAGAAATTTATGGTTTTCTAAGAATACCTAGATCTTAAAGTTTAGATTAGTTCAATCATATGGCTCTCACCTATTCCTCCACTTCCAAGTGGGACCACTTGCAAATAGGAGGGAAAAAGACTTTTCACTTTAAAATTTAAATTTAAAGTTAATTAAATTTATTCTTGGTGGCTTACATGAAATTAATGAATTATTGTAATTTATCTTTATAAATTAATTATTTTCTATAAACTTGTAAAAGTTAATAATTAAGTATTTAAAACAAGGTTTAAATGTATTTTATCTAATTGTTTCATGGGTAACCCTCCTACACTAATCATTAAATAACATTATTTTATTTTATTCTTAGTGGTCAATAATATTTAATTATTAACGATAAATATATTTTTAGTTTTATGTTAAATTTGAAATTAATTATTATCAATTATTTTATTAAAGCTATTTTGGATTTAATTATTTGGAATTATTTATTTTATTTGGATGGATAAATTTTTATAAGTTAAAATAATTAACCGTCCTCATTGATTTTTATAAGGCATCTTTTAATTATTTGGTTTGAAATGATAATTATTAAATACTAATTAAATATTTTAATACACTTAAATTAATGCCACCTTAATAGTCAAATTCATACCATAATATAATTATTATTAATATTTTTAAACTAATGTAAATAATATTAAAGTATTTAGAAATAGCGATTATTAATTGCTTAGCATATCATTTATGAAATTGGGTTTTCAATGTCCAATTAATTTATTTGTTTAGTTAGCAAAATTTTAGTAGTAAAACAGAACCAATTTGACATAATGGCATATGGACTTAGTCTAGTTTTGTGTATAATATAGTATTAGTATTATAAATAATTAGATCTTTGCATCTATGAGCTACATCTCTAAACACCTTTTTAATTACCCACTTTAATATCATATTGTCTAATTTTTATTTATGTGACTAATTATTTAGTCAGTATTATTTGTTTGACTAATTATTTAGTTGTGTTTTTTACATGATGGACAAATTAGTAATTTATAGCTGTGTTGCATAAAATTATTAGAATCTAGTCATTTTTAGTTGTCGTGACAAAAAGTTTTAGTCACATAGTCATTTATTTGCCAAATTTTACTAGTGACTCTTTGATATATAACAACATGATAGGGAGTTTCCCATGAGACTCATCTATTAGTATCATTTATTCTCAGTATTACTTGTACATAGCTTCATTTTTATTGATTGTACATAGTTCCTTTTCAATTTCTTGTACATAGTCTGTCATGCTTGATTGTACATAGTTAAAATATTTCAAAATACAATATACAATATAACATTTTAAAAATCCAAAAATATTCAGATATAATAAAACACCAAAACATTTCTATTGTATGCATCATCCATACTTTACATTACTACTACTATGGTAGGACTTACATTTGTTGTTTCACTTGATCTTTTTTGAGTGTGTGTAGTGACATCTAGATCCTTGACTACTTCACTCTACCCATTGAGGGGACATCCTAATTTTACATTTGAGACACACATTGATATACATACCCACTAGGGGCATATTCTATATAAATACACCATATAGGCTATGCCATTCCTACACTACACACTCTAATTTATCATGTTGATGTACATTACTTACTACATTATATAGATTAATATATCGACATTTTACTAGTATCTAGCACTTATGTATCTATTTAGAATATATCTAGTCTTTTACTAAACATGTCTTGCATACTTTTAATCTTACTTTGATTAGTTAGATGTGATTCTATCTTTCTAGTTATTACATGCTTTCTCTTATTGCTTCATGTAGTTTGTTGGATTGCATTTTCAGTTCTTACTTGTCTCCTATGTGTGCCCTAGGACATTTTCCAATGTCCTTTGCTTCTATTATGTGTGTACTTATAGAAATCTTCCCATGTCCCTTACTTATACTCTTTTATGTGCCTATGTCCCTCATGCCAATTTTTCTTGTTTTTATTGTATGCATATGTGGCATTTGAACATGCCTTGTATGTTTTTTTTTTCTAATTTAAGTGACATGTGCCCATGTCCCTTATTTTCTTAACCCCTTAGCCACTCCTTTATGCTTATTTCTTCTTACTTCATGTTCTTGTTTGTTTTATTTATTTTTTAATTGTTACAATTCCATGATCCATATTATGCATTTTCCTTGATTTCTTGGATGCCATGATGGACATCATGCTCCATCCCTCTATCCCTCCAACTAACAAATAACATATAACATTTACATTTCTATTTCATTACATTAAACATGATTTTATATTATTATATCTATCTAGGCATACCCATGTTGATCTAACAATCTGTCAATACAAACATTGATATATCTAGAGATATCTTGTCAAATATCATTACTATATCATGTATCTATGCAACATAACACACTTGTAGGACTCATTCTTCTAAGGGATATCATTTCAAGTTTGATCATTCCTACCCTTTGAAGAGGGGGAAAAAATAGGGGTTTTATCATAGAGATAAAATATCCTAGTAGTCAAAATAGTAGTATTCAAATCACCCAATTCAAAATATAGAGGCCAAACTAGTCAAAATATAATAGAAAAATAGTGACAATTCTAAATCAACAACTAGTTTCATCATAGGAAAATAGCTCCAAAAATGGATAGCAATACCAAACACAAGGGTGTCCTAATTTTTGTGCTTTTGTACAAGAATAAAAACACCTAGGTTTTTTATCTATAGGCAAAAATTTTAGCTTAGATACAATTTTTGCACATCTAAATGAATAAGAATTAGTAGTTTTAGGACAAGTTTCTCAAGGAATCTAGATATAAGGGGTATCATGCACAACATGATGGCTCTCACTTCTAATTTTAGATTAGGAAATTAAAATAACTTCTAGATAAGAATACATGTTCTAACCACCAGTGATTGGGGGAAATGTGTGTGGTACATTGGTCTTCTTTTATTTCCATGTTCAGTTTATTATCCAAGCATTCTTAGTAGTTACATGCCTTACCCCATCTGCAAGTGGTTGGAGTATTTTTCAAGTTAAAATTTCATACAATTTTAACCTTTTAAGTACTTTATTTGGATTTGACATAAGCCTAGTGCATTAGTTTTAGAGTAGCTTTTATACAGGCCTAATCTCCATCTTTTAGAATGGCTAAGAGTGGCCTAGTTTATATCATACATTAAACTATCCACACCACATTATCATATTTTATAACATCCATGGAATCCATGATCCATCTCATAGGACATATATTTTATACTCATATCACTTCATAGCTTAACTCCACAAGGCAATGATGGAGCCAAAGGGATAGCCTTTGTATTATTGAGCCACCTATTTAGAGGGATTAGACATATAGTGAAAACATCAATTGAAACACACATGATTAATTATATTAACTTAGTGGGAAATGATGGAGCTAAAGGACTAGCCTTTATATTCTTGAGCCACTTATTTAGAGGGATTGGACATAGTCTAGACATCGATTAACATATGCATGATTTTTTAGCTTCACTTAGTGGAAATGATGGAACCAAAGGGATAGACTTTGTATTATTGATCCACCTATTCATAAGGACTAAACACATATTCAAAACATTTATTATCACATGCATTATCATCTACCTTCAGTTAGTGAGTGAAGATGGAGCCAAAGGGCCTACCTTTGCATTCTTGAGCCACTTTTCAGGGAATTGAGCACTCAACTCCATTTTTGATATAAGTTTTAGCACAACATCATACAACAAACTACAACATTACTCAGCCTTACTTGAGATCATAATATATTTATACGTGCACAATGTGCTCTCTATGCACTATTTAACATTACTCAGCATCACATAAGCTTCATGGGCTTCACCTTTGTAGGTAAGTTCATGTATGCTTTCTATTTTTTCCCTTTATCCTAGTATTTCACTTTGTTGTATCAATATAATAAGGGGGTGGGGGTAAATGTAGTGATATAAAATGTGAAATTTGGTTACTTTAGTATGGTTAAAGACACCTAATCTATAGGTCCTCCTACTTGCTTGCACAACCCTTTTAGGCTTTTCTTTCATTGATTCTCAGTCATCCATAGCCTTCTAAACTTAACCCTTATAAAATTAGGTATCTCTTTTAGGCCCAAATCCATCCCCCTAGGTCCCATTCCATTTAGACAATAACTGCCAACTTGGATAAGAGCATTGAAACCTAGGTTATCCTATTTTTGATGTTGTTGTCCAAGTGTAAAACTAGTCCTAATAATTATATTTTCTTGAATCATTATCCTAATTAATGTCAACCTAACATGAGTTTATTTAAAACAATATCATTAATTTCCATATAAAAATCTATTTATGAGGGTTGTCACTCATTTACAAGAGAGAAGCAAGAATACAAGAAAGTACATTCAAGCATTTTTCTCTATTCTATGCATACATCATTCTAATAGTATTCCAAGCTTATTTAACCCCTTACACTAGTCCCTAGTCATTCCAAGTACACCTAATTTCACATATAGTGGCATTTTCATACACAATTGGATGAAGCACTTTAATGTTAGAACTACATTAGCTTAATCCCTCCTCAAGGTATTGGTATGTAGGCAACGTGCCCACACATAGGGTGTGAAGTGCATCCAATGTATCCTTTACACATTAACCCCTTATCTCTCTTTCCCAAGTTGCCATTCAAGTTCAAGAACATAGATCTCCTAAGTTTTTCAAGATTAAAATTGACATATAGTGAGCTTCATATACTTTTAGGTTTTGATATTTCACTTACAAGGTAATTCAAACCTTTCAAGTAGAACCTAGAAAACTCAGATCACCTAGACAACATCACTTAAAAAAGACTATAACACCAAATATTAGGGTATCCCACTTTTGGCACTCCTATCTAATATATAAAATAACTCCAAGATATTATTTTTCATAGTCTCTCAAGCCTACATAGAAATTTCCAAACCCTACAACATCCATCTCAGTTAATTTCTAGCTAAGTTTGATTTTCTCTCTATTATTACTATTTTTAGAAAAGGTAAAAATAAAATATATTTACATAAATTAGTGGATTAATTATTGTATATTATTTAATGATTTACCCTTATTAGATATATTTATTTAATTAATAATAAAACTCCATTATTCTAAAAACAATAAAACAACTGTTAAATGTATGACCAAGCACAAAAGCTAATCTAGTGAATTTTTTTATAACATGTTGGTTCCATTACCATGACACATGTTAAATTTCATTTCTACAATAGTGAAATGGAATGATGCTATGACTATCACTTGATAATATCGAGCACTATCTAGAGTAAGTGGAATATAGTTTTTCATAGAAGCATCCTACATGCAAAGAATAGGAACTAAGAAAATGGATACAAGCCAACCTGTATGATGCTCTATATGAGGTGGTTTTTTATAAGTTACCTAAGTATGTGTACTAGTGGTTTTTTTCCTATACCACATCTATAATGAAAATCTACGATGAGTGCATCAAGTGGAAAACATAGTGCATAGAGAGGCTGGAGAGCTTGGATCAAGTCTGGATGCACATTATAAACAAGTTGTGGAATGGTGCATTGAATAACTATGTTTTAGAATTCATGGTGTTGACCTTCTCATGATTGAAATAAGTAGAGTATGAGTTTATTTACAAGTCAAGGGGTGCATTCATAAAATTACTTAGCACTAAATTGAAGAATTTTTTTTATGGATTATAGTATGGAAATTATAAGAATGGAGAGATAAAGTCCATGCACATATGAGAAAGTGCAAAAGGTGAGAAGAGGAAGTGCAGGTGAGGTATGATGGAAGAGGACTAGTAACCTAAAACCCAAGAGATATGGAGGTTTAACTATAGTGAGTAAAGGTATAGGCTGATGGAGGATATAGAACTTAGAAGTATTAAGAGGACCCATAGCAAATGGGAAGGGCATGGGGAAGTATCCCTTGAATTTCAATAGTGTCAAGAGAGAGAGAGGAAGAAATAAGAGACTAGGTTTAATAGTTGGGTGTAGGATGAAGTGGGTTATTACAATATGTGGTGACTGAGGACATGATAGAAGCACCTACCCCCTTTAAACTTGAAGCACAAACTCATGTGCTAGTTTTTCCATCAAAATATAGAATAATGGTAATTAACCTTGTTATCAATGTGTACTTTGATAGAATTCAAGATTTGGATCAAGATTTTATGATTGATAAAGTGATTGTCTATGAGTAATTGAGTGAAGACATAGTGAATCCAAAAAACACCAACCTAGGAACCATGAACATAGGTACAAGCATTCCTATGTAGAGGATGTCAACTAGGTAATAGCTTATAGTAAGTGGCATGGTACCACAAGTGAGTGGTACTAAACTAAAAAAATTGATATTGCATCTAACAATGATAGTGTCAAAACTCTACCCTATAGTTAGAGTCATTGAAGGGCCACATCCAACATAAATGTAAGGGGGATAATTACCTTAGAACCTAGCACCACCCCCTCTACAAGTCTACTACGTTATGGTGGTGCACTTGCTCGATATCATGGTGTAGATAATATTATGAAACATGTTATTAAATGTGAGATAAAATTTCACACTTGAGGCATCACTTAGTCTAGGTGTAAGGTGACTCAATTCGTGACCACCTTGATAGATATCACCCATACTTGGTATTAGAAATTTGATCCAAACTAGGCTATGGTTGATTACAATACGTTGAAGGAAGCCTTCTTGAAAGAGTTTGATATCCATAAATTTTGTCAGTAGAGTATTTTAAATCTCAAATAAATTAACTAGGGTTTATTCAAGAGTATGTATCTATATGATGCATGGTTTAAAACTCTTCTCTCTAAACTCTCATATGACATTTACCCTTATTAGCACATGTAGCGATTTATTGGGGATTTAATAGTATCTTTTAAAAGATCACTATCCATGTAGACATTCATAGACCACTATAAAGCACTTAAATCCAGTCTCTAAGCTGAGACAGTAGGTAGTGCTAATATCAAGATCAGCCCATTCATGGAGGTGAAAATTATGTTTATGGCCTCTCAGCTATAAAAGCTGACTAATGATTTGACACATGATACTTGTAGTGGGTTATGGTGCACTAATTATGAAATACAGGGGCATAAAAATAATAATTTCCTAAAAATAAATGTTCACACCCTACTTCTTAGTTGTGAAGTTTTTTATGGGTCATATGACTCTCAGAACTATCTTATATTGTAGCATGTTAGTCAAGTGAACACTACCATTTATTACAAAATGTGCAATACATATACACATTCAAAATCATACTATTGGGTTATTAATAAGATGCACAAAAATATGGAAAGAGGTATGTGATAGGTGAAAACATCAGCTAATAGTTAGGTGTGCTAAGGAAATGAGGGCTACAACTAGGATAATATGGTTTATGAGAACTAGCGAGGCATGCATGAGTGAGGAGGATGTGGTAGAGGAAGATTCCCACCATGATCATGTTACAAATATAGGTTTATTGAGAATTATTAGTGTGATTACCTCATGCACCAAATGTGTAAGTATTATTTAGGACCACATGTGGATGAGGAATTCCCAGACTTGTATAAAAAACTGACTCATAATTAACCAAACAAGGGTGTTGAAATGTTTAGGAATGAATCTAAAGAAGAAAGGTGGGCTCCCAAGCCATAATAGACTCACAAAGATCCACCTAAAGTGTAGGCCACAACCTATATTAGGTTTACCACTTATCTAACCATTATGCCAACCCAAGAACTACACTTGAAGTATGTCAAATCAAGCCACATTGAGTGCATAGTATGAATTGAGCCAAAATCTACACCTTATTTTAACCCTATGTAATAAAATGACATACTACAATAAGCCATGAGAATGATACAAAAATTTTAGGGTTAAATCCAACTAGCTATATATCTAGAGGCATAAGACACCACTTCACACATAAGATAAGATAACTAGGAGACCAAAGTATAGGAGTTGATCGGGATCCTACACCTCCTACAAACTAAAGAGATGCTTCCACTGCTAAAATATTTGTTGTTGAAGCATGTAAGGAAGAAACTAGAAGGGGTTTTGCCTCAAATAATTGAAGTTGTTATGCCATATATGGAGTAGGCACATGAAGTAAAGCATATTTAGAATGCATAATATGACCAAGAATTATTGATCGATGCCACCATTGATGGATGTTTAGTTTGTGAAATACCTATAGACATAGGAATCAAGGCTAATATTCTAACCAAAACCTCCTAAGAAAATATGTGAAAACCACCCTTAAGACCCTCAACTCACGTGCTATTCATGGCCAAAATAACTTGAGCACAACCTATTAGGATCTTGAAGGGTGCCATTGTAGATATCATTGATGCTAAGTTCTAAGCCAACTTTGAGGTCATCGATTTGGTAGAACAAGATAATTATCTAGTGATCTTGGGTAGGCTATGGTTCTACACTAATAATGTAGACATGTACTTTAAATCACACTACATGATTTTTAAAAAAGGCAAAGAAATGGTGGTGATCCCTTTATAGAGTGACCAAGGGCCACCATATGTGGAAAGTGTTAATCTCAAGATGAGATCAACCACATTTATAAAATCATAGTGTAGGGCACTAAAAATCACAACCCTAGTTACCAAGGCATGATCAAATGGGAGGATGGACAATCAAACTCTGATATAGCTAAAATAGCCTATGAATT
Organism: Torreya grandis; assembly: GCA_037957365.1. Classification (NCBI taxonomy): domain Eukaryota; kingdom Viridiplantae; phylum Streptophyta; class Pinopsida; order Cupressales; family Taxaceae; genus Torreya; species Torreya grandis. The sequence goes on from JARHVA010000459.1 coordinate 616,103, forward strand.
ATGGGTATAATAGCCTTATAAGTTCACTAGCCCAAGGGACTACCTAGTGTGCATAGCCAAGCCAAGGCCAGGCATAATAAGATTGGTTAGGATTGAGCACAATCAAAAGAGATTGGTTCCCCATGTTAGAAAGGATAAAAAGGTTGTTTTGGATAAGTAAAGGGAAGCTTTCAGTGTTCTTAAAGTATGAATTTATCCATATTATATAGAGGTATGTCTATGACATTAAATCTTGCATCCCTAATGAAATAAATCAAATGGGTATAGTAGTGCACTACTGTTCATTGGTGGGTTGTGAAAAGACCTAATTGACAAGATGTTAAGATGTAAAGGCAAAAATATGCACTATGTTTGATATAATTAATGAGTATTTGGACAAACTTGCTTGCTTATGTTATTCCAACCCAATCACACATGTGAAATTATGTGAATAAACTTGGACTATTTATGATGAGAACGTGCTAAAAGGTGTGGGGGTGCATGCCTTCTATAGGAATTTGAAGACATGGGTATGATTTTGGTACATTGTAAATGATATGCACCATAATATAGGAAACTAGGAAATACTCAAGGATAAGCTCATGTACACCTCCTTTTCTTTGCATAAATTAGAACTACTAGAACCACTATAAGTCATTCATAGGATAATGTTTGAAGACACTACCATCCTATAAGATCACCTTAGTGAAATGTTTTGGTAGAAAGGAATATCACTCCTGATATTATTTAAAGAGTGGGTGCTTAATAGTTACTCTAGTGAGGAAGATGATGAGACCTAGAAAGAGCACAATTAGAAGACTCTAATAGGAAGACAAAAACTTGTGCACTTTGTGGATGACAATGCCCCAAATAGAGAAGATCTGATACATCTTTGAACTGAAATAACTTAGGGATAAGGCAAGTTGAATAATCTCATTAAGATAATAATGAGCCCTACCATGCACCAGTCAAGACCACTAAAGTAAACATTAGCACAAAAGGCAAGCCAAAGATTGACACTATAGGTGTTTACTAGTATGAGGTAGAGATGGTGTGGATCATAGAAATCCTAAAGGAATTTTAGGACTTATTCCCATTCAACTATTTGGAAATGAAGGGCACCCACACTTCCCTTGGTAAAATGACAATTAAGCTAGTGGCTAGCATAAGGCCGATCAAGAAGCACCTATATCGAATGAATCCCAATTTTTGTGCCAAGGTGAAAATGGATAATGATATAATGCTTTCCACTAGCATCATCTACCTTATAAAATAATTTGAATGGGTGAACTTGATAGTCATAAACAACTAAAATGATAGGCACATATGGATCTATGTTAAATATATGATTTTGAATGCTACCTGCATCAATGACCCATTTTTGACCCTATTCACCAATGAGGTCATGGGTCGTGTCATAGGATATGTAGTCTATACTTTCATAGATGGTTTTTTGAGATATTGTCACATGTTGATCAAAGAAGATAAGCCTAAAATAACCTTTACAATTGAATGGGTTTATATTGTTTATAATGTGATGCCATTTGGACTTAAGAATGTGCCAACCATATTCTCCAAAGTGGTGGTCACTACTTTCAATGACTTTATCCATAAGTTCTTCTAAGTGTATCTCAATGACTAGATTGTGTATGGTCTTATAAAGTACCACTATAATAATATATGCCTCATTTTTAAGAGGTGATGATAGCTTCAGATATCATTAAACCTAAAGAAGTGCATCCTCATAATCCCCTTTAGAACACTACTTGGGCACATTATCTACAAACATGGTTTGATTGTTGATCTTGCAAAGATATCCATCATAATTTAGCTCCAAGCTCCTTTAATGTAGAAAGACATCCATGCCTTTCTAGGCCATTATAGATACTAAAGGAAGTTTATACAAAGCTATGTAAAGATCACAATGACTCTAGAGGAGTTCTTGTGAAAATATAGCCCATTATATTAGGGTGAGGTTAAAGAGGAATCTTTTGAAACATTAAAGCTAAAGTTAGATAGCATGCTAATTCTACAATTCCTAGACTAAACTAATCTTTTCCATGTCCATGTCAATACTTTAGGCTCTATAATTGGTGTCATATTTTTACAACCAAATGAGGGTAAGATGGACCACCCCATCTCCTTTGCAAGCAAGAAATTAACATAGACAGAGCATAATTACACCCAAACTGAATGTGATGTGTTGGCAATGGTCTATATCTTATAAAAAATTAGTCAATATCTACTAGAAACCCCATTCATCTTTCTCACTAATCACAAGTAACTCAATCACCTTGTGAACAAGCCTATTTTACATGGGTGCATATGCAGATGGATTGTGTTATTCTAAGAATTCTGGTTCTCCATTATTGTTAAACCTAGAAATTAGAACTTAGGGCCAAACTATTTGTCCCACATCAATTTTTGTGATTTGGTGGCACCAATTGAGGTTGATAGGCCAAACATGTAGCTATATAGAGTCTATCACATCCTTGAAGATTTAGTAGATATTACTACTTTAATAACACCTAGACTTTCACCCTAGACCTTGAAAACTAACGATAAGAATTAACTTGTAATTCATGTTTCCCCCTTTTAGGTCATTAAGGGGGAGCTGTACAAATTGAGTAGAGATGAATTCCTACACTAGTGTGTTTTAGAACATGAATAGGACTCAATATTATAATAATCACATGAGGGAATTGTAGTAGGTCATTATACCAGAGATGTAATGGCATGCAAGGTATTGCAGTTAGGATTATGGTGGCCAAGTCTATTCAAAAATGCAAAGGAGTATGCCAAGGCATGTGATGTATGCTAGTGCACCAAAAATCCAAAGCACTAGGATGATATTTCCTCATCCCCATTCTTGCCCAGACACCATTCAAAAAATGGGTCATTGACTTTGTTAGGTCAATCACTCTTGTAGGATGGTGCATATGTGCAAGATATATTTTAGTAGCCACTGACTATTTCACCAAGTGGGTTAAATATATGTTGACAAAGGACTACATAGCCATGACAGCCATGTAATTAATATGGTAAACATCATAAGACAATATCGGTACCCATTAAGTCTGAAGAGAAAACAGGGTAGTAATTTCATCAATGAGATGGTGTGCATCTTTCTAACTGAGTACATGGTGGTGTACCACAAAACCACCCTATATCATCCCTAGGCTAATGACACAATTGAAGTATTTAACTAAATCCTAAGAATATGCTTGATAAATATATATGATGTTGGTCACAAGGATTGGGATGATCATTTTTTAGTGGTACTATGGGTGTACCACATGGCATACAAGTACCTAAATAAGGCTACACTATTTATATTAGTGTTTGGTGTTGAAGTATTTTTACTCATAAAATTCATGGTGCCCTCCTTACACATTACATGAAATTGTCACTTAGATGATCAATAATATTTAAGCATAAATTTGATATACTTTGAGCATTTGGATGAGAAACCTGTCGACACCAAATAGAGTCAACAGATGAAGAAGGCTCACCATAAGTTCTATCATGACAAGCATATCAAGCACAAGGAGTTGACTAAAAGAGTATTGGTGTTGATCTATGATTTTAAGTAATTTAAGTACCTAGGAAAATTTCAAATATAGTGTATGAGTCATTAAATCCTTCACCACATATTGGAAACATGCACATGCAAGTTGTGCACATTATTCAGTGAAATGATCCCTAAGCATTTTAATGGTAATCGAGCCAAATTGCAAATCTAGTGGATGGGCCCTTACATCCTCCACCACATATTTGAAATAGGTACATGCAAGTTGTCTACATTATTCAATGAAATGTTCCCTATATATTTCAATAGCAACTGACTGAAGTCATATAAGTAGTAGGCTGGAACTTGTTCCATGAAAACACTGACTTGATTGGTCACTAGTCAGTTTGAAGTTGAGTTAACCAAAATAAAGTTTGGTAGAAGATAAACCATTCATTTATTTTTGTTTTGTTCCTTGTATAGTGTATATAGGTAGTGAGCAACATGCAATGGTTTTAAGAACTTATCTATTAGTACTTTAAACATAATTCCAATCAGGTGAGTTAAGCACTAGCACCCTCTCAATGCATGAGGACACATATCTAAGTGGTAGGCATGTGAATCTTACCAGATAAAATTAAAAGAAATAGAAGATACATAGGTGCAAGATGAATAATTTAGGGCACTTAAATCCCTAAAAATGAATTACTTTGGCATTACCTTTACATCAAAGTTAAAAAATGGCATATCTATTGATCTGGTGCCAGAGACCTACGAGCAAGTGAAGATTAACATGGTTGAGTGTAAGGAAGAAGTAAATATGAATAATCTAATAGTGTGTATGATAATATAAATATAAACAAATCACTTGAGGGCTAGTTAAATAAATTTATATGGGGTATGATAGGCCAAGGCAAGACAATGTGTATTAAATCAACCAAGGTAGAGAAGTGCACTTGAAATAGGAGTGTAACTAGAAGAAAAAGTGGAACTAAGGAGGCTAAATCATGCATATGTGAGGCATTGTGCCTAAATTTCCATATGGAAGGCAAAGGTCATGCCAATTATACAAGCATATAAGGAAATCATCTAAAATATAGTTGGCATCCACCTAGAAATGAGTGGGAAGTGACTATTTAAACCACACATCATATTGATGAAAAAACTATTGGAAGCATTTAATGAGGTGGTGGAAATGACACAAATATATGAATTTAATGTATAAAGGGCAAGATATTTTCAAGGATTTCATAAATTTAGCATTTTCCAAGAAATTGAGGTGCCTACACCATTATGCATACATTAATGAGGGTAGATGAGAATGAAGGGTATAAAATAGAAAGAGGTAGACTTGTTTAGGTTGAAAAGTTTAAACTAACGTAGACTTATATCAAACCTAAGTAATAACTAGAGATCCCAAGAGAAAGAACCTTATCATAGTAAAAACTTGAGCAATTCAAACACCTAGAGTGAATGGTATCACATTGAGAAAGATTGCATTCATAGCAAGGATAATTTTAAAGGTTAGAGAGAGAGAGAGAGATTTGTGAAAATAATTGAATTTTAATGAGAATTTAATTCCTAGGCCACCATTAATCTCCAAAAAAGCTCAGAGTTGAAGGTACAGTCATAGATCTCATGACTATATAAGTACTGACCACCATTCGAGGCTTTAGCAAGCCACATATTCCAAGGTTCAACATAAGTCAATTTAGGATGGTGAATAAGCAAAAGTCATCAAAATTCATACAGGTGTATTAAGAACCCAATTTGGTGAAGATTGTAGAGGAGATGATGGCTACCAATACTAAGGTACTATAGATTGAAGTAGTTAGCATCACTAAGGTAGATATTGAAGTGTTAACAAAGATGTCATACCAGTATATGTATTTTTCCCTAGAGGTTTAGGTGGGGGAAAGTTGTCACTCATTTATGCATAGTTTCCAACTCAAAGAATTTAGATGTCAATTCACTTGCAAGACTTGACATAGGATTGGGTGGTGGACATAGGGCACAAGTTGGCATAAGTTGATGCCCTCTTCAATGTCTCAATTTGAGATAAGTTAAAAGCTTTTAGTGTAACTTAGATCTATGATTTTTGATAATTTTAGAAGCTAGAGTAACTCATATAATTCCTTCTCTCATGCATCCATGAGGACTGCATCTATTTTATATGCTGGTGCATGAAGATTTTATCTCAATTGATTAAGAAGATAATTGGGTTACCATATGTTCAATAAGACATCCATCAACTGATGGATGATGATGAAGAGGTGGATCACATCATAAATATCCTCAATTAATTCAAGTGGTTTTTTATATTTCCCATCAATAAGTGTGAGGATCCTGGCATAAAGGTGATAGCATGCCTCATGAGTTCCAAATTATGCCTAGGTGGTCGATGGACTAATATTTCATAGGCATACCTCTTCATTGCCTATCACATAACATAAGAAGTATAATTCAACATTGTGAAGTTCATCATAGAGAATTTGGTGAAGAATGTTCTATAATTCCATAGCACCAAGAGCACCTTTAGGTAGAGATCCATCCTCACATTAATTGTTATAGAGTAAATTGGGATCCTAGACATGAGAGAATATAATATGTGGATTTTCTCTAAACATCATGAATCCCCAACATGAAAGTACAAAGAATACACTTGAGCTACCACCTTCAGCCCCAAGTACAAGATGCATGTAATGTGCTAGTGTGAAAAGTATATAAAAGCCTTTAGACTAGAGTAGTACATTCCCCAAGGGATTCCCCAAAGTATGTTCAAGATGACATCTTTTACCAGATGCAACACTATTACATAGTGCACTTAGAACTAAAATATGGTAATAGGTCAACATGGTTGAAGCTCTCTTTCACCTTCTCAAAAGGATACTTTAGGGACACACTACACTAGATCCCTAATACATAATATATGAACATTCTAGTGAAAGAACTGGATGTAGAAAGGTGTAGGTTGAGGTGTTGATTTCCTTGTGCAAATGAAAAATCTATTGAAGATGAAGAAGATACATTAAATCACATAGACATCAATCCAATCTAAGAGGTCACCATCCTTGGCTACATCAATAAACTATATTATGAGATGTAGACACAAAATAAGGATTCTAACACCAAATAAAGCATCAATCAGAGGGAAGATACCCTAGTCTAGATCAAATATGAAGGAACCCTAGTGATAGTAAAAAAAATAAGTCTCCAAAGAAGAAGGGGGATACTTTGGAGGAAATATTAGAGTTCCTAAGGTTTAATATCACTTTAAAAGGAGAAGCATCTCCTTCAAACTCTACACCAAATTGTGTGTGCTTCACATCAAAGACTTCCCCTAACATGGGGAAAAAGAAAAATGGGAAGGATCCTCCTATGTTGTAAAGGATAATCATGTCTGAGGAAGAGGAGGATGAAGAGTTAGAGGAAGAAGATAGTGGGAGGGTCACTTACATCATACCTAAGGATGAATAGTAGGATCCATCCCTTTTGGATGGTGTGGATACCTCAAGGATGAAATACGTGAACAAGGTATGTGAGATTATTGATAAATGTTGCCTCAGCTTTTATGGCACTAGGGGAGCAAAAATATCCCTATGAGGCCTTAAGAGGAGAGTTGAACAAGAAGCTAGATGTGGTGGAAGACCTCTTTGCCTTATTTGAAGAGGGCATGGAAAAAGTAGATGCCATATTTTTTTACTTCACCACCCAAGCTATGGTCATTGATGCATGCTTAAAAAAGACAAAGGAGGAGAAAGACACCTTATTCCAACACTACTTCATGGTGAGTAGAATCAGGCACATACAAGTGATGGAAAAATTCAACTCCCAGAGTGCCTAGCTAAAGACCCATGAGCAAGACTTGGAAGCACTCTTATGTGCCTTCCAAACAAAGGCCAATGAGTAGGGGAAGATATTATATGATAGGGTAAGGCGTGTAATATAAAGGATTGGGTCCTTGAAGAAAGAAATAGAAAGTATGGACATGCTCACCCTTAAGGCTATCTCAATTAAATTAGATGGCATCATTAAATAAATCAAGGGCACTATAGAAGGTTTTGATAACTTCAAGGTATAATTAGAGTAGGTTACACCCAATTTTAGCACACCAAAGGTGTTAAAAGACTAATTTGAGGTGGACTAGAAATTTTGTATGGAGTAATGTTGGCCCACTTTTTCTACCAACTATATGGACGATGCCAACATGACCTATCTTGATGTAATAAAATCCTTGGTTCAATTTCTCCATTTTGTATTTTTGGTGCTAGATAGAGGAATCCTTAAGGATCCTACACCAACTGGTAGGTAGTTGAATTGCACTGAACTTCAAAGGACATCCCTATAGGAACTTATACATGGTAACTCAAGAATCATGGGTGTTATAAGAGTGGAGTAGGTGAGATAACAACCCCCAATGAAATCTCAATATAAAGTGAGTGCTTTTCTAACCTGTGTATCATATTGGATCTAAATAATCATGAATCCTAGTGACATCTCATCACTTGGCATGCACCCATCTAACCTAGCAAGGAAATGCCTAATTGTCTATAAAATAAGACTTGTTTTTTAAGAAGAGAATATAGGTGATTAATATAGCAAATCTCTACTGAAATAAAGAGAAAACATTAGCATTTTGTAATCTACATAAACTATGTTATGCATTTATAATGTATTGCTCAAGCTCACCTGTGAGCTATTGGGCATGAGTAGGGTTAGGGAAAAGCATATGTTCTAATTTTATATCTTGAAATTTTTATGTTGAACTATGAAGTTAATGAAGAATGTTGTTGAATAAATATATTTTTGGTTCTTACATTATAGTTTGTGTAGTGTTATGTTTGTGACTTAGTGTTTATGAGCAATGATATAGTTTCTTTAGTTTAAATGTATTCTGGTATAAAGGTTTTCCCCTAGTCACTAATAACATTATTATGCCATATAGTGACTTTAGCCTACCTATAGAATAGCCTAATTATGAGAACCTAAATGTGTTAAGACTCTAATACCCACACTTAGATCACTTCCCTAAGGATGAGCACTTGAACATAAGCCATTTCTATGACTCAACTAAGTACCAGAATGATCGTTAACTCATTATTCAATAGTTTACACCATGAAGAGCCCTGTATAGTAGATATAAACTTACAAATAAGAGTTATGCCCTTGAGAAGGATTGAGCCTATTTAACTTCCCTAGAGTATCATAGCACCAAAAAACCACTTTAACTTATTCTACCAATGAATAATTCCCTTTGAGCCTAAAGTTGTGTCATGTTTTGACTAGCCTAACATGGGCCTAGTCCCTTTGCTATTGTGCTTTGGGTAAGCACATAAGGCTTATGCCTTGTGTGAAATTGATTATAGTATCATATTGTGTTAATTTTTATGCACTAAACCCTATTATTCTCATGCCTAGATATACGAAGCATATAACTAACTTGGCTTGACTTCTAAGCACATGACCAAGCACAAAATATAATTTAGTGAACTTTTCTACAACATATCCTTTGTATCACTTGGTAAGGTTATGATATCCATTTATATTATAAATTTGGACTTAGGTTTTCTTTTTTAAACCTAAACCCTAAGTTATATTTGATACTATTATGATTTCAAGATTTCATGAACCAACTTTGGTCATTTTTATACTATTTTCTTACCACTTCAAATAATATCCTTTGTTTCACTTGGTAAGGTTATGTAACCCATTTCTATTTTAAATTTGGACTTAGGTTTTCTTAATTTAATCTATACCCTAAGTTTTTTTTCATATAATTACATTTTCCAAACCAACCTTGGTCATTTTCATAGTGTTTTCTTACCACTTAAAACAATAGCCTTTGTATCACTTTATAAGGCTACATTGCCCATTCAACTTTTGATTTATACTTGTATTTTCCTCATGTTGAAATAATTCCAAATTTTCTAAACCATTTTAATTTATTCTAGTCTCATTCCAATTAAACTAAAAATATAAAGTAGGATCAAAACCATTTCCAAATAATTCTAAAATGATACCATTTTTCCTTATTCTAGGTTTTTCTTTAGATGTTGAGTTTATTAATCCAAGCCATTTTCACATTATAAATTACCAAAATGAACCAATATCACATTTATAACACTTTTAAAATACCAAGGACCATACCAATCATGGTTATATACACTCACAGTGGGGCCTCTTATGGCCCTAGATTTGAAGAATAACATTTTTATGATCCCTTGGGACATAGTAGATGATCTAAATATATAAAGGATGGATATGAACACCTAGTTATACTTTATGATGTAAATACCCTTATTAGATGAATTCACATGCACTTTATAAATTTTCTCATAGAATACCAAGACAAAGCTCTCCTAAGGCTAATATAATCTGGAGCTCAGATCCCACTTGATTATTTGATAGAAAAATTACACACCCTAGTCCAATTATATGAGAAACCACAAGAGAAACCTTTTATTTAAATTCCAATACTAAACATCACTTCATATAGTAAAGGGAATGGTCCATTGATTGATCTATCCCAAACTAGTCACTTTATAACATCCACCATTAAACCAATTAGTCAACATTACATATATTAGCTTATAACTCACTTAAAAACTTCTTTAGTTCTAACCTCATTCCATAACACCACTTATATAAATAAAAATAAGCCACTTGAATAGGTGCAAAAAGACCTATTCAATCCTATATTTGATTGTTTACGTCCTATTAAATAACCCATGCTAACAAATATTTCACAATAAGTTATATTTGATACATAACATACATGATCAACCATTAGGAAAATATAAACAATGCAATAAAAATATATAATTATTTGAGACAAGTGATAGACCATTCAAAATAGATTTCAAACCCTTCACAATAGGTTTTTGATAATCAACCATCTCAAAAGGTAGTATATCATTCACAAAAAAAAATTACAAGCTTCTTCTAATTAGAAACAACAATAAAAAGTTCCTCTTATAAGCTATAAATTACTTCAAGTTACTTTTTTGAAACAAAATTAACAACATTTTTTTCTAAATCACCAACAAATTACACAAAACCAATACTAGGTTCTGCTAGACCAATAATAGATTCTCTATCATTTACAACAATGGCTTCCTCAGTAATAACAAAACCTCACCTATTTCAATTATAATATAAACCATAATTATATCCCATGTCAAGCACAAAATTTTAATATAGGGTACTTAATCCAAACAAAACCATGGAAGGGGGAGCTACTTCCACTTATGTTAATGCCAACAAGGGCCAATTATTCACTAATACCTAGTAAAGTGCCATCCTTTCATCATAAACCAATCCCAACATTAAATAATGGAACACAATAAATGGGATAGTTTCAAACCTATAAAAAAAGTAATAAATCACCCCAAAAGTACAAGTTTGATTCCATATGCCCTTATCCATTTAATTCCAAATTTCTTTATGTGCCTTTCCCACCTCACTTTGAGATGCTGAAATTTGACAAATATAAATGGAAGGGAGATCCAAGAGAACATCTATAGGTATTCTTTGTATTATGCCATGAGGTATCATACAATAGTGTTTATTTCTTATGCATGTTTACATAGCTTAGGTGGACAATCATTATAATGGCTTATCAAACTATCTAAGGTATTATTCACTACTTTCAATGACCTCTCAAAAAAAATTGTCAACCATTTCTCTTACAACATGTAACATGAATTGATAGTTGTCTATTTTTGAAATACCAACCATATAGGGGAGATCTTCTTATCTAACAATGGATAACTTTGGTTAGTTATTTCTTGCATAACTTTCTTGACACATAATTAATTGGTATCTTTTCACAAAATCTAAATATCGAGCTCATTAATAATCTCAAGCTAAAGTATGCTAACATGTTTGAGGAAATCATTGACAAAGGGTTGTAGATATAAAAATCACTTATCAAGATATGTTCTTAGAACCAAACAAAAAATCAATTCTAGATACAAAACCAAATGCCAAATCAAGTGCCAATTCAAACCAGAAAAGATTACAAATTTAAGGTCTTTGTTAAAAACAAAAACATGGTTAGTAATGGGGTTACATAGGCAATAATGTACAAATGATACATCCACCACGTACTAAAAACACTCCACCTAACCCTTATCTTACGCTACAAAAAAGTTCCCCTATGATGAGGATACTATAAATACAGAGTTTTTAGTGACCTTAGGGAGCCTATTGATGTAGTATTCCATAAATTAATGACCACCACCATGATCATCTAGCCCATTCAAAAACCATTTCTAAAGGACTGACCTAAACCAAATTTATATCATTATAGGGATTATTGTGAGCACCAAGAGGTGGTCAGTCATTCTATCTATAGGTGTTTGTAGTTAAGATACATACTTGAACGTTTTCTTGAGAATGGGGAGATTTAATTAGAGAAATGAGCACCCAATACCAATAAGGAAATGGGTATTTATAAGAATCCAATTCCCAATCATAAAAATTAGTAGTAGTGTACCAATAAGAACTAGGGATAGGACCAACATCAATAGTAAATATAAGGATAGAACTATAAATAGAATAACCATAATAAGGATTATGATTCCCAAGCCAACCAAGTCAAATATAGGAGTGTTCTTTATGATCAAAATAATACCTTGAGGCATATTAACAACAATTATGTCACCACTATCAATGTTAATTCTCATAGGCCAACTAATAGTCATCATAGGGATAATTATTATATTTTGATAACACTACCTTTGATGATTGGTTATTTTATCATGGGTCAGAGCAATGAAATTAGATCACAACCATCATGAATTGTGATTCCTAGACCTATGCCAACTTTATTTGGTTCAAGTAACCCTTCCCCAACTCAAAATTACATAGTCACAACTAGATGACCAAGAGTTACTATCCAAGGGCCTTTACCTTCTTCCATTTCCAAAATAAATGTGAACCATATCCTATATTCCACCCTACTAAAATCCAAACCATCTCATCCTTATATTGATAATTCATTTAATATTTGTGAATACTTAAATAAAATGCTTGTGTATATATCCATCTTGGACCTCTTACATATGTTTGAAGTTCACAAGACCATATTAAATGACTTTATTAAAAAATCCAAGGTGCCTAATGAAATTGATCCAAATCAATTCTAATTACTTGTGTGATATTTATCACTAGGTCAACAACTCATGTTTGAACAACAAGACATGACATCCATTACTCCACTACACAATAGCCCTCAATATATTGAATTTGTAATTTCCCATCACAAGTTCAAGAGGGTCCTTATAAATATTGGTTACATATTAAACATATCCTCGTTAAATTTTATAAAAACTTTGTGATACAAAGATGTAGATATGAAACTAGACACCATTACGATCAAGGCCTATGATAATGTAAAGAGAGTCTTTAGGAATAATATTTTTACCTATCATTGTTGGGACCCTCACCCATGATACTCTATTTCATGTTATTGACATATACCTTGTTTAAAATATACTTTTGGTATGTCATTAGATCTATAAAGTGTGATATGTACCTTATACCTTGTATCAATGTACCAAGTTCCCTCATTCTATGTTGGAAGTCATTATCTATGGTGATCTTCAACCATGCAATTATTACAAGCATATAGAGACTAAGTATGAGAACCAAAACTATTATCTAAGCACTGAGTTTGTAGATAACAAGAAAAAAGTAGTAGTTATTGAATTTATAAAATCCACATATATTGATCCTAGTGACCTTTCCTTCACTTCTCTCATTCCACTTAATAACATTTATGTTCATTTTATGTTTGAAGATAAGGGAATCAACACATACTACATTTAGGATGATTTCCATGTTGGAAAACTACCTAAATATCTTAGGTCATGTAGATGAACTAAACCTATTCTTGGTAGTCCCAACATGAATTGGAAAAATAAATCCAAATCTACTCTATACGATCCACTTATATCTATACTAGATACATCACCCAATCAAGATCAAGCCACCAATGTCAAGGAAGATCAATTATAGAGTGATATTTTTTATAATTACTTTTAGATTGCTAAACACTATATACCAAATAGAATCATGGATCATATAGACTATCAAGGAAAATGATTGGGGTTAAGATCCCAAGGTATTCTTGAGCTATTACCCATGAAAGTACAGATAAGAAGTCAATGACTTAGATTTACACTTCTTGTAAGTGACCCCATCAAGTTATTTATTGACACTAATTCATTGACTAATGAAGAAACTCTTGACATCAATGTAACTTCCTACTATAGTTCCTATGATGATCTTGTAGACACCAACCTTTTTATAGCAATGCCATTCTTACCATTATGCACTATTATCCCCTTTCCCTTCATCATTCGAGCCTCATCTATTAGGACCATCAATAATTGATTATACCATTAGATGTATTTCAATAGAATAATAATGTTTAAGTTTTTTTTTACCCTTAAATTATATGTTTAATAAATATAAACATTTAATTTATTAACATGATGTAATCTCATGTAAATAAATTAAATATATTTTGCCATTGGTTCCTCGGGGAGAGGTTGGACCCATTGATTAAAATGGTCCACCTTGACACCCCATTATTTAAATACATTTTACCTTTAATAGATGTCATTTGAACATAGTTATTCTTATGATATTTTATGAATAAGATATTTTAGAAGGAGTGAGAAGAAGAGGATTTGACATATTGGGGTGTTTTAATATTGAATAATCAATGTGGGTTTTTTACCTCCTTTGGAGGTTTTTCCACCTAAATATTTGTATTTTTTTCAATTGACCTATTTATATACCTTTTTTTAATTATGCATATATATCTATCTTTGTTAAATTTTAATATACATTGCTATGTTTAAATTCTATCATGGTATAAGATTCAAGCTAGGATCCCTAAGCACCTGCAGTGGGGCTTAAGGGGTGATGGAAATAAGTCAAACCTAGACCAATGATGGGATGGACATAGAGGGGATAACAGATCAATTTATAGAGCACTCCATAAGTAAATTTAAGGTCCTAAGTTTGAATCTTAGCTGGTCCATATGATCTTTAGCTCAAAATGTGGTATGAGAGTATGGGATGTGTTACTTGATTGATAAGTTAATATATATGGATCTAGAGCATGTGTTAAGGAAAAATTCAATTCAAGCCTCTATTAGACCTATGGAGGAGGTGTATATCCTATTTCAATACAAAATTAAAAAAAAAATTGTCATGGAAATTATGTTCTAAAGATTCTAACTATATAGTTTTGAGGATTGAAGACTTTGTGTAAAGTTTCAAGGCCTGAGAAGGCCATTTCAAGCCTCTATATTTTTATATATCTTCCTTAGACACCATTATATATCTTGAAGTAGTAGTTTTTGACATAAAAAATCATTTCTTAGTCAAAATTAATTGTTGAAGACATCTCTGGCATTGGGAAGCAAAAACTATGAGGTTGGTAAAATTTTAGGGCCTTTGATGGCATATACAATTTATTGTGCCTCCTAAAAATTTCAAATGAGTGCCATTATTGATATTTTATGGACAAAGTACATCTTTTAAAAAAAAAATCTCATAATTTGTTTGATCTTTCTCTAGTCTGAGGGTTAAAAGGAACAAGTTTAAGCATCAAAAGGGCACTTGCAAAGCTTGGGAGGCATCTAGTGATATTTTATTTTTTTTCCAACTTTTTTTGGTGTGATGGTATAGCCTAAGGGGTTTTATTAAATTATTTTTTTCATCAAAATCAATTTTTGAATATTCCTTTGGCATTGGGGGGAAATATAGAAGATTCCTCCAATTTAAGAGTTTATGGTGGCCTCTATCTCCTTACACCTAAACCTATTCATCCTCCCAGCACCATACTTACACAAGAAGAATGAAAATTTAAATATATAGTTTATTTGAATATATTTGTTAAATAATTTTTTAATAAATCTTTACTTTTTCCATGTAACATAGTAGGGGGGCCACTTTATTAGGTAATTTATTTTAATATAGTAGTTAAAAATATCATTATTGTTTTTATTATGGAATTTACTTGAAAAATATATTCATTTTTTATTATTATTAAAAAATAAAAATAAATCAATTTTATAATAAATTTATGCATGTAATCATCTAAACTCTAGTGTAGAAAAGTTGGTAAGTATTATTTTTTAAGACTCTTATGAAAATGAGATCTTAAGTTCAAACCCCTTTAACCCAAATTTTTTTGGTCAAATATATTAAAAATTCATTAATTTTTAAAAATATTTAATTTGGAAATTATTCTTGGCTTGTGTGCCAAAATTCACACATTCAAAACCTTAGTTAACCTATCGACCCTATTTAAAAATTTGACCTAGTCAAAATCTAGACAAGCACAGTCATGTAACTAGTAAATACTTAGGTTTTGGCATATTTTATATGCATATATATGGTTAATTTTGTGTTTTTAAGCCTCCTATTATTAATTTTACAACTTTTTTAATAATAGTGTCTAAGTGGTTATTTTTAGTGTGACTCTTTTGACACCTATATTAGTGCAATTTTAATTTAGTGTTTTGCATTATTTAGCATATAAATTATGTAATAAATTATATTTTCACATGTGATTCACTTTATTTTCAAAAAAATATTGAAAAACTAATTTCAATTTACTGTTTTGCATTATTTAGCATATAAATTATGTAATCAAGTATATTTTCACGTGTGATTCACTTTATTTTGGAAAAAATATTGAAAAACTAATTTTAATTTAATGTTTTTCATTATTAGCATATAAATTATGTAATCAATTATATTTTCATGTGTGATTCACTTTATTTTGGAAAAAATATTGAAAAACTATAAAAAAAAAGGTTAATTTGTTAAATTATTCTTACATTAATGTATTTTTACGACACTTATGACACCCTATTTTGTCATAATATTTTGCAATTTTATGAATTTTTCTAGCATTAAATTAAAAAATTATTGTTTTTTAAATTTAAATTTTTTAATATAAAATAAATTTAAAATTCATACTAAAATGATTCTTTTTAAGCATTTGGTTAATATCTTGTTTAAAGGGAAGTTATGGTTCTTCCCCATTTTTCTTTAGATAAATCTCAAATGCTTAATGGAAATAACTATAATATATGAAATATTCATGTTAAAGATAAATTTATGGACCATAATTCATGGAATATTATCATTGGGACTAAAAATTCTCCTTCTAGATGTTGTGTGAGCCCTGAACTTACCAATGCATTTCAATGGAAATCATATGAAGTTATGTCCATTATATTTTAGAGTGTAAAATTTGAATTCCTTATCCACATTGATAATCAATATTATCTTAGTGATTCTTGGAAACATCTTGAGTCTATGCACTAGGACAATCATCTCTCAAAAATCATTAATTTAATCCTTGAATTATTGATTACACCTATGAAAGGTGTTAAAAAGGTTGTTAATTTTATTGATAAAATTAAGAACATTAAATCTTAGTTAGATGGTTTTAATCATAAATTTATTTATTTAATAATTTAATTAATTATTTATGAAAAGTGTAGAAATTTCATTTCAATTTTGAATTCTAAATATCAAATTAAGTAAGATATCCATGACCTACCACCTTCTATACACTTATGATTCAAGAAGAACAAGTTATGATCAATTTTGATTCTAAATATGATGCACTCAGGTAATTTTCACGTTAAATAATGTTTTTTATAATAATAAAAATCATAAATCTAACCCTAATTTTTCTAAAGGTAAAAATGGGAAAAATAATTCTAATAATACGAATCATAAACCTAGTTTAATGTAAATTGTAATATGTGTGGTAAGTTTGGTCATAGAAGGGAAACTTGTTATAATAATGAAGATAGAGTTAAAAATTAATCTTATAAAAAATAACAAAGAGAATAAATCTAATGAAACCAAGTAGAAGAATCAAAACCCTAATCATAATAATAATTAGGATCAAAATGTTATTTCTTTATATGCTACTTTATTTGCTTCAAATGAAAATGAGTGAATTTTAGATAGTGGTGAATCACACCATATGACTTGATTATCTAATATTATAAATGATTCTATTAATATTTTTGAAATAATTTACTTAGGAAATAATTCATTTCTAGAAGCAACTACATAGGTAAAATAAAAGTTTTTAAATGCTATTTTTAATGATGTCTTCTAAGTACCCAAGCTTAAAAATAATTTGTTATCTTGTTCTGAACTTACAAATGATAATTTTTTTATAAAATTTATTAAATATATATGGTAAATTAGAAATCAATTTGGTTATTTTATTGTTGAAGGTGTTCAAAATAAAGGTTTATATATCTTCTCTCCTTCTTTTACATATTTTCTTTCATCACACAATAAGAATGAATCTCAATTATGGCATAAAATATTAAGACATATTAATCTTATAAGTTTACATTATATTTATACAAATAATATTGTTATTATAAATTTTTTATCCCCTCTCATTATGAAAATTGTGAGGGTTGTTTATGTGGTAAACAACATACTAACCCCTTTTGCAAGAATCATGATGTGAATTCCACACATTCTTTAGAAATGATTCATAGTGATGTTATAGCATCTATTGAAGTTGTATCTATTAATAGTTATTTATATACTATAATTTTTTTTTATGATTCCACTATAATGATATGTTCATTTTTTCATCAAAAATAAATTTGATGTGTTCTCTAAATTCAAGGAATTTAAAGATAGTGTTGAAAATGCATCTGATATTTTTTAATTAAGAGATTAAGAAATAATAATGGTGGTGAATATGTTACTAAAGAGTGATTATCTTTAATTTAGTTTTAGTATTCAAAGGGAACTAACAACTCCTTACTCACCTCATCAAAATGGTATTTATGAAAATAAAAATCACACCATCATAGAAATGGCTAGAACAATGTTACAATCTGCACATGTTCCTAACTTCTTATGGGTCGAAGCCATAAATTCCATTATGAATATTTTGAAAAGATTCCATACCAAATATTTGAATCTTTCTACCCATTTATAAATATAGACTAAAAATAAACCTAGTGTGCCTCATCTTATGATCTTTGGTAATCCTACTTCTATCTTTGTTCCTAAATTTAAAAGAAAGAAGATTGATCCCACTTCCTATTCTTGAATTTTTTTAGGTTATGGAGGTAAGACAAAAATTTAAAGAGATTATGATCCTTCTAAACATTAGATCATTGAGAATATGAATGTTATTATTATTTAAAATAACTTTTGTGATCCCTCTAGAGAACCTCTTCTATGTTATTCTATTGATGAACATGACTCTCATATTTATCCTTGTGATGAAATGGATGCCCTTGAGGAAGTTGATCTAGTGTTGGATAACTTACAGTCTGAAGAACCCCCAAAGTTTCATAGTCAATCTAAAAGACCTAAATGGGAAAAATATTTAATATAATCTTTTAATGCTGATAACCTTAATAAATTAACTAGAAATCAACATTCTTATCATGCATTAAATACTATGTATGAATGTGAACCTCAATATTTTGAGAAATCCACTCAAGATGATAGATGGAATGTTGTTATGAAAGCTGAATATAATGCCTTAATTAAAAATCAGACTTGCGATCTTGTCCCTCCTCCAACTAAAAGGTATGTTATTAGTTTTAGGTTGATTTATAAGATTAAATATAACTTAATTGGTGAAATTTATAAATATAAAGATAAATTAGTTGCTTGCAGGTTTACTCAAAAACATAAGATTAACTATGTTGAAACCTTTGTTCCTGTATAAAAAATGAGTATTGTTAGACTTTTTATTGCTCTTGCATGCCAAAATAATTGGTTTATCCACCATATAGATGTCAAGAATGCATTTATAAATTGTTTTTTAGAAGAGGAAATCTACATGATTGAACCTAAAGGTTTCACTAACCCTAATAGAGAACACTGTGTATGATGGTTTAAAATAGGCTCCTCGAGCTTGGTATTGTAAAATTACATATTTTTCAAATAATTAGGATTTTTTAACTATTATTTAGATAATTATATCTTTGTTAAAATTAAAAATGTTCATTTAATCTTAATTGTTTTATATGTTTTTGATCTTTTAATTATTGGTGATCTAACTAGTTTAAGTAGTAAATATAAGGATAAACTAAATGAAATGTTTGAAATGACTGATTTAGGTATTCTACATAATTTTTTTAGATAGGTATTCACTTTTGATCAAAGTTTAAACTAGTTTGAGATAGAATCATGGGCCCCAATACCTATGTAATCATCTATCATATGTACTAAATTTACCAATAACAATCACAACTAGCCCCAAAAATACTAATAATGGACACAACCAGTTTGATAATATCAATAATCAACCATAACCATCCCAATAATACCAATGATTAGTCATAAATAGTCTAAGAATACCAATGAACAACCACATATGGCCTTTGATATCATACTAAGATTTGAACCTAAGTGGTGCTTGAAATGACAAAGTCACTTTACCAACTCACCCACATCTCATCAATAAAAAATTTTAGTAACAAGATTTTTGAAATAGACCCAGAAGCATAGGCATTTTTATAACTAAAATGCCCAAACCAGTGGTGAATAGTATCCCTAAACATGGATTATGTACTTGCCTTATCGCATTAAACATAAGATTCAATTTATATGTTGACCCCCATTACATTAAACACTGATTTGGTAGCCCATCACATTATGGACACTTTTCACAAATAACCAACTATAGTTTAGTGTAGGAACTATGTTAGAGAGTGGTCATCCTAGGGAATTGACCTTGATACCTCCTACTTTTAACACTTAGCTCACTTACTACTAGGCTATCATCATTACATTTAAAATTTTAAGTAACAAGATTTTTAAAATAAATCCATAACAATAAGCTTTTTTTAACCAAAATTCCCAAACCAATGGTGAATAGTATCCCTATCCATGGACTATAGACTTGTTTCATCACATTAGACAGAAGTTTCAATCCACATGTCGACCCCATTACATTAAACACTGAGTCAATATCCCATTACATTATAGATAATTTTCATGAATAACCCATTGTAGATTAGTGTTGGATTAATGTTAGATATTGGTCATACCATAGAATGAACCCTGAGACCTTTCACTTCTACCACTCAGCTCACTCACTGCTAGGCTTTCATTGTCAGCTTGAAAAATTTTGGTAATAAGATTTTTGAAATGGACCTAAAACCATAGGCATTTTTATAAATAAAATGCCCAAATTAGATATGAATAGTATCCCTATCAATAGACTATGGACCTACCTCATTACATTGAACATAGGTTTTAAGCCACATATTGACTCCTATCTCATTAAACATCGATTTGGTATCCCATTACATTATGGATAATTTTCATGAATAACCAATCATAGTTTAGTGTGGGAATGATGTTATAGAGTGTTCATCCTAGGGAATATACCCTATGACCTCCCACTTCTAACACTCAGCTCACTCATCACTAATCTATCATCATTGGGTTTATTCTACATCTTTTTTAAGAATTATGATATTTCAAGATAAATATTTTATTATTATCTCACAATATCAGTATGATCATAACCTTCTGGTTAAGTTTGACATGGTTGATTGTAAATATTCTTATACTCTTATTGAATTTGGTGTTAAACTTGATCCAAAACTTATATGTTATAAATATAACCTTACTTCACATAGACAACTTGTTGGTAGTTTAATTTATCTATACATTACTAGGATAGATATTTCAGATGTTATTTGTGTTGCTTATATATTTATGTAGGATCCATATTTGGATCATTGGAAATTATCTAAACATATTCTTCACTATATCAAATGAATAATTAATTTTAATTTATCTTATTATTCCATTGATAATGCTAAATTATATGGTTATTATGATTCTGACCATACTAGTGATACTATAGATTAAAAATCTACTTTTGGATATGTATTTAAATTTGGTACAAGTGTTATCACTTGGAGAAACAATAAGCAACCTACTATCTCCATCTCTTATAATGAAGCATAGTACATATGTGTTATGTAATTTTCTAAAGAAGCCATTTGGCTAGAAAGGTTGTTGGGAAAAATTCATTTGGATGTTTCTCATAGTACCAACCTTCATTGTGATAACTAAAGTTGTATAGCTCTAGCAAAAAATATATTGAAACACCAAATAACTAAACATATTGAAGTTCATGTGCATTTTATCTAAGAAAAATACTCAATGGTGATATTTATTTGTAGTTCTATCTTACATATGAATAATTGGAAGATATCTTCATAAAACCACTTGGTGATACCAATTTTTATCAATTTCATGAGATCTTAGGCCTCTCATTGTTTCTATTAAGAAAAAGTGTGCATGATAATGCCACTTCCTAATGGTCATGTGTTTCTTCTTATTCTATATACTTTTTATCATTGTAAATAACTGTAAACTTCATGTGGAAGTTATGTGATTTGAGTAAAATTCATGTGGAAGTTTTACTTTTGTACTCTAATACATTAAATAATATTTTATAATGGAGGTCTTTATGTTAAAAAAGGCTCCAAATATTATTGGTTGATTATCATGAGAAATGATGAGATGTAGTCTCATGATCATGATATGCTAAACTCACTTTTGAATAATTTATATATTATAACTCATTTTATATCAAAAGGCAATTTTTGGCATGATGAAGGTTTTAAAATCCTTCATTTTTTTACATAATATAAATAGTTTAAGGTAACTATGGATTTTATCTCCACTTAACATTAAGGGGGAATCTTGGAATAATAATGTTTAAGAGATATTTTACCCTTAAACTATATAGTTAATAAATAAATATATTTAATTTATTAATATGAGGTAATATTGTGTAAATAAATTAAATATATTTTACCATTGGTTCCTTAAGGAGAGGTTGAAAACATTGGTTAAAATGTTCCACCTCCAAACCCCATTATTTAAAGACATTTTACATTTCATAAATTTTATTTCAACACATTGGTTATTATGAGCTTTTATGAAGAAGTTATTTGAGAAGGAGTGAAAAGAAGAGGATTTGATGTATTATGGTATTTAAATATTGAATAATCATTGTGGGTTTTTACCTCCTTTGGATATTTTTTGACCTAAATATTTATATTATTTTCAATTGGCATGTGTATAATTTGTTGGTTAATTATACATCTAGATCTATTTGTGTTAACTTTCAATATACATTGTTATATTTTAATTCTATCAAGTTTTATAATGGAGAAAATATTATCTAATTCATGGGTCTTAGAGATGGGTTGAAAGTTGGTGGACAAAAACAAGGATTTTACTTTCACTTGGATCCTACTTCCTACTTTTGAGAACAAGAAAAACTTCTTGTTCATGAAAAAATTGAAACTTAGAGATATTCAGGTGAACAAAAATTTGATGCACCTTTAGATCAGGTGAAAATTAAAAATATAGACAAGTCCATAGGTGAAAAACTCTTTCAAGTGCCTTTGGATGGTGAATTTTACTCATCTCATAAGGAATTTTAGATTCCTATTAGTCCAAGCATTTTCATTTATTATAGTATCAATTTAAAAGAACATTGAATCTTTGCATATTGGGTTCAAGATTTTCCTAAATAATTTGTCAATTAGTCATTTCTAAAAATGGTAGATTCATATTATTATTACATGGGTAATATTTTTAGTTCTCACAGTGATAAATAACATAAATTATCCTCACTTACAACTATTCTAGATGATGGATTTACACTCCTTGTATAGGATACCATAGAAGTGAATATTGGTACCTATGATGATCTAAAGATAATGTACCTTGGTATATCCCTCAATACCAAAGAGTGTGATTTCCTCATTACTATCTTGAATGACTTCATCAATATAATTTTATGTTCTTATTCCAATATTTTAGGCAAAGAAACTTATTTAGTTGTGCATCAACTTGTGGTACACCTAGATGCTAAGCCAATCAATCAAAAATTACAAAAATTGCATCTACACAATGGATATCAAACATTTTAAAGTCATCAAGAAACCACAAGGCATTCACTTATGTACTAATTTTAGAGATAGTAGTAAATCATTCCCAAAATATGACTTCCTTGTACCAAACATTAACATGATTTTCAATTAAATAATAATATATGAGATGTTATACCTCATGGATGTCTTCTCATGATACAATAAAATCAAAATCACACCTAAGGACCAACATAACATAATGTTAACCACTATGTGGGGGAAATTATTCTACCAAGTCATGCCCTTTGTCTTGAAAAACACTGGTGCAACTTATCAATGCACCATGACTATCATATTCCATGACATGATGCACAACATTATTGAGGACTAAATTGATGATATCTTGGACAAATATTAAATATGATTAGGACATCTTGACATTCTATCTATAATATTTGAGGTACTTCTTAAATACAAGGTGCATCTAAATCTAAAGAAGTACATCTTCAATGTCACTTCAGGTAAACTACTAAGGTTCATTATTTCATGTAGGGGTATCAATGTTGATCTTTATAAATTCAAAGCCATTATGGATATGTCTCCACCATCAAATTCAAAGAAAATTCATAGAATATAGGGAAATATTATGTCTATTTAGTGGTTCATTTCTCAATTGGCTAATAAGTTTCATCCTTTCACTCACCTTTTAAATTAAGGTGTTACATTTTAGTGGGATACTAGGTTCTCTCAATCCTTCAAATGTTTAAAGAACTACTTGGTTAATCCACTAGGCCAACACTTTCTTCTTTACTTATCAATAACAAAACATGCACTAGTGGCACTCTTGGCCCA
The DNA here is from genome assembly GCA_037957365.1 of Torreya grandis. Classification (NCBI taxonomy): domain Eukaryota; kingdom Viridiplantae; phylum Streptophyta; class Pinopsida; order Cupressales; family Taxaceae; genus Torreya; species Torreya grandis. The sequence continues at coordinate 640,385 of JARHVA010000459.1, forward strand.
ACATGATATTCAAGGTAAAGATCATGCCATTTATTATCTAAGATAGAAATTTGGTACTTATGAGAATAATTACCACCAATTGAGAAAAATTAATTTTCTATGGTGTTCACTTCCCAAAATCTACATCACTATATGTTAAACAACAATACTATTATTATTTTTAAGGTTGATCCAATCAAATACCTATTATCTAAGGCAAATTTAATAGGTCACATGTCAAAGTGGGTAATGATGTTGAGAAAGTTTGAAATAGACTATCATAACTAAAAGGCCATCAAGGGACAAGTTCTCATAGACCAACTTGACAAATCTCATCTATTGTATATGTAAACACTTAAATTTGAATTCCCAAGTGAGTCCAATTTGAATCTAGAGGAAACTACTATTGAGTCCAAATAGTGTATATTTTATTTCAATGGCTCATACACATCTCATAGATCTAGGGTTAAATTATTGTTTATTACACATTAAGGGGATCTCGTTACTAAGGTGTTCCATAGGGGTTTTCATTATACAAACAAAATGGCTAAGTCATAAGCTCTCATTGTAGTAATCTTTATCATCATATAGTGGAACATTTAATAGTTAATGGTATATGGGGATTCCTAATTAATCATTAACCAGGACACATATTATACCAAACAAGGGATGAGGAGTGTGTACCTTAGAAAAATATAGTAAAAAAAATCAAGTCATATTTTGAAGATCTTCATTTTGAGTAGATACTAAAGGATAATAATAGATTAACCAATGTAATGGTAACTATTGGATCCATGTTGGTAATGTCTAATAGTGTTAAAGAGTATATATTTTTGATCAATAACATTCTTCAACTATCTTATGAATAAATGGATTCAAAAATGGTATGTGATATTGTTGCTCCTAATGGCCCTTGGTACTAAGACCTTTATAACTACCTTCATGACCAAATTATTCCCTCAGAGATATCATAAAACCAACATAAATCCTTAATCCATAGGACCACTTGATATACATTACTTATAAATATGTTCTATATTATGGGATACTATGGAATATTACTTCATTACTTATCTTCAAGAGAATCCCAATTAGTATTGAAGGATATAGACGAAGGAACTTGTGAGGCCCACACTAATGGTTTAGTCTTTTCTAAGAAACTCCTTTAAATTGGGCATTATTGGCACACAATGGAAACAAATGCTTGATGACATGTGAATAAGTGTGATGATTATCAATGACAGTGATTTAATGTATGCTCCTTCCTTGCCACTTCAGTTGATCACAACACCATGGGTTTTTTCTACTTGGGGACTTGATCTCATAATAAAAGTGAAGATTTCTTCCTCATATGGTCGTAAGCACATCCTAACTTTCACATGTTACTTTATCAAGTGTATATAATCCATTCCACTCACATATGTAAATTGTAAGCAAATTTTCAAGTTCATTCATTACCATCTCATCTACTGCTATGACATTCCCTTGACCATTATCACTGATAATGGTGGCCCATTTAACAATAAATATGTCAAGGTCCATTGTTAAAAATTTAAAATCAAACATAAAAATTCCATATCCTTTTACCCCCAAGGTAATAGCTAAGTTGAGGCATATAACAAGACCATTGTCAAAATCTTGAAAAATGACTATCAATGATGTTGTCCATGATTGGAATATATAATTATTCCCATCTTTATGGGCTTACCTTACCATTTCCCACATACCCATAGGTGTTACTCCCTATTCCCTAGCTTTTGGATCTGAGGCCATCACTTTTGTTAAGATCAATTTGACCTATATATGCATTTATCTAAAGCATGTCATTGATGGTGAGAAGTACAAAGTGGCCAAATTACAATAGATAGAGATTTTAGATGAGAAATGACAAGCTGCATTAGAAAATTTGAGAGCATAAAAAAAAAAGATTTGACATGTTTATAACAAGCATATTCTCCCTTGATATTTCAAAATTTGTGGATTGTTATCAAAAGAGAATCAAAATAACACCAACCCTAATCACAAGAAGAAGGGCATGTTTGAATCCAATTGGCTTAGGCCTTTCATTGTTACCATAAATCATGGTTATGGGGCATATATACTAGCTACACCATATGGGAAAAATTTAAGGAACCTATGAAACTAATGTACTTGAAAAAATACTATGCTTAACTTAAAATGAACTATTATCTATAGGATCACTCACTTGAGGGCACCATTTTCACCTTTGTTCTTTTACCATTCTTATTACCATTCCCTGGACCATTCTTATTCCTCCTACTATACCATTATTTGGACCATTATTATTTATACTATATTATCATTCCATAGAACATTATTTATTCATTTCCTATGCCATTTTTAATAACAATCATGATCCTTATTATGAACAAATTACTACAGGAAAATTCAACAACTATTGTTCTAAAGGCACTTCAACAATGACCAACATCAATAAATAATTTGTACAAAAGTGTTTTGAGGCATGTCAACATGGATGTTACTTTATTTATAGTTCCTTGAAAATTTCCTCTAATTACTTTTCCTCATTTAGTTACCCTTTGTGTGTGATTCCTATCCCTATCTTGTTGTTGTGTGATCTTTTCATATGTCTCAGATTCTATTATTGGTATTTGGTATAACACCATTAAATCCATTTTAATTATTCTTTAGACCTCTACCTAAGGATAATTATCTATTTATAGGTTATTTTTTGTAAATTAGAACATATTACCTTGCTTTAATTATTCCCAAAAAACCAAAAATTTGAAAAGACCTAAAAAACCATTAAAATCACAAAATCATGAAAATTGGCTTAGAATTCCCATGTGAGATATAAATCCCTAAGAATTTTATGGGACATAACCTCTTATCTAACCCAATTAACTTCAAATCCACTTTACCATTAAATTACCGTTATAATCCCATTTTTTGGAGACCTACATTATCTTGAGGTCCACATAGACTATGTAGGTAATGCTTGGATGTATGGGGCATCTTAGGTCAACTTGACTAATACTCTTATTAATTTTTATTTTCTCACACTCTCACCATTGTATGAACAATATTTTCCTTATGCTCTCACAATTTTACATGTATAGTCATTCTTATTTGTTATTTATTATTATATACCTTCTTCTCATCACTTTTATTCTATCCCACATCTTTAAGAGAACTACATTTGGCCTAAAGTCCATAAGACTATGTAGGTTGTGTCCACTTGCATTTGAGCACTTGGAGTCAACTTGACCACCACTTTAATTTTCTTATATTCCACCTATTAATATAGGCAATTCATTATCCCCCTAGCCTAGGGGAATAATATCCAAAGCATAACACCTCATTTACACACACATAATTGTTGTTTAATTGCATTGAGTTCCTTATCTTGTATTATTTTTGGTGTGTTTCACTTATTTGAGTTTATTGCTTGATTTTTTTGAGTTTTGCATTTTTAATTATAATTAGTTTATGATTGAGTATTGTCTAAAATTGGGCTTGAGTAATTTACTTTTATATTTATATTTTTTAATTTGTTTGCATCTAATATGTCCTATTAACTCTTGAGTCTCAATTATTCATATCTTGATTTTAAGTGGTTTACAATTTGTGCATGTGATTTTTTATGTTGTTTATGTATGTTATTTATTTGTTTTCTTAATTTATGTTGTTTATGTTGTTTTTTTATTTATGTTGTTTTCAAGTTTTTATTTTATTGATTTATTTATTATTGATACATTTTGTGTTAACTTTTGTCTTTATATTTTAAATCTTGAATCTAAATTCGTTGCACTTTGTATTTAACCATTTTATTTGTTTTTCATGCTTAAGTACAGTTTGTTAAATGCTTGAGTTTAGCCTCTACTTGAGCTTGAGTTTTTACTTTTGTATTTAGACTGTTTATATTATTTTAAAATTTGTTTATATCATTTTTATATTTATATGATTAATTTTTTTCCTTGATTATTTGTGTTTGATTTGGTCTTACTCTCACTTAAGTTTTGATTTTCAATACCTTAATTTTAATTAGGTTACAATCTATTTTTGAGCTATGTTTTCATTCTTTTGTGTTTTGGTACATTATGTTTTACGCATGCATATTAATATTTCATATCTTTTATTTAAGTTCTTTACATATTATATTTTGAACTCTTTTTATTTTTATTTTGTGTTTATATTTTTTTTATTTTTAACATAGGTTTTTGATATTTTATCATGATCTTAAGTTTTAAATATTCACATTTGAACTATTCCATGAGCAATATTACATACTATAATATTATAAATTATCCATACATATGATGTATAATTTCATTTTCAAAATAAAATAAAACCAAGTGCTCAAGATCATAAATAACAAAGCCTATCTAATGCATGATCGCACTAACATACTATACACATGTATATACCTATGCTGCCTAAAGACATGCATCTAATAAATTAGGCATATACCATCTAGTCAAATTATTATCACTCTAGAATGGACCCTACTTGAAGATGTGAAATCACACCCTCACTCCAGTTGACACAATGGGAACTCCTAAGAGTGTGGGTGACTCTATGATGAGAAGAACCTCTAGAGAGGGTTGGTTACCTTAATATTTTTCAATAAATTTGACCATTATGATATTTTTTTGTGATTTTGGGGTGAAAAGAGGAAGAGGAAAATTAAAATAAATTCTAATTAAAATTGGGGTGATACACTTGAATTATCCAAATCCTTTGAACTTATTGAAATCAATGCACACATATAATCAATGAAATTTATATTTCTATCCTTAAGCAAAAATGTTTCAGATGAAGGGTTGAGAACCTCTTAAAATGACCTAAACATATGGTGAGATAGAGAGAGATAGGTGAGGAAGGGACTTAAAAAAAAGAGATAAATATCACTTATACACTGATGTATAATAAAATACACATTGTTCTTTTATCAAAACTTAGATACAGAACAAAAACTCCTTTATTGATAAATGGTTCAGCTTACAATTTCTCTCTTCAAGCTTCAAGAATATTTTTTTAAAATATTTTGGATTGAAAATACCTCCTTTAAAATGGCTTTAAATATTGTATATATAGAATAAAAGATAAAAAAAAGAAAAGGAATCACTGTTTAGAGTCAGGAATTGAGAGAAGAAATCATCAATGACTATGGATCACTCCTTATTATTCTCTAACTCTTTTGTATTACAAGCATGCAATTACTTTAATCATGAGATAAATGATCCAAAATCACGAAAAATTTCCTTAAACACCTCATGGATTCAAGTCTCCCTTTTGGAACTGAGAGAGTTATTCTTGAAGGTAGCTGAATGTCCCCACCAAGTGTGAATGATTTGATCCTTGCATTTAGAACTTGGCATGCTCCTTACTATAGTCTTGGACTATAGATCTTCTATAGATTAAAAAAATTACCTTTTTTATTTTTTACATGTTCATGCTCCACCTAGATGCATCTAATCAAGCTTGGGTCACCTTGCATGTTCTATATGTAGGCTGTAGACCATGTCATCAAAGTTGAAAGTAAAAGTCCTCATTATCTTTTCTTAATTATTATCAAAATCCACTAGGACCCTTTGAAAACTTGACCTTTTTTCACTCATTGATCTACTTAAGCTTGGACTCCCACAAACCATCAATCTTCAATAATGAGATATTGACAAGTGTTAAGCTCATGGAAATCTTTATGAACCCTTTCAAAACTCGACCAAATGCAAACAGCTACTTGTAAGGCTCAAAATTGACATTTGTGGGCCTGTCATTGGATATTTGAATCCTAATGGCTATTTGCTAAGGCTAAAGTTGATGTTTACACAACTATTATCAATTCCTTTAGGTTATTTCCTTTGGCCATTTTCCCATGGGATCGACCCTTCAAAAATATATTTCTCCCTTTTGCTTCTAGGATATTTGTACCAGGCTAATTCCTTCAGACATTTTCCTTCAACCACTTTCTTGAAAGGGAATGTCTTTGAGACCTTTATTTTGGGCACCTTTATGGTGGAGAGATCCTTCAAAAAAAATTTAAGTGCCCTTCATATTTCTTTAAATGGTATTTTGAAAACCTTGAAAAGACACTTTTTGAAAGGAAAGTACCCTTCATATTTTATAAAATGGACCATTTCAAAAGGAAATTAGGCTTTGGCTTTCATGAAAATGCCCTTCAGCTTTCTTGAAAAGGACCTTCTTGAAAGGAAAGTACCCTTCAGCTTTATTGAAATGGACCATTTCCTTGAGAAAAGTACCCTTTCTAAAGTTTTTTAAAAAACCTTCCAAATTTAGAATGGTCTTTCAAAAAAATGTCTTGGATCCTTTGGGAAAGACACTTTATATGAAAAGTTCCCTTTAGAAACTTTGAATCAGGTCACTTTTCTTACAAGATATCATTTGGGATTTTCACTAAGAAAAGTACCTTCAAGGAAATTTAAAATTACCTTTTGGAAATTTGTTTTAGACAAAATGTCTAAAATAATTCCTAACACTTTTAACAAACACTTAGTTAAATGAAGTAACTTGCCTTGAAAATCCCAGCCCAAAAATATCCTTGACCATCAGGTTTTCTACTCCTTACTTCAATATTCTTTGGTGAAGTAATTGATATGTGAAAACCTAAAGTATATCTTCTATGAAACCCTAAAGTCTTATGCTTATAAAAACCTAAAGTCTTCTTTAAAAACTTTCTCCTTTCAACTACTCTGATCAGCATCAATACTTTCCTACAAAGAACAAGACAAGTGAAATAAAACACCCTAAATCACCTAAATAGAAGACCTATGAAACATGGGTTATTTAAGGAATCCTAAAGGATAAATAACTAACAAGCAAATTGGCATGATTTAATGACTTTTGAAACACTTTTGACACTTTTACCCCTATTTTTGGCATTTTTTGACCCAAATTGGTACTTTTAGACAATAAATGACCAATTTGATGATATATAAAGATAAATTGACCATTTAATGGAAAGTTTCAAATAATAGGGGTCATAATTTTGGCAACTTTTTAGGGTTGACTAGCCTACTGGTCAAAAGAACTCAAAATTCTAGCAAGGATAGACCAAAACAAACACTAAAACTAAGAAAGCTATAGACCAATACATAATAAGAGAAACTAAATAAACAATAACAAAATGTGCACATGTGAACTTAGAGGAAAGGAAAAGAACAATTACTAAAAGGGAAAACAACTACTACTAAAAGAATGTGCTAAAAAGCACTTAAAGGAATGAAATTATGATTATGTATAAAGGAGTGACTCTCATAATAGTAAAATTTAAGAAACATCCCATTAAAAATAATGATAATTTATCCTCCACTCAATATAGATAATTAAAAATAATTATTATTTTTACAATCAGTGATAATATAATGTCCAGTCCAAAGGCTATCAAATTTGGAGTGCCTACCTATATTTGCACATTCTTTATCCTATTTAAGAACTATGTCTCCTTGTTAAAATGTTTTTGATGAAGAAATATTGTCAAATTTATTCTTGAATTTTTGATAACTTGACCACATGGTATGCATAGCATCATCTCTTATCTCCTCCAATTATCTCAATTCATTCATTTTTACCTCTATTACATCACTTTCCAAAATCTCTAGCTAGTGTGCAAGCTCCAAAGCTGGAAGCTCCAATGAGATAGGAAACCTTGATTATATTGCATAAACTAGGAGATAAGGTGAATTACCAATGTATTTATTATGGGTGATATTATCAACCCATAAATCAACTTCAACTTTGTATGCCAAGATCTCTGATTATCCTCTATTATTATTTTAATGATCTGAATCAGGTTCTTGTTAGTGGACTCAGCTAGCCCATTACCCTATGGTTATTAATTGGATGAATATTTAAAATAAATATAATTTTAAATATCCCATTCAAATACCTTTTTACTACTTAATTCGAAATCATTATCTTATATGACAATACAAGGTGCTCCAAAATGAGTGACTAGGCTCTCATAGAACTCAAGCACAGAGTTCTCATTTTCCTCTTTCAAAGGAACTACTTCCACCCACCTAGTGTAATATTATATAGATATAAAAACCCACTTATTAATATCACTATATGTAGGATTAATCATGCCAATGAATTCTAAACCCCATTGTATGAAAGGCTACTCAACCTAAATTGGCTTTAGTGGCATAATAGCTTGTCTCTATTTTCCTACAAACATTTCACACTTTGTAAATTTACTTACTCATGCATGTGCATATATGAATAAATTAGGAAAAAAATAATTATATCTATTTATTTTTTTATCTATGGTCTTGGCTGCAAAATGACCTCCAAAAGGACTATCATGAAATTGCTCAAAAAGCTTGTCAAAGTGACTAGTTTCAACACACCTTAAAAACATACCTCCAATATATATTTTTTAAAATCACACCATCAATAAAAATGTATGGTAATAATTTAATCTTGAATCATCTTATTTTTTTTGAATTCAAACCCCTTGGACATTCTCCAATTTGAAGAAATCTAGCAATGTTTTATGTGCAACCTATAGGAGGGGTATTTTCAGCTTCTTGCTGAGTGTCCTAAATTATCAAAATTGCTTCTTTTTCTTCTTTTAAATATTATAAAATATGATCACAGAATCCTTTACCTCAAACCATATTTTTTATTTTTACTTAAATATCATATTCTATTCATTTATTAACCCATACATCTCTCTTTTCATTTAATTCTCTGTTTAGAATGAAGTCCTTTACACTTGGATGAGCAACCATTAGTATAATATTTTTATTTGAAACCAAATTTTTGAATTTTTTTAGACCTATTATAATATAAATAAAATGTTTTATAAAAAATAATATCTATCCTTATAACCTTCTAAATATTTACTAAATAAAATAATGGGTTGTTGCAAACGTTCATCACTATGTTGCATAAGCATGGATGAAATAATACTGTAAGTAGAGAAAGCATACAAGAAGAAATCCTTATTTAAATATAGATTTATAAAATTAGGATAATTGATGAATTTTCCTTTGATATCTTCAAAAATTATTTTACCTTCTTTACTCTAAGTGGACTCTTGATGTTTCTTAAGTATTTGAGTAAGTGGTTTTACTAGTTATGCAAAACTAGGAATGAATCTTCTGATAAAGTTAATCTTACCCAATAAGCTTTGAAATCCTTTCTTGTGTTTAGGAAATTATAGATAAATTATTTCTTCTATTCTTTCTAGATCAATGGAAAGACCATCTTTGGATAACACATGCCCAAGAAGTCTCCCCTTATGCACTAAAAAATGCATTTATTTGAATTCAAAGAAACTCCAAATTCTCTACATATATCAAAAAAAATATTCAAATATGTTAGATGATCATTAGAATAATTTGAAAATACTATAATGTCATCAATATTTACTAAACTATTTCACTCAAAAGACTATGAAAAGCAACATCCATTTCCCTTTGAAAGGTAACTCCAACATTAGAGAGTCCAAAAGGCATTTTATTGTAAGTAAAAGTACCCCATTTGATAGTGAAAGTTTTTTTATAATGATCTTGTTCCTTCACTAGTATCTAGTTGTATCTTGAGTACCCATCCAATAATGAAAACCTCTATGAACCTAAAACTCTCTGCAAGATTTGATCTATGGAAGGAAGTGGACAATGATCTTTTAATGATACTCTATTCAAATCTCTGAAATCAACACAAAGTCTTATCTCTCCATTATTTTTTATTAATATAACAAGGTTTGAAACCCATGTTGAATTTTTAGTAGGACAAATAATACATGATTCAATCAGATTTTTAAGCTCCTTTCTCATGAGAATCTCAACCTTGGGGTTGATTAGCCTTTGCTTTTATCTTACCAATTTTGCATCTTATTCCAATTCAATAGTATGTTGTGCTAATCTGGGATCAAAAAATTTCAAATCATGGTATTTCCAAGTAAAAACATCAATGAAATCTTGACATAATGAAATAAAATCTATTCTTTCAGAATCAATATTCACTTTATCCAACTTTAGTAGCTTACCTTCAGCTATGCTAATTGGCTCATAATGTTCTTTCTTGAAAGAAATACTCACTTTGTCTTTTATTATTTGATCACATTCATTGAAAATACTATCTAAAGTAACCAAAACTTTAGGAATGTTATTTTATTTTAATTTCACAATCTAATTTCCATATTGATCGTACAATTTATCATGATTTCTTTGAGAAAACTCTACCTCATTCTATAGAAAATATGTTATTTATTTATCATAATTAAAAACTTTCAAACTTACATCATTATTTGGGAATAAAGGCCTGAATACCATCTTGATTTGGGTCTAGTTTTTATTTTTCTTAATATGATCTGGAATATCATAATGTGCTCCTATGGCAACAATCTATCTACATGTTGATTTGTTCCTCTAGGAATAGAGTGAATGTCAACTGCAAGGAAATCTTCCATAAGATCCAAAAATATATGTTTTTAGGCCTTTAAAATAGGATTATTTTATTCACTTAAAACTATAACTTGATGGACTACCAATTCACTATCACCTTTCACCTACAAGAGATTAATATCCCTCTTTTTAGCCCACTAAAAACCATAAATAAGAGCTTCATATTCTATAGTATTGGAAGTAAAACTAATTTGAAATCTTATAGAATAATAATACCTTTGATTTTTGGGTGAAACCAACATAACACTAGACCCAACACAATTATTTATTCTATATCCATTAGAAAATAGATTCCAAAATCTACTTGATCTTGCAATGAGCTAGTGAGACTAGGCAATAAGTCACCTTATTCATGCATATAGTAAACTCTAAAACCAAGATATTCAATAATTTTTTAGGGTTCATGTCCATGATTATCAATAGAATAATAATCTAGGAGAAGATCCATAATGCCTTCAGGAGGCTTAGAAGGCTCTTGATCAGTGATGTTATCATCTTCTTCTGAAATATTGCAATTCATATTTGACATATATGGCTCAATGTGAAATCTAGAAATAGGCTCTGATATAATAGTTAATTTGGTTCCATACTTGGTTCTAAAAACCATGTATGGCCAATTTTAATAAAGTTAACCTCTTATTTTCTTAGTGAATTCTCTAGATAGGCATAGTGCAAAATATGGAGGTAGATCAATAACAACATCCTATAAAATGGTGAAATTTGGATAAACAACAAGTATAATTTTAAAATATTTCAACACACCTATAGTCTTGGTCAGAGACCCATAGAATTTCAAGACACCTTTATCATGAGGTTCATACTACAACCCTAACTTATCATCTATTGATTTGTGCATGATAGAAGTACTAGATCCACTATCAATCATACAGTTGTGAACTAGACAATCTCTAATGATAATAAAAAGGAAAAATGGAGGAGGTTTAATCACCTTAAGAGGTTTAAAATCAATAGATATATTATAACTAGTTAGGATAACACTTGCTCTTTATTTTTTTGGTGACTTCTCAGAGATAGTGAGCTTTGAATGTTCTTCGTGTATGTACTCCTTTTATCTAGGAATTAGTAGAGTATCCCACGTTGAAATTGATATTGTAGTCTTCTTCATATGATCCAAAATACTAAGTAGAGAAGTGGATGCCTTTGAATATAATTTATAAGTAGAAGGAGCTCCCAAATGTTGTGTAAATTGAGGAATATGAGGCCCTTTATTTATTTTAGATTATGAACTTATTGATTTGAGCTTTTTCGAGGTAGCACATGTGTAGATGTCTTTTGTTGTGGCTGAGGAGAAGAAGGGGCTTACCTTTCAGGACTTAAACCTTATCCAATTGAGTTTTTCTTGTATCTAGTATGGGCAAAAACTAAATTATCAACATTAGGTAAATATTGACGTTGATTTGTAGCCAAGTGCTCAAAAGAATTCTCACCTTCCAAAAAATTGAAAAATGTAGCTTTAGTAGGTGCCTTACCACTACCTTTTCCTTATTAATTTGGAACTTCTACTTTAGTAGATGAAGGAATGTCTCCATAGGGTAGAGAGGATTACTTATTCTAAGAAGGTGTTTGGTTTTTAAATAAAGGAAGAACTAAACTTTATTGCATGAAAGATTGATGAGAAATCTCACTAATTGGAGCCATTACCATATTATTTGATTGATCTCATTGATTTTTCCATTTTCCTTCTTAAGAACAATTTCTCTAAGTTGGAATAATAGCTCTTTAATTCCTTGGAGCATTTTTATTATACTACCTTGATTTAGAATTCTACCCTTGACCTTGTTGATTAGATTGATAGGATGGCCTATTAGGCTAATAATTATGATTAGTATTCTAATAAGGACTATATGGTAGAGCTTGTTGCCTCTCAATTGAAACCAAATAATTAGTTTAAGCCTTAAGAAGACTCTCTATCTTCCCCAATTTTTCATTTTGATCACCTTATATTTTATGTAACTTTGATGACTTTGGAATTGGAGCAATAGTTAGATCAAGAAGATGGATCTCTAGAAAAAGAGGCATTGGAGGCCTTAGAGAAAACTTACTTGATTGTAACAGGAAATTTTCATCCTTTATTGATACGTCAAAATATTTAGGTAAAGTATTACCTCCCATGTATTGGATCATTATAGCCAAATCTGCATTAAAAGCCTTTAGATAATACAAAAAAGCATAGTTGGGTGTAGCTTGATCACTGTTGGAATTCTATCCCAAGTCTTCTAGAATATGTAATTGTAATCCACCATAAACTCATGGTTGAATATATTAATTGTTGTAAGCTAATCCAAAAGTGAAAGATGACCACTTTTATCTTCAAATTTTTTTTAAAAAAATTCTCCAAATTCATCATAGTTGTTAATTGATGGAGTCAAACCACTATACCACTGTAGTGTTTTTCCTTTGAAAAAAGTTGCTAAAAACCTCATTTCTACATTTTCCTATGTTACATGATGAACTTAAAAAATATTAATGATATATACAATATGTTCTATAGGAGTTGTTGGATTTTCTCCTATAAAATAAGAAAGAGCCTTCAGAGCTAAAAATAGAATATCATCCCATTGATTGAGATTTAGAGGACTTTCACCATTGAATGCAATAAAAGCCTATCTTATGAGAATAGCCATATGAGGAATAAAATTTATAATAATATTTGGCTAAACAATATTTTCTTAAATAAGAGGATTCTTTTCAATAATATGGGAAATAAAAGGTGTAATATTTGGATTTGGTTGAGGTCTCCTTTTCTTTGGTTGGTGAGACAACTCATAGAAATATGTTTCTTTCCCTTTTGTACATGATCTTGTGACAACTCTTGGTGGAATGAAAAATATACGAATCTAGAAATGAATATAATACTTAGATACATAGATAACAATTCAAAAATGTGAATAAGGTGTCTTAATGGGTGTGCTAGAATTTTTTATCACTATAGAGTTTACCCTACTTGAAGATGTACAAGCACACCCTTAATCCAGTTCATACAATGGGAAATCCTCATAGTGTGGGTGACTCTATGATGAGAAGAAACTCTAGATAGGGTTGGTTCCCTTAAGATTTTTTAATAAATATGACTACTATGATTTATTTTTGTGATTTTAGGGTGAAAAGGGGAAGTGGAAGCTTAAAATAAATTCTAATTAAAAAGGTAATGATACACCTGAATTGTCCAAATCCTCTTAAGTTATTGAAATCAATGCACACATATAATCAATGAAATTTATATTTTTATCCTTAAGTAAAACTATTTCAAATGAAGGGTTGAAAACCTATTCAAAAAACCAACAAAAAGGGTGAGATAGAGAGAGATAGGTGAGGAAGGGACCTACAAAAAGGAGATAAACATCACTTATACATTGATGCACAATCAAATACACACTATTCTTCTATCAAAACTCAAATATAGAACAAAAACTCATTTATTTATAAATGGTCCAACTTATAATTTCTTTCTTAAAACTTTAGGAATATTTATTTTACTATTTTGGATTGAAAATCCCTCCTTTACAATGGTTTAAAATATTGTATATATAGAATAAAAGACAAAAGAAAGAAAAAGAATCACATGTTAGAGTCAGGAATTGAGAGAAGAAATTATCAATGACTATGGATCACTCCTTGTTGTTCTCAAGCTCATTTGTATTGAAATCATGAAATTACTTTGATCATGAGATCAACCATCCAAAATCACCACAAATCTCCTCAAGCCCCTCATGCATTCGAGTCTCCCTTTTGCAATTGAGAGAGTCATGCTTGAAGGTAGCTATATGTCCCTATCAAGTGTGAATGATTTGATCCTTGAATTTAAAAATTGGCATGCTCCTTACTATAGTCTTGGACTATAGATCTTCTATAGATAAAAAACAATATCCTTATTTTTTTTTCATGTTTGTGATCCACATAGATGCATCTAATCGAGCTTGGGTCACCTTGCATGTTTTTTGTGTAGGCTATAAACCATGTCATCAAAGTCAAAAGTAGAATTCCTCACTATCTTTTCTTATTGGCTATTGAAATCCATTAGGACCCTTTAAAAACTTATCTTTTTCTTTTTTATTGATATGCTTGAGCTTGGACTCCCATGAACTATTGATCTTCGATCATGAGATCTTGACAAGTGTCAAGCTTATGGTAATCTTGATGAACCCTTTAAAAACTGGACCAAATATAAAGAGCTACTTACAGGGCTCAAACTTGACATTTGTGGGCCCACCATTAGATATTTGAATCCCAACAGATATTTTTTTAGGCTAAAGTTGACATTTGTACAACTATTATCAATTCCTTTAGGTCATTTCCTTTGGCCACTTTCCTATGAGATTGACCCTTCAGAAATTTGTTTTGCCCTTTTGCCTTCTTCCTATTTTTATCAGGTTAATTCCTTCAAATAAATTTCCTTTGGCCACTTTCCTAAAAGAGAAAATCTTCAAGACCTTTATTTTGGGTGCCTTTATGGTGGAGAGATCCTTGGGAAATTTGTTAAGTGCCCTTCAACTTTCTTGAAATGGTCTTTTAGAAACCTTGAAAAGATCCTTTCTAAAAGGAAAGTACCCTTCAAATTTTTTGAAATAGACCATTTTGAAAGGAAAGTAACCTTTAGATTTCTTGAAAATTCCCTTTGATTTTCTTGAAAAGGACCTTCCCAAAAGGAAGTAACCTTTATCTTTATTGAAATGGACCATTTCCTCAAGAAAAGTACCCTTTTCAAATTTTTGAAAAGAACCTTCTAGTTTTGGAATGGTCTTTCAAAAAAAATGCCTTGGATCCTTTGGAAAGGACACTTTTCATGAAAAATGCCCTTTAGAACCTTTGAATCGGGTCACTTTACTTGTAAGATATCCTTTGGGATTTTCACTAAGAAAAGTACCTTCAGGGAAATCAAAAAGTACCTTTCAAAAATTTATTTCAGATAAAATGTCTAAAACAATTCTTGACACTTTGAAAAAACACTTAGTTAAATGAAGTAACTTGCTCTAAAAATCTCAATCCAAAAATATCCTTGTCCATTGGGTTTTCTACTCCTTACTTTAAGATTTTTTGGTGAAGTAATTAATACATGAAAAACCAAAGTATATCTTTTGTAAAATCCTAAAGTCTTCTACTTGAGAAAACCTAAAGTCTTTTTTAAAAACTTGCTCCTTTCAAATACTCTGATCAACATCAATACTTTCCGATAAAGAACAAGACAAGTGAAATAAAAGATGCTAAATGACCTTAAACAGAGGACCTTTGAAACATAGGTTCTTTAAGAAATCCTAAAGGATAAATAACTAACTCACAAAGCAAATTGGCATGATTTAATGACTTTTGAAAACACTTTTGACATTTTTACCCCAAATTTTGTCATTTTTTAACCCAAATTGGCACTTTTAGACCATAAATGACTAGTTTGATGAGCTACAAAGAGAAATTGACCATTATAGGGAAAGTTTCAAATAAAAGGGGCAATAATCTAGACTAAATTACTAACACAAACTTCATGTACATCTATGAGATAAATATAAGTGAAAAATAAGTTAGCAATATAAAAGATAATAGAATCATGGCAAATAAATATACACCAATATCCATATTTTGATCAACATCTAAAATCTAACATGATAGTGGTACAAAAGAAAAAAACATCACAAAAGAACATTAAGAGTCCATATACAATGATCCATGAACCAAAATTAATATCATATATATATATATATATATATATATATATACACACACACACACACACACATATATATATATATATACATATATATATATATATACATATATATATATACACATATATATATACACACATATATATATATACATATATATATATACATACATATATATATATATATATATATATACATACACATATATATATATATATACATACATATATATATATATATACATATACATATATATATATATATATACATATACATATACATATATATATATATACATATACATATATATATATGTATACATATACATATATATATATATATATATATATATAAAGTTTATACATTGAGAAAATATGTACATCTCATATACATAAGAAAAATGTGGAGCTCCAAGATAAAATATTAGCTCTAGTTCACCCCATCTATAGGGGGACTCTAATCAGAGTTATTTCCTATACCAAGTGTAAGAGATGGTGGTGGTTTTGATGTTTGTGGCCCCATAACTACCCACTATGGATCTCAATGTGTCATTAAATGCTTTAAATTAGTAGTGTGTTGAGACATAGAAGTCTTGCTAGTCTATTAGCTCTAAGAATAATCTCTATACGTAGGTGTCCTCTAGTCTAATAGGACTACCACCTCATAAAAATTATGATAATAATAAATATAATCCTTTAAATTTATGAAATTATCCTTATGTAAATATAATCATACTTATCCATAATCATGTTGGCCAATTCTCCAGATGTATCCCCACCTGATGCAAGCTACTAATCCTCATATATTTCCCCAAAAATCTTATGTAAATTTTCTCGAGATTTATACCACTCACCTGTGAATGACAATAATTATATATCTTGTACTATAAACTATGACTTGACCTTATTCAAATGAGCATGTACAATATCAATTGAGCCACCTTCCCTCTCAAAGTAATAATATTTGACTCTTGGGCTATGATATTACCCTATAACCTTGTGGTCTTAGGCCAGGTTATCACTAGCTTAGTTCTTATCCTATCCACATCCTCTTATATGCCTATAATATCTAATACCCACCATGTTACATAGGCATTTATAGGATATACATCCAAAATCCCACTTATATAGGCCCACACTATAGGTTGTACCATGTAAAAATATATAATGGCCTATGACCTAGGTACTAGTAGCCCCCAATTACAAATCTCCCATGTAACATAGGAAAAATTTGGGGTCCATTTGGTAGATCTTGTTGGAGTTTGAACTATCATTGTACGTGATCTATCATATATCTCTATATGATAAATTCATGGTGATATATTATGTAACAAAGCATCAAAATATACTGAAAAATAATTTTTTTCTCTATCCACACAAACTACATCACTAAGTATGACTACCAAGAAAAAATCCATCCATCATCTCATGAATGGTATGGCTATAAAAATATAAATCCCTGTGGTGGCCTCATACCCACATACCTATCTAAACACATCCATATGCCTTTATATCATTAGGTAGCCATTGAAATAACTATCCAATAGGCCACTCTATAGTGATATGATACCAATGCTAGAGCTAGAGGAGAGTACTATGTCTAACATTTCACTGTTTGATACACATTTGTGTAGGTCTTTATACAACTGAGATAATATGACTGGGCCTCATACAAAGCATGTAGTATGATCCAATGTGTCTCACATTAATCCTATCAGACCAATATGAAATAAACATCTACTCTTATTAGGAAATAAGAGGTTACTAATAAGAGCCATCAAAATTGGAACCTTTTGGGGTATTTTGCCCTATGGTGGAGGTGGTGGAATTCTTGTAACAACTATAAAAGTCCAAGCTATGTCTTCTAACATATAAATATCACTATACCCTTCAATAATAACTAGGTCTATGACTCCAATCAAATCCTCCAAAATTATAATCTATCCCTCTAACATCCAATAGATTTATTGACCCCAAAGAAGCACCTATAAAATCTAATGAACATCCTCAAGGGTCAAAATAACCTCTCTAGTTGATAGATTAAATGTAAATATATCTAAATACTAGTGCTCTTCTAACACTGATAAGTATTTACAATCTACTTGAATCACTAGAATATATGGCACATGCTATAAATATACCACCTATAATAGCCACATGAACTCATCCATCATGATCCTAGGCTGGTATATGACCCATGATCATCACTTACATGTTGTAATGACTTCTATACACTCCTATGTAACACAAGACAAGTAGAATCAAGTCACTTATCAATTTTTCTTCTAATTTATCACTCTATTATTTTCTTCTAGTTTTGAACTTAGAAAAATATTCTTCTATGCTAAATTTCCACTTTCTCCTAAACCATTTTCCATTTATTATAACTTCATTATTTTCCTTGGTGACTTCACCATTTTGAAAGTGTCTTCACCATTATACAAGTCAACTTCACAATTTTTATCCTAGTGTCTATGAATTTATTGTCATGTAAGTTAATCCTACCATTTGGTAGGATGACCTCACTATTTCTAGTGTCTTCACCATTTTTCATGATATAAGTGTTTTTTAGGTGACTTTTCCATTTAACTGGTGATTTCACCATTTGATTGGTGATACTTTCATTTGAGTATTGATACCACTATTTGACCCATGTTTTCACCATTTATATGATTTTTAGTGATAAACACAATTTCATGATTTTTGTGCTTTTTTATTTATTTTCGAAATCTCATTAATTTTGTCATGAGATCATTATTTTAATGGAATTACCATAATTTAAAGTGTCAACTTCACCATTTTTTATCTTTGATATTAATGAAGACACTTTTTCACCTACTTATAAGGCCTAATAAAAGTGATTAATGACCAGATTAAAAATAAAAATGTACCTATTGATGCCCCACTCTTCGGTGGGCATTGGTACTCTTGAATGTATTATCCAAGTTGTTAGTGGTAAGGGATATTGGCATTTTCATAAGTCTCTCTCGCTCTCATGAAAAAATTTTAGAGCTCAGGATTATAATATTGGAGGGTAAAAATGAATAGTTTTTATCCCTTAGGGGTGAATATAGAGTCATTTTTTTGAATTTTTACCCCTTGGACTTGTTTGTGATCCATTCTTCTTCTCAAGAATCTCATTTTTTCCTTGTTTGTGTATTTCTTGATTCATTTTGTTTTAACTACCTCATTTTCCATCCTTGTCTATTGACACACATGTTTATTTCTTCTACCTATGAGCTTACTCATCAAAAATATGTTTTTCACTCTTTCTATGAGATGATCTCATGTATCTCTTAGATAATGTTTTGCACATTTTTATTGGTCTTGGTGAATTTATTGAAGTAATTAGACACTAATTATTTAT
The DNA here is from genome assembly GCA_037957365.1 of Torreya grandis. Taxonomy (NCBI): domain Eukaryota; kingdom Viridiplantae; phylum Streptophyta; class Pinopsida; order Cupressales; family Taxaceae; genus Torreya; species Torreya grandis. The sequence continues at coordinate 659,826 of JARHVA010000459.1, forward strand.
TTTTTAATTTTTTTTTATGTTTTTCATTGAAATTTTATTTATTTCATTTTTTATTATTGCCTGAAATCATTTCACAGTGTTGATAGGGGCATCATCATGGTGATTTATGTTATGTTATTGCAATTAGCTCTATCTTTTGGTATATGCCATCATTACCATCATGGTTTTTATCACCGATGTGATGTTTCATTTGTTTATCAGGTCATGGGTTAGCCCTTATTCATGTTATAGGTTGGTTATCATGGTATTTTATATCATGATGCATAATATATTGATGTTCTATAAAAAAATTAATATAATGTAATTCTAAATAAAAAATGTTGAAACAAAAGATATCATTTTATATTATACTCTAACCATTTCTTAATAAGCCTAATAATCATTTATTTGAATTAAAATACATCCTATTGGGGAAAACCTTTTAATCCAATTAGTGATCAAATTTTCCCTAATAATTCAACTTTCTAAGTCTAGTGATCAAATCTACCCTACGAGAGCACCTTATTCTTTATCAATCATGACTGCCCTTTTTAGGGTCACTATATTTCTATTTATTAATTCAATTTTTTATATCCCATGTCATTATTTCTTCCCCACTATCCCTCTCAAGGGGGTATCATGGGTCACTGATAATTTCTTTGGCCAAAAGTTTCAAATTATTCTTAATGACATTTTCATTCTTTGAAAAGACATTATTGTGCCTAATGTATCTCAATGCATTTTCAAATAAGGGGAAATGTATACATTTGATTCTCACCACTGTCATGTCAAAATTACAAGTCTAAATGACTTCTTACAATAATGCACAAACTAGACCAAAATAACTAAAATGTTGTTACTCATCTACACACATCATATGAAATTATTGATTCATTTTAATATGTCCTTAATTAGGGAATTAACCTGTATGCAACATTAACTTATTCTAGTTCATCTCCGATAAAATTGTGACCTAGAAAATTGACATTTTTGACCAATAGTGCAAGGGAATTAATCAAATTCTAAGAATTTTAAGAATCCTAATCATATTAACTTAACTAATTAAATCTAATTAAATGATTAAGTGAAAAATCCATATCAAAATAGCTAATATCAAATTTTGAAATAAAGAAATTCAACAAAAACTAACAACATCATGACATATGTAGTCACAAAGTCAAATATAACTATTGCCTAATGAATGAAATAAATTTCTAATTTGTGCAAACCATGCCTATTATAATTACTCTAAAAATTTGAATAGATTTTGGACCACACATCTTGATCTCAATATGGTAGTCTATATCAGTCTAGACAAGATATAAATATAAGGGCCATGACCATTTTACATGAAGCTTTTATTTTCAAAGAATTAATGCCAAAATATTTCTAATAAGATTCACCATTTGTCATCCAAAGTGAACAAAACCATAACAAACAAGGGGAGATGTTGTCATATTGAATAAACACATTGATAAATACTCCTATATACACAAACCAAATAAGCATTTTCCTAAAAATTATTATTGGTAGTCTTTAAGGAAGGTAAATGTATTTTTTGTATTCATTATTTATTTATTTGCTTTAGTGATTATAGATCAACCTAAGCAACAAGATTTAAGTGTTATGTTTCAAGATTTCATTTGTATTTGCATACCAGCATATAAACTAACCAATCTTATAATCCTATTCTATAGTTATAATAAAATCATATGGGTAGCATGGGTGGAATCTAAAAAGGAGATATCTTGGTCCATTTCAAATCAGAAAGGGACAAATTCTATTATTTTATTTTATTATGATAAGGGTAGCTGAAATTTACTTATTTTCCCTCTCCTTTCTTTTATATTCTCTTATATATAATTATAATTTATTGTTTGAGAAGGAGGGATGATTTCATGAAATTTCATGTACGCTAAATTTTATTTCATATGAAAAGCTTTGTCATTATGTTTTATATAAATATCCAATACACTTTTTAATATTTAATGTAATTCTACATATTTTTAATAAATAATTATGATAATTATGTCACTTATTTATTTACCCCTTTATGTTATCTTGTTTCCACAACTCAATTGCTTCTTTCCTTTTACATTAATTTTATGATTTGTGTCCAATTTCCCTCGTATAAATGAATTGAATTGTGTTTATATAGATAGGGAATACTTCACTTTTTTATTATGAATCATCACTATTATTTTTATTTTATTTCTTTCTACCTTTATCCCTCTAATTTTGTAATTTTTTTTATAGATTAACATTAAAACAGTAAACATAGCTATCTTTCTCTAGAGGTTATTTGAAAAGAGTCACCCCACACTAAGTAGAGATCCCATGTTATACTAAAATATTTGGTGTAATTAAAAGAAAATTTTTGGACATTAATAGTAATCTTGTGAGTTATGGGTTATCATGATTTTATAATAGTTTTTTGTTTTGAGCTATGTCCTCTCACTAGCATGAAGTTTGGGTTGTACATTCTAACAAACCACTTTATTTTTATAACCATCCATGTAGTATTATTATTATTTAATTAATAATATATAGTGACACTTTTTAATAGTAAAAATTTATTCTTATCTCACACTAATTTGTATCTATAAAAATTTATTTGTTTATTTTTACAATAATTATCTCCATAAGGATTTTGAAGGTACTATTCAAGATTACATAATAATTTATAAATAAAAAATAAGGCATTTAAGTAAAAATTATTTTTATAGATTAAAATTTGAAATAAAATTACATATTTTTACTTATTAATGATAATATAAACCTTTGTTTATCGTAGTTGGTATCGAAGTAATTATAAATTAGTGGTGTTGAGATTAATCATATTTGAACCTCTAGTTGTGACACATATATCAACTTTGTGAAAATATATTGCATATTAATTATTTGTATACACCCTAAATTATTCAAACAAACACACATATTATGTATTTTCATAGTCCTTTCATAGGAGACTCTGATTGGAGAATATGATTTTTTACTCACTGAAAGATCCCCAACTCAATTTGAAGACACAAAATATAAGACAAAGATATAATTCTGATTATTTGCCTTTAGAGAATGCAGATACAAGAATATATTGCCTAGATTTACTTCAACAGTGAATAAACAAAAGTTACAGTACACAGCAATAATTTAAAGGGTATAATGAAACCCAAAATAAGCAGGAACCTGGAAGTATGCACAAATCTGGACGCTGTGTAAAAACACAGTCGTCGACGTCGGTGAGGATGATGCCGATGTCGGTCAATACCCTGCCACCGTCGGTCGTCTCGTGGGTGATCTCTGACTACTTGTGACTACCTGTGACCGCCTGACTACCGGCGTCGGTCGCTAGTCGGCCGATGTCGGTCTGTATGCCGATGCCGGTCTCTGTAAAACCCTGCGGCTGAACTGTGCCCTTTCCTTACTCTGACCCTGTGGGTATGGCCTAGTGCCGATCTGTCTATCTGTATGGATTCCGTACCAAACCTACTCTGATTATAAAAATATATAAACCTGGGATCAAAACATAGGATAAATACTTGGAGACTTCTGCATAGGCTGAACCTTGATATCCTCCGTGAATGGCCCTCTGAAGCTCCCGATCTGACCAATATGCACAATCTAGATTCCATCTCGAATCCACCTCTGACAAAAGGCTGGGTTTTCATCCAACTCTTCACCAATCTACTGAAGGGTTTCATCCTTAGAGATTTCAGCTGAATCACTGATTCAAGCTTCTCAGAACAATTTTTTGCAAAATAAGATATTAGATGATACAAATGCTTTGCTTTCCCCTTCTTTTAAATCTTTTCAAGGAAACTTCTAGAAGAAGTCAATTTTATTTTCATAATAATTTAATTAATTAATTAAACCATTATAATAGAAAATTGGGGACATTACAGTCCTCCCTTCCCGGAGATTGCTTGTCCTCAAGCAATTCTTTCCAACACCAACTTCCTGGATCCCATGTTATTCTCGAAAACTTGCAAATTCTTCTGTCAGAAACACCAGACTAGAAAATATCTATAACTACATTCACCTTGTTTCTCCTAGAGAGTAGTGTGATAATCCTCAATATGTAATTAGCAAACTCACCATCACATACCTTAGACTTAGAAAAGGGCCGCTGCGCTACTCTGATTAACAAACTCTCACAATCCCCATAAGGATGTTGACTAATAATTGGAAAGGAAAATGCCCGGCAACAAATAGAATTAGTTACCACATCACCTATAAAATGAGACTCCATCCTATGAGATGACCCCTCCTTAGGTCCTCCATCTTGTGCTGCCTTCAAGATAATCTTCCTTCCCCCAGAAAGGAATTCTAACTGCATACGGCGGTGATCAATAATGTAGCGCCCAATACCCTGTAACCACTGCATGCCCAAGACCACATCATAATCCTCTAAAGGAAAGACATAAAAATCATCGGTCAAAGTGTAATTCCCCATCTGAATGCTGAGCTGTGGAATCCGTTTGGTACAACCCAATACTGCACCATCTGCCACCTTTACCCTGAAACCACCAAACTTCTCATACTGTAATCCACGCCTTCCTACTAACTTCCAGTCAATGAAGTTATGTGTAGCACCTGTATCTATCAAGCTCACTACCCACTTACCCTCAAGTGTACCTTTCAACCGAAAGGCATGAAAGTTAGGATAACTGGAGAGAGTAGCCATAATTGCTTTGGCTGATGCCAAAGGCTCTGGGGTGTCTAACTCCAATTGTATCTGATCCTGCTCAATATTATCCTCAATGTCCGTATCAGGTACCTCCTCATCTCCACACTCAAAAGTTACCTCAATCAAATGAACCTTTCCTTTACCCATGCAACGGTGGCCTGGTTCCCATGGGTCTTTGTAGGAAAAACATAACTTTTTCCTCCTCAAGTCATTCCTAGTCTCCTGATTCATCCAAGGATTTGTAGAGGATGGCCCTTCTTTAATTTGTGGTGTATTGGCCTTCTATATAGGCCGAGATTCTGTAGCTATTTTCTTATCACCCTAATAAGAAGTGGGAACAGTATCCAGTCTCAATGTCACATCAATGGCATCCTTAAGAGTGGCTGGTTGGAAAGCACGTACCAGTCCCTTAAGTCTATCCTATAACCCCTCAATAAATAACATCACACTCCGTCTCTGAGGCATATCAGGTACCATAACTGCAATATGCTGAAACTCATTAATATAAGTTTCTGCGTGTCCACTCTGTCTAAGATGAGCCAACTCCCTGTAGTAAAGTTATGTATCCTTACGGTCAAACCGTGTAATAAGTCTCTCAGTGAACTCAGCATAGGAGTGAACTAAGGCATGATCCTGGGTGACCAATCCATGGTGCCACCAATCATATGCAATCCCCTCTAGATGTAACACTGCAAACTGAATGGCCTCACGCTCAGGCATGGGCCTCAAAGAAAGATATATGTCCAGCTTGTGGACCCAAGCTCTTGCACTAGTCTCTCCATAGCCATTATATGAAGCCAATGTAATCTTCCCCGTAGCTCTATTGAGGTCATGATTATGTTGCTACTGTGGTGGTCTATTACCCCGATCTCCTCTGAGTCTCGCTGTGTCTCTACGCTGTGCACAATACTGGGGAAGAGGAAAAACCTCCCTAACCTCTGGGGGTAAAGCTCTCCACTCTGCTGTGGCTGCCAAAACGGACTCTTAGAACCCCATCTCTGGTGGTTCCACCTATGCTGGCTATCCACCTGGTACAAACTGAGGCAGTAATGGTCTATTAGGAGTAGGTGTATGATGATGTCGCCTAGAGGAATGATGGGAACTCCCCACTGAAGAACGGGAATGGTGACTATGCTGACTGGAGTGATGGGTATGATCACTACTAGTCACTGAAGCTGATCTATTCCTTCTACCTCTATGTCTATCCACCTCTAAACGTTCCATGGTATCCTGTAATCGGTCTAGAGCCTGAACAATCCTGGGCTGAGTAGTGATGAGAGTCCTCATCATCTCCCTTTCTTCTTCATCCTGGTTTCCATGGGCATTCCTCTGTTCTTCGGCCATGATAGGTGGCTGTCCTAAACCTAACTCTCGCTCGTACTGAGCTCTACTACATGTAAAATATCTATGGCTTCTATCAAATCTTCCAGGATGCATAGAAATAAAATAGTTTTACCCCTACAGGCTGGCAAGATGCATGGCTCTGATACCATTGAAAGATCCCCAACTCAATTTGAAGACACAAAATATAAGACAAAGATATAATTCTAATTATTTGCCTTTAGAGAATGTAGATACAAGAATATATTGCCCAGATTTACTTCAATAGTGAATAAACAAAAGTTACAGTACACAGCAATAATTTAAAGGGTATAATGAAACCCAAAATAAGCAGGAACCTGGAAGTATGCACAAATCTAGACGCTGTGTAAAAACACAGTCCTCGACATCGGTGAGGATGATGATGACGTCAGTCGATACCCTGCCATCGTTAGTCATCTCATGGGCGATCTTTGACTGCCTGTGACTGTCTAACTCCTGGTGTCAGTCGCTAGTCGGCTGATGTCGGTCTGTATGCCGATGTCAGTCTCTGTAAAACCCTGCGGTCGAACTGTGCCCTTTCCCTACTCTAACCCTGTGGGTATGGCCTAGTGCCAATCTGTCTATCTATACGAATTCCATACCAAACCTACTCTGATTATAAAAATATATAAACCTGGGATCAAAACATAGGATAAATACCTGGAGACTTCTGCATAGGTTGAACCCTGATATCCTCTGTGAATGGCCCTCTGAAGCTCCCGATCTGACCAATATGCACAATCTGGATTCCATCTCAAATCCACCTCTGACAAAGGGCTGGGTTTTCATCCAACTCTTCACCAATCTACTGAAGGGTTTCATCCTCAGAGATTCCAGTTGAATCACTGATTCAAGCTTCTCAGAACATTTTTTTGCAAAAGAAGATATTAGATAATACAAATGCTTTGCTTTCCCCTTCTTTTAAAGCTTTTCAAGGAAACTTCTAGAAGAAGTCAATTTTATTTTCATAATAATTTAATTAATTAATTAAACCATTATAATAAAAAATTGGGGACATTACACTCACATTTAGCCAGGTCCTTTTATTTGACTTCTCTTAGTCTTTCTAGATTCCCTAGACATATTTATGCTTATTCCTAAACATCTGTAACATTCCATACTTAATCCTTTCAGTCCTAGGAACATATTTTAGGTCTAGACCCATCTCCTTAGGTCTTACATCCCCTAGATAATAGTGCCCAAATAGGAATACAACACTAAAAACCTAGGGTGTCTAATTTTTGATGCTATTGTCCAAGTCTAATTTTGGCCCCAATAGTTAGCTTATTCCATAAGATGAATCTTACCACTTTTATTTGCTTCATGTCTAAGTTGCCCAATGTTTATCAAATTCAATAAAAGATCCCAAATTCAAAATTATGAGTCTCTTATATAAAGGACTACATAAGGCATTTTATATCTAGCACTTTTTATTTTAGCACATTAGACTTAATAACATCAATCAATAATATAGCTCAGCGTCTTAGCATCACACATAGATTTGCATGCTTGATCAAAAAAGGGCCTAGGTTAAATACATTCTTACATTAATCATGCATGTGATTATGCATGTTCCCTAAGGGATAACTACATTAGATCTGAGACCCTTAACATGAGGGTTCATGTTGGTAGTAGTCAGAGCAATATGGGTTCTTGATTGTGCAATCATTCTTCCCACAACCCAATTTTTCCCCCCTTGTGATTTGATTTCCTTTATTGTTTCTATGTATGCAGGCTAATACAAGTGTTAAAGTTTGAAAAAGACCTATATTGAGCTCTAATGACTTATAGGACCTAAAATTTGGTATGATGGGTTATACTAAGTAGATGAACAAAACCCAAAAATATTTTAGCCTCAAATAACAATACTAAAAGTGGAAAATAGTGCCGAAAGTGGACAAAAATGGCAAAAAATGGACTACAATGCTAAGTAGTAGGGTGTCCTAAGTTTGGCACTCATATCCATTCAAAAAATAAGTTTTGGGTCTCATTTTTGATATTTTGCCATCCCTGCTTAGAAATTTCTAGACTTTGCATCATCCATTTCAGCCTAGAATAAGCTAAGTTAATATTTATTTATCTTATATTTTCCTATGTGAATTAAGTTTATCAAATTGGTGAAAACCTATATTTCACTACATAAAACCATAATTCTCTCCCTATTCTAGACCTTTATTACTTAGGAATTAAACACCTAATTTCCTAAATTAATAAAACATTATTCACCAAAAGTTATGAAACATTACTTAATGCATGTTTAGAGGTAGGCTACAAGTGTAACCATCAAGCATCGTCTCTTCCCTCATTTTGAGGTGTGTTTTGTTAATTTTTAATTTTTTTACTACTTCCTCTTTTGGTGGAAATGTTGACATTTTTTAAATTTTCATCAAAATTTACACCCCTAGGTGGGTATTTTCTATTAGTGATAACTCAAATCAATGTTAAAATTAGAGTATTATCATAAATATAATGAACAACTATATTACCATAATCATGTGATTTCTTATCTGGAACAAATTATGACCTTTGTCTAACATTATATTAGTTCAATATTTTTTACTTGTAAGATAGACATGAGTTTATTTAAATCCAACAAAGATAATGTGGAATTGATATTAGGATAAGGATTTAATATAATTAATGTGGGAATTGTGACATTACATACAAATGGAAAACATGAACTAGGGAGGAGAAGCACAATGCAAATATATCGATAAATAACACTGGTAAGTTAACTTTGGTGGATCACTTGTGATAAAACCAAATACCACATAAGTTTTGAGAACCTAAAGGTAATCTATAATTAAATTAACATAATGAATAAGATTTATGAAACACTAGAGATATAAATGCACCATAACTTTTATCTTACTTTAGATCCCTTGATCAATATGATTTCTATTTAGAATTTGATTAATTAATTGGTTGATTTATTTTATAGTATCTATATTGATTGTTATTTATATTTTTATGGCAGTCAATCAATTTTATGCTTAGGGTTTTTATTTTTTATTTGACAGGTTACACTCAAGTTTTATAGGGACCTAAAAACTAATGTTTAACAATAAAAGTATAGACTAAAAAAAATGAAACTAGGCCAACTCATTCAATTGGACATAAAAATTTAACAAAATTCAATCAAAAAAGACTTAGAAAAAACTTTAAAAATATATACACCTATTAAATTTACTTAGAATAAATCACCTTCCTACTTATATCTATCCTCTTCCTTGAGTTGCTACTTATCATCCCTCTATTTTTCATTCCCTAGACTTTTGTCATGTTTTTACCTTATTCTATCAAGCCTCTAACTTTCTCTACTGATGATTTACTTTTATTTGTGTTATATATCCTCAAGGTGATTATGATAATTTATTTACATTTTGGAGTTAACTCTAGATTATCACCATCTAGCATTTGTAGTTCCCCTCTCCCTTCCCTCAGTTTATCAATTTCCTATTCGAAATTGGTCCATGTATGACATCAACTACCTATCCAATTTCAATAGATTTTCATGGAGATTTGTTAGCTTCTACCTATGGCCCTTTAGAAGCTAGGTTAAATACTCATCCCTCCTTCATACCTCTACTATTTTTAATTAATGTATTTAAAATTTAGGGTTTTGTACACCCTAATGGAATTGAAGAATTTTATTGACTTTCTTGCTAGAACTATTTTTTGGGGGAGAAGGATCATGGGATTTTATTTTATCCTTATTCCTTCCCTCCCATGGGTGATTTGGGAAAGTGGAAGGAGAGGGATCACTATTTTTTCTCTCTACATCAATATCCTTATCTGATATTTTCTCTCTATTGCTTTCCACCATATGGATTTCATAACTTCTCATGCGAGTTGCTCATTTAGTGAGAATGAAAATTAATCGTTGATGGATTATATCATTTGTGGGTTTTTCCTAGAAGGATAGGACTATGGATTTTTAGTAAGGATAGGAATATGGATTAGGGTTTTTATTGACACACACCTTTTTTATTTAATTATATTATTTCATTATTTCTCTATTTAATAGTGTGATCCATGTTATTAGAGTTAGCTCCTCCAATCAAGCTATTCTTTATACTTAATATTCATTGTCAATTAAAAATTCATTGATGGATACCTATTTTAAGGACTTATGAATCTCAAATTTTTAATACAAATTTTCATATTAGGAGTGTTTTTTCTCATAAATATTAACATTTGTTATATTTTTATATATTTAAATGAACATATACTATAAAAATATATTGTCAGATTGTTTTTAAACCTGTAACTATTTATGGCATATTATAATTTTTAAGATCATGTATGTATCAAAATATAACCTTTTATCTATAATTGTGTATAATATTTGTCACATTATTGGAATAAGTTATCCTAAATATATAAAAATAAGTGCAATGTGTATAGGATTCTAACCTAAGTGTATATCTAAATCATATAACTTGTATTAAATAATGTCAACTATGTATGTGTGGATTATGTATCCATGACATGACCCCATAAATATGCCCCCTACCCATATGAACTAAGGTAAATAACATATTCCATTCCCTTCACCTTAAAAGGGAAGGTTCATTAGTGGGGGCATGTCATAAAGACATGACTCAACACATACATACTTTATAGATTTTACATAGTTGACAACATTTAATATAGTTTACATGATTAATGTATACACTTGGGTTAAAATCCTATAAACATTTCACTAATTTTTACATATTTAAAACAAAGTTTTTCAAAATTTATGATAGATATTATATAAAGTTACAAAGCAGAGTTACATTTTGATAAATAATTCATCTTGAGAAACATTAGAGGTTCATATTCCATTCAATTCACTAAAAATTTCAAATACGTATTCAAACTTAATAAAAATTATTTACTAAGAAGCACTAATAATTTACCAAGAAGCATTGTTTTGACTAGGTGGCACCATTTTGAGCCTTTCTATATATAGTAGTTGGCTCTTTTTTATATTTTGGTTGAGATTCAATGCCCTCAATGGCTTAATAATAATTCCATTTTGAGTTTTTATTTGGTTATACCACTTAACTTGGCTTTTATTATACTATCACTTGGATTTTATTTTTAACCTCTCTCTCAGCTCTAATGCTTCATAAGGAAGAATGTTTACCAAGTCAAAGTATCAAGGAGAAACATGGTGCATTGATACATAGGTGTAATATTTAATTTATATCTTTCTATTTAAGAATTTAAATTATTTCAAATTTTATATTAAAAGGCATTTATTTATATTATATCATGCTCTTCGTTATAGGTTATACACCATCAATACACTCAAACTGAGCTCAAGCAAAGGCAAGGTGTGTGTTTTATTATTTTTGAGAATCTAGTTTTTAGATAGTAAATAATGAGGGTCTAGAATAATAGGAAAAATATAGCTTAATAGGGAAAAATATATATTTTAACAATTAATTATGTAAGAGAAATAGAAATAAACTTATCTGGTTTCAAACTAAAATGAAAGATTCTGAGGCTAGAAATGGAGGAGAAAAATTGAGATACTATCAAGAATCTAAATATGGCATCTATTTTCTAATTGGATGGGAGCACTGGAAATAATACACCCTAGTTTTTGGTGCTATATTCCTTCCTAATGCTTTTTTCATGAGGCTCTAATCTTTATAGGTTTTGCTCACCTAGTCAATATGAGCCTACATACCAAATTTTAGGGGCTAGAAGTCATTAGAGCTTGTTATAGGTACATTTAAATATTTAATACTTGTACTCTTCTACACACATGCACAAAATGAATACATAAAAATAAAAATGGGTAAAAATGGGTTAGGGGAAGAATGATTACACAATCAAGAACCCTTGCTATTTTGATTATTGCCTACATTAACCCTCAAGCTAGGGTCTCATATCTAATATAGTTTTCCCTTAGGGAACGTGCATAATTAACATGCATGATATATGCAAGAATGAATCACCTAGGCCCTTCCTTGATCAATCATGCAAGTCTACGTGTGATTTAGAGAAGCTAAGCTATACTATTGACGTATTTTTATTATGTATAATGTGCCAAAGTAGTAAATGCTAGATATAAAATGCCTTGTGTAGTCCTTTATATAGGAGACTGATTATTTCAAATTTAAGAGCTTTATTCAAATTTGGTTGACATTGAAAAAGTTATGAATAAATCAAATAAAGGGGTAAGACTTGTCTAATAGGAGAAAGTGACCATTGGAATCAAATTTGTACTTAGAAAATAGAGCAAAAAATTAGACACCTTGGGTTTCAGTGTTGTAGTCCTATTTGGCCACTAGTGTCTATAGGGTATAGTACCTAGGGGGATGGAATAAGCCTAGAAAGAGTGACCCGAGATAGTAAGGGTTAATTTTAAAAGGTTACAAATGACTAGGAATGGTCAAAGAGGTGTCTAGGGTATGAAACAAGACCAAGACAAATTAGACAAAAAGACATGGCTAGATACAAATAAGACTCATATTCTCCAGTTGGAGTCTCCTATGAAGGACCATGAAAAGAAATGATATGTGTGGTTTCTTGACCAATTTAGGGTATATACATTTCCCCCCCTTTTAATCCAGTGATTCAATAAAATGAAGTACTAGAGTAAAATAAAGAATATGTGTACCTAAACTTACATGTGTGGAGATAAATGTGTTGAAAAAAAAGATTCAACTTCTTGGATAGGGAAGTGGATATAGAACTAAATAGTTCTTGGAGAAAGAAGGAATCCCTATAATACATGCCCCTATACTAAATATAAATAATTCCTAGAGAAAGAAGGAATCCCTATAAAATATGCCCCCTATAATGAATCTAAATAATGTCTGGAGAAATAAGGAATGCCTATAATAGATTCCCCCTGTACTAAATCCAAATGAGAAATGAGAAATTATTTTAGGCCTAAAACTAATGTCTACCCTCTATCCCATATAAACTCATGTAATCTAGAATTTGTGTATAGAATCTATATTCTATGAAGAGAAAGGTCTATCATTCCCCTAATATGAATAATATGAATGGAAAATGAGAAGTGCTTAGAGGTCCAAAACCAATGTCTGCCCTTTGTCCCACACAAAATCTTGTGTTTGAGTAATGTTATGGACCAACCACTACAAATGATCATATGATCTAACCTAGTGACAACTTAGGTATGACTGTGTGTAATCTAAAAACTTTGGTAAGTGTGTAAGAAAATGGCCTATCTTTCCATTACATTCTATATAATCTTGGATTCTGAAGAACATGATGATCTATGTCATGGCCCAAAATCTAGTGTATGAGTGATGTGTTTGGATAGTCTATTAAATTGTATAACCACATGTGTCATGATCTATCATGCCATGTCCCTTGTGCAAAACTCAAGATCAAAATAATGTGTTCTACACTATGCTTATAATCTACTATCTAGTGTAGTTGTGTCATGTATTATAAATATATATGTACAAGATGTGTAGTAATGTACATGCCCCTAAATCTAGTATATGGTCTAAATCTATATCAAAGTCACTATGAATCCATATGATGTTAAACATTATATTTGAATAGTCTATGTATTTGTAAATTATAGGTGTGTCCCTCTAAATATCCTAAGTAATGTTGATTAACCGAATATAATCTGAATCACTATATAATTTTGACCAATCTAAGCTAATTAATGCTAATAATCTAGATTTTGGATGTGCAATAACTATGGTGTATCTATCTATAGGAGTGGATAGGTATACTAGGTAATTTATATAGGTAGTAGGAATGATGCCCCCCTTTTGGGGAGAGGGATGAGATCTGTGATAGAGGAGGTTGAGCCAAAAGTGAAGACTAGTGGCATATGAATAGGAACTATGTTGGTATGTATTGAATATACTGATAGTCCATTTATTTGATTGGTGAGAATTGAATTACTAGGATTGAAAGTTGTCTTTGATTGGTTAAGATCAAAGCTTATATCTAGGTGTAGTATAGATGTAGAAACATTCATGCCATGGTAGGCAAATGAGGTAGTAATAGATTGAATGGAGTGAATATGTTGGGTTATTTGAATGTTTTGAATGAATGTTTTGATTAATAGGAACCAATTTGTATGTCAGGGTATAAAAGAGGTATAGGGATATGTGTATTCTATAGTAGGCAAATTATGTAGTGAGACAACAAAGGTTGTGTGATGTTGAAGGTATCTTCATCACAATTCCATGGAACCAAATGGTTTGTAAAATGGAGTTACAAGGCTCTAGTGATGGGCAAAATAGTTATTTGATTTTGAATAGAAAAGTTAGTTGATATAGGAATTTTTATTGATTTTGGGTTCATTTATGTAGTGACTAGTTTGAGATACTAGAGCTTTGAAGTGAAAAATGCCTAGGAGATGAACACCTTCCATGACTCATTTTGAGTAGTTGGTAGCCCAAATTTATGCCAGTGGAGAGATTATCCTAGTGAGTAAGAGTAAAACTTGATTCTTACATATTTATAAGCTTGTTTTAGATATTTTTGAGTTGTTTTAAGTAGTCTAAGAAAGTTTTTACTAGTTTCAATGCTCTTATCTTGGAGTCAGTGCTATTGTCTAGGATGCAACACTGTTGTCCAAGTTCTAGTTTTGTAGTCTAGTGCTAGTGTCCATCTATAGTGTTATTGTCCATTGTGGATGGTTTTTTCAATTTTTGAGTTGTTCTTACTTTTGTACTTCATAGTTGTTTTTCTTGGCATGGTTGTTTGACATATAGTCTATTTTTTGGTGTTTTTAGGGTGAGGTGTAGGTGGGAGAGTTCTACAAAATTTAGGTGATGGAGATACTAACGTTGCTACCATGATATATTGATGAGTGTGCCATTAAGGATATGGCAAGGTTGGGTCATGTATTTGACCTAGGTATGGTGCAGTGGGATAGGTACTTGATTATTACCTTATGTGAGAGGTGGAATGTTGATACTTGAATGTTCTACATTACTACTAGAGAGATGATTATTACTCTAGAGGATGTATACCACATTTTGCATTTGCTAATTAGTGACCAATGGGTGACACTACATGATGATATGGGTATTGATGTCATTGATAATGCATCTTTATATTTTGCTAGTGTGCCTTCAGGTGCACATTAGAGAGGTAGTGATATAGATGTATTACTATTGGTTATTTTGCATTCAAGTGTTCTAGACCTATAGAAGAGGTTATCTATATTATTGGCTTCTTTTATTGTAGTGGATGGTAGTGGAGTGTCTATTGATTATAAGACACATAGGGTGGTTCATAGCATTAAGATGTATGGTACTATGTTCTCATAGGGCAACACTATGCTTGCCCATTTATACAAAGATTTATATAGATTTATGTAGGAGGCATTCAATGGTGGTGTGGTTGTGGCTACTTTATTACATTGTTGGGCTTATGAACACATAGTAGTTGTGTAAGTAATTGGATTATTGAGGGTGAGTTGGGCATATCCACATTCATTTGGTAAGTGATAGATGAGTGATTTAGATATATGATCTCCTAGGATAGATCACTATAGGAGGATGCTATAAAAATTGGTGGCTTGAGATATCATATGTAGGCCCTATAAAGGATTCCCTAGATGACCTAAGGATGGAGAGAAACTATAGTACATGAGGGTTAGTTGTTGGTTACATGATAATTGGGCTAGAGTATATGAACACTTTTAGTGTGAAAATGTGACTAGGTAGTTTGGAGTTTGACATGATGTTCCTCTTATAGCATTGGTATGGTTGAGGACTACACAAGCATTAGCAAGACTAGGGTCTCATTTGAGACCTAATGAGACTAAGTTGGCACCTTTACCTTTGGATGAATGAGATGTGGTTATAGATATTCCTAATGTAGATGACATGGGATGCATTGAGGCATATAGTACATGGTGGGCTAGGCATTGTTGGGATCCATTATATCCTATGGATGGAGTGGATGTTCCTGCATATGAGGAGCTTAAGATCATCTAAATGATGGGAGGTAATTAGTGATTGTATTTGGATTGTACCTATATTTGTGCTTTAGTTTGGATTTAAAATTATATATCTAATGTAGTGTTGTACTTCATATGTGTGTAGGCTAGGTGGGAGGTGCACAAGATGAGGCACTTATTAGGGTAGGGAGGGGAGATGATAAGTTATGGGAGACCATTATTGAGTCAACACTTTGAGAGCTCATGTGGCATGTTCTTGATGATGTGGAGGAGGAGGATTTGATAGAGAGGGTGATGATTGTGGTTGGTATATATGCTCATTTATTTGATAGGGATGTTATAGCTACAACTACATATGCTAGGCTAGAGAGAGAGAGAGAGAGAGAGAGAGAGAGAGAGAGAGAGAGAGAGAGAGAGAGAGAGAGAGAGAGAGATGAGATTAGAGATAATTTGGATAGACATAGGATGCCTCCACCTAATTATGGCATGGTGATCACAAAGATTGTGGATGAATATATGGATCTTAAATGGTGATATTCATACTTGCATGAGAAGCATGGTTGGTTATTGGAGTGGGATAATTGGTGAAAGATGTACTCGAGAGCTCAAGGAGATGGAGGGTCATTGAGTGCTACAAGATTATGGGACTATTATTGGAAGAGAAAGTGAGATCAAGAGTGAGGGCATGATGCCCATTCATGATTGATTGTGTTTGACATAGTGTATATGTATTTGAAAATATAGTTATATATAGATGTTGGTTTGATTTTGATTTTACTTGTAATCATGTTATGGATTCTATCATATGTTGGTATATAGATTGTAAGTGGTTAATTTAGAAATAGTTGACATGGTATTGATTTTGAACTTTCATATGGGATATGTGGTTTAATTGTTTTGATATGTTTGGAGGTGTTGTTTAGGTTTGATTTGTGATTATATGTAAGCAAAAAAAAAAATTGGTTTTTGTAATTTGTAAATTATTTTAGATAAATTGAGTTGAGTCTAACATTTGAAAATTATTTGGATGTGTTAATTGGGTTTAATAGTGGTAAAATAGGATTTGGTAAGTTATGGATTTTGATAGGCTAGTAGTTGGATAGGATAGTTGTTGGGAATTAGGAATATTATTTATTAGTAGGAGGATGTAAGATAGAAATGTGTGCATATTACTTCCTTGAAAGTGGCTCAATAATAAAAAGGGTTGCTAGAACTTTGGATCCATCATTGCCCTGCTAAGTGAAGCTTATGAACTAAAACTAATATGACTATACATTATATTATTCTATGTTGTATCACTATATGAACCTATCAGCCAATTGAACAAGTGCCCATATTGCTCATGTTGTATAGGAATGTGATCTATATCTAATATTTTCTATTATGTGATAACTATTTCTATGTGTGAATATTCTAAAAAAATTAACTTGATTGGTCATGCAGCTGAAACTAGATGCTATAAAGGAGGGTCATCTATTTACAATTGTAGTGGATTGTTACATGAAATAACACCTTGTGGTCTCTACTATGATGTATATGATTGAACAATAGATCAATATGGAATTGTAACATGTGATTGGGGTTCATCTAATCTTAACCATAATGGGTTACTACATGAGATGGGACCTTGAAACTCTACCCATAATGAATATTTCTCATGAGTGGTATTCTATTTTTGTGCATGTGAATCTATTAGGTATGTATTTAGAACTACATTATGTATTCCATAGACTATATTGTTATATGTAGGCTATTTTTTTGTACTAGTTTCCAAACCTTTTGAATTGGTTGGAATAAGATATCTTCTGTGATATTTTATCTTAAGGCCTACATTGCGCTCATGATGAGTGACTGATGATTCTTATAAAGGAATGTCATGGGAATGACTCAGTCATGGATGAATGAGGTCTAGGGTTCCATAATGGAAGAGATCTCTGTGTCCCTTATGTGAATGATATGATACCATTATCAACACATTTAATAATGTAGTATCTAACTCTAAAACAATCATTATCTTTGTGTCCATAGATACGATGATAGTTATAAAAAGACCAATGTGGCTATCTATGTAAGAGATGTGGATCTCATCAGTGAATGAAAGGTAATGTGACTAACCTCCTATCTAGTAGTGTTGATAAAATAATAGATGGACTATCCCACTCTAAATCAAACTATAATGGTGATTTATTATTGTTCTCTATAGTACACATTTTAGGTTGTGCTTTAGAAATTAGGTCTTTGTTCTTAACTAGTTGCTTTTCTAGTTGTGATCTCCTATCTTGTCTAGGACATCATGGATGCTGAGTGTTAAGAGCTATATCTGAAGATGTTTCTATGAAATCAAGAGTGATTAAGTCGACTGAATCTACCTAAATCAATCCCAATTTCTATCCAAAGTCAAAACTATATAACACAAATGTCTAAAACAAGAATCTATCTGATATAGTAGATGTTCAAGGAGAGTTTAGTGAATTCACTTGATAAAGATATGTTGAATCTCTAGATCTACTTGTTTGTATATCAATCTTAACATGTGAGCCTTTAATCTTAAGATATACTCACTAATTGGCCCTAAATAACTCTGATGTAGTGTGGTAAATTTCTCATATGTAACATGAGGGCCCATGTTTATGATGTAATATCTAAGAAATGCCTTCTCTAAGTCATCATATGTATGTAATGGACCAATAGGGAGTAGATGAAAGAACCAATTATGTGATTCCCCCACTAATGTCTACTGGAATAACTTGAGTAGAATCAGTGGGCTCACATGAGATGGAAAAGTCTTCTGAAAGACCTGAAGGTGTATGAATGGATCTCTAGTTCCATCAAAGTGAGGTAATGGTGGTGTTTGAAAATTCTTATGCACTAACAACTTTTATGAATGTCTTTAGAACAAGGCTACCATGTAGATCATTGGCATCCATACAAGATTTATAATCTTTGTTTTCTAGGGTAAGGAGATGTACTTGGTGTTTTATAAGAGATGATCTCATGGAAAGGGATATTAGTATCTTTAATTGGTTCATTTAATCATTGAATTTGATTGTCAATTTTAGCCATTAGAAAGCTAAATTTTGTAATTGGATCATAAAGAGTGGGTGTGCTCACTTGAACCTTGGGAGTAATGGTAGCTTGGACCTTACTAGAGGGATGTGGGATACCATTCTCTTTAGGTAAAGGGTGAGAACTTGGTTCTACCGTAGTGAGGGGTAGCTTGGGGAATTCATTGGTACCTTTATGTTTTAGTATGTCACATTTTAATTTAGTACAAGATTTTTTATTATAACTAACATGTGCATTATTTGAAATAGAATCATTCATATAAGTAGGATCCATATTTTGACATGCATTTTCTTTAAGAGAAGAAGTTAGAGAAGAGTTAGAAATATGAGATGCATATTCTATTTCACTATGTGCATAATTATCATCATCATTATCATATAATATTGTTCATAATCACTCTCATTTTCATATTCATTGGCATGTTCACTATCATATTCATTATCACTTCCATCATTGCTAGGGAGAGGTGTAATGGAAGGATTGAGTTCTTTTCAAATATGCAATAAATTATTATTCGTCATTGGAATATCATGTGCATATATGTTATCCATGGATGAAAGACATGCATTATTTTCATGTGCAATATGAGAAGTAAGAGTAAGAGAGTTATCATTTGAACATTATTTGGATAAAGTAGAGTTGATAGCATGAGATGCATCATTTAAACTATGCTTTGGTAATTTGATTCTATTTTATTTATATTTTTGTATTTTAAACATAGCAGTAGTGTGTGTGTGTGTGTGTGTGTGTGTGTGTGTGTGTGTGTGTGTGTGTGTGTGTGTGAGAGAGAGAGAGAGAGAGAGAGAGAGAGAGAGAGAGAGAGAGAGAGAGAGAGAGAGAGAGAGAGAGAGAGAGAGAGAGAGAGAGAGAGAGAGAGAGAGAGAGATTAGGTTCACATGGAAGAAAATTATCACCTATTAGCTGTTCATTTGAAAGTGCATGACTAATTTGTTCATTTTGTGCATTGTGCATCGGAGAATGAGGTGAGAAGTATTTTTACCATTTATCAAAAGTATTTTATTTATAATAAGGGATGAAAGAGATAGGTTTGAGAGGAGAATATGAATCTAATTTTTCCTCACTATCACTTTCATATGCATGATAATATTCCTCATTTCAATAATAGTAATTATCTTCATTGTAATTAAAATCATTTTCCACATTTTTAGATAATGTGCAATTTTACAAATTTGTCCACTCATTATCATAATTATGATAAGCAATTAATAATTTTGTCTGTGGGATGAGATGGAATAAGTGACTTAGTGGCCATTTTATTTATTTCACCATAAATAATATGAAGAAGTGCTATTAAGCAAATAAATGTAATAATAACTACTAACATGGAAATTTTGAAAATACTTGTGACTATCTAAATAATTTGCAAAATTTTTGAAACTAATTTCTAAAAATTTCAAGGATGAATGGTTTGAAGGTAGAGGACCTAGTTTAGGAATCTAATATTTTGGGCTAGGGTTTTAGAATTTTTGAAAATTATGGCTATAATTTAAATTCTAAAATGACTTTGAATAAGATAAATACACAAAAATTGATACAAAAATAAAAAATTTGAAATTGATTTTTTGCATAAAATAACTACTAATTTATAAATTTTAAAAATATTTTTGGCACACTAAATAATTTTCAAAAATTTCTAAATTAGTTTCTAAAATTTGTGAGGGAAAGTTGGGTTGTGAAAACCTAGTTTGGAAATCTAGGATTTTGAGCTAGGGTTTTAGAATTTTTGAAAATTATGGCTATAATTTAAATTATAAAAATATTTTTGAATGGAATATTTGCACAAAAATTAGTATATAAAAAAAAATTGAAGTAATTTTTTCAAAAAATATGAATGAAAAACCCTAAGGGTACCTAGGGTTTTTAATTTATTCGAAGTAAGTCAGGTTCATCAAATATTTTATTACTTTTAGAAATCTAGTGTTTAGATCCAAAATAATAAGGATCTATAATAATAGGAAAAATATAGATTAATAGGCAAAAATATAGATTTTAATAGGAAATTGTACAAGAGAAATAGAAATAAACTTATTTGGTTTCAAATTAAAATAAAGGATTCTAAGGCTAAAAATGGAGGAGTAGGACTGAGACACTATCAAGAATCTTAATCTAGCATCTATTTTTTTATTATAAAAGATCAATATAAATAGGACACCCTAATTTATGGTGCTATAATCCTTACCAATGATATTGTCTTGAGGGTCTAAGATTCTTAGGTTTTGTTCACCTAGTCAATATGAGCTTGTATACCAAATTTCAAGGGCTAGAATTCACTAAAGATCATAGTAGGTCTATTTCAATATTAAAAACTTGTATTCATATACACACATTCAAATAAAAAATACATCAAAATAAAAAGTGGGAAAAACTAGGTTAGAGGAAAAATGATCACACAATCAAGAACCCTTATTATTCTGATTGTTTCCTATATTAACCCTCAAGCTAGGGTCTTAGATCTGATGTAGTTTTCCCTTAGGGAATGTGTATAATAATTGCACATGATATATTTAAGAATGAATTTTACCTAGGCCCTTCCTTGATCAAGCATGCAAGTATATGTGTGATGCAGATAAGCTATGTTATACTATTGACTTATTTTTATTATCTAATGTGCTAAAGTAGTAAGTGCTAGATATAAAATGCCTTATGTAGTCATTTATATAGGAGACTCATTATTTAAAATTTGGGAGATTTATTCACATTTTAAAGACATTGGAAGAATTAAGAATGAAGTAAAGAAAGGGGTAAGACTCATCTAGTGGGATAAAGTGACCGTTCTAATCAAATTTGTACTTAGACAATAGCACTAGAAATTTGACACCCTAGGTTTTAGCACTATATTCCTATTTGGGTGCTATTTTATAGAGGGTATATGACTTAGAGGGATGGAATAATCCTAGAAAGAGTGACCCAAGATAGTAAGGGCTAAGTTTGGAAAGTTACAAATGATTGGGAATGGTCAAAAAGGTGTTTAGGGTATGAAACAACACCAAGACAAATTAGACAAAAAGTTGTGGCTAGATGCGAATACGACTGATATTATATAGTGGGAGTATCATGTGAAGGGACCATGAAATGACATGATATGTGTGGTTTTTTTACCAATTTAGGGTGTATACAATGTATTATACACACCTAGGTATGCATTTATTTACTTTAAACTAGTAATTTTACCATAGTGTTTTATTATATTAATGGGGGGAGGGGAGAAATTTAGATACTAAAATATGATTTATATAGAATATCATTCTTGTATACTTGAAAAATAACTATCAATGATCTACCTTTTAGCTATAGACATTCCTACTACTGAAAGGATCACATTAACCATATCACTATTCTTAACTATTTATATTATGGTCTTACCCTATCATTTCTGATGACCTAAATCAATTACATTATACATCAAGACTAATACCCTATATATATCGTTCACTAGCAATTTTAGATCCTCACCAGCTTCCTAGATTCTCAAACACTTACGTCCCACATTGGGACACTTGTATCAACACAAGTGTCTAGATTCTTATTAAGTGTCTAGTCTTGAAAAGTAATCTAAACTATAAATGTGTTTAAACATATGGTTCAACCTATTTATCTTTTAAACCCTATCCTGAGATATTTTCAAAAGGTGTGGTATAAATACAAATCTAAGCTAATTCATTATTCATCTAGTAAATACCAAGAAAGAACCAATTCAAGCTCATTAAATTGATTACACAACTAGAATATACTACCCTATTCTTCCTTATTTTCATTATGGTCATAATATTAGTCTTATTAAAGGTCTAAAACACTAAATGAACATCCCATGAGAAGTATTTTTCAAGTTACTAGCTATATCATTACATATCCTTGCATATAGTATATTTCACCCTTATGTACACGCAAGCCAACACCTAGGTAATAAATACATATATTTATGGCCCTCCTTGGTGTATTGGTTATGTTTTATGTAGCTAGGTTTCACCCTTTCTGAGGAAAACTATTCACATCCACCTCAAACCTAGACTAACATTGGATTGACCTACAGGTTGTGGGCTACCTAAGATGTAGATCAAAAATCTAGTTTTGATAGGGAGAGATCCCATAATTTTTAACTTCAAATTTATCTAATACCTAATATTTTTTAAATGAAAAGGTAAAAGAGATGAAAATTGATAAAATAACCTACACTAAAATGGTGATGTATTAGTGATTGAAGATCCACTTTTAATCTACCCTTTGAACACAATAATGTACTTGATAAAGATTACAAATGATCATACATATTAATAATGTTATAGGCATTAATTTTCATATGTATGTTGAGTAATAGTTATATAAATTGAAGGACTAAGACCTAGATCTACACAAGACACTATTAGTGTATGACACTTCAAGAATACCTCTATTTGTCAACAATTCATACAACCTTCATAGATTTATAACCTGAAGTTATGTGCATGAAAGGACCTATAGATAAAAATAATACTCATAAATTTTGAAAATAAACTCTCATAATTCACACTAGCATTCAACCAAGAAATTTTTAAGTATTCTTCTATTGATTCAAAGGAGTACAGGTTAATTCTAGTTGAGCTTTGCTACACCTAGTTGAGGGATGCCAAAAAAGGAGATAAATTCCTACTTAAATATAATTTTTTATAGATAATAGAGGAGATTTTAGGTGTGGGAGAGGCCTTAAATGAGCCCAAGGTTGCATATGACAATTACAACATGCATATTCACCCCTTTCATATGTTGACACTTCTTCAATGAGTCCACCTTAGTCTTGAGATTAGGTATGGAGGTTGTAACTCCTATATTTGACTTCATTTATTCCTTTAACATGATCAAAATTTCCCAATATCACCTCAAATTATATCTACATAACAAAAATGGGGTGTGGATATGCCTCTAAGAGGAATTAAGTAGCCTCTCCTTCAATATGCACATTGATTTGTCCTTCAAGATACCTCTACCCTATCATAATGGTTTTAAATTTGGTATATGATCAAATTAATGGTTTTTACCAATGCCTCTAGGTGATTCATCAATTCCATAATGTTTTTTCTGCACCCACTAGATCCTTCCATCTACATGTTAAGTAGGCTTATTTGCAAGTTCTTCATTTTATGCATACTCATTATTTGAATGATTAATGTAGTTGAACTATGACTTAATAAAATATAAGAGGAATTTAAATATACTTTATTTACTCCCTATACCAAAAATCATTCCTTTTATCAACTATCTTCTACCTAAAAATGCATTGACCTTTCTAGACTAGGCCTCTCAAACCAATTTCACAAACTAGCTATTTAGAATGAGATATCATAGATGCTTATAAGAACCCTCATTAATAATTATGATATTAGAGAAGTATAATAATCCTTTAAATTACCTTTCCCATAGTTTTTAACTCCTGGTTAGGCTCTAAAAAACATATTATATCCAAAACCCTATAAACTTGCATTTTCAGGAGATGTCAATATAACCTTTCTACCATTAGGTGTTATGGACATGAGCCCCTATAAGCTAAAAACATGATCTATGCATTAATAAATAAATTACTTAGTTTTTGAATTTATTTTTCATTAAGAATTTGTATTTAAGTCACAGTTAGGGTTTAAGGGGATTTAAGAGTGCTTGGGGGGTCTTAAGGATGGTTCGTAGAGACCAAGGCTTGGATCTATAAACCAATTATACCAAATTAATTATAATAAACCTCCCCACCTTACCAAAAGTTTTTGGATCCCCATTCATATTATCCTAATTTTTATGAGCATTTAAAAATTATCTATGTGGGAGAATGTGCCTTTTGAGTAACTCCTAGCTATCTATAGGTAGAATGACTAAATATAATATATTTTTATCTGATACAAATTGATAAGGACATGCCTCAACATCATAATGGACCCTCCATTAAAGGATTGAAACTTTATTTATACTCAAATTGAACTTTGCTTCACCTTCTTATGGCACTACACCAAAGTGGGTTTTAGACTAGTCCATCTAGACATATGAACCTTGAAAATTGTCCTAAAATTGAGGTTATGCATCACTCCTACATTGTATGCAACCTTAAAATTAACTTAGAGGTCCTATGTAGTATCACCATTGGCTTGATTAGGCCATTTGACTTTTTTAAAGAGCACAAAGTTACCTACTTCTACCTTTGTGCCTACCTACTTACCTAACCAGTCATCAAGGTTACTTTAATGAATAATATAGGGCTTGTTTATATGATCCAACACTCATTTTACCTCTTTGATTTCATTGTGCACACAAATACTCCCTATCTTCTTGTTCTTCATCTCAAACTAACACTTTTGGGCCTATTTCATATATTTTGACTCCTACACGTGCCAAATCGTGAGTTACTATGATTCTCATAAGGATTGAGGATACCTTAAAGTTCATTTCATGGTCAATCCACTACATCATAATGGATTTTGAGGCCAAAATCCACCATTTGGTCACTTTTAGGGTTTACATAGGGTTTGAGACATCCATCATATTAATGGTGGTTCATAGCATATGTTCATCCAAACTAATAAAAAACTCCATGAATATACATTTCACTTAGATCCTTATCTTCCATGAATTATTTGGGTTTCTATGCAAAGTGTGTGGTAAAATAAGAACATTAGAACATGACATTAGGGTTGTCTATAAACCAATTCTGACTAGCTATTTTATTAAGTATCATTCATAAACGTTAGATTCCTAATTATAACCAATCCTTCAATTATATTCATTACATAGGTATTCTTAAACTTACCTAAGAGCTTTGGCCCTGAGCATCCATGTGGTGAAGTGTGTGAACACCTAGAGTTAGCTCTCAAGTTGATTGTAATTTGATGAGTGGCTTGAGTAGGTTTTGAATCCACTTTGCATTGTTTCTCACTTATTTACACTTTAAATATACTTATTAGGGTCTTAAACATATTAATATACCCCTCATTTACCATCCAACTCATTTTAGGAGCTTGGAGGAACCTTAAGATGATAGTAGGGTTTATAAGTAGGCTTGTGTGCTTGTTTGTATATGCCTATCTCCAAGGGCAATTGCTGTAAATATGAATTATAATCCCTCTTAATTAGGTATAAATATCCTTACCATAATTTTAAACTAATCCAAAACCATCTGTGGATCCAAATCTATTTGCAAACCTTTCAAGACATGATTTTGCCCATCTAGCCCTTAGGAATAACTATCACAGACAAGGCTTGGTATGAGACAAAATAGTGGGTATACCCACTATTTTTCTAGACCAAATGGAGACATGAGTGACTTAAAATGATCATCATGACCATTTTTACTAAATTTTTAGGCTTGGACATGTCTATAAAGGCCCCAAACCATCATTTTTCCTAAGATTAGTAGTGAACTGCCTATTGACTATGTGTTTGAGCATGAAAACTCTGAGTATGACCCTTTTCATTGATTTTTAAGGTGGTTGTGATAATTAATTGTCCATAAAATCTCTCAAGGATGAATATAATCTCATATAGTTACTCTATAACTCTCTTTTATTGCATACACTACCCTTATCAAGATTAAGGCTTGTCCTTGAGTGGGTGTGTGTGTTCTCAAGCCTGTGTTGATTGCACTTTTCTCCCTAGATGTAATGATCATAATTTTTTCCATATTTATTATTATGTATATTATATTTCCCTTGAATTAAAATTTTCTTTCATCAAAATCAATATGTGGTCCTTTAATATTCACTAGTAAGGCTATATGCATTCATGTGCCTACAAACTATCTATAGAGGCCTATGAGATGAGTTTTTTAGGGATTAGAATGTTTTGAATCATCTAAAACATTTCATTACATAAATCACATCCTATTATATCTCTATAGGGTATCCATTTTATTTTTCACAAATTTATCATACCCATGAATGGCCCACACAATTTTGAAGAATACTTTCACTCTATAGGCTCAAGGTAGTTTCCTATAGATAGACATTTGTTTCTCCAATAGAGTACATGATCTGAATATATATTAAGTTTTCATGATATAATTTTTTCTTGAGTTTTCAAGGGTAATTTAGGATTTTTCACATTATCTAAAATTGTAATGAAAGGTGGATGAAGGGAGGAGGGTGACAATGGAGTGATATGGAGTGTGGGACATGAAAATGGTGTTGACATAGTATGAATGCTAGTGGAAACCATGTGAAATGATAGAGGTATGAAAATTGATTTAGATATATCTTGGGAACCATTCCTTAACAAACCTCATGAATATTGAAAATCCTAATACATATACCTAATAAAATATAGCACTTTAGAGTTATAAATGAACCATACATAGCCAAAATATGGACCCTAGGAATCTCCAAGGAAACTTTGCAAAAAACCTTAAAATTTGATAAAATTTACTATGTGATCTTAGAGGCAAGGAGGATGGTTTTTAGGTCTATGAAGCCACCATGGATGTTGGAATATTTTCTCATAAGGATATGATGACAACCTACCATGACTTAGACACCTTATTTCAATGTTATTGAGTTACATTAGAAGATTCTACATATGCCATTAAGCCATACATAGTGCTCACCATACAATGGTCATTAAGTATACATAACCCATTTCTTCTTGAGACATTTTGAGATGAAAAGAGGACATTATATCTCCAACCTAAGTAATGAGGCATGGGGAAACATGAAACACTCTCCCATTCCTTCAACATTGTCAAACTCCTTCTAATGAAGACATTCAACCTCTATCCATTATACAAACCTACCTATAGATTACACACAAGAGCTAGTATTGAAGGTTTTCTGGTTATATGAGATAAAATATGTGATTCAAGTGTTAAAATTATATGATAGGATCCTATTAAACCTAAGGAAATAATATCAATCATTGGTTTCAGTAGATAAGACAAGAATACATAAAATCCATTCTATACAACTTAGCCTATGTAGATAAGTTTGGCATAAAAATTCCTTAAGTTATTAAGGAATGTTCATATAGCTCATGAGGCCAATAATAAAACAAATTTCCATGGGTGGAATCTATTTGTGTGTACTTCCTCTAAAAAAGAGCTAGGACCTCCATTCTCTCTCCTTCGTAAGGTATAAGCATAAACCTGATGAGATTTCTGAGTCTACCAATGATCTTGAGGAGAAGGTAGGTCAGTTTTGAGATCCACTAGCATTGAAAACATTTTTTCCTTATCCATTTGACATTACTAACCTCCCTCTGCAAAACCATTACTCTATATGAGCCAACCGATACTATATGGATGTGTACCATATAAGAAACACTTGTAATCTAATATTTCTCTACATTTTTTCATGTTTTAAAAAAATTATAAAGTTTTATGGAGGGAAAATATGGGTCATGTGACACTTTGAACCTGATGGTATGGATTAGGGGAGTTGAAAAGCCACTATTTAACATGTTTATCACCAATGAGGAAGGATTAAGACATTGACTATGATGGTAATAAACTAAATATGGTATAAAATAGTCTAGTAATGTCTTGATGAGGCCTATGAGGCCTATTATAGGCATGGAAGGTGACTTAGTGGCTCATAAAGGTCATATTAGGCCTCATTATGATAAAAAACATGGACTTTGACACACATATATGACCTTAAGAGGCATATCAACTGATTATTTTGATATTATATTATTAAGAAACCTTTATGACCTATTAGAGACCTCAATTGGACTCAAAGACACTTTTCATGATGTTATTGAAATTTTAAATTTGAATTTACCTCATGTGACTAAGCAAAACATAGGTGTTGATGAGTTTCCATTAGATTACCCTTTTAATTCATCTTCACCATGGAATTTATCACCTCTTAGAGCTCCATCAAAATAACCAAAGGCCCTTACACATGGTCACCCACCATGACAACACTTGATTTGAGTTGTAAAGGAGATATAAAGGGTCATAAAGAAAATGCATAACATGATAATTTAGTGAGCTATTTGAAGACCTAGAGACTCATAAGATGAGTACAACCACAAGGGCCAATGTTATTGCATTAGGAATAAAGGGTTTGAGGTTGACCCCTTTCTATTTTTGAGTCTATAAAGTGGTAAACATTTTTGGTGGCTCATCTGGATTGACAAGCCTACTGGTCAAGGAAATTAGAACTCTTAGACTTTCTGTTGATGACTTAGTAAATGAATCTTGACTACACATGAACTTTATCTTATACCTTATAGACTTTGAAATAATGAGACACAAAAAATCAATAAAGAATAAAAAAGAGAAGACAACACACAACATCAAACAACATGAAAATGTAATAAACAATAAGCATGTGTAAAATCACTTAGAGGGAGAAGATATATACAAACTATTTATGTACAAGAGTAACATGATGAAGATTAGTAGTAGAATTTGAGGAAAATCTCATTGATAGGTATGGGAATTTCTTCATCATTTAATATATAATTTTGAAAGGCATTAATTTCCTTGTAGCTGGTGATGATATGATGCCCACTCCAGAGGATGCCAAACTTGGAGTGTTTTCCTAGATTTCCATAGTCCTCATCCCACTTGAGCACTACATCTCCTTGTTAGACTATTCTAGATTAATCTCTTTTATCAAATGAATTATTGACTTGGTGTTGATTAAACCACATGGAATGCATGAAACTATCCCTTGTCTCTTATAATTATCTCATCTCATTCATTGTCACTTGTATTTCATCATCCTCCAAGAGCTCAAGTTGATGAACAAGCTCTAAGGTAGGTAGTTTAGGGGAAATAGACAATCTTGAATTTATACTATAGATAATGAGTTATGGAGAATGTCTATTAGAAATATTAGGTTTGTCTCTATCTACCCATAAGCTAGTTCTCAACCTTGTATTCTGATCTCTTTGATTACCCTCCATGGTCCTCTTAATGATCCTTATCAAGCTTTTATTTGTGGACTCTACTATCCCATTGTCATTTGGGTATTAGTTGGAGGAAGCCTTGAGGTAGATACCATGAATAAGAGCCTAATCATAGACCTTATCACTACTAAAGGCAAAATTATTCTCAAATATGATTTTTGAAGGTATACCAAACGTAGTCACAATATTGGCATAGAACTCCAAGACTAAGTTCTCATTGGCCTCATTAAGTATAGTTGTCTACACCCACCTTATGTAGTAATTAGTGGCTATTATGACCCACTTATACCAAACACTATAATAGGTATATATCATGCGTATAAAGTCTAATCACCATTTCATGAAGGGTTTTTTAACTTGAATGGGTTAGAAGGGAAGGGTAGTTAAGCTTTGTTTTATGGTGAACATAACACACTTTGAACATTTTATGACCCAATAATGTTAGTAACTAAACAAGTAAGGCCAAAATTAACCTAATATAATGATTTTGGAGGCTTTTTTTTAGAATCAAAGTGCCCACCAATAATACCATTATGAAATTACTCAAGTAGCTTATCAACTTGGCTTGATTCAACACATCTTAAAAGCATAACTCCTATATCTTTCATAAAGATCACTCCATCTATCAAGAAATAGGGTACGGTCTTTATTATAAAATTCCTTATTTTTGTCCTATCTAAGTCCTTAGGACAATGGACTATTTTAATGAACTTGACCATATCATTGGTCTAGCTGAGAGGAATGGTGTTTGTAGCTTTCTTCTGATTATCATGGACTTTAAACACCTTTTCTTTATCTTCCTTCACCTTTTCTAAAATATGTTCACATAGACATCTACCTATTATAATCTTGGTCACTCTCACCTAAATGTCATATTTCATACACTTTTTTACCCACCCAGTTCTCTTCTCACTCAAATCTATGTTAAGTATAAACTCTTTGATGCTTGGGTGCACTACCATCACTATAAATTTATTGTTAGACACCTTGTGCCTAAACGTATTCAATCCTCTAATAATAAAAAGTAAATTCCTCTCCAAAAATTTATACCTTTCTTCATATAATTATAAGTCTTGACAAAAAAAATTAATTTGTTGTTTTAGGCCTTAATCATTCTATTGCATAAGCATAACAAGAATTGCATCAGTTGTGGATAATGCATACAAGAAAAATTATTGTCTAGAGTTAGGGTTAAGGAGTGTGGGGGCTTGTGAGATGTACTACTTTATGGACTCAAATATCCTCTTTCCTTCCTTGTTCCATATGAACTCTTTATGCTTCTTAAGCATATGATTAAGATGCCTAAATAACTCTATAAAACCTATAATAAACCTCCTTAAGAAGTTAATATTCCCTAAGAAGCTCTACAAACCTTTATTGTGCTTGGTAAAGGGTAAGGATAAGATTGATTCAACCCTCTTAGGATAAATTATGAGGAAAATATTTTACACCACATATCCTAAAAATCTTCCCTCATGATTTGTAAAGATGAATTTCTTGGGATTTAAGGAAACTCCATACTAACTACACCTATCAAAGACTAAATTTAAATGTGTCATGTGATCTATTGGGTACATTGAAAACATAATGATGTAATAAATATAAATGAGCACCATTTCATTAATAATCCCTTCAAAGGAAACATCCATTTCCATTTGTAAAGTTACCCCTACATTGGGCATTCCAAAGGGCATTTTCATATATGCACAAGTGCCCCACTTTATAGTGAAGGTAGTCTTATGTCTATCCTCCTCCCTGACAAATATATAATTATATCTAGAGTAACCATCAAGAAAATAAAACATATAAAATCTTGTAAACTTATGAAGGATCTGATCCATGGAGGGTAGTGGATAATGGTCTCTTAAAGACACCTTATTAAGGTATCTAAAATCATCACATATGCATATATCTCCATTCTTTTTCCTCACAGGCACAAGGTCTGATACACATGAGGTATGATTAATGGAAAATATGATCTTAAATTCAATCAATTTAAATAATTAGATTCTCATGAGTTCTTCAACCTTAGGTTTTACTAGTCTTTGCTTCTACATTATTGGTTTTGAATTATACTCTAATTATATGTTGTGTTAGGCTAACTTCAGGTCAAATCCTTTCATATCATGGTATTCCCATGAAAATATAGATGCATACTCTTGGAAAAAGGATATAAAGGCATATCTCTCTTATTTAGTGTTAGATTTTCCTAACTTAAGCAATTTATCCTTAAAATTAACTATCTTCTCATAATGTTCTTCTTTAGTTGAGATACTCACCTTATCCCTCCTCAACTTATCATATTCATTGAATATGATCTCTAATGTCACTAATACCTTGGGAAATGTTTTAGCTCTTATTTGGACAATTTTATCATCAAATTGATGCTAAAGCCTAACTTGATTCTTATGATAGAATTTTACCTCATGTATGAGAAAACAAGAAATCTACTCATCACTATCAAAGACCTATCAGATCACCTCATTTCTAGGTATATATGGTTTGCATACAACCTTGACTTTTGATTGTCCTTGAGTTCCCACTCCATCAGTCATGTCATAACATGATCCAATAGATATAAGTCTAACTTCATGATGATTAGATTCCCTTCATATAGAATGGATGTCAAATTCTAGGAATTCCTCTAAAAGGTCCCAAAATTAGTGATTATAGGCCTTCAAAATATGATTATTTACTGCACTAACACCTCTCACTTGCTGAACAACTAGCTCACTATCACCTTTCACTTTCAAAAGTTTGATTCTTCTTATCCTTACCCATTATAGCCCATGTATGAGGGCTTCATATTTTTTAGGGTTCTAGTTATAATTGAATTAGAACCTTATTGAAAAATAGTACATTTAATTATAAGTGGAAATAAGCATTACTCCAGCCCCACTACCATTCTTTAAACTTGATCCATCAAAGAAAAAAGTCTATATGGCATCATGCTCTTGAATTAGGCTTATGAGACTAGGTAGAATAACTTCTTCCTCATGCATTCAATATCCACCTAGGACTAACTCATAAATATTTTTTTAGGGTTTAAAAAAATGATTCTCAACTTCCCATTCATCAAGGGGAAAATCTAATATGCCTTCAAGATGATATTTGGGTTTTTGCTCCCTGATATTCTCATCCTTATCTAAGATATTAAAATTTACATTAGATAGGTTGGGAACATATGGTTTTAAATGGAATATAGAAATAGGTTTAGACCTAATAGTGACCCTTTTCCCATATCTAGTATTGAAAATCATGTATGATTAGTCAGATGAAAGGTATCCCCTAATCTTTGTAGTGAAATCCCTATTTAGGCATACGATAAAATATGGAGGGAGATCAACTACCATGACATCTTGTAAGATATTAAAATTAGGATAGGATTATAATACGATATTGAGATATTTTAGGACACCTATTATCTCTATGGGAGACCATCTAGTTGTAATACTCATTTCTCATTGGGTTCATACTTGATATCCAACTTATTAGCTATGGATTTTGGCTTGACTAAAGTAGAAACACCACTGTCTATCATGAAATTTTGGAAAATAAAATCTCCTATTATGATTTATAAGTAGAATGGAGTTATATTAACTACCTTGGGAGCTTGGCTTTCACTAGGTTGACTATGATTAACATAAACTGCACTCACCTTGTCATCTTGCTTATTCATGAGAGAAATCTTGGAGAGTTAATGTTGGTGATGTTTCTACACTTAAATGAGTAGATCATCCCACATAATAATTATAACATTATAATTATTCACATATTATAAAATGCTAAAGGGAGAGATAGCACCTTTAGGCTATAACATGGAAGTAGAGGCATCACTTATGATTTGTGTGACTTGTGGGATGAACAAAATCATCTGTTGTTACCCATGTGTTTGTGATGTCTATTGCGTTGGATTTATTTTTGAATAAACTTTGAGTGGTAGGATAATAAGTTACTTTGGGATATGTTAGAGTGCCCTTATACTACCCTAATTTGTCATCAATCATTCTCCTTTTAGTCCTTATGTGGGATGCAATTAAATCTTCTAACTTTAGCACATTCTACCCCAAGTATTTTACCACTTAATAAAAAGTGTGTTCACCTTCTTGAAAGTTTTAAAAGGTGGTTTCTATAGGTGTTTTACTTATATTCCCTCCTTGTTGTCTTAACACTTTAGCTATTATCATGACAAACATATCACCATGAAGTATTAGAGGACCTTGTTGTGAAGGAGGCATGGTGTCATGTACTTGAAATTTATGAACCTATTGCATATAATAATTATGACACACTCCATAAATTTTAACCATCACAATCTCACTTGATTTCCCCCATGGAGTAGACCATTGAAATTTTTGTGCAAGGTTATTTTGTGTCAGTATTAATGCCCTTGAACTGCTTTTAGCATTGGGGTTATATCTACTATAATGTCTAGCCTATGTGATTTACCATTTTCCTTGTTTGTTGGGTGGATAAGGGGATTGATAAGGTATATAAAAGTTATGTTTTTGCCTCTCTAAGTCTACCAATTTATTATTTTGAGCTCTAAGTAACCCCCCAATCTTATTAAGCCTATATATTAGATGTCATCAGATTGGTCTTAGTTGTTTTCAACTAGTAATGGGGAAATTGTGGGGGTAATAGGTTGGATATATGGAAATAGGGGAATGAGGGGATTATGATTCAACTTTCCTACTTGAATCAAGTGGTTTTTTACTCTTATGGAGATCTCATATACCTATAACAATGTGGTCCAACCCATGGATAGTATCATTATAGTAACATCAGAAATCAAGGCCCTTAGGTAGTATAAGGAGGCATAATTAGGTGTATATTTTATTATGATATGGATTCTATCACAAGATTTTTAAAATCTATAGTTAAATTCAACCATGGATTTTTGGTCAACCCTCTTGATTGAGGTGAGTTATTCAACTAATGAAATATGATCACTTTTATCTTCAAAATGCTTACAAGGATACTCACTAAATTCATCCCATGTGTTTAGGGAGTTACAAGTGAGACCCCTATACCATTGAATATATTTACCTCTCAAAGAGGTTGCTAAGAGTCTCATGGTTACATTTTCCTGGGTGATGTTGTGTACTGAGCACAAGTTGGCTATAAAATCTATATGTTCCATAGGAGTGGTGGAGTTTTACCTTATGAATTATGGTAGAATACTCAAGGTAAAAGTTGGAATTTCATAAAATTGGTTATGTTTTAAAGGGTTTCCACCATTAAAGGGTATAAATACTCAAATTCTAGATCTTGTCATTAGGATTAGGGGACCTATAACAAGCTGTGTATGGATATAATTAGTATAATTGTGGGACCTGGGTGAATTGGTAAGTTTAGGATTTGGATTAAACCTAGGAATCATCTTTCTTCTTACAATGTCCAATGATAATTCAATAAATTCAATCTTCTTACCTTCTAAACATGATCTAGTGGACACCTTCTACTTGAAATTACCTTACAATCTACCATTGATTGCCTTTAGCCTTCTATATGCCTTCCAACATTTTTAATTATGTCAAAGTAGGTATCAAAGGTACATGATATTTGGTCCCACTAGGCATGATAGAACTGTTAGGTAACTAGGTTTCACCCTTGTTGAGGAAGACTATTCACATCCACCTCAAACCTAGACTAACATTGGATTGACATATAAACTATGGGATACCTAAGATATAGGTCTACCCTCTATTTTTGATAGGGATAACTCCCATAATTTATCACTTTAACTCTATCTAAGACACAATATTATTGTAATTAAAATATAAAATAGATGAAAATTTATTAAAAAACCTACACTAAAGTGGTGATGCACCTATAGACACCAAAATTATGTCACACACGTGCATAAATCCCTATGTCAAAACCCCCCTTTGATCCTCTTTTTAATAATTAAACTTCCTAACCCATGATTTTATCCCTCACACATCTAATTAATTTAAAATATTTAATTAAGTTAATTAAACACTACTTATGCCACCTTACCTAGCCACCTCACCCCAAGACTAATTCTTACCCTTTGAGTCATGCCAAGACTTAGTCCCCTAATCCTAACTACCCATGACTTGTTCTCACCCCAAAAATAAATTCTTAACTCACTAAATCCTTCTTGACCTCACATTTCTACTATTTCCTAATGGATACCACACTTGACATTAGAAAGAATAGAAAATAGGCTAAAATAACACTTTTACCTATTATCATGCCACTAACATCGATCAACCCATGACTAACGTCAATGGGATCACCAATGTTAGTTACTAAATCCAAAATCCAAATTGACGTTTAGGTCAGTAGAAATTAGAAAAACTCAATTATTCATATACAAGCTTCTTTCATTCAACTTTCTACATTCATGCTTACCATTACTCTACACAAATCAATTGAGATTAGGAATTGATATACTAGACATAGCTTGGATTATTCTAAATTGGAAGTCCACAATTGTATTTATATTCACCTATTACTTCAACATGCCTCACTAGATCCATCTATCTGACACCCATAGTTCATCTATTTTATCAACTAAGTATATCTTTGTGTTTTGGTAATTCCTTTAAATAGTCATTTTATAATTACTTTACATTGTACTATTTATTGTTTTAAAAACATCCTAAATCTCCCTAATAAGGATTTTTAAAACCCCTTCACCTATTTTCCTTTGATCCAAACATATCAACCTTCTATCTAGACCCACCTAAGTCTTACACACTCCCTTGTAAATTTTTACAACCTAATAAGCTTGACCAATATTCACCTCCCAACTCAAAAATGTTTCTTGCAACCCCCTAAGAACCTACTTCCCCTATCAACATTAATCACATAACTAATTTTATTAATATAACCAACATCACCCATATTCCCTTATCAACATTGATATCCTAACTAACATTGGTGACTATGTATTTCTACTAACCTCCCCGAGCCTACTTAAATAACCTCCAAAAACATCAACAATTCACTGTGCCACTCTTTACTACACTCAGACTACAAAAATGGTATGAATATCTCTATTACTCTCTCTTTAATTTTTCTATTTATTACCAATTTTGTTTCAAATAGTGAACTATCATCCTTAAGGAAGTTTGAACTTCTAAGAACAAGCGCATAGCTTGGCAGTACACTCATCTATATGCTAACAAATATTTTTGGTGGTAGTGATTTATTATTCATAGGTAATCCTCCCTAGCCAAAGAGCAGTGCTTAACATCATATATATATATATATATATATATATATATAGTGTGCAACCAATCTGGGTTCTCTCTAATCTCTAATCCCTACCTTTCATCTTTGTTTCTCTTTAAACATCAAATAGATTCAAAATTTAGTAAAACATTTCTATCATGCCTGGTTGGACCCTAGAGTTTTCCTTGGAATAATTGCTTGTTTTAATTATTCATATAGGTGCATTATAGTGAAAATTTCATTCCTTGCACTTTATCCTTCTCTTCTCCCTCAAAATGAAATATTCAACATTTTATTTTCTATTTATAGGAAATAAATTAAAATTTCTTCTTCTTTGCCACTCTTCTCTTCCTTTTGCCTCTAAAAGAAACTTATCATTTTTCCTAAAAGTTAGAAGAATATCTTATTTATCTATTTATTGCATACACATTAGGATAGTGAATTTCATTCTCTTCTCCTATTTCATCATTATTTTCATTTGAATCAAAACAATTTAGATTTAAGTTTAAAACTTACTGCACTTCATTGTTTGCTTGTTGCATATTAGCTCACTTAGTTAAATATAAGAATTATGAATGAATCATAGTACACCCATGTTACACAAATAGATAAAACTCATAAAAAATCATATAAACTCACCTAAGACAAGGCCTATTATTATTTCATCACTTGGTGGAGCAACTTACCCTACCTAGCTATCCTACTTAGATTTCACCACCAAGGGGAGAACCCACTCCATTCTCTAGTAGAGTATGAACTCTAGGTATAAAGTATATTTTGGCTAAGAAACCTAGCTTGGCTTTAGGTCCATGATGTATCAGGAGCCAGCTCCTATAACAAGCCATGTACTTGGTCTAACACATATTTCTTATTGAGCACCAAAAATAAATTAAAACTAGCTCTAGATTACTTTCTAGTACCTTTGATAACCAAATTATCTTCTCACTATCTAATTAAGGCCTAAGCCAACACGAGACTAAAATTAATCTCTAAGAGTTAATAATTGGTGGTTGTATGTTATTTTTCTACTTTTCTATTGCCTTCTATATTTTGGAGTTGGAAGGATGTTTTTTCATTGATTTACAAAATCAACACCATTTATAATACTCAAGTTTTTTGAGTGTTTATTCTCCTTATACAGACCTCTTGCATCCTCTATTTTACCTAGATTCTCCCTTTAGGTTTTTAAAACATTAGATTTTTCATCTCTCAAGATATGATAGTGATCAACATCAGTTAATCCCATTAACATTGATAGACTTTAGCCTATCGACATTGGTTAATCCTATTGATGTTGGTAGACTTTAACTACCAACATCGATCAAGTGACTGACATCAATGATTGTGGAATTTTATTTTTCTCAAAAAAATAAGCTTAAACAACCTACTAACCTAACCCAAACCTAGTTTTTCCTTATTCTATCATTAATACAGAGTATTAAGACTATTTACACTTCTTATTACATGGTATTGATGTGAGCCTAAGCCAAAATTCTTAATAGTTATGCAAGTTGGCAACCACTTTCACCTTCCCCTCTTGTTTTTGATTATGTCACGAAGCATACTTTAAAAAAAATCATACTTCTAGCCCCAACCAAATTCCCATTATGCCTAAAGGAGATCAATATTTTACTAAATTTCTTGATCACAATGTGGCATCCCTTTAGCATTACCTTACCATAAGCCAAACCCATAATTCTTTAGGTGACCCATTCTATTGTATGCCAACTTCTTTAATGGAGAAAAATTCAATTTTAGCAATCTCCACTATTTTCCCCATGGTAACTCAAACCACCACTTTGACAAGTAACCCAACCATAAACAATGTCCAAAGTTTAACATCATCAACTGCCCAATCCCACCTAAACCCTAGCATGAATTCCCTACCTTCACAACCACAAGCAGTTTAGTCAATTCTCACCCCATTTTAGAATATGGTAGTACCTATCCCATCTACTCTCACACTTATAATTACCTTAGTTATGACTCACCCTTCAACTAGTATAACTATGCCAACAACCTAACCTACAATAACAACATCCAACATAGTGGGACAAGTCCCTTTCATTTCCTCCCCCAGCCTATGACTCATTTTCCTTATGTTTCATCAACACAAACATAAAAAGCAATGCCATACACTCCCTATCCTTCTTATCATCTTCCCTATAACTTAGGAGGTATCTTACAAATAAATTCCCCTCCATATCTCATTAAGATGCTGATGGACAAGATGTCTAATCTAGAAACATCCATGTTAAGTTCAAAAAATGTGTTATCTTATGATCAATTATGCAATGAACCCATCCATCCTTTTTTGCCTATTCACCCTTATCCAATCCAATGGGAACTCCCCAAATTTACTAATTTCTATAGTAAAGAGGACCCACAATATAATTTTTGAGCATTTAGACATGCTTGTTATTTAATAGGGCATGATGATGCATTATTACTTCGTACTTTCCCTATGTCTCTTTCAGGTGTTGCCTTGGATTGGTAAAGCTCTATAACTTGGCATTCCCTTTTATCATTTACCCAACTCACATAAATATTCCTAAACCATTTCTCTATTAACATTTATAAAAAGGTTTCTATTATGGACCT
Organism: Torreya grandis; assembly: GCA_037957365.1. Lineage (NCBI taxonomy): Eukaryota > Viridiplantae > Streptophyta > Pinopsida > Cupressales > Taxaceae > Torreya > Torreya grandis. The sequence goes on from JARHVA010000459.1 coordinate 699,515, forward strand.
TTATTCTATTAGACAACTTGATGATGAGTCTTTCATAGATTTTGTCACTCATTGGAGAAGCTTAATCAATCAAATCTCCTTCTCTTTACCCCAACCTGATATTATTGAGCTCTTCTTAAGGGCATGTGCTAAGCACATTTCATCTACACTCTAATTAAAAACTTTCTACACATTTGATGAAGCCTTTATAATGGTGCAAAAACTCAAGATTCGAACTATAGACAAAGACAGAGTCAAGTTTCACAGTAAGAATGACAATTCCAAATCGAATGACTCCTCTTCTAAAACTTCTCCTTCTAACCAAAAATCTAAAGTCTCCACCAATGTAATGGTCATTAAATCATCATCTTCCATAACCACAACCACAACCAACCTAATTCCTTGACTTCCCAAAATTTGACCAAGTAATTCCGACAATAGTATGAATAAAGATAATACACTCCCATTGGGGAGTCATATACTTCCATTATAAAAGAACTATTTCAACAAGGAGTTATACCCCTTCCTCAAATCAAACCTCCTATACAATTTTACCCCTCCCATCCTATTCCAACTTGTTATAAGGAGGATGAGTTTTTTGGCTACCATCAAGTCAAAGACCACAATTCTAATAACTTCAAAACATTTAAGAACATTGTTCAAGACATGCTTGATAGGGGTGATCTCATCTTGGATAACCCTAATGCACCTACTAATCAAAATATATATGTGTTCAAATAGCCTTTTCCTAACCATTCACCCAATAGAAATATTATTTAGACCATGAATAATAATTCATGTGATCATAATATCCATATAGCTAATATGGTCTTTCCTTTACCTCCATTTTAACCTCTCCCATAATGAGATGCACCCATTTTACATACTCCTCCCCCACAGTCTATGGTATTTTTTTCCTATACTTCCTTCTCAGGTAGAAGAGTCTACTTCACTAATTCCACTCCCACATGAGGAAGAGCTTCCTTTACCACTCCTTTTTCCACCAAAGGAGCTTGTATTTCTAGTTCCTTTTACACTAATGTTACAAATCCTCTTACCACTTGAGGACCATGCCTTACTAGTTTCACAACTATATGATGAGGGAAACATCATTCTTATGTTATACCCTCTTGAGGAACCCTCTTAGATCACATCTCCTCTACCAATAGAAAGTAGTAACATATCCACTCCTCCTTTACACCTAGAAAAGCCAGTGTTATCTACTCCTACATTAGATGAGAGACATATTGTGCCTACTCTAATTTAACCAATTTTACCACTTATTTTACCTATGGAGGATCATAATTTATCTATTACTCACCCATATATTAAGGGAGTAATTATACTTATGCTCTACCCTCTTAAGGAGTGTTCTTCACCTGCATCTCCTTCACCTATGGAAGACCATGCATCTTCTCCTATCTCTATCAAAGAAGACCCTATTGTAGATCTTTCTCATCTTTGGACTGAGGTAGCAGAGACCAACAATTTTCCTCTTTCTCAATCACCTCATCCTTCTAAATAAGAAACTATAAGGCCTAACTCAACTTCATCTAAACCATTCTCAAAGTTAGTGAAAATTCTAAAATTTAATGACTCCATGAAGTTAGATCACATGGCATTTTGAGACTGACTTAAAACTCCTCATCCTACACAATGAGTGTTGACCTTTACCACCAACCTTCTCACTACCTTTTACCCCAAGGTATTTGAAAAAGCTAGATATTATTCACCAAAATCACTAGAAGCTCATCCATCAATGCTCAAGCCCTCACCCTTGTAGGCATCTACCATATTAAATCAGATTAGGTCTTTAGGTGTACATTCGATCTTTAATCTAATTCATCCACAAGTGAAATTAGATCTAACTCTCTAACCAAAATTTTGAGTTTTATGGCTTGAACTATAGAAACATTTTAAGCTTCCTAGATCTTGTCGATCCTTCCCTCTTTCATCCTCAACTTTTCCATCAATTTTAGGATGACGCCCCTCTAATTTAGTTAGAGTATCACCAATCCAAGAAAAATAAAAGGCTAAGTTACCTCCACTACTATGTTTGTCATCTAACAAGCCTTTCACGTCTGACACCATGATACCTAACACTAAGAAAGTGTTAGAAAAACACATGACTCCACCACCACCTAAAAATGTTCCATGCAAAATCATCCTTGCAACTCCTAAACTAAAGAAGGTGTCCATTCCTATTATCACAACAAGTACTAACCCACTCACAGGCTCTGATATCTTTTTCCTATGTCAGTTGTTGTAATCTTATATAATAAACCTTCATCCCATTAAGGCTTACATCTCTCTTCGATTGAAGCCATATTTGTTTAATGATGCACATGTGCGTCTATCATCATTTGCCTAGACATGATACTGAGAGTTATAAATCTCTCACAATAGTCATTCAACAAAACTTTGATGTCAACACTCTCTTTATTGATAATCCCATTAACCTTATTTTTATTCCACCTTTGGCATCCATAATGCCTCATACTATTCCAAATGAATTCAAACCTAAAGATGTTGTTGTACCCCCTTTACCACCTCCTTCACCTATGTTTTAGATTAGCACAGTTAATGTGGCCACATGGTCACAATAATAAAATGATAAAGGTAAGGAAAAGGTCACTTCTCCTTGGGCTCATCCCTTTTCCAAAGAATCTCCTCCTCTGAATCCCAATATTTCCATCTTGGGTTTCCTAAAACTAATGTCTTCATAAGTTATTCAAAGCTTGATGGTGAAATAACTTCACCAAACTCTATGAAAATGACTTTGTATGAGTTAATCCAAAACTCACCCTAACGCCATCAATATTTGAATAGTTCCTTCCAAGTGGTTAGGTACAACCTGATGATCCCCAACCTCTTGCAACTTTGGTCAACTATCTTAATTCCATCTCCTTGGTTTCCTTCAGTGATTCATAAATTTCACTTCAACACCCTAAAGATCAAGATTCTACCATTTTTATCACCTCATATATCAATCAAAATCATATCAAAAGAGTCATGATTGATGGGGGATCTATTATTAATATTATCTCCACCCATGCCTACTAACAACTAGCTCTTTTTGACAATTACATGTCTCAAACTGATGCATTACTCCACTCCTTTAATGAAACCATAGCTACTATGGTGGGTATTATTATCTTACATATCTGTGTGGGTCCCCACATAATTATTGAGCTCTTATATTTTGTAGAAGGAGATTTACAATACAACATACTACTTGGATGACTTTAGATATGTGTTATGGCATGTGTGCCCTCAACTTTACACTGCTATGTCAAGTTTGAATATAATGGATAAGTGAATGTTATTTCTACCAACCCACCTCTATTTAAAACATACAACATGACTTATAGTCCCAATTATTTTCTCATTCCATTAAAGACATCATCTTCTTTGCATGATACTTTTGAAGCTTCCATAAGCTCTACTACCCTGATTACACAGATATCAACAATACAAATTCTTGACAAAGACCCCATGCAAGAAACTTTCAAACATCTATCACTCAGATAATATTAGTTGCTGACACTTGACATGTTACATACTCCACAAGAGTATGGAAATATTCATATACACCCAAATGATGATCCTTGTATTAGGATTGTTATCCATTATGGTCCCCCTAACCTTCAAACTAATTTCACATATGGGGGAGTTAATTTGGCTCTTGTTGTCAATAATCCATCCTCTTTGCCATAACCATTTACCTATGACTTCTCTTTCCTAAGCAAGCCTAGTTTCCTTCACACTTATCTTTATATGTTTTCCTAGAAAGGATTTGATATGGATTATTATAAGTAGGGTGTTCATATGCCCATTTAATATCCCATTATAAAAATAATTGAAAATGCCAAAAAGAGGTATGGAGTGGGTTATGATGAACCAACTAAACTCACCAAAAATTCCCATATACCAGTTATTGAAGAGCTAATCTCTCCTTCTCCACCCTCTTCTCCACCATCACCTATTAAATCAGAGGTATCTATACCTCCTAATTTTTTTCAATAAATGCCATCCATTTGGGGCCTCTCACCTATCACTAGGGTAAGGAAACAAGGTCCCTTCCTCTCATTCATCATGAAATTATTGATGAAAACTCTCCCACTATCAACACTATCTAGTGCTAATATGATGATGCTATTCTCAGATACATGGGTGCAGATTATTCCTACATCCAATGATCACTCCCATCCAAAACACAAACTATATTAAATGAATTAACCATTGACATCAATTTTTCCTCTCAAGATAACCCCTATGTCCTTAAAATTGGCCAATCTTTAGATTCCTCTGAGAAAGATAATTATGCCACATTTATTAATGACCATATCAAATCCTTCACTTAGTCTTATAATGACATGCCTAGTATCAACCCTTATATCATTACCCATAACATTATCACCAATTGAGATGTTAAACTTGTTAAGAAGAAGCTTCAAAAAATGCATCTTCATATTGTTCTCCTTGTCAAAGAAGAGCTCCAACACCTTTTTTTTATTAACTTTATCAAACCCATTGACTACGTGTAATGGGTTTATAATATTTCTCCTATCATAAAAGTTATTGGAAGGATCTACATCTACATATACTACCATGAATTAAACCTCACTTGTCCAAAAGATGACTTCATTTTACCAAGTATTGACCAAATTTTTTATCTAACAGTTGGCCATGAGATGATATCACTTATGGATGGGTTATCAGGTTATAATCAAATCTTGGTTGCTCTTGAGGATAAACACAAGACAAATTTCATTACCCCGTGGGGGACTTTATATTATAAAGTCATGCCCTTTAGTCTAAAGAATGCTGGTACTACTTACCAATGTGCCATGACTTACATATTCCATGATCTCCTATAAAAAATTATGGAAGAATAAATGGATGACTTACTCAAAAATTATAAACTTCACCAAGATCACTTGATGATTCTCAAAATCATATTCACTCATCTCCTTTAATATAACATTCAACTAAACCCAAATAAATGTGTCTTCAACGTCCTTTTTGGTAAGCTCTTAGGCTTTATTATTTCTCTCCATGGTATTTAAGTTGACCTTGCTAAGGTTTGAGAAATACTAGATATGCCTCTACCTACTAATATCAAGAAACTATGTAGCTTACAAGGCAAGATTTAGTCAATCTACCACTTTATCTCCCAATTGTCAGATCATTTCCAACCCTTTCACCATCTCCTCAAAAAATATGTCTCTTTCCATTGGAATACAAATTTCTAGGAAGCCTTTGATACACTCAAATGGTATCTCCTTTCCCCATTGGTTCTTATTCTACCTAAGGAAATTTAGCCTTTCTACCTTTACATCTCTACAACAAACCATTCTGTGGGTGCTATTATTACACATTGGGATGATCACCATCAAGAACAAGAGGTTTAATACATAAGTCACACAATTATTAATTATGAAACTTGATATTCCTATATCAATAAGCATTTCCTTATGTTGGTCTTTACAGCCTCCAAACTCTATCATTACCTCTTAAATCACAATACTTAAATTATCACCCATAATGATCCCCTCAAATATATGCATTCCAAGCCATATCATAACCAATGTATAGCTTGATGGGTCATTCTCCTTATTGAATTTGACTTACAGTTTATTCATCAAAAGACTATTAAGGGGAAAATGATCACTGACCAGTTAACTACCACCCATTTACCTAATAACCAACCTTCAAACCTCAAATTCCCTAATGAATCCATCACAATGTTCTCCACCAATGACATCTCCTATCAAATGATGATATTATTTGACAGGTCTAAATGTCAACATGGTGGGGGTACGGGGGTCATTCTTATTCCTCTTGATGGTGAGCCTATGCCTTTTTCATCTAAACTAGATTTTGAATGTACTAACAATATGGTTAAATATGAATCTTTGATCTTAGGGATTCAAACAGCTATTTTCTTGGGTGTCAAATCAATTACCATTATTGATGACTCTTAGCTTGTGGTTAATCAGGTTAATGGTTCTTACCTATGCAAAAATAAAACTATATAGTGATATAAACATCATGTAGATACACTATTTGGATCATTTTGCTCTTACCTCTTACAAACTATTCATCGTTCTATAAACAAGTTTGTTAACACAAAGGCTTTAGTTGCTTCACACATACCCTTTTCACCCTCTTCCTCATAAATCTATGTCACTATGCATTGCTTAACATTGGCCTCCTATGTATCAACTAACATCCTATTTTTTGGAAATGTAACACATAACCCACACAACTTATGGTACAAACAACTCATGAATTTTCCTTTCTTATTACCCCTTTTGACCTCTCTAATAATAAGATATGTGCCTTCATGAAACATGTCACTCATTACACTATGCTAGGGGGATTTATCTATAAGTGAGGTTTTGATGGTCTTCTCCTTAGATTCCTCACTAGTATTGAGACCCCCTTCACCATTAATGAAGTCCATGATGGGATTTGTGGTGGACATTTCAATGGTCACATAATTGCCAAGTGTATCCTTTGAGTTGGCTATTATTGGCCAACACTCCATCAAGACTATAGTGATTATGTTCAACATTGCATCAAATGTTAGAAAAATACTAACCTCCTTCACATTATAGGCCATGCATTATATGTCACCAAATACTTCTATCCCTTCTCCTAATGGGGCTTGGATCTAATCGGTGATATTAACCTTCATTCATCTCTCTATCATTATTTTATCATTACTACCACTGAATACTTCACCAAGTGGGTTGAGGCCATTCCTCTCATCTCCACTAATGCTAAAAAAATTATTGACTTTATCAACCATCACATCATTTATCATTTTGTTATCCCCTATAAAATTATAATATATAATGACAAATCTTTCAAAAACAAGACTGTCCAAAATATTTGTGACACCTTTAGAATCAAATTAAACTTGTCATCACCTTATTATCCATAAGCAAATGGATAGGTAGAAGCCTCTAACAAAATCTTAACCAAAATAATCATTAAGGTAGTTAATGATATTGGCAAGGATTGGCACACACACATTCCCTTTATTTTATGGGCTTCCTCACTAGCGTTCAAACCCTTATAGGTGTTATACCTATTTCCTTGGTCTATGGGATGGAAGCTATTTTGCCTCTTGAGATCTAGATTCCTTCTCTTTGCATATCTCTATAAGACATATTTACTAATGATGACTTTCACCAATAAAATTTGACTCAATTCAATTTACTTTATGAACATCATCTGATATCCCTCAACCACCTCCAAATCTATCAAGAGCATATCAAACATGCTTACCAAAAAACCTCAAGGAGTGAGATTTCAATATCAGAGATCTTATCTTAAAGGAAAATCAACATGTGATGAACATGGAGAAAAGTAAATAGGGTAAGTTTTCTCCTAATTGGCTTAAACCCTACATCATAACTCATAAGTATGGCTTAAGAACTTATCACTTATCTTCTATTAAAGGAAAGTTAGAACCTAAGCTTTTAAATGCTTTACACCTATGACCATTCTTTTATTAATCAAGTGATGCTTCACCTCATATTTAACTTTATATCATCCCTTGAGAAACCCTATTACATTCATCTCCCTTCTTCTTAACCCTTACTCCTACACACTTAGTTAACCTATGAAGTGCTATGGTTTTTCCCTCAAAATGGAAAACCCCTAAGCCTCTATATTCTTGTCCATGACTAAAAGTTAAAAAAAAATGGGATATGTAGATAATTTATAATCTCTCAGGTCATGATTTTCAATGTAGACTTTTCCTTTGAAGGACACCTACATACCTCCTATTTGATACTATAAATAGACTACTCCTTTGAAATATAGCTATTAATACTCAAAAATAAATGCTTAGACCACTCCCTTGAAGGATGTCTAAGCCAATCTTTGTTATCAAGAGAAAATAATAACTTAGAAATTTCTCATATTGATCAGCTTCATATGACCTCAACATAAACAAAATTCCATTGTAGGCTTCCCACATTGATCACCTTACACCAAAAAAAAATAAAAAAAAAACTTTAAGTCATGAACTTGCCTATAGTATCTCTTAGGTCACCTACAAAAGGGGCATACTATCCCCACTAAGAAGGTTATGCTACCCAAACACTCTCACTCATTTACCCTTTTCCCCTCATACTCTTTCAAGGGAATTTGAACTCACTTGACACAAGGTGAGTATGACACTTCTCAAATAAACAAAATGGTCAAATGATGCAAAGTATGAAAGAGGCTTATATTCCTAAGCCTATTTATGTTATGATTATGGTCTTTACCAATACAAGAGAGTCTTGCCTCTTTATTTCCCATCCCAATCACATGTCAATTTCTTATTGAGATGAAAAATGCATACAAACACTATCAATCCTACTCCATTTATTTAAGCATACACCATCACAAATATGTAAAAATTCTAGAATAAAATAACATCACCAACCTATTCATTTTAATCATACACCATCACAAATATGAAAAAATTATAACATGAAGCTAACAAATCAACTATGCATATACCATCACACATATGAGAAATTCTAGTCTAACTCAACTAACATGCTCAACATTAACATAACATTAACAAAATATAAACATCCACGTCATTATAATAAGATCAACATCATCACCATCATAATAATGCATCTCAATAATAATACATATCATTAATATATACACTAAATATGAATGTACATCAGTGGATCATATTAGTATCATCTCTCCCTTAAAACATACATCTCTCATCTTTAGCTCATAAGTTGGTGTGTATACAACATATATAACAATACCAATAACAAAATCTAGCTCTTAGAATCCTTGAGGCTATACTCATGGTCATGAAAAAGAAGTGTCATCACCACTCTCCACTTATCTACATCTACATGAGCTAGAAGCCATGGCATGTGTCACTGATCTATTTTGATCTGTAAACTTATAATACCTATGAATCTATGGGAACTCCCTGATGGTGTTCTCATAATAATTAATCTCATCAAGGGAAATTTTGTACCTCACTAGAGATATAGTTTATAGTAGATCCATCATACCTATTGAAGGCCCTTTTAATGGTCCCTATGGTGGAAGAGGAGGAGTATCCTATCCTGCTGCTCTCAAACTATCCCTCTCTACTATTAGTGTAGTAACCTAACCCTACAATGTCACAAATTATCTTTTTAAGACCAATACCTATACATGTGTTACATCTTGGGCCTACATTGCTACATCTCAATCTTATACTACTACATCTTATGCATATATGGCTACATTTCTCTTTCAAATCACTCTCTATAAATTTGGTGGTGACCTCTTGACCTGAATCATGGGATGCAAACCTGTCCATCAAGCTAGATAAGCCATTATGCATCTAAGATCTACTACACCTAGGCCTACTGATAGCTCTTCACAATCTATCCCATCTATCTCTTGGGGTAATGGTAGGGGTACCTATATATCATCACTCTTATATCAAGGAAAGATAGGAAGTACATCTTGTAATAAGCCAAATTATCTCCTGACCCATGCCATGGGTATCATCTCTAGCTCTCTAGCTCATCTCCCTTTGACCCATAATGTGCTCTATAAACTGGCAAGCTACTCTACCTATCCTTTAAATGTTGTGTATGTCAAGTAAGGCCTTCAAACAATATCTATAACAATCAATCCCTCTATTATGTGCTTATAATGATCAATATCTCACACTATGCCATCTACTCATGTCTAGGTCATACCATCTCTACACTATCTGAAACTAACCTTAAAACTAGCTATAATCATGGTGGGTAACCCCAATGGTCATGTCACCATGATGTGTTCATATGCCCAATAATGGATTAAATTCTTGACACATAAACTATACCATTATCATAGTCTCAGCCCCCACAACTCTCTGTATAATTGTGCCAAAAAAGTTGGTCCCCATGCAAATATGGTATGCTACTAAGCCATATATACTAGAATGCCTATCAACATAATAGGAAATTTCCCACCATTTTCATCTAGTAGTGTATATACTATAATCCCTATCATCATTAGGATGCTCAACCAATGCTACTCCTCATTAGAAGTGTATAGTGGCTCGTATGCAAAGTTCACATATATTTACCCAACCACAACAACCAACCTTGGAGATCACTTAAATCTCTACCCACAATGACTTTAACTAGAGGCCATGAATATCTCCTCAATCATTGACCCTTTTAAACCAACCTTGTATTGTGTGTCTTGATCTCTTATGCTACCTCACTATAGTTGGTTATTGTACACACACATGTATATTAGGTGTTTTTTATCATGACCAAGCTAGTATTATCACCTCTAACCTTTTGTGTTTACTAGGGGCACTTCCTACCTCAGATACCTGGAACACATGGACCATTAGAGCTATAACTTTGATCATTTTAACCTTATCAACTATCACTTACAAGTTATGATTTCGTTATTTCTATCTAAGTCTTCCTCAACTTTACCTATTGTTGATTTTATTGACTATAACTTATAGAAGTATATGTGCTAGCAGTGATACCATGTTGTCACTCAACATCCACTCACCCAATTCACTTCTTATCAAATGGGTACCTGATTCTAGTTTCTCCTCCATCAATTCCTATTTTGATGGGGGATACCTCATATAATACCTAGAGCATCCAACTCTTATTTTTGTCTTTCAACTTGTCAATACAAATTACAAGACAAAAGGGGGAAAATGTAGACACCAAAATTACATCACACACATGCATAACTCCCTATGTCAAAACCCCCCTTGAGCCCCTTTTTAATAATTAGCCTTCCTAACCCATGTTTTTACCCCTCAGACATTTAATTAATTTAAAATATTTAATTAATTTAATTAAACACTACTTATGCCTTACCTAGCCACCTCATACTAAGACTAATTTTTACCCTTTGAGTCACCTCAAGACTTAGTCCCCTAATCCTAACTACCCATGACCTATTCTCACCCCAAAACTAAATTCCTAACTAACTACGTCCTTCTTGACCTCACATTTATACCATTTCCTAATAGATACCACACTTGGCATGAGAAAGAATATAAAATAGGCTTAAAATATCCCTTTTACCTATTCTCATGCCACCAACATTGGTCAACCCATAGACAATGTCAGTGAGATCACCGACGTCAGTTACTTAAGTCAAATTCCAAACCAATGTTCAAGTCAGTAGAAATAAAAAACTCAATTATTTGCATATAATCTTTGGCATTCAACTTTATACATTCAAGCTTACCATTACTCTACACAAATCAATCTAGATTATGAATTGATATACTATATAGATCTTGGATTCTTCTGAACTAACAGTACACACTTATCTTTCTATTCACGTATTGCTTCAACATGCCTCATTATAGCCATCTATGTGGCACCCATGGGTCATATATTTCATTGTCCAAGTATATCTCTATGTTTTAGTAATTCCTTTAAATAATCATTTTACATTTACTTTACATTGTACTATTTATCCTTTTATGAATGTCTTGACTCTCCCTGTAAAGGAGTTGTAAAAATCATTGACATATTTTTTCTCTACTCCAAACATACCAACCTTTTATCTAGACCCACCTGAGTCTTACACAATCCCTTATGACTCTTCCCAACCTTATGAACCTGACCAACATCTATCTCTCAACTCAAAAATGTCTCGTATAGCCCCCTGAGGACCTATTACCCCTACTGACATTAGTCACATAACCTATGTCAATCATATAACTGACATTGGCCATAACTCCTTATTGACATTGATAGAAAAATTGATGTTGATGATTTAATATTTTTACTAACCTCCTTGAGCCTACCTCAACCACCTCTAAAAACATCAAAAAATCACATTTCCTATATTATGTCACTCTCTGCTACACTCAGACTAGAAAAATGGTATGAATATCTCTCTTACTCTCTCTTTCATTTTTTTATTCATTACCAATTTTGTTTTAAAAAGTGGACTATCATTTCTAATGAATTTTGACACTTTTAAGAACAAGTGCATATCTTGGTAGCCCACTCATATATATGCTCACAAATATAATTGGTGGTAGTACTTTCTTATTCGTAGGTAGTCCTCCCCAGCCAAAGAGGAGTACTCAACATTATCTAGATATGGTGTATAACCAATTTGGGTTCTATCTAATTTCTAATCTCTAATCCATACCCTTCATATTTATTTCTCCTTAAACATCAAATAGATTCAAAATTTAGTTAAACATTTCCAGTGATTGAAGATCCACTCTTAGTATACCCTTTGAACACATTGATGAACCTGATAAAGATTAGAACTGATTAGTCTTCTTGACAATTTTCTAAGCATGAATGTTTCATATGGAGTTTGAATAAGATTTTTATAACTTAAAGGACCAAGACCTAGATCTACACAAGACACTATTAGCTTATGACACTTCAAGAACACCTCTGCTTGTCAGCACTTCATACAATTTGCATAGACTAACACCCTAAAGTTAGTTTCATGAAAGGAACTATATATGAAAATAAGACTCATACATTCTACAAATCAACTCTCATAAATCACACTAGTATTCAAACAAGAAATCTGTATGTATTCTTCTATTGATTCAAAGGAGTATAAGGTAATTTTGGTAGATCTTTACTACACCTAGCCAAGGGATGACAAAATAAGATCTCAATGCCTACTTAAATATAATGTCTAATAAATAATATTACAGGCATGAGGGAGGCCTTTAATGAGTCCAAGGTGGTTTATGATAGTTATAGTAGGCTTATTCACCCCTCTCATGCATTGGCATTTCTTTAATGAGTCCACCTTGGTATTAAGATCAGGTATGGAGGTTTTAAATTCTCTATTTGACTTCATAAAAGCCTTTAACTTGCTCAAAATGGACCAATGTTCCTTCCAATGTGAGTTACACAATGCAAATAGGGTGTGGATAGGGCTAAAAGAAGCATTGAATAGCCTTTCCTTTCATATGCATGTTGATTTTTCCTTGAAATTGCCTCTATCCTATCATAATGGTATTATAATTAGGATATGCTCACCTGAGTGAAAATTAACAATTCCTCAAGGTGATTCATCAATACCATAATGTTGTTCTACACCGATTAGAGCCTTTCATCTGTAAGTTAAATAGGCCTATTTTTAAGTTATTCATTTTCTACATACTCACTATTTTAATGATTAAGGAAATTGAACTAGGACTTCCAAACATTTGAGATGACATGAAATATCCTTGATAGGCTCCCTATACCAACACTTAGGACTTTTCTCAAATATCTTCCACCTAAAATGCATTGACCTTGCCAAACTAGGCCTCTTAGACTAGTTTTATAGATTGGCTATTTATAATGAGATATAAAAGATACTTATATGCACACTAATGTATAATTTGAATATTATATAAGTATAATAATACTTCAACATGCCTTTTCCATATTTTGGGACTCTTGGTTATGATCTACAACATATATTTTACCAAAAATGCTATAAGCATGAAATTTTAAGAGGTGTTTGTACAACCTCCATACCATCAAGCACCATCGATATGAGCCCCTCTAAGCTGAAAACATGATCCAAGTGTTTTAGATTATGGTAAAAGTAGGTTTTGAAGGGGCCCCGAAACCCTATAAAAGTTGCATGAAAGATAAAACAATAACAACCACCAGGAAAGACATTCCTAAAACATACTGATGATCAGTATCTAAAACAAGTTTTTTAGGGACCTAAAACCAAAAGAATAACCAATAAAAGCACCAAGTTTTACAAGGACCTGAAACCTAAATAGAACCAGACAATACGGTAAAAAAACCAGGTTTACAAGCAACCTCAAACCCCAGAACCAGCATCACCAGTGCCCAATCTGTCCACTCGATCATCTTCCCATTCTTCCCCTCTGGAAAGCTCAGAGGATACGCCACCATGGCATTCAAAACATTATAAAATAAAAGCACTTCAACAGGGACCACGATCCCAGTCAACAAAAGGCGAGGGCTAATAACCAGGTCTGGTCACCAACGGCTGAACAAGCAATTAAAAAACATGGTTCAAAAATGAACCAACAACCGCCTGAGGTGCACCAACATAGAGGAAATAAAGTTTCCCCTTTCCATTCACTTTTCCATCACAGACCCTATCAGAATGGTAGTCCAACACAGGGTGAAAAACCAACCCTGGATCCATCTGCAATATGGAAAAATGAGGAAAAAATAGAGATCCACGCAATGATAGATCTTCCTTTACAAATCTGTGCATACCCAATCCTCCTTTACAACTGCCACGGGGTCCGTTCAAGGCACTCCCCATGGCGAAGCCTTCACCACACACGCTGGTCAAGTATCACAATGGCCAACTCACTCCACACATTTTTTACACAACGGCCGCTTAATAACATGCTGTGTGGCTCTCCCACAGGGGTTTCCCCTAACAAAACCACAACCCCCAGATCCATCACCGCCACTACTCATTCCATCCACCTAAACATCTGAGAGATCACCCCCTCTGCTCAAGGGAAACGCCGCCATGGCATTCACAATATTTCTTTGAAAACACTGATCCTCTCAGATCAAGGTAATGGTCAAAACGGCAGCCAGTAAATGAAAAACTGAAGTAAAAAAATAGAACCGCACAAAAAGAGATTTAAACTTAAAAAACCGTGCCATCCCCCACAAGGAGATTCCCCCATCCGATCACTAAATCCTTCGCGATCCAGATCTGGATGGCATTCTGCAAAAAAATTCTACGCAGTAATAGATCTTCATGGTAAACCTGCGCGCAATCACTTAGGGTTTGAGGGGGCCGCACAGCCGCGCAGCCCCCTCTCCTATGTGCCAAAACCTCCTAAAACATGATCCAAGTGTTATTCAAGAATGTGTTGAGTATTTTAATTAATTTCCATTAAAATTTTCTAGTTGAGTCACTATTAGGGTTTAAGAGGGGTATAAGAGTGCTCGAGGGTCAAAATGATGGTTCATAGAGACCTAGGCCTAGATCTCTGAACCAATTGTACCAAATTCAAGCTACTATATCTCCCCAGATTCCTTAAAGTGTTGAAATCCCCATACATATCATCCCAATTGTGGTGAGAATTTGAATATTCTCTCTCTAGGAGAACATGCCTTTTGATTAACTCCTAGATATTTGTAGGCAGAATAAATAATTTTAGGGGCTTTTCCTATGATCCAAATTAATAAGGATGTGTCTCAGCATCATAATGGACCTTTCTTTGAAGTTATAAAGTTTTATTAAAACTCAAATGGCCCTTTAATTCACCTTCTTATGGAACTACCCCAAAGTGGGTTTTAGACTAGTCTATCTACACATATGAACCTTGAATATTAGCCTAAACCTTGGTTTTGTGAGCCATTCCTACATTATATACAACCTTAATATTAACTTAGAGACCTTATCAATTAGCACCATTATCATAATTAGGCAATTTTACTTCCTTAAAGAGAATGCATTCACTAATTCAGCCTTTTTGCTTACCATCTTGTTGAATCAGTCATGGAGGTCACTTTGATGATTATTATAGGACTTGTTCATATGTTCTAGGACTCATTTCCCATCTTGACTTCATTTTGTACACAAACACTCCCTATCTTATTTTTCTTCAACTCAAACTAACACTTCTAAGCTAGTTTTATATTTTTTGACTCCTCAACATGCTAATTAGTGTGTCACTATGATGCTCAAAAGGATTGAGAAGACCTTAAAGGTTATTTCATGGTCAAGCCACTTCATATAGATGGGTTTTGAGTCCAAAATCCACCATCAGTTCACTTTTAGGGTTTGTGTAAGGTTTAAGACATCCACTACCTTAAAGATGGTTCACAACATACAAATTTCCAAACTAACAACAAATTTGATGAATCTATAGTGCATTGACCTACTCATCTTTCATGAATGACCTAGGTTTCCATGTAAATGGTGTGTGAAAATAAGAACATTGGAAGGTGACACTAGGGTTGTCTATAGACCAATTATAAATTGTTATTTTCTTAATGATTTTTTATAAAGGTTAACCTCCTAATTCTAACCAATCCTTTATGGATATTCAGTCCATAGGGAGACTTAAACTTCCATAAGAACATTGGCCTTGAGCATCTATGTGGTGAAGTGTTTAGACACCTGAAGTTACCTCTTGAGTTGACTGTATATTTGATCATTAGCTCAAGTAGGGTTTTAAATCTAGTTTTACTTTTTTCTCAATTATTTGTACTTTAAATCTCATTATTAGGGTCTTAAACATATTCATACACTCTTTACTGACCATCCAACTTGTTGTACGATCTTAGAGGAACCTTAAGATGGTAATAGGGTCTATGAGTATGTTTTTGTGCTTGTCTGCATTATCCTATTTCCAAGGGAACCTGATGTAACTCTAAATTATAATCCCTTTAGATGAGGTATGAAGAACCTTAACATCATGTTAGACTAATCCAAAACCATCTTTGGACCCAAATCTATTTACAAACCTTCCAAAACATGATTTTGCCCATCTATCCCCCAAGACTAATTATCAAAGATAAGGCTTGGTCTAAGACAAAAAAATGAGTATACCCACTATTTTTATAGACCACATTTAGACATGAGTGCCTTAAAATATTTATTATGACAATTTTTACTAAATTTGGAGGGTTGTCCATGCCTATAGATACCCCAAACCATCATTTTGGCTCAAATTAGTAGTGAATTTCCTATTGACTATGCGTTTGAGAATAAAAATTCTTAGTATGCCCCTTTCCATTACTTCTTGGGGTATTTGTGATAATGAAGTGTCTATACCATGTCTCAAGGATTAATATACTCTCATAAGGTGACTTTCTAACTCTTTCTCTAATTACATACACTAACCTTCTCAAGCTTAGGGCTCATGTCTAGGTAGGCATGTGCGTACTCAAGCCTATGTTGACTACACTTTTCTCCCTAGATGTAATTATCATTAGGTTTGTCCTCTTTTTTAGCATGTTTATTATATTTCCATTTAATTAACACTTCCTCTCATTACAATAAATATGTGCTCATTTAATATGCACTAGTAAGGCTATATGCATTCATGTGCCTATAGATTGTCTATAGGGGCTTATGAGATGAGTTTTTGAGGGATTAGGATATTTTAAGCCATCTAAAACTTCTCATGACTTACCTCACATACTCTTATAATAATTTTGGGTATCCATTTTATTTTTTACACCATTTCTCATACCCAAGAATGGCCTACACAATGTTCATGGAGACTTTCACATAATAGGCTCAAGGTAGTTTCTTATAGGTGGTCATTTGTGGATCTAATAGGGTACATGATTTTCATATGTATTAACTTTCCATGATCTCATGGTCCTTGATGTTTTAATGTAAATATAAGTCTTATAATATGTTCTTAACTTATAATGAAGAGTGGATTAAGGTAGGAAGGGGATAGTGGAGTGATATGTAGTGTGTGTCATGAAAATAGGGTTGACATTGTATGAATGGAAGTGGAAACCACATGAAATGATAGAGGTTGACATTGTATTAACTTCCATTCATATGCTCATTTAAAATGGTGTGATATGGAGTGTGGGAACCCTTCACAAAACCTCATGAATCTTTAAAACCCTCATACACATACCTAAGAAAATATAACACTTTGGAGGTAGAAATGAAGCATACACAATAAAAATATGGAATCTAGGAATCTCTGAGGAACCTTAATCTTCACAAAAAACCTTAAACTTTTCTAAAATTGACTATGTGAGCTTGAAGGCAAGGATTGTGGTTTCTAGGTCTATGAAGCCACCATGGAGGTTATAAAAGTTTCTCATAAGGATATGATGATAACATACCATGACTTTAACACCCTATTTCCATGTTCTTGAGTTACATTAGAAGGTTATATAGATGCCATTAAGCCACACATAGTGGCCCTCAAGTATTAATAATCCCTTTCCCCTTGAGATATTATGAGATGAAAATAGGCCACTAGATCTCCAAAATGAGTAAGGAGGCTTGGGGAAACATGAAACACTCTTACAATCCTTCAACACTATCAACTCCTTCTGATGAAGACATCCAACCTCTATCCATTATAGATACTTGCCTGTAGATTACACACATGATCTATTATTTAAGGTTTGGTGGTTATATGAGCTCACACATGTGATTCAAGTGTTAAAACTATATGATAGGCTCCTTGAAAACCTAAAGAAACAACATCAATCATTGGTTTGAGTAGATAAGCCAAGAATCCATGAAAACCATTATTTATAACTTGGCCTATGTAGATGTATTTGGCATATAGATTCATTAAGTTCTCAATGAATTTTAATACAACTAATGAGATAAATCTTAAAAAAAATGTCCATGGGTGTAATGTAGTTGAGTGTATTTCCTCTGGCAAATAGTTAGGACCTCCATTTTCTCTCCTCTATATGGTATAAGCATAAACCTGATGAGCTCTCTAATTTTTCCAATGAGATCAAAGAGAAGGTAGGTAAGTTTTGAGATTCCTTGGAATTGAAAAACATTGATTCATTCTCCATTTTACATTACTTACATCCCTGTACAAAACTATGACTCTACTTGAGCTAGTCTATACTGTATAGTCTGTACCATCTAAGAAACCCTTATAACCTGTAATTTATTTAAATTTATTCTTGTTTAAGACCAAGAGACATCATTAGTAGGTATTATGGAGTGAAAATAGGGTTTATGTGACACTTTTAACCTAATGATATTAATTAGGGGAGTTGAAAAGCCATTATTTAGCACATGTGGGGCCCATTAGGGAGGATTTAAGCATTGATTATGATGTTAATGGAATAAATGAGGTAAAAAATAGTCTAAAAATGGCTTGATGAGGCTTATTATGTCCATAAGAGGAATGTAAGGTGACTTAGTGTCTCATCAAGGTCACATTAGGCCATAATATGATTAAAAAAACATTGACTTTGGTACACATATATGACCTTAAGAGTCATATCAACTGAATATTATGCTATTATCATATGAAGAAAACTTTATGACCTATTAAATACATAAATTGGAATCTAAGAAACTTTTCATGATGTTCTTGACACTTAAAAGTTTAACATACATCATGTGACTAAGAAAAATAAAGGTATTTATGAGTTTCCATTAGACTATCCTCTGAATTCACCTTCGCCATGGTTTTTTTCACCTATTGGATCTCTATAAAACTAACCAAGGTCCCTTACACATGGTCAACCACCATGAAAATAGTTGATTTGAGTTGAAAAGGGCATATAAAAGCTCATAAAGCAAAGGAATAACATGACAAAAAGGTGAACTATTTGAACACCCCTTGACTTAGAAGATGAGTAAAACTATAAGGGCTAATGTTCTTAGATCAGGACTAGAGGGTTTGAGGTTGACCCATTTCTAGGTTTGAGTATAGAAAGTGGTAAACATTATGTAGGTAACACTCCTTAATAAGGGTTGTATATGCAATGAGATAGTATTGACCTAAAACTTACCCTATATAAGAGATTAAAACTTTGAGAATGTAAATCAAATAGATCCCATTGATACTTAATGTATTAGTATACGACCAAATGGATCCACTAAACCTAGCAAGAGGAACACTTATTACATAACATCAATAGAGAGGATTTAAAATCCTTTAGGAAATAAATATAATGAAATAACCATAACTAGGTCTTCTTATATTGGAATTAATATAATTTAATATTTCTAAGTTAATAAAAAAATAAGGGTGATGGTTAAAAATTAACTAAAAATGGTAAGGTACCATGGTAGGCAAATGAAAGCCTAAATCACCTAAGGTGGGAAATGGAAAGTTTTAAAAACCTTATAACTACACTAAGTATAGGTGTAGAGGAGATTAAAATAATGAGTTATAGATTTATTCAAGATATTAATTGTGAAACTTCTATTTATCAAAATGAAAGAGCTAGGGTTATAATATACATACCTTGAACAAACTTGTAGAGCCTAAGTCTCCCCCTTGGCAATGATGCTTTGAAATATAGTATTTTGGTTGTAAGGATAAAAAATGTTAAACCAATATATAGGATTAAATGGATCCTCCTATTTCATCTAAGACCCCATTATACAATACTTTTTACTCTAATATAATATCTAAGTAATGGTTTCTGTAAATGTAGACTTAAATAGAATTGTGAGCAATGATAATGCAAAAAATGAATGTTCCTCCTTATTGGATTAAAATGGGGAATTTTATTTATAGTGATGGATGATCTTAACCCTTGCAAAATTTTATCCAACATCATCAACTAGCCTCAATGTATTTTAAAATATGACAGTTTAACCTAGAACCAGGTCATCCATGGTTGATATAGTTATAAACAATCTAACATAAATTTTACATTGCATAAAATTGGGATAAATTAGTTTTAAAATAGGTAATAATGAATAAATACTAAATTTAGAAGGTTAATATAATAAAAAAATATGGGTCTTGGTATAGTTAAGTGTTATAATGAGTAATATTGCTTATAGGATCAAGTATGAGGGAGTTGTAGTGGATATAAGTATGACATATTAAACAATAATGTCTCTTGTGAAGAACCAATGGTCTTCCCACCCCTTTCCTAGTTCAACCTTTAATGGGTGAACTCATAGATATTAAAACTTAATAATTATCTATAAGAGATAAATCGTTAGTAAATGATAATGTTTAAAAATAGTGTCTCTACATATGCCCGACTCGAAGCTCATCAAGTGTCACTAGAGTGTAACATGGGATGGTGCTTTGAGAAATAAAATAATAACACACTAAATGAGCTAAAAAAAATTCAATAGAATTTATAAAATAAATTAAGGTAAATAATTTGTAAATACATAACTTCACTTACCTTGTTACTATGGAAGAGAAGCTACATGTGAAGTATTTGAAGAGAGGTGTCTAGTGTGTAAAACAAGAGATAAACCTAAAAAATAATATAAATTCAAACTTTTATCAAGAAATCAGTGTTAACATTAAAAATTTATCTATTTTTTTATGATTCCAAAGTTTCTTTTGGTTTATTAAAAGTACTTATGGAAACAAGGTTATGATAAAAATACAAAATTTCTTAGTAAATAATTGAAGTTTTGGAAATTTAGAAATTTAACTGTAAAAAGGGTGTTATTATTCATTTGAACATTTGTTTCTTTTTTGAAAATATAGATATTTGTATCCAAATTTATCAAAGAGAGAGATGATGGAGATAACATGTCAAAAAGTGATTCAGTGGTATTAATTATGACCTAGTGAAAAAACATCACCTAAATAAGATAGTAGAAACCAAGTTGTTATAGTTGGAAATTAAAGGTTTTTATATTTGGCCAATGGACTATATAGTGGTCAATATAGTTACATATATAGTGGCTGATATAATATGAAATTGATGTAGCTAATATAGTTTTAAACCTATCCAATAACATGTTAGATGGTTGATAACATTTTAGCTAGATGATGGAATATAGAAAGATGTTTGATATAGTACATAAAGGCTGATAGAATATAAATTTATACAAGGATGATGCATATAGATACATTATCATTAAAGTTGAGTTTAGTTATGGATGATTTAGTTTTTTGCATGTCTTATATAGTTATTGAAAATATAACTAGGTTGAGGTAAAATTTTACATGGACAATGAAGTAGTTAATTTTATCATTAGTTTATTTTGATGTTTTGAAATATAGGTTATGTTAATTTTAGGGTAGAAATATAATTAGTGATTTTTTGTTTGTAATGTTTTAGAGGCAATAAAGACTCTAGAGACTAGTGGATGCACTATGGTTACTAGATTTACTAGTGAGATTGTTTGTCATGGATTGTGATTAGATTAATACACTTTATTTTTTGGGATCATGGAGATGAAATGGATCCCAATAAGTTTTTATTTAGTCACCATGTTCCTAGTGATATGAGATACTAACTAATGCATTCCATTGGGTGGTGGATGGGGATACCATTGAGGTGGTTATCACCCTAAATTATTTTCATGGATTGTTAGGATTATTAATTATTGGCACACCAATGGTGTGAAATAATAAATATTTAGTGGATAATAAGAGATCCTTAGAATTTTAGGTGATAGATTCAAAGAGATATGACCAACCTGGGTTAGTGATGCAACTATTTGATGTGTATGTTTCAATCATTATGTATATTTAGAAGGCCATTATTAGACTTGTGATATCTCAGGTGATCTATCGTAATCTAGATAGGAAGATACCATTGTATATTATATATTTGTGATTGATGATGTTAAATCATGACACATTATATTATTTTATTTTTGTTATTTGGGTGAAATTAGTTCATGATTTTAATAGTATTTTATTTAGGGGCCAATAGATGATGGGGTCCATTGTGATTTTTCCTACTTGGATATATGATATATTTCATATGTATAAGATGATAGTGTTACCTCATGTTTTGTATTATTCCCTTCATTACATACAATGATGGGTAAAATACCATGTGGTGTGGATTGTTCTACATGTTCTAGAATTGTAGACTATTACTCAAGGTCAAATTATTTGCTACCCATATTAGGATACTATGGATGTTTGGCCTTCATGGCCAAACACTATAAAATAAAAAAGACATATTAGGATTATGAGATGATATAATTTGTGGGTGGAGACCCATATATCAATCATGTACTAGGGAATTTTATATTACCACACTCAATGTCTCCTATAGTGGTCCATGTATTTTGGGTTTGGCATGCAAGGGAGTAATGTGATATGGGAGGTACATGGACACCAGTGGAGGTTCAAATTTTATTTCCTAATAAAGTGAGGGATATTATATGGTGATGTAAATTAATGCAAGTAACTCAAAATATATTAGCTATTTTTCCATAGTATAATATGTATTAAACATCACAACTATTATGTAGCCAAAGGTGGGATCTAGTGCCTCCACCAATCTTACCACATGCAAAACCACAACCACAAGGAGATCGATCAGTTTAACCTACATTGATTTGGTATATTATGTAACTTATATATAGTATGTCACATTATGTTCATGTTATTCATCTTGCCCAACATAGAGGTTTTGTACCACTACAAAGCTATGGTATGTAGGAGATGTTTAGTGTTTGAGTGGATAGAACTATTATTGGTGACTGAGATGTGTTTTATAATTATTCTTTGTATATTATTTAGATAGATATATATGATATATATGTATTATATTTGAGATACATATGAGATATGATGTGATTTGGATTTTTATTTTGAAGATGTTATGGTAGATGAGGCTAGATAGATGACCTTGGTGGAGACATCCCACCACAAATTTTTTGATGATATGTTATAGTAACACAATAATACATAGCCAATTGATCTATTTTTTTCCTTTATCCCATGGTTATATTTAGTGGGTGGTTTACATTGGTTTGGGAGGCTACCTAATAGATACATAGATTATCAGCTAGGGCTTAGGATATAGTACCACCAAGAGTTGGCCATGGGGAATTATATGCATAATAGGAACTAGATAAAGAGAGAGTCACTAATTTGAATACAATTGGTTAGGTATCAATGTTACACTCCTAGGTTCATAACTATAGGTACATGTGTATGGCATAAAATCATATTTACAGTCATTAGAGTGGACTGTATAGAGAGGGTAGTCTCAGGCCTCTATGGGTAGTGTAGCACATCTTTTTTATGAATCATAATTTTAGAGTTGTTTTTATATTATGTATCATTATGTATATAAAACCATTAACACAAATAAATTCACACACACACACACACATTTATGTGTGTGTGTTCAAATATGACTCATGGATGATTTCTATTTATTTATTTTCATTCTAGTGAATGTGTTTATGATTTATTATGTTATTATAAAATTTATAGTGTATGTTGTATTCATTTTTAGAAAATGTGAGCAAATAAATGGTTAAAAATAATGAAATTTGAAAAATGGCAAAAAATTGTAAGTAGATAGAAATTGTGAAAAAAATCAATGAATGGTAAACATGAATGTAAAACACATGATAAAGGATGAAATATGTAAACCATAGTAAGTAATTAAAATTAAAATGATAAATGTCAAAAAATATTGGAAGTGAGAAAATAATTTAGTAATGAATAACAAAGATCAATAATAATAATAATAATAATAATAATAATAATAATAATAATAATAATAATAATAATAATAATAATAATAATAATAATAATAATAGTAGTAGTAGTAGTAGTAGTAGTAGTAGTAGTAGTAGTAGTAGTAGTAGTAGTAGTAGTAGTGAAAATAGGGAGAAGTTTTAGGATAATGGAAGAAGTTATGACCATCAAGTGACATGTGAATGTTGGTGATAATATGGTGTGAAAAGATGTTTATGAGGAAAGCCTATTATTATCCAAGGTATTATACTATAAATAAAAAACTAAGCCAAGATGTGTTACAAGGTGGGAATTTTTTAGGAAGTCTTAGTCTTATCCAAGGTCTTACAATACAATTCACAAAAGCAAAAGCAAAAGGTATAGGTCAAAAGTGCGATCAAGGATGTGATTAACTAGAATAAATATCTATAAAGGGGAATATCATGGATAAATAGAAAGTGAAAAAAGGAGTGAATCATTACATAGTTGATATATAAATCCTTATTTATGATGTGACACATGAAACATGTATTTAATTGCTAACAATTATTGGCATCAAGGATCTAGGACACTCAAACTAGTAAATGCAAAGCTTGGGGTAATGAATTAAGTACATATATCAACCCATGAAGTCTATGTGAATGAAAATTAAAATGGAACTAAATTCCCACAACATTTTATGCATTCTTTATGACCCCTTATAGATCCATCATTCTATTGTAGATATTGGGTACTTGCATGAAAAAGTAGGTGGCACTATATGATAAGATGAGACCTCCTATCCTAGTCTTCTTGACCAACACATCCCAATGGACCTTGGATCTATTATGAGACAATATATGTAGTTTTATCTTCAATTTAGAATAGTATGTGTGTAAAATTATCATATATTTTAATGTGATCAAACTTTTAAAGTTGTAATTACCTTTTGGTCATTGCCTTTTATTTTATGGATTTTTATATTCCTCCTCTATACATATTTGGATAAATACTAAAAGGTGAAATAAGTGAAAATAATAATATAACTTACACTCACTCACTAAATAATATTATTGAAGATCATGGTATAAAACATTTCCTAAATTTTCTCAAAAATAAGTGTGCAATCTCAATATTGACCTATGTATGCTTATAATGGATAAATAAAATGAAAAATGGAGATTGTATAAGATCCATTCATGTAATTAGTGGTAAAATTATGGGTGTACTTGTATCTAATAACAAATATGTAAATTAGTGTAGTGGTAAATGGTATGTGCTATATTGAATATATCCAAGTCACTTGGAGGCTATATGATATTATGAAAGAGCTAGAATAAGTGCATATGAAAGTAATAATCATCTCAAAAATAAGGAAAATAAGGACATGAAAGTGAATTTTGATAAATATTACCCAAAGTTGTTATTATATATGTAATTTTTAATAATAAATATAGTGAGTATCATCAATTAAATCATAATATAAACATGATGTCATAGATGTGAAGCAAATGAAAAAATGTAAAGTGTTGAAAATGATATAAAAACTTGATATAAATGAGTTTTAAACCAAAAGGTATCACCAATGTTCATATTAAAATTTAAATATAAAATCCAATCATATGATAATTGTAGATGATATTTTGTGATTATGTATCACCTCAATCTTGTACACTTAACAAATTCAAACCTTAGTTGTTCATCTTAGTTCTACACATGACTTGATTCTACAAGCCTCACATATACTCTATATTATTCCCATTATCCTATCTATTAGTCCAACTAGCCTTATATTTACTACATAGACATCTCATCTTTCCTAGAATGCTTAAAATCTACTTATCTTACACCTTTGCAAGTTTTGACCCTGTGTCTACTCTTTTGCTTCCTAAACACTAATGTTCAGGTTAGTTGGTATCATTTACATTACTATCATGTCCCAACATAAGTGTCTAGTGCCCTTAAGTCATATAATTTTAAAATAAAACATATCACAATGGTCAACCCAAGTGTTTTTATGTGAGTTATCTCCTAATAGGATTGGTATAAATATAATATCAACCCTCTTTCATTCCTCACTTGGGGAACACCTATAAAAGATAAAATAAACCAAGGTAATTATCATAATTCACTCTATAAAACACTTAATTGATCAAATCTTCCTTATTTCCACACCATTCATAGGCATAACACATATATGGGTCTGAAGTACTAAAGGAGTAATTTTAAGGTTATATTTTCCAAGTTAAAAGCTAGGTCATTATTTTAATTTATTTAAACATTACATGATTCACAAAAAAACCAACACATAGGGATAAATAAATGATTATAAGGCCATCTTATAGATTATTGGATATGTAGGAAAGATCCTTTGATAATGGTGTCATTTTGGGTTAACTCAATACCATGTTCCTACTAACCCATTTTTTTGAAGATCACATTGAATATAAAAAGCTAAGTTTTTACCATTTCACTAAGAGTGATAATACATGACCCAAATTTGAATGCACCAGAGTGAAGGTGAAGCCAAAACCTATAATCATTCAAGTGGTTGCCTCATTTTTCATAAAATATTTTGTATAGGACATAAATGTATAACTTAGATCATAGCATTTACATACCCTTCTAATGACAACATAACTCTCCAAAGAGATAGAGACACTAGATTGAGTATTTGACAAATATTTTAGAAATATCTTCTAACCTAATTTAAACATATATTAGATACATATCTACATTATCATTAGAACAAGATAAGTAATCTGTTTTAAGTCATTTACATATCTAGCATATTTTTACTTTACATTAATATCTTATCTCAGTTTAATAAATGTAGCATATGGTACAACTAAGTTTAGCACATTAATTGGCCTACTATAGATCTGATATTCACCTTTGTTCCGTATCATTTATATATCCTTAATCCTATCTAGCTGAGTAGGATTCCACAATCCAAGTTGGGGTTAAATATTTGGTGAACTCATTTTATGTGAATGCATTTTTTTCTAATTATTAGGGTTTTAAACTAGTTAGGGTTTCAAATTATTATACTTTTTAATTTCTTATTAGGATTATTTTTCATGAAACCTATGTGTGTCCCTAGATTTGGGTTTATGTCTATTGAATATAATGATATTCCCCTCAACCAATCAAATATGTTTCAAACTAATGAGGGATATCATACCTTGAATCATGATCATACCCATGTTGATAATGAAAAAAACCCTGATAGGGTTATCATAGAAGAAGATTTTGATAATGAAAATCCAAAAACAAATGAAATTGAGTAATTAAACCATGATAAAGTGCATTCAATTGTAATTTTTTATGAGCAAAACCTTGAAGATCTTGATAAAATATTAAAAACTATATTTGAAGCCAGAAATTCAAAACCTTTAGTGGATTTGGCATTCCCTTTGAAAACACTATAACTTAATACATCTGATGAGGGCACATATTATGTGCATCAACCTTTGTTCCCTAAAACTACTATTGATACATTTATTAATAACTTACTCATTATTTCAACACAAATACCTATTTTAGTTCCTATTAATACTCAAAACATGTTTTCATCCCCTTTGGTGACTACTTAAATTACTAATCTAAATCCCATTGGGCCTATAGTTCAATAACTTATTCAAGTCATAAATCCATTAGAGGACAAGGTGAAAAATATTTAACAAAAGGATTAAAAGTCTTCACATGCCATAGACTCACTAGATGTGTTGCATAACCCTCTCTCAATTGAAATATATTTCCAGCCTTTGCCAACTAGATTTGTTGAACCTAAGTTCATATTTTATTATGGAAAGGGTGATCTTGAACAATAGCTTTAAACCTTCTATGTAGCATGCCTTGATTATGATTTTAATGATAAAATTTTGACCAAATTTATTCCAATGAGCCTCAAGGTCTATGCTTTAAGATTTTTTCATGACTTACCTCTATAATATGAGAAATAATTCAAACCTCTTGTAGATTAGTTTTTGGCACACTTTTATATTAAAATTACCAAAAAGGTTTCCTATGCTCAAATTATAAAGATAAAAAAAAGGAACCAAGGAACCAATAAATGAATATGTATTGAGGTATAATAAAATGCATCCAAAATGATCAATACTCTATAAAAAAAAGAGTTTCAAGATATATTCAAGAAAAAAATTCATGTTCCTTTACATAAGTTCATTATTTTGAAAAAAAAATACTTTGTTGACTTATCTCATGTTTTATGAGACCCCTAAATGAATATTATGTCATTTAATAAGCTCAATTATATAGAAAAAACATTATTTTCATCTACATAGAGTATAAAATTTATAATTAAACCAAGTTATAACTAAAACCTCCTAAGGCTAAAATGGAAACAACCACCATAATTAACATAGTTGAACAATAGCCTAATTGGCTTGTCCTATCTAATGCACCAAGGAAATAATTTACATGATTACCTAATCCTCCTAATTCATTACTCCCATGGTTGTTAGAGTTTATTGTTATATCTCTCCCTCCTCCTATATAGGTTGATGTAAATATATATCTATCGAGACGATTTGATGAAAATGCTTATTTTGACTCTCACCAAGGTGTTAAGCATTATAAAAATAGATGGTTTACCTTAAATCATAAGATATAGGATGTCATAGATGAATAAAAGATTGCATTTGATGATCCTTCAAAAGAATCAGGTTCACACCCTGATGATCACCATAAGTATAAAATTATTAATAATCCTTTGCAAGACCATTCTAAGAAAGAACCAAAAATTCAAATGACATAATGAAAATTCTCCTCTATCTTATCATGTAAACCCACTAGATGGGGTTATTGGTACTTACACATGACATATACCTCTTATGGCTCAAAAACCTACCATTTATTTTGATGATAGTGAAATTAAGGATGATGACTCTGATATTTATTCTCTATTCATTTGAGCATACTGAAAATCCTCCTCTATCTTATCATGTAAACCCACTAGATGCGTTTATTGGTACTTATACATGACATATACCTCTTATGTCTCAAAAATATACCATTTATTTTGATGATAGTGAAATTAAGGATGATGACTCTGATATTTATTCTCTATTCATTTGAGCATACCTTGATAAACACCCCATATGTAGTATTATGATTAATAATGGTACAAGTGAAAAAAAATTCACCATGAAATTACTTATGCATTTGGGTTATAACCATCATGATTTAAACCCCTCTACAAGATCAGCTAGAGCATTTGATGGGACCTCATAGAAGGTTCTTGGTGATATTGATCTATCTTTATAGGCTAGTCCCACACATTCAGTTACTAATTTCTCAATTATCCATTCCATATCCATATTAAATATGTTATTTAAAAGACCTTGGATACATAATATTTGATAAATACATTATAAAGTACTTGGGTTTGTTAAGTACATTCATTACAATTTCTAGTTTCCATATGAGCATCCTCGTGAATAAGAGAAATTCATATGCAGCTAGTTAATTATCAATATTTTTAAGGATAATCCACCACACAAGCATAATAAACAACTAATAACATTTACTAGGTGTCCAATACATGATAGTTTACATTAGAGACAAATAATTAGTTACATGGAATCTTCATCTTCTATACACCATATTTAGATATCTAGAGCACCTAAACATGTTCCTTATATTTCTATTCCAAAGAAACCATAGAATACATAGAGGTGGATTTTAAGAACCCATATTCATTATATTAGTCCTTCTTAACCTCAGATTCCTATTATAAATACACCAAGAATCATATATATTATAGTTATAGATATTTTAGATATACATGCTCCTTAGTTGTACCACCAATTTCTTGCACTAGGTTTTGAATGTGGAGATACCTATGATGATCATTTGTATGAGATAATAGGATGATTTTTTTGCTTCAAAACTACCCAAAAAATCATAAACATTCAAAAAAATACAAAAAACATTTTTGGTACCTACATGTTTTATTTGTTCCTTGACATCTATATGTTAGTTTTGTGTTGAGGGATATCATATAATTTACTCCTATATAAACATATAAGGAATACACATATACATGATACACTTATGTTTGTTGGTATTTCCATTAACTCAAATCACCAAGACTTTGGGTTCATCCATCTTCTACGATCTCAAATGCATCGGTTATATGATTAGATGATCATTATACATTATCATGCTTGAGCTTATATATGTACTTACACATACCTATTATCCATGATTATATATTACGTAGGGTAATATATATTATATGCACTTTAAAAAATTTCTAACACCAAATATGATCCTTAGGACACTAATTCATATTTTATTGGTTGATTATACTTTTCTTTTACACACTTCTTTGAGTGTTTTACCTTGATATTATCTTTCATGTTTGACCATTTGAATGTGATCCGTTATATGCATCTCATGTGCTTATGTTTGAATTATTGGACTTTTTAATGCCATATTTTATTGTATATACATTTTAATATGTCATTTATTTCTTTTTGTACATTTTACTAAGTCACACCCATTTAATTTAACAGAATTTGAACATGCCCCTTATTTGTGGTCTCCTATGACCATTGATTTTTGACTTACTTTTGAGTGCTATTATGTGTTTTATTATTATCTTTTTGAGTTTTTAATACTACTATATATACATTTCCATGACCTATATCATGTATCTTAGGACTACATATGATCACATTAGTTTTATGTGCTTCAATGATGCATTTACCTAGACATATTTGCTTCTATATGTTACATGGTTACACTCATAGATTTTATAGATGGGGGAATATTAGTGGGGGAATGCTTGGTAATCATGTTATCCATATTTTAGATGTGGGGTAACTTCTAGGTACTAATTTTCCCTTACTTCAAAAGGGGGACATATTAGTGGGGGTATGTTTGGGAAGCATGTTCTCCATACCTTTCATAGTTCTTAGATTTAACAGGGGTATGTCATATGTACATGCATTCCACACATTCATAGTTGCAATTTTATAGTGGGGGAATGTTTTTGAAACATGTTCTCCACATTTATTCAATATTTAATACTTATACTAGTTTTTAGATTCAATGGGGCATGCCATTTGGACATGGCTTCCACACTTTCATAGTTTTAAAATTTAGTGGTGGTATGGTTTGGAATCATGTTCTCCACATTAATTTAGTATAGTAACTATATAGATTCATAGATTTAGTGGGGGAATTCTTTGGAATCATGTTCTCGACACTTACTTAGTATTTGACATATCTAACTTACAATAGAGGCATATTTTAGAAACATGTCCCTCACACTAGTACTTATATCATTTTTATATTTCTCCATATATAGTGGGGGCATGATTTGGAAGCATGTCCTCCACACTTAAAAAATATATGAATTGGCTAGATCACACAGTTATATGATTTAGATTCACATTTGTGGAAAATTTCTATACATGGTATCATTTTTATACATATTTTTAGCATGAGATACATTTAAGGTGCATATTATATGTAATATATTCCTAATATTACAAAATCCAAATCAATTTTATATTCTAAAACCATTACATATACTGATACCCTGAGGATTTTTATGAACTTTAATAATCCAATATATTTTAATAGTTGGTTCACATTTTGGTATGGTTGAGGTGATTAAATCATTCAATATTTTCAAGTTTTCAGTTTGGACTTAATCATCTCAACTCACCATGTTATAAGTATCATTGGGTTACACAATTGAGATAATCTCAATTGCCATGTGGCAACTTACTTTTGATCAAAATTTGGGGGTATTTTACTTATAATTTTTCTTTATATTTCCTTGGATATATTCACTTTAATAATTATCTACATTTATTGTAATCTCAATTTTAGATCCTTACAATTATACATATTTTGTAAGAACAACTTGATAATAGGCAATGAAATTACATCAACACAAAAGTGTACTCATAAACCTTTCTCTTTAAATTTAAATCCATTTAAATTAATTTTAACCCATATTATATGCATTTAATTTACATTGTAACATGTTCTTGGCTACAGGTTAGTCACTAGTAAAGAACTCAAATTCAACTCTAGTAAAGAATTCAAATTCAACTCAAATAAACATAAGGTGTGCTTACACACCCAAGTACTTATTCCTTTCCTTGAAAACATAAATTTTATTACTATATTAAAGGTGGGGAATGTAGATGATATTTTTTGATTATGTAGCACCTCAGTCTTATATACTTGTAAAAACTAGACCTTGGTTGTTCCTCTTAGTTTTACATGCCTTGCTTTTGTAATCCTCACATATACTTTATATTGTTCCCCTTAGACTATATATTAGTATTTATAGCCTTATATTAATAACATATAGATACCATCTTACCCAAAATTCTTAGAATGTGCTTATCTTACATCTCTACAAATTTTGAACCTAGGCCTACTCTAATGTTCCATGGACACTAACATTTAGGTTAGATAGTAAGGTAAACATTCCTATCCTATTAAAATATAAGTTTATAGTTCCCTAAAGTCATATAATTTATAAATTAAACATATTATAATGTCATCCTAACTGATGTTATTCAAATTATCTCTTGATAGGATTTGTATAAATATAATATCAACCCTCATTCCTCACTTGGGGAACACCTAAAAATGACCATAGAGACCAACAAACTTATCAAAAATCACTCTATAAAGTACTAAAATTATCAAATATTCCCTATTTCCACACTAGGCATAGGTATAGCACATCTATGGGTCTAAAGTACTAAATTATTAATCATAAGGTCATATTTTACAAATTATAAGCTAGGTCATTAGTGTACTTACTTTACGAATTGAATGATTCCCACACAAGATAACACATAGGGGATAATTACATGAGTTTAAGGAACTCTTATATATTATTTTATATGTAGGTATCACCTTTTGACAATAGGGTAATTTTGGTTCATCTTGATATTGTATACCTACCAACCCCTTTTCCCCAAGGTCACATTAAAGATGTAAAGAAAGGGTTTTTCCATTTCACTAGGAACAATAGTCCATGCCCTATATCTAAATACACTAGAGTGAAGGTGAATTGAAACCCTAAATAATATATGTGGTTACATCTTTTTTAAATAAATATTCCCTACATGACACTAGCATTAGACTCAGTAGTATCGATGCAAATATCCAAGGTTGAATTAACTATCTAAAGATATAGAGGCACTAGATCTAGAATCTAAAAACTATTGTAAAACTATCTTCTCACATTATTTTATCTTGTACTATATCTAGATATATAATAACATAAAAAATAGATAAGTACTCTCTTTTATATCATATTCATATCTAACATAGTTTTACTTTCCATTAATAGCTTATCTTAGTTTATTAAATTTAGCATATATTACATCCAAATTAACATATTAATTGGCCTATTATAGATCTGATATTCAACCTTGTGCCCTATAATTTCTATATACTTAACTCTATCTACCCAAGTAGGATTTCACAATCCAAATTAAGGTTAAGAAATAATGTGAAGAATAATATGATATGTCACATAAATATATGCTTACAAATGTTGATATATATCCTAACATACATCATCAATAAGATATGATAATTCATATTTAACTTACATATAGATCTAATTATAGTCTCAATGATCTTCATAAATATTCTTTTGATCACTTCTTAATGCACTAACTCGATGGAAAAAGTAGGAGACTGAGAATAATAATATGGTGGACATGGTACCTCCTATGAGGGTTAATCAATATGAGGAATCTACATGAGAATATGGTTGATATCTATTGATCTATGAGAATTCATGGGTTGAGTAGAAGATTGAACCTTTTTTTGAGAATGATCATGATAATATTTCTATGAAGATGAAGGCATATGCCATCTAAAATCATGGAAATGTTGTTGGATTACTCTACATCTATTTGTATGATGTGTAGTACACTGATACCAAAGTCAATATATTACCCCATCTTTCAAAATATATTATAGATATATCTTAGGAGGTGATAATCTCTTTTCATTATAAGTTTATGTTTTTTAAGACAAATCACATCAATGTCTTTTGAAGCTATCAATAGTGCGTCTAAATATGTGTATTCATGCCATGGAGACAAAAAGTGTGCCTAGAAGTAACTAAGTGATGAGATATAGTATATGTGGTAGGAATTAAAACTTTTATTTTCTATTATGCTATGTATATCTGGTATGCTCAATAATATTTTTCCTAATGACCAATTATTTTGTAAAACTCATAATATGGCTCATTTTCCCATCCTTTAGGTGGAGAATCAAATTTTTGCATGGTAAAACATCATCAATTAAATCATTATGATCCATGTATATGTGAGTAGGTTTATAATTAGGCTCTATATATGTAAGAGAGAGCCTTAATGTAGGTTGAATTAATATATCCAACATATCTTAGTGAGGGTTTATTGAAGGATAAAAAACCTATCAAACTGCTAGGGTCTTATCATGGTGTGATCCATGAACATACCTCTAAGAGGTTCAAAGGGAACAAGATTAGAGTGAATAGAATATTTTAGTTTTTCCATATCATACCTTTGAGCATCAGTGGAATAATAAATAATGACAAATGAAATATAAAGATAAGATACTATATCTAACAAGTGAATATTATGTACATGTAATGTAGACTCATAATAATGTTGTAAAAATATCGATAATGAATAATTTTTGCATCCTGAAATTGAGCATAACTAGCTATGAATGGTTCATCTAGGTAATAGTCATCATCTTAGGTGTATAAATATTAATGTATAATTATTTAATGATTATATTGGTTGAGGAAGAATGAGGGTGTGATTTTTTAAGCCTAACTATTGAGGTGGGATTTTTTTCAATCAATTTATGGTTAGAATAAGGTTGAAAATAAGGGGGCAATAATTGTAGGATGGAGATATGAGGTTTTTATCTTGAAATTGATCTCATCAAGTTCATCATCATCATAATATAATAATTTAGGTGGTATATTTTTTATAATTTTGGTGTGTCATTTGTAACCATAATTAGAATTGAAGTTTAGGGGGTAGGTATTTATAAAACACCATGATCTTGAAGTTTTTTAAAATTCCAAATAATATTGTATCCTTGAATATTATATATAGCACTATTATGGTTAAATTTAACCCAATGTCGGTGGTAGAAGATATAGATGTCATGCAATGTTTCTAATATTGACTAGCTAAAATATTATAAGATAGATGGAAATTAAAAATCATGGCCTTAACTCTAATTGGGTAAAATTATGAATGAAATCCAAACATAAACAAGGGAAGGAATTTGTATTTGATTATAGCCTTGGCATATACTTTGGGTAAATTTAAGAATGTAATTATAATATCCAAGATTCTCAATGAAATCAAGGGAAACAACACAACTATCATATCCTTCATTGATCAAGGCATGTTTGACTTGGATATCACCCATTTGGACACCAATGAGTAAAGGAGGATCATCCACATGAAGTAAGATTTTGTCTAGAATCATTCAAGAAATGGTGAATTTGAGTGAGAGATAACTATCTGCAATTTCATCAATGTGTATAGACATTTCCTCACATTGTTGAAGAATACTATACTTAGACCCAAAAAAGGTATCTTCTTGCCCCACATAAGGAGATTGAGGGATGTTCATTTTAAATAAAATTTACATTAACTGAATATGATGAAAAGGGGAATTCCTCATGAATCTTATAAAATTAGTATGAGATGGGATGTGATAAATTTAAGTTATAAGATCCCATTTAGTGTATCTAGTTAGATCCATATCAGATAAAGATGCATAATGTTGAATTAGGTCAATTAAATAAGGAGTGAAAGTGCATGTAAATTGATGATGGTGATAAATATGTTGTTTGGACTTATATGATGTTGATTTTCTAGGTGAATCAAACTATGTTGAGGTGGTTGATGTCATGTGTGGCAAGTTGGGTTAATAATTGACTCCCTTGATGTGGTTTATATTATGAGTGGATATGTAAGCATATAATTAGATTAATTTATGATATTCAAAGTAAGTAGTTTTGAGTGGGACTAGGGTAAATGTATCATATTAGAATATTTCATAGTAATGGAATAATATTGAGAATCAAATTGTATTATTCTATTTGATATAGTTTAGACAGATGGTAAGGAAGTGGAGTGTGTTGTGTGTTGAAGTAGAATTATGAGGTATTTATTTATGTTTAATATCCATGAAGTGATATGGATAGGTATATTGAACATTGGAAAAATTATGAAATTTATTATAACTAGATTATGTATAATCATCAATAAATGATACTACATGCCTCATGTTGTTCATGTTACTATATTTTCATCATTGGTTAGAGAATTAGGGTCAGTTGAACTTTCCAAAACATTGGAGTTATTAGGTTCAATAGAATTAGATTGATGATTGAGAAGTGGATAGTTAGAGATATAAAGGTGAGCATTATCTTGACTAATAGCTTCATACTCGACTTTGGAATCATGATATTTAGGCAATTTTTCATATGTTTTTTGTTATTTTTGAGTCAAAGTTTCATGATAAAAATTTGGACTAAAGAGATATTCAAGAGAAAAGTTCCTAAGTAACCTATAAGTTTTATGATAATGTCCCCAGCTTGCATGATACCAACATAATTTTTTGGATCATACCAATGTTTTATAGAGTGATTAGGGTCAATTTATTGTGTTTAAAGTTTAAGAGTATGCTTTTGGATTTTCATAATGGAAAATGTTTTACAAACATCAACATTGTTTACATATTATAACAATAAGGGAGATGATTGGGAAGGGATTTCTATGAAATATGGGGAATGAGTTGCCTCATTAGGGCCATTAGTAATAATAACATGAAAGGCATGTATAAAATCATAAGTTTTTATAACACTATCATTAGTATCATGTTTGTTTTTAGATCTCATAAGCATACAAGTTCACATTGGAGGTTGGGAAGGCTAAAAAATAATTATGAGGAAATCTTGACATTTATCTTGATCAAGGGCTTCTTCAAAATATTTTGGAGATAGAGTCCTAACATTATATTGGAGTTTGGGATGAAGATAATTAGTGAACAAGTGGAAGAGGTTCTCTTCTATCATGTTGTGTTCAACTTTATTTGATAATGATTTCCATATTTTGATGAAAACTTGAGCAATTTCAGATTTTGATTGTTTACAATTTATGAAATGGACTAAACTATTTTCAGGTAAATCATTGTCTTAAAATTCATGAATCAATCCATGGAATAAGTATTTATAAAATAAATGTATTTTTATATTCTAGTTGATTATAATAATCTAAAGCATCACTTGAAAATGTTTTAGCTAGAATTTGGTGGCAAAAAAGGTATTTAGCTTAATCCAATTTTTTAAAGGTTACCAAAAGATTTTATGTGCAAAATAGGATCAGTAGATCTATTGTAAGTGATAGTGGGAGTAATACCTCCTAATTATATTGTCAATTTGACGGCTTAATGGTTTGTTTTGAAGACATCTAATAATTTTATTGAGAAGTGGGTGTTGAGGAATGATATTACCTTGTGCATCTCAAGGGGGGGTGGGGGGAATTTGTATTTTTCACTCCCCATTGAGTTTTTTTTAGATGAATTTGAAATATAAAGAGTTTATTTTTAATTTAAATCATTTGGTTGGCATTATTAGTTTGAAAATTTCTCATTTGATTCATGGATTGAACCAATATTTGATTAGTATTTATATTTTGTTGACCAATAGAAGCAGATTGAGATGAACTTGTGGTAGTATTAACATGTGTAGTAATATGAGAAATATGAGTAGGTATACTAGAGGAAATACTTGACATAGTATATTGGTTATACCTGGCATACTGGAAAAGGAAGGAAGTAAATAATTCATGTATTGACTTGCCCCATATATATTTGAAATGGTATGTGTAGGGGATGGGGGAACTCCTATGTGAGGTCCCATCATGAGGTTATAAATTACCATATGATAATTTCCCCTATGATGAGGGTCTTCATTGATGAAAAGGGTCATTTATATAGTATACTAAAGGTCACTCTCATCCTCAATTGTGGGCATGTGGAGAGGATAGTTATAAGGATCTAAAGGTTTTTTAGAGAGTGAATTATAATTAGTTGTTCTAATAGCTACATGAATAATGATTTTATCTTGATTATTGATAATATTAAAATTATATTTAGGATATTTATAGAATTTAGTCAAATCTATCATATTATAAAGTAACTATGTTTTATGTAGTTATGTAGACATAGGTGTTAAACATAGACTATGTCTATCTTGGTTGATGTAGTTAGTAATAGAAATAGTGAACATAAAAATGAACTATATTGACTATGGTTGAGGTAGTTACACTAATTAAAAAGTAAAACATAAACTATATCAATCCTGATAGATATAGTTAGTGTTAAAATAGTGATAAAAGTACTATATCGACAATGGATGATGTATTTACATAGAGTGAAAGGTAAAGAACAAACTATATCAGTTTAAGTTGATGTATTCATATTTAGGGAAATTTTATCATTATTATGAATAAACTATATCAATATTTGGTTATACTGTTTGAAAAACACTGATAGGGGAAAAGTAAACTCAGGAGACTATATCAAACCTAATCAATGTATTATGTTTGCAAACATACAATTATATCAATGATGGTATATGTAATTAGAACACATATTATATAATAGTATTAATGTTAACTAGTACTGACTATAATATAAATTAAAATTTCAAGCATAAATTTTGAAATTAATTTTTTTTTATAATTATTTATCTAAAATTAAGATTAAATATATGTACTAAAATGATTTGACTAATTTATAGGCTCTCAAAGATACTTGTCTATTAAATACTATTTTACCAAAGTTTTAGACCATTGACTATGGATGAAGTATTTTTTGGTGGTCCTTTTGGTGTAATGCACCAACTATAGGAGGATGAGAGAGAATATGAAAGGCTTGACTCATGAATATTACCACTCTTCCTTTACACCTCTCTTAAAAGGAATCATGATCAACAATAGCTTCCCTAAGGTCTTGGTTATAGGATCTCAACATACTAGATATCATAGCTAGCTAATGCAAGTTGATCTATATTAGGGGTCATTAAAAAGTGTTTTCATTGATGTCAAGTTTAATTTCATTGATGTCAAGGTTGATGTAATTAATGTTAAGGTGTATTTGGTAAATATGCATGGTGAGTGGTCTTTTAGAAATGAGCTTTGTCTGACATGAGATAATTTGAAGGTAACCTAATGTCTCTCTATTGAGAGAGAATTTGAGGTTCAAATTAATGATTCTTATTTTTGTTTCTATCAAGGTTCGAGATAAGATAGCATTAAATCATATTTGAGTACTAGTTCTTGAGTATAGAGTGTCTCGAGAAGCCTAGTCTAAACCCTGTGAGAAGGTGTGCATAGTGAAGTTTAGTTAAGTAAGTAAGAACATTCTTATGAGATATTTTTTAGCATTGTGTGATAATTAAATATAATTTTATATATTTTCATAAGTGTTTAAATTTTAGTTATCATCTTTCAAGTGCTTAAGAAGTCTAGTCATGTCATTAGTCATAACATGAAGAGACCTTGTGAGAAGGTATGAGTATGATGTCTTGGTAAGATGAATGCACACAAGAATGAATGTATGTATAAGGTTGTTTTATAATTAATATGAGGCATTGGATCACTCATAGTATTCTTAGGGTTAGCCTATGAGCATAGGACCTACATCAATTATGTAACTAGACCACTTTT
The DNA here is from genome assembly GCA_037957365.1 of Torreya grandis. Classification (NCBI taxonomy): domain Eukaryota; kingdom Viridiplantae; phylum Streptophyta; class Pinopsida; order Cupressales; family Taxaceae; genus Torreya; species Torreya grandis. Next base: position 739,334 of record JARHVA010000459.1, read on the forward strand.
AGTCCCTGCCTATCCTAAAGAGGCATCATGATCTTTCATCAAGGCATGTGAAGGATGTATAGAAATTTTAAAGAAATATATATGTATTTTTAGTACATTATTGAGGTGGATAACACATGGAAAGAGGCATGTAGGTCAGTTTCAAGGCCTAATGTGATTTGTAGATCAATGTGTAGAGAGCAAAGAGAGAGATATTATGGCCTAATAAGGAGTGATGATCAATTTTCAAGATAATTTTACATATTTAAGCATGGAAAGATGTATTAATGTTTTTTAAATAATTTTCACAAAGTTTGAGGTCATGTTTTGTAAGCAAAGGCATGAGAAGTGGTTTTAAGGTCTCTCAAGTACATAGAATGAAGGCATGGAAACCTAAGGACTTTTCAAGTGTTCATTGGCACATGTAACCTCTAAATGGGAACCTTATATATTAAGTATATATGTGTAATTTTACTATATAATAACTATATGAATTTTTATTTATTTAAGGGGTAATCCCTTATGAATACTCATTAACACCAAAACCTATGTTTAACCTCTTTAAAACCCTAATAAGGTCCTCATGTGAAATATTTTGATAAAAAAATAAAAGAATGGTATAAAATGAATATATAATTTAGTTTATCTTATATTAAACTCTCCCAGGCACCTCTAGGTATGACCAATTTGTCAAGTGTGTGAGTACACCCTAAAGGAAAGTGTACATTTCTCATAAATTTATTATAGCAATCAGATTTGACCAAGTAAAAATTTATAAATGGATGGAGTTTGAAGATTGAGAAAATTATTCTATGTCCTTTTTGATTTATTTATTATTTTAAACCCTAAATTATGTTAAACAGGTCATTCATGTTAGCCAATCGTAAACATGCTTAATGATGTAAATAGTGAGAAAACCTAGGCAATAGTGAGAATATGATTAGGAATGTGCTATCATGAAATAAGCATGAAACCAAGTACATATATATGTTTCTTAAGAATTTAAAAACTTCCCCATGTGTTTTATAAAAATTTTAGGCTAGGTTATAGAGAAAAATTTTCTCATAAGTTGACTTGTCTAGATTAGTGAGGTCTGTGTACAGTGAGGTAATGACATTGGCCTACAAGACCAGTATTTCCATTTGAAAATATTATATTTATATCTTATAATGGTAAAATTATATCATATGATAATTTACATGAATAAAAAGTTATTTAATATTTCTACATAGGTGTTGTAGGTCTGAGTCACCATGCATGTGCTTTAAGGTAAACTGGCAGTTCTGGGTAAGCAAGTTGTAGTGATGATTTTGAAGCTATACGCCCTAATTTGATATATATATAATTAATATTATGTCTTTTTTTTTTTAATTTAAATTATCTATCATTATTTTTTAAATATTTTAAGTTAGTGAAAGTGATTTAAATGTTGAATCCAAAATGGTTTATCTGGTTCTAGATTGGTTGTGTACTGAGGTCAAAATATTGGTCTACAAGACCAATATTTGACATTAGACCTTATTATTTTTATATTTTATATTTTTTATAGATTTAAAAGGATATTTTTAATTTTTTGGTCATCATTATTATTTTCCTTTTACATGTTTAAATTCATGTTGTTCATGACTATGTTCTAGAGTATTTTAGCAATTTTGAGTGGGTTATTTGTAAAGAAGGGTTTGAGTCCTTTTTACCTAAGTTGTGAAGTATAAATCATATGGTTATGATCTTGAGGTAATATATATACTTTAAAATTTAATTTATTTTCATTTTTATGTGACTATATTTTATACATACTTCATTTTTTTAGCAGACTTTTTGTAGTTTCACAAACCTAATTGTGAACAATACTTAGGGTGTGCTTTAAGTGGTGGTTAGAAAAAAAGGTATCATGTACATAATATGAGATTATTATGGGTTTATTAAAATTTTAATATTAATTTTTCCTTCCATGAGTGTATTTTTAAAGTGTTCCAAGGAGATCAAAGAGTAACATGTGCTAATGAAGGCCTAATTGAATTGGGCCTCCTTAAGACCTAAAAGAGGTTTTAGTGTTTCAAGTAGTGGATGACATATTTTAATGATTTATTAATGTATTAAAAGTGTTAAAATACATATTTTAATGATAATATAATTTTTTAAGTATATATGGATGACTAAGAGGTAAATGAGCAAGAGGCTTGTATATATGCAAGGCAGTTTTGTGCATGTGTGTGTAAATGAGAAATGAATGAAATAGAAAATTTAGAAGTAGAATAAGGTATTTTAAACCATATAAATAGTGTATATAAAATATTATTAATATTTTATATAGGTTATATGTATAAATAATAAGCTCATATACCCTAATCAAGTCAAGAAGAGGGTTAGTTGAGTAAAGAGGGCTATAAGGTAGTTTGAGAGGGATAAGAGTGTGAAGACATAAATAAGTGTTCATGATCAGCTGGTTGAGAAACAATATGTCATAAATTTTATCAAATAAATCAAGTGTCTAAGTTGGTGGTGAGTCATCTAGGGGGTTGGTGCTTCCTTACAATTTGGTGCTTGTTAAATCCTAACTGAGTTGGTACTTAGCTAGTTAGGATTGGTAACTCCATGTGAAATGAGTGATTCACTAAATTTTTCATTTTTATTATAGGAATATATTTAATTTTTATACATAAGTGGTTTTTTTTACCTTGAGGTTTTCCCACATATGTGACGTTTTCTTGTGTTTCATGCTTATGTGGATAAGTTTTTATGCTTACTAGATCTATGTACTTGTTTGAATGGTTCATAGTTATTTAAGTGAAATTGATAAGTAAGGTTTTTAATATTGATTCAAACTCCCCATTAATTTTTATTCCAACATTTGGTATCATATCATGTCTTTCTAATCCAGACTAATAGCGTAAAGGAGATTCTAGAAGCAAGTATTCTTAGTCAACAAGCTCAAGGTGGTTTCTCTACCAATAAAGATCCATTATTCAATTAGACTAATTATGCATTTTAGATCATAAAAATGGGGAAACATATAATGTAAATTGTTTATGGCATATTATAGTTAATTATGGATGGGTACACTCCACCTCCTACATCACCAACTGATACAACAAGTAAGATGGAAAGTGAGAGTAATTCTAAGGAAATGAATGTTATTCTATGTGGCCTATTAAAGGAAAAGTTTATGAAGGTGATTAAATATGAGTAAGCCAAGTTGATATAGGAAAAATTTATTACTATCTATGAAGGAGACAACAGGGTGAATATGGTCAAGTTACATACCTGCTAGAGATAGTTTAAAAGTCTGAATATGAAAGAAGATGAAACCATTACATCTTACCGATTGAAGGTTGATGAAGTTATAAATGCCATTAAAAGATTAGGATAATAAGTGAAAGAATATATAGTTGTTCAAAAGTTATTGAGGTCACTAATTACTAAGTTTTATTCTAAGGTGTCTCTAGTAGAAGAGATGCAAGATTTTGACATACTAGAAATAGATTGGATTCATGGCATCTTGACTACCTATGAGATGAGAATAAATTAAGGAAAACCTCCAAATAAGGGACTAACATTTAGAACTGATAAAAATTAAAAAACCAAGAATTTTAAAGATGAGGTATGTTCAAATGTTGATAATGATGAACTAATAGCCATGTTTGCTAAGAATTTGAGATGTGGATCTATACAAGGGCAAGTTGCCTTTCAAATATTTAAACTATGGTAAGATTGGTCACTTTCCATCTAAGTGTCCTAATAATGATAATATTTATCATGATTAATAACATGATGAATATCATGGAGATTATAAGAAGGTATAAAAGTCTAAAAAAAACAAGAAAGATTTCAAGAGGTATGAAGGTAGGAAAGGGTCATTCAAAAATAATAGAAGTTTTTATACCAAAGAAGATAATAAATCATCTGATGTAAGTGACTCAAGTTCATCTAATAGTGATGATGATAGTAATGAACATGAACATGACAACAATGAAACCTTATTCATGGTTATAGAAATAGGTAATGAGTTGTGTTCATATGGGAAAGGCCTTATGGATGATGAAGAATCATATGAAGAAGAGGTTGAGATGAACCTTGAATCATAATTGTTGACTACTCTAAATAAGTTGAAGTTTCAAATAAAGAAGAATCACAAACTAAGATCATTAGTTAAGGACTATGAAAAAAAAATTGGTTTGTTTTAATAAATATTGAGTAACACATCCAAGGAGTATGATGAGATCATCAATCAAATTGAATCATAGATGGAAATAGTCACTACAATCCTAAAGGCTTAAGAGGAAGAATGCACCAGGTATGGAATTAAAATAGAATCCTTAAAAATTGAGTTAGATCAATCATCTAGAAATTTGAAGACCTTTATGAAATTTGAAAAGAGTGTAGATGATTTAGACATCTTGAGTAATCAGAAGTCTACAAGTGATAAGATAGGTCTTAGTTTTATAGAAGACCAAAAGAAGGTAGCATAAGTAAAGGAGAAGGATAATGAAGAAAAGAAGTTCAATAAGAAAATACCAACCATACAACATAATGCGATGAGGTATTCAAATTCATTCAATGGTTACTATTTTTTATGAAATTAGTTTGGTCATAGAGTGATAGAGTGTAAAAGACCATCTAAAAATGAATATGCATGGGATTATGAAATGAATAATTAGTCAAGTGGTATGTATTAGGTTTTTTCATATAGTTTTCATAATGTGGGATACATTTCAAGATTATAGCCTAATATATTTCTAATTCCATCAAGTCAGAACAAGAAGTTTGAATCCCCTAGAGTGCAAGAAAGAAAGCAAATCAATGTATGAAAACTAAAGATAGTAAAGGTGAGTCATGATTAGTCTACAATCTCAAATGGACTATTTTATATGGTATACAATACGCTAGATGTGAAATCAAGTTAATAATGTTCATTATAAGACTAGATTGTTGATCACACATATGATGAAGTGGTCAAGTCAAAGAGATTAATAAATCCTAACATGATCCTAAAATATATCCAGTCTTGTGAGATCATAATGATTTGGGAATCTCCTAAGTGTGTGTTGTTTTAGATCTCTATAAAAGGAATGAATATTTTATGATTCATAGAGACACTATTATATTATCAAAGTCATGGTGGGTGTTTTAATTGAGGGGGATATATTTAGGTTATTCATAAGCTCCAAGTGTAGTTGATGACATGAATATGGTGGCCTAGTGTTTGATCAAATATGTGTGTCATATAAATCATGTGAAGGATAACTTTAGTGATATCGATATCTTAGCTCATATAATGATGGTATGTATGAACTAAGGGGGAGAATGTTCTATTAATGCTTCATATTATGTGTGTTGAGATTTTATTACAAAAATGTTGGATTCCAATCATTCTAGTATGTATGACCCTTTACCATTAATGTCAAAGGGGAATAGAATTCAAGAAGTAAGATTGATCATATTGGTGGAGATGAGATTGATTAGTTTGAATAATTTTTTTACATAAATTACAAATGGGGAGTTTGTTAAGAAGTTTTGTCATTGATGTCAAGGTGTATCTAGTAAATATGCATGGTGAGTGGTCTTTAAGGAATGAGCTTGTGTGGGACAAGATAGAATTTAATAAAACCTAATGCCTATATGTTTAGATATAATTTGAAATAAACCTAATGATTCTTATATTATTTATTGTCAAGGTTCAGGTCAAGAGAGTATTAAATCATATTTGAGTACTAGTTCTTGTGTACAAGGTGTCTTGAGAAGCCTAGTTTAGACTCTGTGAGAAGGTGTGCATAGTGAATTTTGGTGAATTAAGTAAGAAAATTATTGTTATAAGTTTTTTTTATCATTGTTTAACCATGAAAAAGAAGTGTATATACTTTTAGAATTGTTTTAAGGTTAGTTGTCAAGTTTCAAGTGCTTAAGAAGTCTAGTTATGGCACTAGTCATTACATGAAGAGACCTGGAGAAAAGTTATGAGTATGATGACTTAGTAATATGATTTCACATAGTCATGGATGTATGTATAGGTCATTTTATCATCAATTTTAGTCATTATATCACTCATAAGAGTAAAATGGTAGGACTTAAAGATCAAGTATGCAACTAAACCACTTACAGGCCATGTCTAGCCTATTGAGGCATTACAATCTATGATAAAGACACATGAAGGATGTATGGAAATATTTAACCATGATATATGTTTATTGAGTACGTAATTGAGGTGTAAATAATATGAAAATATTCACGGAGGTTAGTTTCAAGGCTTGATTTGATTTGCAGGTCAAGGTCTAGAGAGTAAAGAGAGAGTATAGCCTAATGAGGGGTCATGATCAGTATTATATGTTGTTTCAATCATTTTCAAAAAGTTTTAGGTCATGTTTTGAAATCAAAGGCATGAAAAGTGGTTTTAAGGTCTATCAAGTACATAGAATAAAGGCATTCAAACTCGAGAAGGACTTTTAAATTGTTCATTGGCATGTGTAACATATTCATGGGAACCTAAGATATGAAGGTTATATGGATAAGTTTCCTAGATAATAACTATAAGAATTGGTTTTTTATTTAAGGGGCAATCCTTTATGAACAATCGTTAACACTAAAACCTGTGTTAAACCTCTCTAAAACCTTAACAAGGACTTGATGTGAAATATATTGATCAAGATAGCCCAAAATGGTCTCAAATTAATATATAAATTTTTTTATCTTATATTAAAATCTCCTAGTCACCTTCAATTGTGATTGAGTTGTCAAGGGTGTGAGTAGACCCTATAAGAAAGTGTACATTTCTAAAAAAATTATTATAGTAGTCAGAGTTGACCAAGTCAAATTTTAAACATAGATGTAGGTTGAATATTGAGACTCATAGTTGATGTCATTTGTGGTTTATGTATTGGTTCTAACCCTCAATTTTGATAATCTAGTCATCCAAGTTAGCCAGTTGTTAACAGGTCTAATGATGCAAATAGTGAGAAACCTAAGTAATAGTGACAAGATGATTAGGAATGTGTTATTATGAAATAGGGATGAAAAAATTACATGGATATGTTATTTAGGAATTTTAATATATACCCATGTGTGTTATAAGTTTTGGAGGTTAGTGGCTATAGTGAAAAAGTTACTCACAAGTTGACTTGTCTAGCTCAGTGAGGTCTATTTATAGAGAGGTTATGAGATTGGTCTATAAAACCAATATTTACATTTGAAAATATTATATTTCTATCTAAATGTGGTATAATTACACAATATAATCATAAAAAATCATCATAATTCATTGAATATGTCTACATAGGTGTTGTAGGTTTGAGTCACCATGATTGTGCTTTAAAGTAAATTGGTAACTCTGGGTAAGCAAGTTATAGTGATGAGTTTGAAGCCCTATACCATAAGTTGATATATATAATTCACATGGTTTTTTTAATTGAAATTATTTATCATGATTTTTTAAATCTTGTAATTCAGTGAAAGTGATTGGAATGTTGAAGCCGAAATGGCTTATTTGGTTTTGGATTGATTATGTGTAGTGAGGTCAAAAGATTGGTATGCAAAACCAATATTTGACATCAGACCTTATGTTTTATATATTTAAAATTGGACTATATATTTAAAATTATAATTGATCATGATAAATTTTCTTTCAGGTGTTTAAATTCAAGTTGTTCATGACTGGGTTCTGGAGTGTTCTGGCAATTCTGAGTGGGTTATTTGTAGAGAAGGTTTTGAGTCCTTTTGACCTAATTTGTCAAGTATAAATCATATGGTTATGACTATTATATATATATATATATATGTGTGTGTGTGTGTGTGTGTGTGTGTGTGTGTGTGTGTGTGTATGTATATGTATGTATATATTATGTTTACGTGTATAAATTGTGTACATACTTTAGTTTTGTTTGGCAGACTTTTTGTAGGTTCATAAGCCTAATTGTGAATAATGCTTAGGGTGTGCTTCAACTAGTGGTTGGAGCCAAAAATTATCATGGACATAAGATTATATTATTATGGCTCTATTTGAGTGTAATATTAATTTTTAATATCAATTTTTTAGTTTTAAATTGGTCTAAATAAATCAAAGGGTAACATGTGCTAATGAAGGCCTAATTGATTTAGGTCTCCTTAAGGCCTAAAAGAGGTTTTGGTATTTCAAGTAGTGGATGACTTATTTTAATGATTTATTACTATATGAAACATTTTATAAGACATATTTTAAGGATAATATATGTGTGCAAGTGTCTATGGATGATTGAGATGTATATGAGCAAGAGGCTTGTATATATACAAGGTAGTTTTAGGCATATATGTGTGTAGATGATAAGCGAATGAAATAGAAAACTTGGGAAGTAGAATAATGTCTTGTAAACCATATAAATATTGTATATAAATTGTGACAAATATTTTATATATGTTATATGTATGAAAAATAAGGTCATATGACCTAATCAAGTCAACAAGAGGGTTAGCTGAGTGAAAAAGGATAGAATGTAATTTGAGAGGGATAAGAGTGTGAAGAGATAAAGAGGTGGTAATAATCAATTAGTTGAGAAACAAGATGTCATAAATGTGATCAAATAAATAATTTGGATATGTTAGTGTTGATTCATCTAGGGGGTTAGTGTTTCCTTGCAAGTTTATGCTTGCTAAAGCCTAAGTTGGTACTTAGCTAGTTGGAGTTGGTACTCCATGTGAAGTTGGTACTTCACTAAATTTGGTGTTTGTATTATAGGACTGTATTCAATTTTTAGATATCAATGGGTTTTCTTCCCCTTAATAGTTTCCCACATATGTGATGTGTTTTTATGTTTCATGTTTACGTGGATAAGTGTTTATGATTTCTAGATCTATGTACATGTTTGAATGGTTCATAATTACTTAAGTGAAATTTATAAGTAAGATTTTGAAGACTGATTCATCCCCTATCAATCATTGTGCTTACAATAAGGCCCATCTTGGAATATAATTCAAGACTTATGAAATAATATTGGTTTATTATTCTTATAATAACCAACTCATTCATATTTATAAATGAACTTCAATACTAGTTGGCACTTATATTTTATCTAGATTCAATAGTGCATAGAATAAAATAAGTAAATGAAGAACACGTAGTGAAGATAAAACTTGAAAAATTGAATGAAATTCAAAATAATCTAACAAATATATAAAAAATATCAAAAGAGAGGGGTTAGGGATAAAGAGGAGATAAGACCACTTTGTAGTAGAAACAAATATGATTATATTGAGTAGATATGTCTATTTAAGTAAATGAGTCTCTACTCAACCAATATGGAATAACCAAAAGAAAAATAAATGAGGGTCCTTTTAGATTTATATATGGTGATAGATCAAGGGATCGATGGAATATATAGTTATAATCAACCCATGGATAGGTCCCCATCTTGGCTACATCTATATATCTATCTAGATATCAAGAAAAGATGAGGGGGCAAGATATAAAGATGAAGTAGTTATGCAAATAGAGTGAAACTAGCCACTATATACACAAGCATGCAAAGAATATCAACCCACCAAGATTTCATATGAAAATTTAGTTCATGAAATGTAAATGGGGATTTATCATATACATAAATAAATTATATAACTAAGTCAAAATAGCCTCTACTTATGCAAAAAATGGAAAACTAACTAGAAAGCATAAGGGGTATAGTCTTCTATTCTAACTTCTAATACTAAATGTACCAAACCTTAATATAATGGATAATTGGTTTTTTATAATAAATTCAATCCTATGGAGTCACTCAATTATCCAACTATGAGGTGGTTGCAAGAATTCAATGAGACATGTCTAATTGAGATCAAATTTGAATCAGATCCCACTCTATCCTAAGTATAATAATATCAAGACCATGTAAACTGATATTTGAATTTAACTTGGGTGGATCCATATAGTTTAACACTCATCAAAAAACTTCATTGGCCCCAATATATTTATCAAGGGCCATGTTTGATCAAGACAAATTTTTATCTTTTATGTCCTCAAATTAAATTTGCAAGGACATAATTTGTTGACATTTGTAAGAATGCCTAGTTATCCATGACTTACATTATGATTGTCATGCCTAATTAAGGCATTTTTTTATCATTTTATGGTTTATGCTCACCGAACCCTAATGTGCATTCCATATCATAGCCATCCCACTGACTAACCTCAAGCTTTACATCCCATTATTTCTATGCCACTAAAAGTAAATATATGGCTTGGATGAGAAATATGGCCATCAAATTTGGGCATTGATCCCTTTCATGTAGGTTCATGTATCTTCATTAAGAATATAATGTTATATGGTTAATTTTCATTGTGTATGAAATTCAATGTGCCCTTCATTGTCAAGGTTGATGTTATGTGGTATAATTTCATTGCTTCATGACTTGGATAAGGGGCTTAGATATCTTAACTTATAGCTAGCTAGAGTGAAAATAGATCTTGATGAGTGGAAATATCCCATTCACCCATATCTTGTTAGTCCTACCCCAATGTTCAATGTGTCTTGACTACATTAGAGGCCCCAAATGTTTGTGTGTGGCCTCATCCTTAGTACTCAATTGATCTCCCTTCTACCTAACTATTATGATTGACATGGGAGCATGGGTTATTGAGATGTTTTTCTATGGCATAATTCCATTAACCTAGAGAGTATACCACTTTATCACTTTTTAATAACCATTTGAGGGATAAATAAAACTAGATTATGCCATGTGGCATCATCCCATGCACCTAGAGGATCTCTGGGTGGACTCTTAATTTAAGGTGATCTAGAGAAGAGGATAATAGAGGTCTCATTAGGTGGCATATCCTCACTCATATTGGGCCTAAAATAAAATAAACTAACCATTACATTTTGAATTACTCAATTTTAAATGAAAATGATAAAATTCAAAAAATTAAAAGGAAAGGCAAAATATCATAGAATTATATATTTAAAAAGGGGGATTTTTTCCAAAGACATCCAATTTTATCCATTTTAAATATAAAATGACTAAGTCTAAAGATTAAATAGTATCATCACAATCAATTTTAAATTATTATTAAAATAAATAGACTCAAAATCAATAAATTTAAGAAAATGTAAACAATTTATCCCAAATGGAAAGCATTCAAATTCTTGGCAGTCTTGAAAATATAGACAACCATTAAATCTACCCTCATGCAATCCTGATGTGGATGCCAATGTGTCATCTATTTTTTAGGTTCATGCCACACAATAATAATTCACTCATCATCTACCTAATTTATTGGTAACTTTGGATAACTACATATAATTTATTGATGAGGTGATATATTGACACGTATCAACATATCACTTATTAGGGGCCTCATTGAAGGCTTAGAGACATACAGTCCATCCTTGGGGAGCAGGGAGATAGGATCATGCCACATGGTATGATCCTAGGCATAAATGATATTGAATATTGATTGAAAGTGTATAGACTATAATAGATCTATGGTGAATTAGCATTATGCCACATGGAATGATCCCATGCATCCATAAGGTCTTTGGTATAGGCTTGCAGATATAGAAGCTTTGATGAAGTGGGAGCCTAGATTGTGACACTTGTTAGCATCTCAAATACCTAGGAGATCAGAGGCTTGCTTTGAATTTTTAAAGACCCAAGAAATTGAGGAAGCATTATTTTGACATTTGACACCAATTTTCCTTCTTGGAGGATAGAATACTTAGTGAAAAATGACTAAGTCGTAAAAGGTCCTGAGTAAGTGAGTGATCAACACTTGGAAACTTTAGGATTATTCAAGGACTTGTAGGGGAAGAGGTGATCATTAGTCTATAAAAGGGAAAAAATATCCATTAGATTTCAAATTTAAACTTTTCCCAAAAATGACTGTCCTAACCAAACAAAAGGCAAAATATAGTAACATTAACAAATAAAGACATTTATTTTGTCAAATTTTAATCCAACCAGTCTAACATGAATAAAATGATAGTCTAAAAATAAAAACAATATAAAATTTTAGCCATTTTATTTTGAATATGAGCATATATGGATCATATTGATAAATAAAAGATCAAGAAAACTCTAAAATAATTAGATAATTTGCACAAATCTAAGGTGAAATGGTCTAAAAATGGAAATTTTAATGTAGTTCAAAACATGATATAAAATAGACCAAGACTTATTAGATTTAAGTAAATTCAGATAGTTATATCAATGTAATCTTTATTGTAGAGTATTTTAGACTAAGTGTACATAATGAACCTTTTAAGTTTACACTTAGTTTAAATAGTGAATCAAAAGTAACATTATGACTATAAATTCTTAAGGACCTTTTTCAATAAGATCAATAAATAAAATAGGCCTAGACTTGATTAAACTAGAAGTCCAAACTCCATAACAAAAGAGGTTCCATTATTTCAATGATGAAATTAGGGCATTTTGTGTAATAAACAACAATATTGTTCCCATACCCCACTAAACCTAGTTTCAAGGGTATGTTGAGAGTAACTTCCTTGTGTCAAATTATAACATGTGCACTACATAATCAAATGAATTTATGGCTTCCTAAGGTTTAATAAAAATGGAGTCCTAAGTATTTCCTATTACCTTAATGTACATGGAAATTGAAGTTTATGTTTAGATTTATACTATGGCTATGAGTATTAGGGAAATCCCTTCATGCCATGATGTCTATAAATAATAGTCAAGGATTGTAAACAAATAATTGTGTAGCCCATCATGATAATAGTTAAGTAGTTTGAAAAATATCATTGCATAATTTCTAAGGAAAGCTAGAAAAAGAAAATGAAAGTAAAAAATTAATGTTGAAATTAAATTTTTAATATTTAGTGAATTGAAATAAATATTCAATCATCTTAAAAATAAATGTTTGGTTAATTATTAATAAAAATAAAGGTTAGTTTACCTTTATTATTTTGAAAAATGAAAGCACACAAAACCATATCATTGTAAGTCGATGTAGTTGTTCACATATTATAGAACTATATCAATATAGGTTGATAGAGTCTATGTAAATAAAGATAAAAATATGAATAATAAACTTAATTAGATAGTTTTGATAAATTTTGTTACAAAGATGAAAACATATAATTATATCAACCATGGTCAATATAATTTCATAGAGAGACAAATAAATTTATAACTAAATCAAATATGGTTAATATAATTATCTGAGTAAACTAAAATTTGATCAAATTTTAAAAAATTAGATACATAACTAAATCTAAATTCTTAATCAAGTTAAATATAAAAGTGAGTAAACAAAACTATATTAGACTAGGTCAATATAGTCACGTAGAAAGATACATGGTAAATAAAATTAGATCAAACTTGGCTGATATAGATGGATAACTAAGGAAAAAATATATATCTAAGTTTAGCACTCTATCACCTATGTCAATGTAGCTTATTGGAAAAACATATATAAATAAAATTGTACCAACCTGTGCTGATATAGTTTCTTGAAAATACATAAAAATTATACTTGATTGACCTACTTTGATGTAGTTTGTTGAAAATATAGATGAATAAAACTATATCAACCTACACCAATATAGTTTTCTAAAATAAAAAAATGCAATGATTAGTTTATTTCAGGTTCACCATAATGTATGCAATGATCTAGGATTGACATGTAACTTATCCTATTTAAGAGATCTATACTCTAAAATGTAAATCAAATAAATCTCACTCATACTTAACATATCGATATATGACTAAATTTATCCACTAAACCTAGAAAGAGGAACACTTATTACACAACATAAATATATAGGTGTATAAAGCCTATAGGAAATAAATCTAATGAAATAACTCGAACTAGGTATTCTAATAATGGAATTAATCTAATATAGTATTATCAAGCTAGAAATATAAATAAGGGGGATGGTTAAAAATAAACTAAAAAGGGTGAGGAACCATGGTAGGAAAATGAAGGCCTAGGTCACCTAAGGTGGGAAATGGCAAGTTTTAAATACCCTATATCCACACTAAGTATAATTTTAGAGGAGATTCAAACAAGGATTTATACATTAATTCAAGCTAATAATGATGCCACTTCTATCTATCAAATTGAAAGATCTACGGTTAGAATATACTTATCGTGAAAAAAATTGTCAAGCCTCAATCTCCCCTTTGGGTAATGGTGATTTGTAACAGATTAATGTGGTTATAAGGATATCAAAGTTTTAACTAATATATATTTTAAGAGGTATCCTCATATTACATCCATTATTCCACAATACAAGTATTTTCCCTTAAAGACAAGATGTAAGCAATTGCTTCCCCAAATGTAGACATAATCATAATTATGAGAAATGATAATGAAAAAATGATTGTTCATCCTTATTGGACTAAAATGGGCACTTGTATTTATAGTGATGGATGATCCTAACCCTTTCCAAAGATATATTCAATGCCATCAACCATCCTTGATATAGTTTTAAAAATGATGGTTTAACCTCAAATTAGGTCAGCTAAGGTTGATATAGTTTTGAAGCATCTTCCATAACTTTTTTAATACATTTAATTAGGTTGAGTTAGTTTTAAAATGTGTGGGAATTAATAACTAATACATCCAATCAAGTTGATATAGTCATAAACTAAGGGTATTGGTATAATTAGGGGTTATAATGTGGAATATTACTTTGGGGATGAAGTATAATGGAAATGTAGTGGATATATGCATGATATATTAAAAAAAATGTCTCTCTCAAAGCATAAATGGTCTACCCACCCAATTTTTGATGCAGCTTTTAAGGTGTGAAATCAAAGAGATTGAAACTTGATAGGTCACTAAAAGAGATAAAGTGTCAGTAAATGATAAATTATAAAAATATTATGTGTATACAGGGTCATTGAGGTCATTTCAACACTTTGAGCTCATAAATAATTTTTTGTCAAGGTACAAAGACCTAAGGTGAATAGTTAGTTTTTAATCCACATAAATTCATATAGAACTCATGTGCATGAATAAAATAATTAATGAGAAAGGTGACAAAAAGATGGAAAAGATATAGGTAGTCACTTCTCAATATAGTGAATATTATGTACCAGATATTTCAATTGGGATCAGGACACCTATGTTGATGCAAGTGTCCCAAAGCTGACTCAAGTGTCTAGGTCTCTAGAAATAATATTTATAGAATCTGACAACTAGATCTTGATATTTTCCCTACTTATTTCCACTTATGCACCTTTTAGATCCACCTACACATTTTGATAAAATCTATGTATTATCTCTTCTTCTTGTCTATGAAATAAAATTATTAATTTGAATACACTTTATATATTTATAATATCTCATCATTTTAATTTAGAATATTTATTTATCTAAGTTTTCAATTAATTGAGTTTTTATTTGATTACAACTCTTTTTATCCCCATGTGGTACAATTTAAACCAATCTCATTTATTTCTACTTGTATATAGCCATGTGCTCAAAACTCTATGCTAGAGTCTTTTCAAATAGACTAATTTTAAATTAACACTTCATATTATTATTTATAATTTAAAATATGGTGAATGTGTTCTTAGACATGAAACTTGAATGTAACCTATTGAAAATTCCTATAAGTAAAATTGATCTTAAATTGGCAGATTATTTCACATTTTTAAAGAAATATGTTTTTAGACACACACATTCCAACTTTATTAATAATATTATGTTGATTTACCAAATAAGGAATAAATAGAAAAGGGAAGGAACTCAACTAGATCTCTTAACTCATACTAAAACATACTCACTTTACTATTTATACATAATATTTTCATATCCCCTGAACTTCTATCTATTCATCTCTCCTAGATGATACCCTCCCTCTCTACACATCCTAAGAACATATGTTACAAATGAACACTCAACATAATATGTTAATAATTTAAAAAAATGTAAATGTACTAAATAATATAGTAATTCATTTTAATTCTAATCATGAAATTTCATGTTATTGTTTACAAAATTCATCAATATATATAATATCTTCCTTGTCATATGTATCTCTTTTGCTTAGTTCTAAACAAAATAACTTCACAAGCATATTGTCTAATATCATATCAAATTCACATTACATACATAAACATGTGTTTTTATTTTTAATACCAAACAACATAATGTGAGCAATTACATTAACTAATCATTCATTTTGTTCTAAAAAAAAATCATATAAGTAGTTCTTTAAGACATTTCATAGTCTGACCAGATGAGTATACATGACAATCTAGATAATCATAAACAAATAACTACTATATATTCAAAAAAACTAGGATATGAAATTATGAAATGGGTGAATCAATTAATGCAACCATATATAAAATAATATACATGTATAATTAATCACAACAATAATTAATCCTTAAAAATTACCTCCATATAGGTATATACAGGTGTAGTAACAATAACAAACTTGCTTGTGTGGTGTCCAAAATTTTGTTGAAACATAAATAAATTCATATAATTTATTGATATTTATACATGAAAAATAATTATTACCTTTTAAATTATATATATTTTTTAAATTTAATAATTCTAAAAAATTTGTGCAATAAGTAAAATATTAAATCTACTTAGGAAGTTGTAGCCAAGGTGTTGAGATAAAATGTAGATGACTAAATCTTAATTGAGGTTTATATCATCTAGGCCCATTAAAATAACACCATGAGTGGGTTTCATGATATCCTCATCCTCGTTATGTCCAATGCATGTAGAACCACATTATTTTCAATAATGAGATCATCTAGTAGAAGTGATAGATGAAGCCTCACCATGTCCACCCTTGCAAGTAAGAGTATAATAAATATGTCTTATATGGTGAATTAGGGTGTTCTTAATAACATTAAATGCATGTAAATTATCAATATCTATAGTTTCCTTGATTATAGAGGGTAGGTTCTCAAGATGATATAGTTTGTCAATACGTATTCTCATAGGTTGATTAGGTGCATGACATGCACATGGCATATCCTACACATATCCCTTCCCTCTACCAAAGAACTCCGATAAATCAAAATACCTTGTAACTTCATTCTACACAAACTCACAATAAAATTTTATAAAAAAATACAATGGGACCTCATTATTTTTGTAATTTAGGTGATCGGACACCATCCACCATTGGTCCTAATAATTTTGTTTGACTAAATAGTGAGTGCATTAGTAGATTGGAATCTATTTGGCCATCATAACTAGTGGTGTAATAATTTTCACATCATTGAATAGGGCACAAATATAGGATTTAGTTATATGCTTATCATTCATAGCGGCTATAGATAATTTATTGGATTAGTATTCCCTACATTTATTTATAAACTTATTCCACCTATCAAATTGACCTGTTAATAGGTCAATTTCACATAATAATGTCTATAATGTGTTTTCTAGATAAATTTGGTGGGGGTTGTTTACATGGGGATACATCAATGTCCTAATTAAATTCTCAAGTTCAATATTACTTTCAATGATATGGGCTGATAAATCCTTTTGGATACCTTGGGGAATTACATAACTAAAAGAGGAATAGGATGGTTTTGTGGGTAAGGAGGGATAACAGGTGGTTTTGGGTAAGGATGGATAACAAGTTTTTGTGGGTTAAGAGGGATAGGAGGGTAAGTGTTTTTAGTGTCACTTGTCACATTAGACTTTGCATGTGCTATTAAAAACAATTTCAAGAAAAATGAAAAAAATTAACTAATTTTGTTTCTAATAATTTAAACAAATGTAAATGTACTAAATATTATAGTAATTCATTTTAATTCTAATCATGAAATTTCATGTTATTGTTTACAAAATCATCAATATATATATAATATTTTCCTTGTCATATGTATCTCTTTTGCTTAGTTCTAAACAAAATAACTTCACAATCATGTTGTCTAATATCATATCAAATTCACATTACATACATAAACATGTGTTTTTATTTTTAATACCAAACAACATAATGTGAGCAATTACATTAACTAATCATTCATTTTGTTCTAAAAAAAATTCATATAAGTAGTTCTTTAAGACATTTCATGGTTTGACCAGATGAGTATACATGACAATCTAGATAATCATAAACAAATAACTACTATATATTCAAAAAAATAGGATATGAAATTATGAAATGGGTGAATCAAGTAATGCAAATGATACCCCACAAAGTTCTCAAATTCTTGAAAAAATAGAGGAGTCTATCAAGGAAGTTTTTCTAAAATCACACACTCCTAAGCAAAAAGAGAACCCTATTAAGGAATTTATGCCATAGGAGTGGATTCCTAAGCAAATATAAGAATCTATAAAATTATATATACAATAATCACCAATTTCCTTAGTAATAAAAAATCCTATTTGGGAACTACCATTATTGGTCAATTCATTAAATTCATGTATAATTGAAGATTATTATAATAGTGACGACAAATATACAAAAAAACTAATAGATGATCAAATATTCAAGATAAATTTCAATCCCATTGATGTATATGAATACTTATCTCATTATTTATTTACATCAATTGGAGTGGATGAATTTAGAGACATCTCTTCTATGTAAAATAAGAGAAAGGCACCCATTATAAATCAAGTGTATGCAAAAAATATCTCAAATAATTGTGATACTATTTAAAAATTTATTGAATCATTTTTTTTTTATAAATGACCACATCTTTCAAAGAGAAGGTACAAAGGGAATAATCAAATACTCAAAAATTTACATTCAGGAATATAGATATTAGAGAAAAATCAAAGTGCAATATCAAAATAAGAAGCATTATCTAAGGTTGATCCAAAAAACATATTTATAAAATACATAATAAAGTAATAGTCTTCTTACCTATAACCTCTCATTATCAAACCACTTATAGATGGAAAACAATGTACTAATGTTATAGTTACACACTCACAAAAACAAAATATATGCAGTATATATTTTCTCAGATATATTGTGTATGATACAAAGCATATTTATAAAGCTAGAGAACTTAAGCATTTCATTGGGTTTATTACATTACCAATCACTCTTGGTCCTAAATAATTTTAAGTAATATTTAACATTGTTCCCACTTAATATAAATTCAATGCAATCTTGAGGAAATCATAGCAAAAATCAATGCGAGTAGTAGTTAGTACTAATTATGATTCTCTAATACATCAAAAGGATGGTGAAATGGTTATAATTTAAAAGGGTAATATAATCACAACATAAGAGCACATATCAAAGCATACTCCAACAAATATTTCTAATATAGTTGTGATTGATATGTAATATAATGGATCAAATGGATCTACATAGTGACATTTGATTATAAATGGTGATATATCAAAAACTAATTAATTGGATGTACCATTTATACAAGAATTACTCTATTCAAGTAATTGGATAAAATAATTAAATTATTTACTTTCTAAATATCTCCTTTTATTTTGCTTCGTTACAATTCTTGTATCCCTTATCTAAGAATTCTTTTATCCCTTGGCTTTATGTTTCACTTTGGGCACTTACCCTATTTATTTTCACACCAATTTGAATAATATAAAAATGACTAACTCAAAAACATTCATTATTTCTAACTAAAACATACTTATCATGTCATGGATTTCACTACACCTACATGATCATGTCTCTCTCTTTCCGATGAGGAACATATACATTATTATCTATCTTAATCATATGAGCTAAATTTTTATGATTAATCTACACATACATTGAAAGCAAATGTATTACCTTATTATAGTACTTATTTTATCACCTTGTTAAGGATTGTTCAAATCCATTCCACTTCCTCTATTTTCACAGCCTTGCTTATTAAGAAAATTTCAATTCCAATATTTAAAAAAAAATTCAAATCTGAAAAGAAATTCAAAAATATGTAAATAATTCAAAAATATTAAAATATTTTAAAAAATTCAAAATTAAGACCTAAGAATCATTTTCAATTGTTTCTAATTAGGTAATTACACAAATATGGGGGCCAAAAAGTGGACAAGAATTGATATAAAAATTCCATGTACATAGTTTTCTAAAAACAACTTATGTAATTTTGTGACCAAACTAAAAATGCATGTGTAGTTTAATGATTTAAAACCATGTACATAGTTTAATGCATTCAAACTATGTATGTATTTATAAAATAACATAACATTGTAAATGATTTTGCTTCTTTATAACCCAAATTAAATCATTGATTCCATTTATTTTTAATTAATGGAAACTATGAGTGAGAGATAGAAAGAGAAAGTCCATGGTTAACAATGAGACCCACTCCAACAAAAACACTCCATTTACCTAAAATCAATAATGCCACATTGAAAGAGAGGTATGAAAACATGTATTAATGCATTTAAAAACAAAATTAGTTATTTTTTTCATTTTTCTTGAAATTTTTTTTTATAGCACATGCAAAGTCTAATGTGACAAGTGACACTAAAAACACTTACCCTCCTATCCCTCTTAACCCACAAAAACTTCTTATCCATCCTTACCCAAAAACACCTGTTATCCCTCCTTACCCACAAAACCCTCCTATTCCTCTTTTAGTTATGTAATTCCCCAAGGTATCCAAAAGGATTTATCAGCCCATATCATTGAAAGTAGTATTGAACTTGAGAATTTAATTAGGACATTGATGGATCCCCATGCAAACAACCCCCACCAAATTTCTATAGAAAACACATTATAGACATTATTATGTGAAATTGACCTATTAACAAGTCAGTTTGATAGGTGGAATAAGTTTATAAATAAATGTAGGGAATACTAATCCAATAAATTATCTATAGCCGCTATGAATGATAAGCATATAACTAAATCCTATATTTGTGCCCTATTCAATGATGTGAAAATTATTACACCACTAGTTATGATGTCCAAATAGATTCCAATCTATTAATGCACTCACTATTTAGTCAAACAAAATTATTAGGACCAATGGTGGATGGTGTTCGATCACCTAAATTACAAAAATAATGAGGTCCCATTGAATTATTTTATAAAATTTTATTGTGAGTTTGTGTAGAATGAAGTTAAAAAGTATTTTGATTTATCGGAGTTCTTTGGTAGAGGGAAGGGATATGTGTAGGATATGCCATGTGCATGTCATGCACCTAATCAACCTATGAGAATACGTATTGACAAACTATATCATCTTGAGAACCTACCCTCTATAATTAAGGAAACTATAGATATTGATAATTTACAAGCATTTAATGTTCTTAAGAACACCCCAATTCACCATATAATACATATTTATTATACTCTTACTTGCAAGGGTGGACATGGTGAGGCTTCATCTATCACTTCTACTAGATGATCTCATTATTGAAAATAATGTGGTTTTACATGCATTAGACATAACGAGGATGAGGATATCATGAAACCCACTCATGGTGTTATTTTCATGGGCCTAGATGATATAAACCTCACTTATGATTTAGTCATCTACATTTTATCTCAACACCTTGGCTACAACTTCCTAAGTAGATTTAATATTTTACTTATTGCACAAAATTTTTAGAATTATTAAATTTAAAATATATATATAATTTAAAAGGTAATAATTATTTTTCATGTAGAAATATAAATAAATTATATGAATTTATTTATGTTTCAAAAAAATTTTGGACACCACACAAGCAAGTTTGTTATTGTTACTACACCTGTATATACCTATATGGAGGTAATTTTTAAGGATTAATTATTGTCGTGGTTCATTATACATGTATATTATTTTATATATGGTAAAATGAATGACAATGAAATTTTTGTGTTCATATGATGACCTCACTAGACACTCTGCTATTGAAGATTATTATTGATGTCAAAGGTGCATATTGCATGAGTTTGATGTCATTAAGAGAGTGTGTCTAGTTTACAATATGTTGATATGACAAGCACAATTTATGTAGTATTTTAGTTTAATTATTTCATCATAAAATATATAATTTTAAGGTAAAAAATTCTTTATGGTTGCATTAAGGTTTAGGTCTTCGAGTAGCCTAAGCCTAGTCATGGCATGAAGAAACCTTGTGAGAAGGTATGAGCTTAGTGAATAGGTGAGATGAGTGAACATAGGCATGAGTAGTTTTATAAGGTTTATTTAAAATTAATTCACATAATAATACCTCAAATAATTCACATAATAATACATAAGGTTTTAAATAATATTTGAGGTATTATTATGTGAATTTAATATTTTAAGATAGTATGGAGATGATATATTTTAATATAAAATTATAATAATTCTTTTAAAATGGTTTTATATGTATTATAATCTTTAGTCACCATGATTGGTCTTTAAGGAAAATTTGTAGTTCTAAGTGAGCAAGTTGTAGAAGTGTTTTTGAGTATTTTTACCCTATGTCAAAAAGTAAAATGAAATTTGTGAAGTTTTTTAGGTATTCTAGGTTATTTTAATGTGATTTATTATCATGTTTATATTTATAAATATTTTTTTATCTTCAATAATTTAAGACAGACCCTTTTGTGTGTGTGAAGGCCTAATGTAAACAATACTAATGGTGTGCTTTAAGTGGTGGTTGGAGATAAAAAGTGTAATGGGCATAAGATGAGTTTATTTGGGGTACATTTTAGTTTTATATGAATTTTTACTACCATGTGTGAATTTTTAAAGTGTTCCAAGGAGATCAAAGGGTAACGTTTACTAATGAAGGCCTAATTGAATTAGGTCTCCTTAAGGCCTAAAAGAGGTTTTGGTATTTTAAGTTTTATATAACATATTATAATGATTTATTAATGTATGATACATTTTATAATACATATTTTAAATTTAATACAAGTTTTCAAGTTTTTTTGTCTAAGTAAGAGGTGTGTGAGCTAGAGGATTCTATAAGAATAAGGCCTAATCGGCCTAATTGGTGAGTTAGTGAATTAAGAGAATGAGTGAAGGAAATATCACATTAAAGAGATGAAGGAGGTATTTTATACCATAATATTGGTTTATATAAACTATAATTAATATATAATATGGGTAATTTAGATTATCAAATTCATATGACCTAATATGCCTTGAAGAGACCTAGTTGAGTGAAGAACCCTAAAAGGCAGTTTGAGAGAGATAGAAGAGTGAGATGAGATAAATAAGGTGATAATAATATATTGTGTGATAAAAAAGGTTTTTTTAATTTGATCATAAGTTTTAGGTGGCTGAATTGGTGTTGAGTCATCTAGGGGGTTGGTACCTCCTTATAAGTTATTGCTTGTTAAAGCCAAATTGAGTGGGTGCTTGACTAGTTGTGGTTGGTGTTCCATGTGGAGTTGGTTCTTCACTAAAGATTTATTTTTGTATTATATTAATATATTAAATTTGAATATATCAGTGATTTTTCTTTCCCTTAAGGTTTTACCTCATATTTAATGTGTTATCTTTTTTCATGACCTTGTATGATTACATATGCTTTTCTAGGTGTTCATGTTTGGATAAATGGTTCATTTATGATTAATTAGAATTCAATTCATTTTTTATCATAAGAAGCACAAGATGTCTAGTGATAAAAAATAAGAAGACAACATGTATGATGAAGAAGTCTACTATGATAGTAAATAAGGAGAATCTGAATTAAACATTAAATATGAGATCATAAGTGCCCTAGATGATTTTAATCATCAAATGAATACTATTCAAAATCTCAATAATTAGTTAGAAGGTGTTGATACAAAGTTTATATCAAAGGAAGTTGAGTATGATCAGTTAAAGATAGAGCTAGATTCCTTGAAGGATAAGCATGAGTTGATCATAAGAAAGATGAGAAAGTTTGAGAAATAGCATGAGAATTCATAACAATTAAATATTACCAACATGAAAATACCAATCATGAATCCCAATACAATAAGGTATAAGTTACCATGAGACCTTGGGAAAAGGAGTGATCATTCAAGAGGTAAGTACAAAAAAATTGTTTACTATAGTTATAATAATATGGGACACATTATAATATTATATTTTAATAGAGTTAGAAGGACCTAAAGATTCAATAATATATATGAATATCCTATAGTTCATGATAAATTTCAAACATTGGTATGGAAGCCAAAGAAAGTTAGGACTGATCATATTGAGCCCAAGAGTTAAGATGGATTATTTGCCAAGGAGAAACAAAAGACTAAAGAGGATTCTATACTAGCTCAAACTAAATTTCACATTAAATATAAAGGCATAAAATGACATATAGATAGTGGTTTCTCAATCCCCATGACAAGAGACAAAAATAAATTAATCTCATTGAAGAAGAATGTTGCAGGAACAATTAGATTTGGAGATAACATAACTGCCAATATAGTTGGCAAGGGTATATTGATTTTGGAAAATGGGAATAATGAGACACAAAATGTGTTGTATGTGGAAGGATTGAAACATAACCTACTTAGTGTAATTCAAATGTGAAATCAAGGACACACACTAAAGTTTCATGAAAAAGGGTGTGAGATAAGGATAGCCAAATCAAGGAGGTTAATTACCAATGCTAAGAGGACTAATAAAAATATATATGAATTAAATAAGATCAAGGAGAGATTATTTATGATCAATATGGATGAAATTTGGCTATGTCATAGAAGGTTAGGTCACCTAAACTCTAAAAATTTTGTCAAGATAAGCACTAAGAAGTCTATTAAGAACATGCCTACGATCACCAAACCTACAAACATACTTTTCAAGGCATGTCAACATGGTAATCATACTAGAATAAGGTTAAATTCTAATGAGTACTCTTATACAAAACCCTTATATTTTATACACACTAGTCTCTATGGGCCTACATGAATTTAAATCATTCAAGGAGATAGATACTTCATGTTACTCATAGATGACTACACAATAATGACTTAGGTAGCATTTTTGAAAGAAAATTCATAAGCTCTTGACAAGTTCAAGGAATTCAAGGATATTATTGAGAATCAAAAGAATGTGAAGATCAAGTGCCTAAGATTAGATAGAGGAAGAGAGTTTTATTCTAATGATTTTAGTGACTTCTATGAGGTTCATGGAATGAGGAGATAGTTCTCAGTAACTAAGACACCTCAATAGAATGGGGTAGTAGAAATAAAGAATAGGATAGTTCAAGAGATGGATAGAAATATGCTAAATGAGTCTATATTATCTGATGGATATTAGAGATAGGTAGTAATTACTATAGTCTATATTTTTAATAGAGGATAGATAAGGAGTAATGGAAACAAGACTCCTTATAAAATATGAAAAGTCAGACCTAGTAATGTGAAACACTTTAGAATGTTTGGGAGCAAATATTTCATCAAAATAGATGATTAATACTTAGGAAATTTTGATTCAAGATATGATGAAGGTATATTATTAGGATACTCATCAATTATCTTAGCATATAGATGTTATAACAAGAGATTATAAAAGATAACGGAAATCACTAATGTGAAGATTAACAAGACAAGGATATCATGCTCATAGTCAAATGATACATTAGAGAATTTGGACTTCAAGAATGAAGAGGAAACTATAGAGTTTGTTGAGTAATAATAAGAATTTTAGGAGAGACGGGACTCAAAATGCTCCTTAGAATAGATTTAACGAGATCATCCTAAATATCAAATCATTGGCAACAAAAAATTAGGTATGCAAATAAGGAGAAGGCTAGTAAGTAGTTTAAATCAAGAGATTTTTTCTCTATTATATAAGATTAAACCTAAGAATATTATAGAAGCAATCAAAGACAAATTTTGGATATGTGATACGAATGAGTATTTAGACCAAATAGAGAAGAATGAGACCTGAGAACTAGTTCCTAATCCTAAATACAAGAATTTCATTGACACATGGGTGTTTAGAAAAAAGTTGAATGAAGATGTATAAGTCACTAAGAACAAGGTTATATTTGTATAAAAGGGATATGCACAAGTTGAAGGGGTAGACTTTAAGTATACATTTTCACCAGTACCAAGATTGGAGGCCATTAGATTTTGTCTATCATATATAGGATTCAAAGGGTTCAAGGTATACTATATGGATGTCAAATCCTCATTTTTAAATAGGAATTTGGAAGATGAGGTGTACATAGAGTAACCTGAAGGGTTCTCATTATTAGGTGACAAGGATTATGTTTGCATATTGAAAAATGATATATATAGTCAAAAGCAAACTCCTAGGGATTGGTAAGCTAGGTTAAGTAGGTATCTATTAGATAAAGGATTTAAAAGAGGAGTTTTAGATAATAATCTATACATAAAGATATAATATAACCATCATTTGATAGTATTTG
Organism: Torreya grandis; assembly: GCA_037957365.1. Taxonomy (NCBI): domain Eukaryota; kingdom Viridiplantae; phylum Streptophyta; class Pinopsida; order Cupressales; family Taxaceae; genus Torreya; species Torreya grandis. Next base: position 765,507 of record JARHVA010000459.1, read on the forward strand.
TCTATATGGATGACATCATCTTTGGTGGAAATAATGAAAATGTGACTAAGGTCTTTGCATAGGTGATGGAGAAATAGTTTGATATGCCCATGTTAGGAGAACTATCATTCTTTCTTGGGTTACAAATCACTCATTCATAAAAAGGTATATTCATTTCACAATCCAAGTATATAAGAGAAATGTTGAAGAAGTTTTAGATGGATGATTTTAAGGAAATTAATACACCTATGATCATAGGGCATAATTTGAGTAAAGAATATTAGTCTCTAAAGGTCAATAAAACATCATATAAGTCAATGATTAGAATTTTGTTGTAAATCACTACCTCTAGACTTGACATCATTCAAGTACTAGGTCTTGTGGGAATGTTTCAAGTAGATCCAAATGAAAATAATCTACAAGTAGTCAAAATAATACTCAAGTATCTCAAGGGGACTATGGATTTTAGGTTATGGTATCTAATGAGCAAGTATTTCAATTTGACATCCTATAAAGATGTAGACTAGATAGGGTATCTAGATTATAGGAAGAGTACCAATGGAGGATATTTCTTCTTAGGTGGGTGCCTAGTTTCATGGATAAGCAAAAAATACCATTAGTAACATTATCCACTCTTAAATTTGATTAAATTATAGTAGCTTAATATTACACTCAGGTCTTATTGTTGAGATAGACCTTAAAGACTACAAGGTGGATTATGATGGTCTTTTCCCTATCTATTATGATAATACAAGTGTTATAAGTGTCTCAAAGAACTTTGTCATGCACTCAAGGACTAAGAACATTACTATCAAGTATATTTTCATAAGAGAGTAGGTAAGTGAAAAATGTGTCAAAATTGAATATGTTTCTACATAGGATCAGATTATAGACATTTTGACCAACCCATTTCTAAGAGCAACATTTGAACACCTAATATAGGAATTGGGTATAGTTCCTATACCTAGTAATCACTAAGGAAGCCAAGTGCTTAGGGTGAGATAATTAGGTGGTTCATTATCTCCAAGTATAGGAGAGTAGTTTTGATAAGGTATGAATGGAAATAGGGGAGCATGTTTGTATGATGACTTATAAACTCATAGTTATGTATGTTGAGTGTTTTGGTTGCAAATAGTGTGACCCAAGGAGTTGCAAACATTACTTTGTCATTTATGTCAAAGGGTGAGAAATTTAAAAATGAGGGATAAGTTTTCTAAGAATGGTTTCCATAAATGATAAAGTGGGATATTGGTGAGGATTGTCATTCATGTCAAATGTGTATCTTTCATAAGGTTAATGTTATTAAGAGAGTGTATCTAGTTAGTAGTATGTTGATATGACAAGGGGAATGGATGGAGTGTTTTCATTGAATGATGTTATCATAAATTAGAGAGTTTTAAGGCAAAAAATTCCTTATGGTTGCATTAAGGTACATGTCTATGAGTAGCCTAAGCCTAGTCATGACATGAAGAGACCTAGTGAGAAGGTATGAGCTTGGTAGCTTAGTCAGAAGAGCGCACACATGCATGAGTGGTTGTTTGAGGTTGATTTAAAATGCATGTGAGGCATTAGATCACTCATTAGAGTCTTAAGGTGAGCCTATAGGGGTAGGAAATTAGACCAAGTCTATACATAGACCACTTCTAGACCCTACCTAACATAATGAGGTATCATGATATATTATCAAAGGCATGTGAAGGATGTATGGTAGTGATTAAGCATGAGATAGTTTTTTTAATTGTGTGAGTGCTAATGAGTGTGCATGGAAAGAGGAATTAAGATCAATTTTAAGACCTATTATGGTTTGTAGGTCAAGGTCTAGAGAGAAAATAGAGAGAATATGGCCTAATGAGGGGTCATGATATGATTTCAAAGTGTTTTAGATTATGTAAGAATTTTCAGATGTGAGGTATGTTTTTTCAATCATGTTCATGCAGTTAGAGGTCATAGTATGAAGGATAATGAATCAAAAGTTGTTTGGAGGTCTTTTGAGTACTCAGAATAAAGGGTTTTCAACTTGAGAATGATTTTTTTATGATTATTAGCTAATAAAACATTTACATGGTAACCTAATATATTAATTTTATATGGGTAAGTGTCATAGATCAAAATAATATGTATTAGTTTTTGGATTAAGGGGTTATGGTTTATGAACTATTATTAAGAATGGAAACGTGTTTAAACCCTCTTAGAACCCTAATAAGGACCTGATGTTGAAGATACTAATAAAAAGTGACTTTAATGTATTGGCATGCTTAGGTAATATATTAGATCTTGTATTATAATATTCCAAGTACCTCTAGGTGGTATTGGTTAGAGAGAAGAGAGAGAAAATATTTAGTTATAGGCTTATTTTTGAAGAAGTTATTGTAGCTATCAAAATTTGTATTAAACATAGTAATAAAATAAATAGAGGAATAATTTGGATAATAATTTTTCATGTATATAAGGTTTTTTTACATTTTATATCCCTTAAGTGTGTTAAATTGTTCATCCAAGTTACCCAGTCACTAACATGCAAAATGGTGCAAATAATGAAAACCCCAAGAAGAAGTGAGAAAATGAATAAGAATGTGTTATCATGATAGAGTAATGAAATAAAGCCTATGGAGATGTTTTTTTGTACTTATATTTCATATTTTTGGTTGGTAAAAATCTTATAATTTAGGTATAGTAGTGAAAATGATGAAGCCAAAATAGTTTATCTGACTCAGTAAGGTATATGTGTAGTGAGGTCAATAAATTGGTTATTAGACCAATAGTTGGCACTAGGCCATATTTTTATTTTATTTTATTATGGTTTAGAGATGTTATAGTTTCATATACAATAATAATTCATTTCAAATGTTTATATAGGTTTTGGAAGCCTGAGTCACCATGATTGGTCTTTGAGGAAAATTAGTAGTTCTAAGTGAGCAAGTTGTAAGAGTGTTTTTGAGTCTTTTTGCCCTATGGGATGAAGTCATATAAACTTGGTGAAGTTTTTTAGGTATTTTATGTTATTTTTATTTGATTTATTGTCATGTTTTTGTTTGTAAATAATGTGTTATCTTCAATTTTTCAAGACATACCTTTCTATGTGTGTGAAATCCTAATGTGAACAGTACTAATGATGTTCTTCAAGTGGTGGTTGGAGATAAAAAGTGTCATGGACATAATATGAGTCTATAGTTGGTCTAATTTAGTGGTATATGAAGTTTTCCTTACATGTGTATATTTTTAAAGTGTTCTAATGAAGATTAAAGGGTAACATGTACTAATGAAGGCCTAATTTAAGTAGGTCTTCTTAAGGCCTAAAAGAGGTTTTGGTATTTTAAGTTGTGGCAACCTATTTTAATGATTTATTCATGTATTAATAATTATATAAGATCCATTTTAAATTTAATCCAAATTTCCAAGTGAGTGTGTTTGACCAAGAGGTGTGTGAGCTATATGATTATATAAAAACAAAGCCTAATAGGCCTACTTGATGAGTTAGTGAATTGAGAGAACGAGCAAAGGAAATAACACATTAAAGATATAAATGAGGTATTTTAGACCATTATATGGGTGTAGATAAATTTTAATGAAGATATAATAGGGGAGATATAGTTGAATATTAAGGTTATATGACCTAATTTGTCTTAAAGAGACCTAGTTGAATGAAAAAACCTAGAAGGTAGTCTAAAAGAGACAGAAGAGTGAGAAGAGATAAAGAAGTTTATCATCATATATTGTGTGAGAAATAATTTTTTATGAATGTTATCAAAAGTTATAGGTGGTTGAGTTGGTGCTGAGTCATCTAGGGGGTTGGTACCTCCATGTAGGTTGGCGTATGTTAAAGCCTATTTGAGTGAGTGCTTGACTAGTTAGGCTTGATGCTCCATGTGGAGTAGGTGCTTCATTAAATATTGTTTTTTTATTATATTACTATATTCCATTTGAAAATATCATTGCTTTTTCTTCCCCTTGAGGTTTTCCCACATATGTAATGTGTTATCTTGTTTCATGACCTTGTATAATTGCATATGCTTTGTTAGATGTTCATGTTCGTATGAATGGTTCATGTATGATTAAGTGTAATTTAATTATTTTTTTAAGAAACTAATTCACCCCCCCCCCATCTTAGTTATTTTTCTTCCAACATCCACTGCCTATTCAAGAGAGATCAAATGTAGGTGTTTTTATAATGATTTCATCTACACAATAACTCAATGAAGTACTACTGTCACTTGTATTTTCTCCCTTTGAGGAGATGAAAATATATAATTATCCAATTGGAATAATTCAATCACTTCTAGTCTTGTGGTTAGCCTACGGAATGAGGTGAATCTCTAGATAGGGCTAGCTCCCTTGATGTACCGCTTTAGATTGCAACTACTACTAAACTTAGGGGGTGAAAAGGGAGAAGGGTAACTAAAATAAAATTAATATAAGGGAGGTGAAACAAAAAATAACATGATTAAATCCCAAAATATTCATATTAAACTTGAAATCAAAGGAAAAACTTAACATACACTTCTCCATCTTCATCTTCTCACATCAATGCTACATTATGAGGTTATGGATGAATGTGCAAAGCTAAGAGGACTAGATAAGAGGCTTATGAGATAAATAATAAAAATAATAACTCACTCAATATTTTACATCTCCTTTAAAACTTCACATTCCCTTCAATAATAAGCTTTCCAATTACAAATAGGATGAAAGAATGAAACAACATGCTAAGGAATCCATAGTCTTCACTTATGCAAAATAAAAAATTCCAAATGAACACACTAAAAAATTCATGGAGGAGATAAAAATTATTATTATTATTTATAAAAATTTATACATTTGAGTAGGGATTATTTTCCATACTCAGGAGGAGCATCCAATACAATGCCAAAATGGCTAGCTCTTATAGAACTTGAGAGAGATAAAGAATAAAAAATAAGTTAAAGGGTCACAAAGACAAATTTAAAGATGATACAAGGAGTTAATTATACATGTTTATATAGTATGATAATAACCATGATATTTTAGAATATACAAGTTTCAATTCAAGTCACAAACTTCATGAAAAGTGGCAAGAAACTCTTCATTATGGATCCAAAAAACTACCTACATGATTATCCCTATTTAAACACCTTATAAATAATTAGTACAAGGTAAAATTATTGAAATTAAGTTTATTGACATCATAAATTACACTCCATTAATTTTTTTTAGGCTTGGTCATCTAGAATCACTTGAAAAGGAGCAATCATCATCTATTGTCTAGAAAACTACTATTCCATGCACCCTACACACTTGAATTTCAAAAATAGATTATTTTCTCATAAAAATATGTAAATGTAAGTGAATTAAAAATTTTAAATTACCTTAATGGAATTATAAGCATCAGGGACACCTTCAAAATCCATCCACTTGAATTTTTCACACTTTTCCCTAGCTTGTCCACTATGCTAGTTTTGACTAGCTGAGTTGAAGCACCTAGTTTGGACACTTAAGATTTGTTTCAAGGAATTATATGGATATTGGGTAAAATATTAAGTCTAAATATTCCATCTCATGTGATTGGAATCTCTTAAAACCTCCTAAAATCTAAAAAACATGAAAAATAGTGAGAAAAACATTATTTGTGCTCCCATCTGTACAAGTCCGTATAACTCAAAATCATGTGAGGGATCCTGAGTGAGTAATATAAAATTTAAAATAATTTTAATGAGAAAAATATTCCATTATATTGCATCACCAATTCCATTTCTCTAAAATGGTCATGGCTAAGGGTTTAGTAGGGTTTTAGGCATGTTTAACCCCTTAAGGATTGTTCATAAAGACTAGACATCAAAACTAAAAAAACATTATCCAAGGATGATCTTTAGGGACCATATTAACCTTCCCTAACTCCTTTTCCATCCATGTAATGCCTCATGAAATATATGAGTGCTTAAACTTATCTTATCAACCCTTTTCCTTATCTTGAATAAGACAGAGATTGGTTTCTGAGCCAAAATAGCTTCCTCAGGGTTTTCTCTACCAGATAAAATATCTAAAATTTTTATATCCATATCATAAACATTTTTAAATTCATTTTATTGATCACCTTATACTATAAATGCAAGTGACTCCTCAGTTGCCTTTATGCTTAACCCTTTCTTAATAGGTTTGACTACACCTTATAGATTAGAATGACCTTTGATGGATTAATTTGACTCATGATGGTTTCAAAACACCTATAATTCATCCATATACATGTTAAAATAATTTTTTAAGTTCATCTCATGCTAACAATGGTTTTGACCCTCTATTTGGCCTCTAAGCCTTAACTTGCCTAGTAGGTCTGCTTACAAGTTTGAGGGCATGAAGCACCCGATTCAATTCCAATATTTATATTTTTGTTTCCATGATTTTAATAGGTGATATTTCCTCATAAATAATTACTAAAATATATAACCATCTCCCCATCCATCCATCTACAATCTTTTTCAAAAAATTGTCAGGGTTTACATTGAGGGGATTATCCTCTTTTTGATACAAAACAAAGGGTACTCCCCTACCTTATAAAATAATGGTGAATTTTATAGTATTTTATATAAGTCTCTTATATTACCTATACAAAATTTTAGTCCTTGGTGACAATATTAGACCTTCCAATTTCCATAAAGCCTCAAGACAGGCCTTTGTAGAAAATTATGTAAAGGGTTCTTCCATTAGGCCATGTTATGCATGTTTAGGATCCTTTATGGAAATTATTTTCACTTTAAAATAACAAATTTAGGTAATAATTATATTAAATAATGATTCCATATGTATTAATTATCATTTCAACCAATTCATACACTTTATATTCCTAGGATTGATGTACCTTTCTTGATTATGTCTCTACCTACTAGCCAAAAGATGTTCTTTGTAGGTGAAATTCATGGTTAAGATTTGAAAACAATGTATAAATTATCCTTAGAGTTTAATAGGGTAAATATAATATTTTTAGACCTATATTCCCCTCTCTTATGCAATATCAACACCTAAAACCTCACTTTTCAATACACTATTAACCTCAGTCAAACACAGTCAACTATGTTGTGACAAGTAAGGTCCTATAGGTGTTAATTACTCCTATAAAAGACATTTAATAATTTTTTGGTGTCATGATTCACTTTAAGCTATATAAAATTGGTTGAATTTTATATTTCCCTATTTATGCCTTTTTTAGGAATAGCATACAAGCTAGGAATTAGTTGAAGGTCAATCTCTTAGCAGAGATAAGCCTGTAGGTGGATAATGAACCTAAAACATAGTATGCCAACATTATAATAATGGTATTTATGTTAATTGGTGTGTATTTTACTCTATGATAACACTAAAAACTTAATAACATTCTTGAAACACTTTAAAAAGTCAAGGTCACCTTAATGTCTTCAAACCTTGTAGAATTTACTACCTAGAGATAGTGGTTAAAATGACTACCCCAAAATAGTTGATTTCCACTAATCCTCTTCATACCAAAATTTTTATATTAATTTACATATGTAGGTAATGAAATATTGGTAATAATTATGGATTTAAAGTCTTTGAAACCATGTTTTATGGATTTTCCAAAATGGCCTTAGGTCTCTATTTTCACTTTTTAGGGATTAGGTCCCTAAATACAGTCATCTTTTTGTTTCACCAACTTATAGGTCTATGTACCAATATATTAACTATTTAAAATTGTGTCATGTTCCTTAATCTATACTTATAACTTCAATAAAGTTTTATCCTATTCAAAATCTCCATCAAGTGTCCTCCATTCTCAGTTGCCAACACCTATAGGTAGTCGTTTGCATATATACAGACAATAAGAAAAATTAATTATCATATAAGACATAAAGGTTTAAAATAAATTAAAACTATCACCTAATGTTAAAATACACTCTCAAATATTCTAAAAGGATGAATCACCTATCAAGGCTCCCACCACCATGATGTCATCAAGGAGTTTCCTGTATGTGTTTATGAACTATGTGTATGGTAGTGTGGAGTAACACGAGTAGATAAAAGGCCCCATTGACACTAAAACACAATTAAAATCCCTTAATTACATTATTTACATCAATTTATTCTCAATACTAGTCTAAAACATCTCATTTAACATGTAAACACTTGCAGACATATGGAGCAGACTTGGCAGGTATCTAATGCTTGGTTAGTGTGGTGTTCATGATTATACATTTGATATAGATTGATTTGGGAAAATATATTGAGAAGTGAAGGTGAATAATATATAATTGGAGACATGTAACCCAAAACCCAAATTCATCCTCTAAAACCACTATCAAATCAAGAAGATATTGTAAATTGTGAAAAACTTCTCACAACACAAACTAATGCTCCTCTTGCAACTTTGATGTACTTGACTCATGAAGACACCATTAAAATTTAAAAAAATAATTGATAGAAATTTATAAAGGGATAAACATCATCTATAACCTATCTTATCTATTAGATCATATGGAAAAGTCAAAACCAAGGCAAAACCTATAAGGTGCACAAAATGGAAGGTAGATTTACGTAATCAACTTCAAATGGATAATTCATAAAGAAAATTTGGTCATTATTAAAAATATTTTTATGAAAATTAATGTACCTAAGTATACTATCATCTACCAAAAAAATTTGTCTTGAAACCTCATGGTCTATTTGTACTGAGTAAAAACCTAAAGGTCACTTTAGTCTATCTAGAAAAATAGGAAATGAGCAGAATGGTTTTGGCATCAAAATGGCCCTTCTATATAAAACCAATCATATATATGAGTATTTTTAAGGTTAATAGACCACCTAGTATATTTCCCCATATGTCACACTTCCCTATGTGTTGTAAAAATGCCAAACTCTTTGTTTTCTTTAAGAAAATTGACTTTTATTCTGATGAGCCTACAAGATTTTAGTTATGTCAATTGGTTAAGACTTAAGTGGACACACGGGAAATTAAATCACCTATTTTGACCTTCAAATTTCCAAAAAAACTCATACACCTCATTAAATTAATTTTGATGCTTTAAATGACCAAAAATGATAAATGGACTAAAAGACTAATTGACCAAGACCAATATAACATTAGTTGACATTAATTAGACTATAATACACCCAATTCCACTCATATTACACCTATTATAGACCTATTAATTCATTTTTTTACTTATAGGTGCACCAATTTGACTTAAAATTCAAATTTAGTCAATAAATTGGTGACTCATAGGGGTAGTATGCCTATTACACTAACTAGACCAATAGACTTATTAGTCCATTAGGCTTAAGAGTCATATAAATCTTAATACAAAAAATTAAACATTTGGATATTGAACAAGATAATACAACAAATGACTACCTCAATCACACAAAGAAAAGGACACACACAACAAAGAGAGCAAACACACATATGTGGATAAGCACTTAGGAGAGGTAAAGAAAAAAATACTATGTACAAATATTAATGAGCATACCTCCCTCCTAGATCATACCTCCCTCCTAGATCCAATGGAAAGTTTGAAACTCTTTTTTCTTCATGACATGAAGTATTTAATTAGGTATATATCCTTTTGTCCTTTAGCATTGATGCCTCCAACTTTTTCACAATGTTTGCCAACCTCATTGGCATGATGTTTAATGAGAACCAAATAGCTCCAAAAAAGTTGACCAAGGAAATGAACTCCTCTTGCATCTAAATAGCCTCAAAATTTTCATATTATCCTTCAACTATGACCTCTAATGGTGATTCAACAAGGCATACATTTTTGTCTTCTATAGTGCTCTCAATAACATTAGACTTCCTCTCAGCTACGAGTTCATCTATCTCATCAAGGATCATTACAAATTCTTCCCAATTTTAGTCATTATCTTCCATGGAATATTATTTATTCTCCTTGATATGCACTTGGAATTCAACTTTCAAAATCTCTTCCATCTCTTATAATAGATCTATTTGTAGCTGGCAATCATCTTTGTCTTCCTCATCCTTTAGAACCACATCATTTTTAGTATTAAAACGGTCATCCACATCCTCATGATCAAACTTGGAGTGTTATTTATTTGTCTCTTTATTCAAGTCTTGGCCACTTTCTTCATGTATACACATTCCCTCAAATGTGGAGGTAAAATCTTATGAATTATTCTTTTGTTCACCAAGGGGAGCCCCTATGGTAATCTCTTCCTCATATTTCCTCATGAGGTCTTCTTGATCAACCATGAATTGAGCTTGTTCTTCCTCACTTTATTGTATCAAGATATGCTCTAACTTAAAGATTTCATATTTTCCACAAGGAAATCATTCTTCATTATTAACCAAAAAAGGATTTTCAACACAAGAAATCACCTCTTATTTATCTCTTAGGACATTTTGAGGGCTTTAAAATTATACCTCATCTATCATAATCTGATTTTGTTTGTCAAAGGCTGAAATATCTTCAATCTCCTCTTTAGTGATGCCAAGATTAGGCATCTTAAAATCTAGTGACTTATCCCAATAAAGCTTATAAGGAGTTGCATTTTCTTCAAGCAAGAGAGTTTTGAATTTTCCTAAACTAGCTTCTCTTCTTTTGCTTCCCACACCACAGGTCCATCAAGACCAAGGGTGATGAGATGAGGACAAGAGAAAGTAGTTTATGGAGTTAGAATATAGGGCTAAAAATCATATTTGGAACTCTATTTAATTATGTTGTAAGGGGTGTTTTTAGGCATATAATCTTTCTTTGGGTCTAAACCTTCCATTACACCTTGGCTTGGCAACTTCATCCTTATTCTAACTCTTCAATTTGCTTAGCTAGGTTCTCTTTGAAAATTATATCTTAAAGTTTATAGGAATCATCATGGGCATAATTAATGCATGAGGGTTGACATGGGACACAATAATAATATTGATGAAGGGTGTGAGGGACTTGCAAAAGACTAACTGCATTTTACACTTCACACTCTTTATCAAGACATTTCTCCTCCTTTCCACATAACTCCACTATCTTATTCCATCTTGGGATGTTGGGATTATGAGTATTTTTTTAGGAAGGGTGAGAGGGGTTTGTATAGGACCAAGATCCTTCTCAATCTCACACACTTTTTCAAGATTTTTCTCCTCTTTCTTACCCCATGATTCCATTATTTTTTTCTAGCCTAGGATATTAGGATTTGAAGCCTCTTTTTGAAGTGGTGAAGATGCAATGTGAGAGACCAATGAAGAATTGAAATCCACTTCCTTTAATTCCACCATGGACTATTGTATATGCATGTTATCCAACTCAATCTACCTATCAATATTAGCTTCAAACACAAGCTTTATCTTTTCAACTCTCTCTTCCAATTAATTGGGAAAAGGATGACTTTGATATGCTTGATTTGGCTCATGAGTATGGATCATGTATGGTAGATAAGAAAATTGAGGAGATTTATATGAATTCTGATAGTTTTGGTGAGTTTATCTTTCATGAATTATTATTTTATCCTCTAATGATGTAATAACACTACCCACATCTAACATCTCACTTGTGAGCCTTTGCCAATTAGCTATCTCAATAGGTGCCTACTCTCTCCTTACCAAATCTAAATAATTTCTCACTTGATGGATGGAATGATTAATAACTTATTGGAAACTTCCCTTAATAGTATTAAGATCCAACATGTATCTCTCATATCCCAAAAGAGTCTTCTTAAAGGTGGAAATAGATGAAGTTAAGAAAGGACTAGGTTGACTAGGGGAAGCAGGACATTAAGAGGGATGGTTATAGGATTTATATACTTCATAAGAAGGCTTATAATTTCCATGTGTGAGTTGATATGGATCATAAAAATACTAGTAAGGATGGATCATAACAAAACTAGGTGGAAATGGATGGAGTTGGGAAAGGACTAGATTGACTAGGGGAAGCAAGACATTGAGAGGGCTAGTTATGGAACAAATATACTTCATGAGAAGGATGATAATGACCATGTGTGATTTTATATTTATTATAAAAATACTAGTAAGGATCACACCAAGGCTGATTAATAATTTACTCATATTGGTATGGAAAGCCATAAGCTTGGAATAACTCACCAACTTGTGTAAAATTATACTCAACACCAAAATTTGCCATGAATATATATTGAAAATAAGAACACAAAGAAAACATGTTACCATAAATATTAAAAGGATAAATGTGGCTTCTTGACCAGATGATGTATCTTTGGAGTCACCATTAATGCTTGAATAGATACCTCTAAAGGCTGACTATTGAAAACAACACCAAAAATATCTTAACATCTTGGAATAAGACTCTCAAAAGGCATGAAAAATACTATTTTCACTTGGATTTGCACCATTTGATGAGATTAAAATCTCTCCTCATCTAAGTGGCATATGGAATCACCTCTAGGCTTGTGGGTAGCCTAGGGAATGAGGTAAATCTCTAAATAGGGTTAGCTCCCTTGATGTACCACTTTGGATTTCAACTAATAATAAACTTAAGGGGTGAAAAGGGAGAATTATAAATGACATAAAACTAATATAATGGAGGTGATACACCAAATAACATGACTACGTCCAGCCATATGCATATTGCACTTGAAATCAAAGGACAAACTAAGCATATGATTCTCCAATCTTTATCTTCTCATATCAATGATCCATTATGAAATTATGGATGAATGTGTAAATATAGGATGAATAGATAAGAGAATTATTAGGGAACTAATTAACATACTATCTCACTCAATCTTTGACATCTCCTTGAACACTTCACATGCCCTACAAGAAGAACCTTTCCAACTACAAATATGATGAAAGAATGAAACAACATGATAACGAATACTTAGTATTCACTTTTGAAAAATCATGGAGGAGGTAAAAATGAGTAATATTACTGATAAAAATGTATATATTTGATTATGGATTTTCCATACTTAGGTGGAACATCCAATACAATGCCAAAATGGCTAGTTCTTATAGAACTTAAGAGAGAAAGAAGAAAAAAGAAGTTAAATGGTCATAAGGACACTTGTAAATCTGATCCAAGGATTTAGTTTTTCATTTTTAGATATTTTTAAATGAATAATTCAAGTTTAAGAGCTACAAGTGTCAATCAAAGTCACAAACTTCATGAAAAGTGACAAGAAACTCTTCATTTTGGCTCAAAAAACCTACCTACATGATTAGCCCTATTTGAATACTTTATAACTGATTAGGATAAGTTAAAATTATTTTAATTAATTGTAAGGAAATCATAAATGACTATACACATATTATTTTTAGTCTTTGTCATCTGGAAGCACTTGGAAAGGAGCGACCATCATCCTCTATCTAGAAAATTCCTATTCCATGCACCCTGCACACTTGGATTTAAAAAAGAGATTATTTGATCATTAAAATATATAAAAGGAAGTTAATTAAATTTTTAAAGTACCTCCATGTGATTATAATCATCAAGTACACCTTAAAACTCCATCCACTTGAAGTTTACACACTTTTTTCTAGCTTGTCCACTATGCCAGTTTTGACTGGCTGAGTTGAAACACTTAGTTCGTAACCTTATGAGTTATTTCAAGTAATTATATTGATATTTGGGTTTATATTAAGTCTCAATATTACCTCCCATGTGATTTTAATTTATTTAAACATCATAAAACCTAGAAAACATGCAAAATAGTGACAAAAACCTTGTTTTTGCTCCCATCTATACAAGTTCGTATAGTTAAAAATCAGGTGAGGGAGATTGATTGAATCATCTACAAGTTCCAATAGTTTTCAAGAGATAAATATTCCATTATATTTCATCACTAACTCCATTTCACCAAATTGGTCTTGGATAAGGGTTTAGTAGGGTTTTAGGCCTATTTTACCTCTTAAGGATTGTTCATAAAGACTAGACATCCAAACTCCAAATAAATTAGTTAAGGATGATATTTAGGGACCATATTAACCTCCCTTAACTCATTTTCCATCCATGTAACTCCTCATGAAATATATGAGTGCTTAAACTTGTCATATCAGCCTTTTTCCTTATCTTACACAAGTTTGAGATTGGTTTTTGAGCTAAAATGGTTTCCTCAAGGTTTTATATACCATAAAAATATCTAAAACTTTTATATCCACCTAATAAAAATTTTAAATTCATTTTATTGATCACCTTATCCTATAATTGTAAGTGACTCCTCACTTGGCTTTATGCTTAACCCTTGCTTAAAAGGTTTGACTACACCTTCAAGTTTAGAATGACTTTAATGGATTATTTTTCCTCCTAATGGTTTAAACACACCTATAATTCCTCCATATACATGTTCTAACAATTTTGGAAGTTCATCTCATGCTAACAATGGTTTTTACCCTCTATTGGCCTCTAGGCCTTAACCTGTATACTAAGCCTGCTTCCAATTTTGAGGGAATAAAGCACCCTATTCACTTCCACTCTTTATAATTTGGTTTCCATGATTTTTATGTATCTCATTAATTCTTACTTAATTGTTTAACCATCTGCCCATCCATCCATTGACCATCTTTTTCAAAAAATTATGAGGGTTTACATTAAAGGGAGTGTCCTCTATCTAAGACAAAATAGAGGGCACTACCCTACCTTCTCGTATAATATTTAATGTTTTATGATATTTTATAATTATTTTAAATTCCATATACAAAAATTTAGTCCTTTTTGACAATCATAAATCTTCCACCTTCCATAAAGCCTCAAGATAGGCATATGTAGAAAAATGTGTGTAGGGTTCTTCCAATAGGCCATGTCATACATGCTTAGGCTCCTTTATTGGCATGATTTTAAATTTAAAATAACCCATGGATATCATAATGGTCTTAAATAAGGATTACATAGGTATTCCTTATGATTTCAACCCATTCATACATTTTATATTCCTATGACTGATGTACCTTTCTTGATTGTGTCTCTACCTTCTACCCAAAAGATATTCCCTATAGGTGAAATTCATGGTTAAGCTTTGAAAAAAATGTATAAAATATCATTATGGTTTAATAGGGTAAATATAATCTTTTTAGACCTATTTACCCCTCTCTTAAGCAATATCAACACACAAAACCTTACTTTTTAGTCTGATATTAACCTAAGTCAAACACAATCAATTGTGTTATGATAAGTAAGGTCATGTAGGTGTTAACTAATGCTATAAAATACCTTTCATATATTTTGGGTCTCATGAGGAATTTAAAGCTATCTCACATTTGTTTAATTTGATATTTCCCTATTTAGGCCTTTGTTAGGAATAACATACAAGCTAGGAATCAACTGAAGGTCAATCTCTTAGGAGAGAGAAACCTATACGTGGATAAAGGACCTAAAACATAGTATGAAAACATTATAATAATTTTAATTATGATAATTTTTGTGTATTTTACTCCATTAAAACACTCAAAACCTAAGAACATGCTATGAAACACTTTGAAAAGTCAAGGTCACCTTAATGTCTTCAAAACCTATAAAATTTACTGCCTAGAGACAATGGTTTAACATCATATAAGCCATAAAGGTTTAAAATAAATTAAAACTATCACAAAACATTAAAATAAACTCTAAAATCTTGTAAAATTATGAAACACCTATCAATGCTCCCATCACCATGACATCATCAAGGAGTTTCTTGTATGTGTTTTTGAACTATGTGCATGGTAGTGAACATAATAGAGTAACATGTGTAGATAAAAGGCCTCATAGACACTAAAAAACCATTCCAATACATTAATTAAATTATTTACCTCAATGGAGTCTTAATACTATTCCAAAACATCTTATTCGATGTGAAAACAATTGCAGACATATGGAACATAATTGGCAGGTATCTAATGGCTGGTTAGTGTCATGTTCATGACTATCCATTTGATATATATTTATTTGTGAAAATAGGTTGAGAAGTTAAGGTGACTAATATAACATTGGATAAATTTAACCCAACCCAACTTCATCCACTAAACCATTGTCAAAGCAAGAAGATCCTACAAATGGTGAAAAACTGCTCACAACACAAAATGATGCTCTTCTTAAAACTTTGATGTACTTGACTCATCAACACACAATGAAACTTGAAAAAAATAATGGAGATAAATTTATAAATGGGTATAAATAATCTATAACCAATCTTATCTACTAGATTGTATGTAAAATTCCAAATCAAGGAAAAACATGTAGGGTGCACAAAATGGCAAGAAAATTTGCACAGTTAACTTCAAATGGATGATTCATAAAGTAAAATAAATCATTATTAAAAATATTTATATTAAAATTAATGTATATAATTATAGTATCATCTCCCAAAATTATTTTTATTTAAACCTTATGGGTTGTTCATATTGAGTAAAAACATGAATGTTACTTCAGTCTGTCTAGAAAAATAAGAAATGAGTAGAATGGTTTTGGACTCAAAATGGCCCTTCCAAATCAAAAAAATACTATATATGAGTATTTTAAAGGTTAATATACCCCAAATATATTTCCCCATGTGGTACACTTCCCTATGTGTTGTACAAGTCCCAAACTCTTATTTTTCTTTAAGAAAATTGACTTTTCTTCTAACGAACCCACAAATTTTTATTTATATAAGTTTTTTAGGACTTAAGTGGACACATGAGGCATTAAATCACCCATTTGTATCTTAAAATTTATTAATAACCCCATAAAACTCATTAAATTCTCAATTTTGACCCTTAAAATGACCCAAAATGATAAATGGACTAAAAGACTAATTAACCACGACCAATATAACATTAGTTGACATAAATTAACCTATAATACATGCCATTAAACTCATATTACACATATTATATACCTAAAATTTTAGTTTTTTACCTATAGGTGCCCAAATTTGACTTAAAAGTCAGATTTGGTCAATAAATTGGTGACTCGTAGGGGTAGTATGCCTCCTATACTAACTAGACTAGTAGCCTTATTAGTCCATTGGGATTAGAAGTCATCTAATATTAATAAAAACAAGGAAAATTTTTTCTATTTACCATTTTACAAGACAAGACAACAACTGACTACCTCAATCACAAAAAGTAAAGGACACACAACAAAGAGAGCAAACACACACATGTGCATAAACACTTAAGAAAAGTAAAGAATAAACTACTATGTACAAATAATAATTAGCATACCCCCCTCTCAGATCAAAGGTAAATATTGAAACTCTTCTTGGTTCATGACATGAAGGATTTAATGAGGCGTATAATATTTTGTCCTTTAACATTGATGCCTACAACTTTTTCACAATGTTTGCCAACCTCATTGGCATGATGTTCAATGAGAATGAAATAGATCCAAATAATTTGACCAAGGAAATGAAATCCTCTTACATCCAAATATCCTAAACTTTGTCATATGATCCTTTAACTATGTTTTGACCATTTTTTCCCGACAGGCCAAAATTGGTCCCCTTCTTCCCTTGCTATTCGAAGCCAGTCAATTTCAAGTTACACAAGTTCAATGCCATGGTTCTTTGGCTTGGTTCAACACATTGGTTCAACCCCTAGTTTAATAGACCACTTGGTTCATCAGCCTTAGTTTAATCGGCCTAGTTCGATCAATTGGCTCATTGGCAAGTTCATCAGTGCACAATGTTGAACCATTGAACCAATTTAGTTCAATGGGTTGGTTCAACGAGGTGCCCCCAAAGTTGAAGGGCATGGAACACTTCAAAGGGACCATAAAAGGGATGTTTTTAACTTTAAGAATTTAAATTAAGGCAAAGTCCTAAATTCCTTCAAAATTTTTGTTTGAAGGAATTCCTTCAGACAAAAAGTCTAAAGGAATTCAGGCCGCAGTTCAAAGCAAAGGTCGGGGCAAACTATTCATGGACAAAAGTCTACAGGAAAATGTCCATGAGAAAAAATCCATGGACAAAAGTCCATGGGGACCTAGGAAATAATTTGGAGAGCACAACAACCCACCGAAGGACCCCAAAGGGTAGGTGCCCTTGCGGGGGACTCTTAGCCCAAATAAAGGGGCACTTTCCAAAGGCTGAAGGGTCACCTTCCCTTCAGGAAGGTGCTAGGAAGGGACTTCAAGCAAAAAAGACCCACAGAGAGCGATGAGGAGGACAAAGCTCATAGAGAAGCCATCGAAGGACCCAATGACATTTTGCTAGGGACGGTGATGTTTTGAAAGCCATCAACCTTAAGAAAGTGAATTAACCATTGGTTTCCAAAGTAATGGTGGCCATGTGAACGTCAAAATTAACATAATAAAATAGATGTTTGTTTTCAAACTAAAAGGATGCCAACCATGAAGGAAAGCCCAAAAAAGTAGAAACCCAACAACAGATCACCCCCAAGGGTCAAAGGAGCTAGAAGAGACAAGATAGGGAAAAGACAAAGTGTCAGGCATGGAGTAGGCAGATAGTCTAAGTGGCAAAGGGAAGTGCTGATTTGAGAAGTTACTCTAGCAGGTGAAATAGTAGCTACAAATTAACCATTAGAAGATGTGAATGGACAGATGTGTGACCCTTTTTCTTCATTTTATATTTATGAGCAGACAAACTATGTAGGTGCCTTCAAGAAGTAGCCTTGGTTAATGAGGAAACAATGCGGCCATGTTAAAAAGTGCCTGAAGTTAAAGCCAGGGTCGACACAACATTTATTTTTTAGGTAGCCTACTCTTCCCAATGAGGGGATGTTAATGGGCCACTTGTAAAAGGGGTGCCAAAAAGGCCTCCTTTCTTCTTCTATATATTGAGGACTTTTCATTTGAGAAAAGGATCTTCCACATTTGTAAGGCATAGCCCTGGCAAAATTTCACCTGAATCAATAAATGCATTTTTTACCTCTATCTTGGATAGATATTTTTGTGTGTCTTGAGTGTTAGCTTATGTTTAATCATTGTTCTTGATGCTTTCATAGGTCTAACACCAACATATCTATTGTCTAAAAGGTGCCATTTCTATAGCTAACAAGGAGAGTTCTATTTGGAAGTGAAGAAATAGAAGAAATTACTTACAATGTGCATTTCACAGCACCTTGGTGAATCTCTATTTTTTGTATTTTCATGAAAGCCTCCATGCCAAGTTTATTGCAGTCTGGTCCTTCTACCAGTTTGAAGTGTATGTGTGTGTTTGTCTAATTTTAGTGTGAGGGTGGGAAGGTCAGATTTATTTTGTGCATCACCTCCTTTAGAGTAGTTTGTTTTCCTGTAATCTTTCTCCCTTTTCATCCCCCCATTATATATATATATATATATATATATATATATATATATATATATATATATATGTATGTATGTATGTATGTATGTTAGTACTTGATAAAATGAATATGATGCATCAAAGGGAGCTAGCCCTTACCTAAAGACTCTCCCCTCTAGCTTCACTTGTCCCACAGGTGAGAGGGGAGTTTCCATAGTTGTGTGAAGAAGGCAGGAGCTTGACCTCCTGCCAAGGGTGTAATCTTTTGTGTCAACAGTTTTGGCATGCCTAGTGGGACACAATTTTTTACAACTCAATAAGGTTTCAGGATTGATGCTGGTCATGTTATAGCAAATCAAAGATTTCCAGCATCTGGTGACTCCACTAGTAAGAGTTTTAGTTTCTCAATCAAAGACCAGTTTTAACTTCTTATGCCTAAAGTCACTACATGGTCTGCTTCTAAGGGTGTCTTGTTCAATTTTGTTGAGTTGCCTTTGAACTTAGTAAAAATACTGAGGTTTGAGAAGACCCATCCTTATTCAACAAGCCACCCTCTTAGACCTATTGTAAGGGATGCATATGCAATAGAGCTGTAGTTATAGCCCATCCCAGTTATGGCATTGCCCTTTACAGCTTTTCATGGTTAGAGCCCCTTGAATCTCCCACGTTATGATCAAATCCTGAGAATAGCCCTAAAAATGTTCCTTCTTTCAATGGAGAGGGACCCATTACAGTCATTGAGAACATTAGGAATATTTCTAACCTCTGCAATATTCACAATGTCACAGAGTAAAATATCACCATGAGATTGCTGGCATTGTCTCTCAAAGGCAAGGCTCTGGACTGGTATGGGACCTTGCCTATAAATTCAATCCATTCTTGGAATGAATTGGGTACTTAGTTGATAGACCATTTTGGGGAAAAGAGCGACGGCCTCTCACTTGTTGAGTAGCTGACGACCATCAAAAGAGCCCCACATGAGTATATGTAAGATTTCAACATGTGATTTTAGAATACTTGGGATAGAATCCCCATTCTGGTAAGACTGACTCCCAACTATGCTTTCTTGTATTATTTAAAGGCATTAAATAATGATATTGCAGTAATGATACAATCCATGGGAGAGCATATACTACGTACTGCTTATGACATAGCCATAACAGCTAAAAATTGCTTAGTACAGGCTAGGAAAATAGCCCCTAGACCTCACATGCCACTTTTCCCAAAAATGTTACCTCCAATTCAGGCTGTTGCTCACACATTAGCTCCTCTACCTACCATGGAGAAACCAACTGCTACTCCATCCAATGAGCTTCATGAAGTTAAGAGTCTATTGAAGAGTATGTCAAACAAACTTATAGCTCTCAAAAGGTAGCAAGCTCAAAGCAACAGACCAAATCAAGGATACTAGCATTATGGTCAAGCCCCTAGACCCCCTTTCTAAAACTATAATCAAGGACAGGGTCAGCTCACTCAGACCAGACTATTTCAAAACTACAACCCAAGCCCCCTTCATCACCTAAGGTCATGGTGCCTGTTCAGAACAATCTAGTATAGGAAAAACTAAGTTGTTTGACCATGGGATATGGTTAGGAATAGGCTGTTTATACAAATGAGATGATGGGTTATTTCCATAATATAGACAATTATGCAACTACTCATTCCCAAATTTTTGAGGTTCCAATGCAACCCAGCACAAGCAACAGTCAAAGTCAGCCTGACTCTACTCTTCTAAACCACCTAGAAGGTGAGTTTTATGCAATCAATTATATGGGTGCTGTAGACAATCAGGTTGATTGTGTTGCAGCCAATACAAGATTCAAGAGAAGAACATTGGGAGAAGCCCAGGCTACCACCCAAGCAGTAACAACATCATCTCCATCACACTCAAATCAAAGGGCCCCAAACTTTAGACCGCCATTTGTACCTTCAACCCCTCAGCTTGCACCTTAGGTTAGAATCAACCCCAAAGAAAGCTTAAAGGGAGGTAGTCCCCAGGTCAATATAGTGGACCAAATGAAGAAGCTGCATATGAACATCTCTTTATGGGATTCATTGTCTCTACCTAGATAGAAAGACATGCTACAGAGGGAATTGCATGAGCTAGATCGATAACCTATCCCAGTGAGCACCGATAATGTCTTGATGATGAATGGATATCCTTCCACTTCAATTCAGGTAGATAAGGAATATAAAATTACTCCATTCTATGTGTCCTTGGTTATAGGGGATTTCTTGGTGCACAACTACATCATTGACAGTGGGGCTAGTACCTCAGTGATGCCCAAGTGCATAGCTGACAAGATGGGACTGAAATATGAAGAGATGAATAAGGGAGTCCTGCAGCTAGATGGGACACCTACAAAAATAGTTGGGATCTTGAAGGGTTTAAGCTTGACATTGCATGCTTTCCAAACTTTCTCAATTCCCCATGATATAGTTGTGGCAAATGTTCCTCCTTATTTCACAATTTGCTTGTCTAGGGACTTCACATTAAAGATAGGTGGCTATCTAGCAATGAATTGGTCCTATCTGGTTTTTAGAACCAAGTATGGGACCAAGGTAAATATCAAATCTAAGCCACTCTACAATGACCATCTATAACCATATTCACCTAGGGCAGTGAACATTAGTTACACCATTATCGACCCAAAAGAGTCCTAGACAGACCAATCTCCATCCTCTACTCTTGAAGGAGTTGTAGACCTACTCTTAGATGAGTGGGGAAATGATAACTTTGAGCATGATCCTTACAAGTTCATAGAGGAGGTAGGCCTTGGAGTCTACTACATACACAAAGAAGGTGCCTTCATACCAAATATAATGAAGGCAAGCCAAGAGGACCTAGGTCTATGGTAGCTATATTTTGATAGCTCCAGAAGTAGGCTAAGAGCTGGTGGTGGAGTGATGCTAGTCTCCCCTTCAAAGGAGAGATACTTTTCAGCTTTCTATTTCAAATTTTCTTGCACAAGCAATGTTGAAAAATATGAGTCCCTTATCCATGGTCTGGAATGGGCAAGAAAAAGAGGGATCAAGGAGTTGCAAGTTTTGGGAGACAGTGAGTTGATTGTAAATCAAGTGAAAGACCAAAATCTGACCAACAATTCCTTGTTGAAATCCTACAAGCATAGGGTCTGGGACTTGGTGGAAGATTTCCTTGCTTTCAATATCGCCTCCATTCCTAGAGAGCAGAACAAACAAGCAGATAGGCTAACAGTAATTAGTACTCAGTTTGATGTTTTTAGGGAAATAAGTCAAGACTGTGGTTCACACTACCTGAAGGTGGTAGTTCAGCCCTCTGTCCCTGACAACATTACAAACTGGAAGGTTTTCAAAAATACCAGCAAATAGCTTTCTTCCTACGAGAGGAAGCTAAGTTCACAACACAAAACCAGGCAAAGCTGCAATAGCAATATGGAAACCAGATTGTTCAGTTGAAGAACAATAAGCTCCCTAGAGGTTTGGTCACTCTTGAGAGCATCTTCAATGGAGATGACCAACAAGGCATGCATCACAACTAAGGAGGAGAATTATGAAAGGGTTGAGATCTTCAAGGACAAGCTGGTTGTGCTTGGAAAAGTCTGTACGATTCAAGAAAGGTAGGATTTCATTTTGTTGTGTTAGGAGTTTGTCAATGTTTTGTGTGGAATTATAGTGATTTGAAGGGATTCGACCCAAGACTCATATAGCACACCATCAAATTAGAAGAAGGTTCCAAGCCAGTCACGTAGAAGTAAAGACCTATCAACCCAATGATTGAGCCTCTCATGCAGAGAGAACTGGCCAAATTGATTGAGTCTAGGATTATTTTTTCAATCAAACATTCCTCCTAGTTGGCCAATCTTTTTCCTATTTTAAAGAAGAATGGGGAGGTTAGGCTATGTGTCAATTTTAGAGACCTTAATAAAGTCTCTTTAAAAGACCATTACCCCCTCCTAAGCATGGATTAGATCCTCTAGAAGGTAACAAGTAGCAAGCGTTTCTCCCTCTTGGATGGATATTCAAGGTATAATTAGATCTTGGTACAAGGCTGTGACTAGCACAAAAAATCCTTCACTACTAAATGGGGCATGCTTGCCTCCAAGAAGATGCCATTCAGGTTGTCTAATGCTGGCACTACCTTTTAGCGAGCCATGGACATGGATTTTGGAGGCTTGATAAATAACAATGTGCTGGTATACCTCAACGATGTGACAGTGTTCTCCAAGGAAGCAAGCCAACACATGCAACACCTTAGGGAAATTTTTGAAAGGTGTAGGGAATTCAACATCTCTCTTAACCCAAAGAAATGCATGTTTATTATTCAAGAGGGGAAACTCCTTGGCCACGTCGTGTCCAAGGATGGCTTATCTATTGACCTTAAGAGAGTTTGTTCTATCCTGGAGATGTCCCTACCTAAGCATAAGAAAGGGTTATAGAGCTTCTTTGGTAGGATAAATTTTATTTGGAGATTCATTCTAAATTTCACAGAGATAGTCAAGCCACTGACCTCTATGCTAAGGAAGGGTGAGGAGTTCAAGTGGACAACACAAAGGAAGGATAGCTTTGAAGCCATCAAGCAGGCCATAACTCAGGCTCTTACTTTGATTAGTCATGACTTCAACAAAGACTTCAACCTCTACACTTTTAGCAATGAAGAGGTGATCTCCGCCATGCTTACCCAAGAAAATGGTGATGACCTTGAGAAACCACTTGCTTTTTTTAGTCAAGGGCTAGAGGATTTCAAAGTTAGATACATGTATGTAGAGAAGCAAGTCTTGGCATTAGTGTGGAGCCTGAAGAAATTTAGGCATATGATGTCCAATAGAAGATTCACCTCCTGGTTCCACATCCTGGTGTCAAGGATTTCTTGACCAATCGAGACCTAAATGAGAAGAGAGTGGGGTAGGTCACTAAGGTGATGGAGTATGATGTAGACATCAAGATCACCAAGCTGGTGAGGGTAAGAGGCTTGTGCAAGCACCTTGTTGTAGACTTAAAGTAGAAAGGGGAAGATAGCTTACTAATTCATGATGTAGCCACAACAGAAGAACTAGTTGTCATGAAGGATTGGACATCAAACCTGAGGTATTTTCTTCTCACTGGTGAGTGCTCACAGGGTCTTAATGGGACCAAAAGAAGGTACTTCAGGCTCTAATCTCTCCCTTATGTTCTATTTGATGGAGTATTTTTTAAGAAAGATCTCTCTAGGGTCCTTCTAAGATGCATTGACCCAAACTAGGCTGATAAGGTACTATTTGAGTTCCACGATGGGCCAGCAGGCAGTCATTTCACTCCTAGAGCTACTACAGCAAGGATAATGAGAGTTGGCTATTTTTGGCCTACTCTTTTTAGGGACACCCATGCCTGGGTAAGAAAGTGCCAAAAATGTGCACTTTTTGATGGGAAACAATGGTTGGCTACCATACCTCTACAACCTATTTAGGTGGAGCAGCCATTCATGCAATGGGGCCTAGATTTCATAGGGATGATCAGTCCTCCCTCTAGTGATGGACACAAGTGGGTCCTAATCACCATGGACTATTTCATAAGGTGGGTGGAGGCTATTGCTCTAAAGGAGGCAAATGAAAGTGCAGTCTTGGAATTTTATGAGGACCTGGTAACAAGATTCCAGGTCTCGACCACCATAATCTCAGATAACACCTTGGATTTTATGGGAACCAAAACAAGTGAATGGGTGCTAAGGTATGGTATATATCTCAACACTTCATCCAATTATTACCCATAGTGGAATGGGCTGGCTGAGTCCACCAACAAAAATTTGATCAAGATCATCAAGAGGACCATGGAGGAAAATCAGAGGACTTAGCATGCCAAGTTGAAAATAGCTCTATGGGCCGATCAAATCACTCCAAAGAGAGCAATCAAAAATTATCCATATATGGTCATATATGGAAGGGAAGTTAGGCTTTCCATCTCACTTGAATTGCCAACATTGGACCTTGCTTGCCAGCTACACTTAGAAGAAGGAAGTAGCATGGAGGTTAGGTTGTGTGAGCTGATGGAGCTCTAATAGACAAGGGACCAGGCTATGGCTTCTATGACCAATCACCAATAGAAAACAAAGAGACACTTTGACAAGAAATCTTCATCAAAATATTTCCTTAAGGGAGACATTGTCTTGAAATGGGATGAAGACCAAGCTAAGCCTAGAAATCATGCAAAATTTGATGCCCTATGGAGTGGCCCATACATAATCACTCAGTGCAAGCATCATAATGCATTCCAACTCTCTAGGTTGGATGGTGAAGAACTACATATCCCAATTATTGGGATACATCTGAAGCATTGCCACTGAGTATCCTTTCACCTGTATATATTTTCCCTTGTTTTCTTTCCCTATTTTCCCTAAGTGTTGTTGCACAAGTAGTAGTTTTCTTAGTCTTGTGTGTGTTTTCATTTCCTTTGAGGTAAATCTGCATGACTGGTTCTAGATTTATCAGAGCTATTGTTTTTTTTAAGTTACCATCTAACTTCATACCCAATGGACTACAAGGCAACTAGTCTTTAAGCATAGCAAGCATGCTTCCCCTGGGAGTCACCAAATTTTTGACCATTTTTTCCCAATAGGCCAAAATTGGTCCCCTTCTTCCCTTGTTATTCAAAGCTAGTCAATTTCAAGTTGCACAAGTTTAATTCCATGGTTCTTTAGCTTGGTTCAACACATTGGTTCAGCCCCTAGTTCAATAGACCACTTGGTTCATTAGCCTTAGGTCAATTGGCAAGCTCATCAGCACACAACGTTGAATCATTAAACCAATTTGGTTCAATGGGTTGGTTCAACGAGGCACCCCCAAAGTTGAAGGGCATGAAACACTTCAAAGGGACCA
The DNA here is from genome assembly GCA_037957365.1 of Torreya grandis. NCBI lineage: Eukaryota > Viridiplantae > Streptophyta > Pinopsida > Cupressales > Taxaceae > Torreya > Torreya grandis. Next base: position 791,417 of record JARHVA010000459.1, read on the forward strand.
CAAAAGGGACATTTTTAACTTTCAAAATTTTGATTAAGGCAAAGTCCCGAATTCCTTTAGACTTTTTGTCTAAAGGAATTCCTTTGGAAAAAAAGTCTGAAGGAATTCAGGCCACAATTCAAAGCAAAGGCTGGGGTAGACTATCCGTGGACAAAAGTCTATGTGAAAATCTCTGTGACCAAAAGTCCATGGGAAAATGTCTATAGACAAAAGTCTGCGGGGACCCAGGAAATAATCTGGAGAGCACAACAACCCACTAAAGGACCATGAAGGGTAGGTGCCCTTGTGAGGGACTCTTGACCCAAATAAAGGGGCACTTTCCAAAGGCCAAAGGGTCACCTTCCCTTTGGGAAGGTGCTAGGAAGGGACATCAAGCATAAAATACCCATAGAGAGGGCCGAGGAGGACAAAACTCATAGAGAAGCCAACAAAGGACCCAATGACATTTTTCCAGGGACAGTGACATCCCAAAAGTCATCAACCTTAAGAAAGATAATTAGCCATTAGTTTTCAAAGCAATGATGGCCACATTAATGTCAAAATTAACACAATGAAATAGCCATTTGTTTTCAAACTAAAAGGATGTCAATCATGAAGGAAAGCCCAGAAAAATAGTGACCCACTAGAAGATCACCCTCGAAGGCCGAAGGATCTAGAAGAGACAAGATAGGGAAAAGACAAAGTGTCGGGCATGGAGCAGGAAAATAGTCCAAGTGGCGAAGGGAAGTGCTGATTTGAGAAGTTACTCCAGTAGGTGAAATAGTAGCTACAAATTGACCATTAGAAGATGCAAATGGCCAACTGTGCAACCCTTTTTTCTTCATTTCATATTTATGAGCATACAAACTATGTAGGTGCCTTCAAGAAGTAGCCTTGGTTAATGAGGAAACAACATGGCCATGTTAAAAAGCACTTGAAGTCAAAGCCAGGGTTAACACAACACTTATTTTTGAGGCAACTTGTTCTTCCCAATGAGGGGATGCAAATGGGCCACTTGTAAAAAGGGGTGCCAAAAAGGCCTCCTTTCTTCTTCTATATATTGAGGACTTGTCATTTGAGAAAAGGATCTTCCACATTTATAAGGTGTATCCCTGGCAAAATTTCACCTGAATCAATAAATGCATTTTTTACCTCTATCTTGGATAGATATTTATGTGTATGTGTTGAGTGTTAGCTTGTGTTCAATCATTGTTGTTGATGCTTTCACAGGTCCAACACCAACATATCTATTGTATACAAGGTGCCATTTCTGCAGCTAACAAGGAGAGTTCTATTTGGAAGTGAAGAAATAGAAGAAATTACTTACAGTGTGCATTTCACAACACTTTGGTGAATCTCTATTTTTTTTATTTTCATGAAAGCCTCCCTGCCAAGTTTCTTGCAGTCTAGTCCTTCTACCAGTTTGAAGCATATGTGTGTGTTTGTCTAATTTTAGTTTGAGGGTGGGAAGGTTATATTTGTTTTGGTGCATCACCTCCTTTAGATTAGTTTGTTTTCCTGTAATCTTTCTCCCTTTTCATCCCCACATTATATATATATATATATATATATATATATGTATGTATGTATGTATGTTAGTACTTGTTGGAATGAATATGATGCATCAAAGGGAGCTAGCCCTTACCTAGAGACTCTCCCCTCCAGTTTTGCCAGTCCCATAGGCAAGAGGGGATTTTCCATAGTTACATGAAGAAGGCAGGAGCTCAGCCTCCTACCAAAGGTGCAATCTTCTACGTCAACACTATGATCTCTAATGGTGATCCAATAATGTATACCTTTTTGTCTTCTATATTATTCTCAACAAGACAAGGATTCCTCTTAGCTGAAAGTTCTTATAGCTCATCAAGGAGCTTTGAAAATTATTCCCAATCTTTGTAATTGTCTTCCATGGAAGATTATTTATTCACCTTGTCATGCACTTGTCCTTCAACTTGGCAAAGCTCTTCAAGATCTTCGAATAGCTCTATTTGTAGCTACCAATCATGTTTATCTTCCTCATCCTTTATAACCACTCCATTTTCAATCTTGAAATGGTCATCCACAACCTCATGATCAAACATGGAGTGTTATTTATCTCTTTCTTCAAGTCTTGTCCACCTTCCTCATGGATACACATTCCCTCAAATATGGAGGAAAAACCTTGTGAATTATCCTTTTCTTCACCAAGGGGAGTCTCAATGGTAATCTCTTCCTTATAATTAATCATGAGATCTTCTTGATCAGCCATGAATTGAGCTTGTTCATCCTCACTTTATTCTATCAAGATATACTCTTCCTTCAATATTTCTTCTTTTCCATAAACAAAGCATTCTTGATTATTAACCAAATAAGGAGTTTCAACACAAGAACTCACCTATTCTTTAGCACTTATTACCTTTTAAGGGCTTTAAAATTATACCTCAGCTATCATAATCTAATTTTATTTGTCAAGGGCTGCAAGATATTCCATCTCTTTAGTGATTTCAAGACTAGGCATCTTGTAATCTGGTGACTTAGACAAATAAGGCTACCAAGGAGTTACATTTTCTTCAATCAAGAATTCTAAATTTTCCTCAACTAGCTAATCTTATTCTAGTTCCCATACCATATGTCCATTAGGGAAAAGGGTGATGGGATGAGGATAAGAGGAATTAGTTGGTGAATGTGGAACATAGGGCTCAAAATTATATTGTAAACTCTCTTAAATGAGTTTGGATGGAATGTGTTTAGGCATAGAGTCTTTCTTTGGGTCTAAACCTTCCATTATACCTTGACTTAGCAATGTCATCCTTGACTCCAACTCTTCAATTTTCTTGGCTAGGTTCTCTTGGAAAATTATATCTTGAAAGTCACAAGAATCATCATGCACATAAGGAATGCATGATGGTTGACATGGGACAAAAGAATCATCTTGAGGAAGGGTGGGAAGAACTTTCAAAGTACTAACTTCATTTTCCACTTCACACTCTTTGTCAAGAATTTTCTCCTCCTTCTTTCCCCATAACTCCCCTATCTTTTTCTATCTTGGGTTGTTGGGATTATGAGTCTCTTTTTTAAGAAGGGTGATAAGGGTTTTTTTAGGACCAATATCCTTCTCAATCTCTCACACATTTTCAATAATTTTCTCCTCTTTCTTGACCCATGATTCCTTTATTTTTTTTTAGCTTAGGATATTAGGATTTGAAGTCTCTTTTTGAAGTGGTGGAGATGTAATGTGAGAGGGAAAGGAAGACTTGAAATTCATTTCCTTTTATTCCACCATGTATTTCTGAATATGAATGTTATCCAACTCAATTTTCCTATCAATATTATCTTCAAACACAAGGTTTTTCTTTTCAACTCTCTCTTCCAATTGATTTGGAAAAGGATGATAGGCTTGATTTGGCTCATGAGTATAGATCATGTATGGCTGATAGTAAACTTGAGTATGTGGAAATTAAAGATGATATATTTTGTGAGGTTTCATTTCATGAATTCTTAGTTTATCCCCCACGTATGAAATCAAACCACTCACATCTAGCATCTCACTTATGAGCCTTTGTCAATTGGCTCTCTTAATATGTGCCCACTCTCTTCTCACAAACTCTAAAGTATTTCTCACTTGATGGATGTAATGAATAATAAATTCTTGGCCATATCCCCTAATATTATTAAGATCCAACATATATCTCTCATATCCCAATAGATTCTTCTTATAGGTGGAAATGGATGGAATTAGGAAAGGACTAGGTTGACTAGGGGATGTAAGACATTGAGAGGGATGGTTATAGGATTGATATTCCTTCATAAGAAGGCTTATAATTTCCATGTGGGATTTGATATGGATCATAAAAATACTATTAAGTATCACACCAAGGAGGATTACGAAATTTCTCATATTGGTAGGAAAATCCATAAGCTTGGAAGATCTCACCAACTCGTGTAAAATTGTACTCAACACCAAAATTTGCCATGAATATTTATTGAAAATAAGAACACAAAGAAAACATGTTACCATAAATATTTAAAGGATAAACTAGGCTACTTGAACAATTGATGTATCTTTGGAGTCACCATTGATGCTTGAATAGATGCCTCTAAAGGCTGATTATTGAGAGACAACATGAAAAATATCTCAACCTCTTGGAATAAGAGTCCCACTAAGCATGCCAAAAAATATTTTCACTTGGAGTTGAACCATTTGATGAGATTAAAATCTCTCCTCATCTAAGTGGCACAAATAAATCACCTATAGGCTTGTCGCTAGCCTAGGGAATGAGGTGAATCTCTAGATAGGGCTAGGTCTCTTGATGTACCACTTTGGATTGTAGATACTATTAAACATGTGGGGTGAAAATGGAGAAGTATAAATGAAATAAAACTAATATAAGTGAATATATACACAAAATGACATGGTCAAATCCAAATATATGCATATTATACTTGAAATCAAAGGATGAACTAATCATACGTTTATCCAATCTTCATCTTCTCACGTCAAAACTACATTATGAGGCTACAGATGAATGTGAAAAGCTAGGAGGATTAGACAAGAGGCCTATGAGGTAAAAATGAAAGGAGGATTAGACAAGAGGCCTATGAGGTAAATAATGAAAGGACTAACTAAATAAATATTTTACATGTCCTTGAACACTTCACATGCCTTGCAAGAAGAATCTTTCCAATTGAAAAGAAGATGAAATAATGAAACAACATGCTAAGGAATTCATTGTATTCACTTATGAAAAATCAAATAGTCAAAATAAAAACACTAAGAATATTCATGGAGTTAAAAATAATTAGTATTATTTATCAAAAGGTATACATTTGAGTATGGATTTTCCATACTCAAGTGGAGAATCCAATACAATGCCAAAATGGCTAGTTCTTATAGAACTTGAGAGAGAGAGAGAGAGAGAGAGAGAGAGAGAGAGAGAGAGAGAGAGAGAGAGAGAGAGAGAGAGAGAGAGAGAGAGAGAGAGAGAGAGAGAGGCAAAAGAAGAAGAAGAAGAAGAAGAAGAAGAAGAAATAAGTTAAAGGGTCACAAGGACACTTGTTAATATGATACAAGGAGTTAATTTTGAATTTTGAGAGAGTATGGGATGAGCCATGTAATGTTATGAGCTACAAGTCTCAAGTCAATCCAAGTCACAAACTTCATGAAAAGTGGCAAGAAACTCTTCATTCTAGCTTAGAAAATTTGCATACATGATTATCCCTATTTTAATGAGTTATAACTGATTAGGAGAATGTAAAATTATTTTAATTAGTTTAATTACATCACAAATTCCTCTCCATTCATTGGCTATAGGCTTGGTCATCTATAAACACTTGGAAAGGAGCAATCATTATCTATTGTCTAGAAAATTGCTCTTTTATACACCTTGCACACTTAGATTCCAAAAAGAGATTAGTTGATAATTAAATTATATAAAATTTAGTGAATTAAATTTTTAAATTCACTTCATTTCCTTATAATCATTAGGGACACCTTAAAAATCCATCCACTTGAAGTTTTCACACTTCTCCCTAGCTTGTCCACTGTGCCAGTTTTGATTGGCTGAGTTGAAGCACCTAATTTGGACACTTAGGATTTGTTTCAAGTAATGATAGATATATTTGGAGGTATATTTATTCTCAATATTCCCTCCCATGTGATTTTAATCTCTTGAAACCTTTTACAACTTTTAAAACATGTAAAATAGTGAGAAAAAATCTATTTTGGCTCCCATACATACAAGTCTGTACAACTTAATAGCATATTAGGGATCCTGAGTGAGCCCTATATAAGGTCTAATATGTTTCATGATCAAAATTTGACATTTTATTACATTACCAACTCCATTTATCCAAACTAATCTTGGAGAAGGGTTTAATAGGGTTTTAGGCATGTTTTACCTCTTAAACATTATTCATAAAGACCAGACATCCAAACTAAAAATATATATCCAAGGATGATATTTAGGGACACAAATAACCTACCCTAACTCATTTTTCATCCATGTAATTCCTCATGAAAGATATGAGTACTTAATCTTGTCATATCGACCCTTTTCCTTATCTTACACAAGTCTAAGATTGGCTTCTAAGCCAAAATGGCTTCCTCAAGGTTTTATCTACCATAAAAATATATATATAAATTATATATCCACCTCATAAACATTTTTAAATTCATTATAGTGATCACCTTATACTAAAAATGCAAGTGACTCCTTACTTGGCTATATGTTTAACCCTTTCTTAAAAGGTTTAAATGTACCTTAGAGTTTATAATGACCTTTAATGGATTATTTTTTCTCCTTATGGTTTAAAAAACACCTATAATTACTCCATAAACATTTTCCAACATTTTTGGAAGTTTATCTCATGCTAACAATGGTTTTGACCCTCCATTTGACATCTAGGCCTACTTGCAAGTTTGAGGGTATGGAGCACCTTATTCACTTCCACTCTTTCTAGTTATGTTTACATTATTTTAATAGGTACTATTTATCTCATAATTCATTAATAAAATTTCTAATCAACTCCTCACCATCCATCTACCATGTTTTTCAAAAAATTGTCAAGGTTTACATTGAGGGGAGTGTCCTCTATCTGAGACAAAATAGAGGGAACTCCCCTACTTTATTAGGAAATTGTGAATGTTATAGGATATTATATAATTATTATATATTCCCTATAAAAAATTTAGTCCTTAGTTACAATCCTATACCTTCCAATTTTCATAAAGCCTCAAGATAGGCCTGCGTAGAAAACTTTGTGCAGGGTTCTTATAATGGGCCATGTCATGCATGCTTGGGCCACTTTATTGGTAGTATTTACACTTTAGAATAACCCATATAGTTCATAATTTTCTGAAATAAGGAGTACATAAGTATTCCTTATCATTTCAACCCATTTATACACTTTATATTCATACGACTAGTGTACCTTTCTTGACTGTCTCTGCCTTCTAGCCAAAAGATGCTCCCTATAGGTGAAATTCATGGTTAAGATTTGAAAAAATGTCTACAATATCCTTAGGGTTTAATATGTTCAATATAATATATTCAATCATATCTTTTCCTCTTTTGTGCAATATCAACACCCAAAACCTCACTTTTCAATCTAGTATTAACCTCAGTCAAACACAATCAACTGTGTTATGATAATTAAGGTCATGTAGGTGTTAATTAATCCTAAAAATAAATTTCATACCTTTTGGGTCTCATGATTAATTTGAATCTATCTCCCATGTTTTAATTTGATATTTCCCTATTTAGTCCTTTGTTAAGAATAACATACAAGCTAAGAATAAATTGAAGGTCAATCTCTTAGGAGAGAGAAACCTATAGGTGGATAATGGACCTAAAACATAGTACATCAAAATTATCCTAAATTTCATTATTCTCATTGGTGTGTCTTTTAATATGTGATTAAACTAAAAACCTAAAAACATGCTTTGAAATAATTTGATAAGTCAAGGTCAGCTTAATGTCTTCAAACCTTATAGAATCTACTGCCTAGAGGCAATGGTTAAAGTGGCATTTTTGGACCACCAAATAGTTTATTTCCATAAATCATCCTAATCTTAAAATTTTTAGAGTCATTTCACTTTGTAGGTACCAAAAAATTGGTCATCAAGAGGTATTTCAAGTCTTTGGAACCATGTTGTATGGCTTTGACAAAATGGCCTAAGGCCTCTATTTTCACTTTTTAGGGATTATGTCCCTAAATATAGTTATTGTTTTATTTCACTAACTTCTAGGTCTATTTTACCATATATTACCTCTTTAAAATTATGTCATTTTCTTTAATCCATACTTAGAACTTCAATAAATTTCTATCCTATTAAAAATCTCCATCAAGTCCTCAGGTTTCAATTGACACCACGTGTAAGTGGTTGTTTCCACATATATAGAAAATAATCAAAATTGAACATCATACAAGCCATAAAGTTTTAAAATAAATTCAAAATATCACAAAACATTAAAATACACTCATATCTCTTGTAAAAGGATGAAACACCTATCAAGGCTTCCACCACCATGTCATCATCAAAGATTTTCCTATATGTGTTTTATGAACTATGTGCATGCCAATGAACATAATGGAGTAAAATGTGTGGATATAATGCCTTATGAAAACTCAAAAACCATTCCAATCCATCAATTACATTATTTATATAAATGGAGTATTAATACAAGTACAAATCATCTAATTCAATGTGAAAACACTTGCAAACATATGGAGCAGATATGGCAGGTATCTAATGGCTGGTTAGTGTGGTGTTCATGACTATAAATTTGATGTATATTTTTATGTGAAAATATTTTGATAAGTTAAGGTGACTAATATAACATTGGATAAATTTAACCCAACCTAACTCCATCCACTAAAACCACTGTCAACGCAAGAAGATCCTACAAATGGTGAAAAACTGCTCACAACACAAATTGATGCTCCTCTTGAAACTTTGATGTACTTGACTCATCAAGACAACATGAAACTTTAAAAAAATAATGGAGATAAATTTATAATTGGTTAGACATAATATAAAAAGCATTTAGAATTACATCACCCATTTGGACCTTCACATTTCCTAAGAAACCTTTATAACTCATTAAATGCTCAATTTTAACCCATAAAATGATCCAAAATGATAAATGGACTAAAATAATAATTTACCAAGACCAATATAACATTATTTTAAATAAATAAACCTATAATAAACCCCATGACTCTCATATTACACCTCCTATATACCTATAAAGTTAGGTTTTTACCTATAGGTGCCCCAATTTGACTTAAAAGTCCAATTTGGTCAATGGGTACATGATAGTTATAATTTTATTTACCTATCCCTTCCATTATCATTAACACATCACTAAATCCCTTTGGTGATCTGTTTGATGTTTTCATTTGCTAGTGTGAACCCATTAACCCTATTGAGTGCCAATACCAAATTAAGTGTGACCATTATCTTGTGGTAAGTGAACCTATTAATAATGTTTCATCATTTAAAAAACTTAACTTATTAATTTTTTAAGTATATTATTCCAATAAATTTAAAGTTTTTGAAAATATTTACATATGAATAGTTGGAGCTACACGCAAGTTTTGAGTGAAGGATTCATAGTCATCCAAATCTGACACCTCTAGTTATGAGAAAGGCATATAAGGGAGAGGCTTCTACAATAAAGTCAAAGAGATAAATGCATTTTTATTATTAGGATGATGTATTATGACATTTTTTTATGCCTATATGTTTTGATGTATATTTTTTTGGCATTGAATGCCTATATGGAATTGACCCAAGATTTTATGTCAAGTGTTCACATTTTATACCCATTTATATGGCTTTTATGAATATTATATGGATATATTATTCAACATTTCACTTTTAAATATTCTCATTGATTTAATATTTTGGATATTTTTATTATTTATTACATGTTCACATTATTTTATACCTTAAACTGTTATTGAGCTTTTAAAAACTACCTTCTGGTCTGTTGAATGTTGTTGAAATGAATGGGAATTTTACTTAAAGTTTTAGACTTTATTTTATTATTAATAATGGTTATGGACATAAGTTTTAAATTATGTGATATTATAATTATTAAAAAAAATTCCTTCATTAGTTAATAATTTTATATGACAAGTTTTTATAATCTTTTATGAATAAATCCTTATGGAAATTGAACTTACGTTTCAACTGGTCCTAGTATAGGACTAATTATGGGTATATAAATACTCAATCACCTATATATAAAATTCTAAGAATATGTAAAAAATTTAAACTAATTTTATACTCATAATAAAACTCTCTATAATTTTAATCATAATTCAAAGGATTTGAGTTGATAGATTAAAATTTATTCAAGTTTGTAAACCTTATACCCTATTTTTAAGTTCTAAAAAGTCTACAACAAAAAAGCTCAATAAAAATAGATTCCATATTAAGTGCTTCCAAGGATTTAAATATAGTTTATTATATTTAAAACATTATAATAAATTTACCTATCAATTTTCATTGTATTTGAGTAAATAGATTAAGATAAACAAATATTTTGGTGATCTAGAACCTTATTTTTAAGACAACTTATAGGTCTAGAGTCATGGAAATATGAATATATTTTGATTTATACTCTATTATCATAGGATACCAATAAAACCCATTAATTTATCTCTATTAATACCTCCCTTAAAAAATTTACAAGGTTTTGAGTGATCGTTTACAATATACATCAAAATTTTGTGAACTAGAATCCCACCTTAGGGTTTTAGGTCTATGAGAAACCCAAGAGGGGTAAAATGAATTAAATTTAACTTTAAAGGTTGAAAAAATACTTATATTGGTTTAAATTTATCTTATTATATCATATATTACCTATTTAATTATTAACTTGACCTCTATACTCACAAAAATACATTAAAATTAACCTTTTTAGGGCTACAACACAAAAAAAATTATATTTTCTTAACTCAATATGAAATCAAGTACTTCAAAACTTCATATAAGATCCTAATAACTTTTGAAAAATAAAATTATGTACCTATATAGTATAATAAAACATTAAAATATCAAATACAACTCTATTTTATTGATTTATGCTTCAAGAACAACTATCAAACCTTTGCAAACCTTCAACAACCACAAAATGACCTACAACTTCATATTTTATGCTTCCATTTTGATATTTTTTCCATCCTTCACAAATGTTTATATTTTTATCACCTATCAAATAATATCCTAAAATTATTATTCTTATTAGTTCTTTTCTTAAATATCCCTCAACAACTTGAGACTCATTCATAGTGTTAAATTTAGCTACAATTCTACATTGGAGGAGCCTACATTGACTGGAAGACATTTTAAAATTTAAATAATGATTTAAAATCATTTAATATGATTTATTAGACCCTATAGACTCCTAACTAATGGATCTATACCCATTAAACATCTTAAACTCCCTCAAACTATGAAATATAAATTCAAAATTTCAAGTTTTTATTTTGGCGAGAATAATATAATTGACTCTAAATGACCAAATATGGACCAGTGAAACTTAGACAAGTTTTTTCATAGATGAAATAATCCCTATAAAAAATTTTAAGACCCAAAATAACACAATTGAGCCAATTATTTCAAAAAATGATTCTTATAGATTTGCCTCAAGTAATAGGTTTCTCTGATCCTTAAGTTTTAATTTTTTCAAAGAGAATTAAAAAATAAAGGCTTTTAGGCCTAAACTACAAGCCTTTAATCATATATTTTGAAATAACCTAAGTTATACGATGTGCCTTAGTTTCACCATGAAAATGTTGTCAAGATGCAAGCTGTAGTTGGAGATCTCTATCTTCATATCCACGTTGCTAAAAAATAGCATTGCCACCATGTCAAAGGTGGTTATTAACCTTTAGGACTATATTATTGGAATCTGAGTATGCTTTTTTACGAGATAGGGCACCCATTTTGACCTCAAGTAGATATTTTCCTAAATGTAAGATGCAAGCTACAATTAGAGATATCTATCTCTAGTTTATCATGGCCAAACATTGTCATCACCACTATGTTAGGGGTGGAAATGAACCTCTAAGACCACATTATTATCATTTGAGTATGCTCATTCTGGATATTAAACACCCATTCCAACCTCAAGATGGCATGTCCCTATAAGGCAAAATTATTATTTTTTAAGAAAAATTTGGACAAGAGTAAAATAGAAATCATAAGTCATATCATTGAACCAAAAAAATCATGACATGTTTATCAAATTCCTCTACTTTCACCCCAAATTACTCATATTGAAATTAATTCAATGAACTCCTAGTACAGGATTTAGTGATCGGTCCTAAAATGCAACTTATATGTAGTTAAAAGACAAGTAATTTACCTCTAATAGACATTTCCACTTTAGAGACCTCAAATTTTAAACCCATCACTTTAAATACCTTGGTGTGTTTAATTTAGATGAATTATCACTACCAAAGCCTCAAAATCCATGCAAATACCCATTTTTGAAAACAATCTAACCTTGAGCAATATTGACAAGAAATGTTGTCAAGATGCAAGTTTTAGTTAGAGATCTATATATCTAGTGATTTTTAGATAAAAAATAGCATCACCACCATATTAATTATGGTGATTAAGTTATATTACCACATTATTTTCATCTAGATACACCCATTTTGGATATGGAACACTCGTTCTAGCCTAAAGATGATATTTCCATATAAGGAAAAAATATTATTTTTAGGCAAACTTGAGACAGGTGTAAAATAAAAACCATAAGTCATATCCATTAGGATAAAAAACCATCATATGAATGTCTAATTCCTATACTTATACCTTAAATCCCTCATATTTCAAATCATCTATGAACTCATGGCAAAGGATTTAGTGATGAGTCATAAATGCAACTTTTATGTAGTTAAGAGACAAGTTTTTTGCCTCCAATAGACATTTCCACTTATGGGACCCATAATTATAAATCCAAAACTTAAAAAACCTATAGATATGAAATTTACATACATTCCCACTTCCAAGGCCTCATGATCCATGTATATACCCTTTTTGCAAAAAATTTGGCCTCGAGTAACTTTGACAAGAAATGTTGTTAAGATTCAAGCCATAATTAGATATCTCTATAATCAGGGCCTTGTGGATGAAAAATAGAATATAAACCATGTTTAGGGTGGTGATTAAAATTTATTACTTAATTATTAACATATAAGTATTCCTAGTTAGGAGAAAAAACACCCATTTTGGCCTCAAGATGACATTCGCATATAACGTAAAATTGTTGTTTTTTAGGAAAACTTTGGATAGACATAAAATGTAAATCCAAAGTCATTACATGAATCTAAATAATCATCACATGTGTGTATATGTCCTATAATTACATCTTTTATCCCTTATATTTTAATTCATCAATGAACTCATGGAAGAATATTCAGTGATCAGTCTTAAAATTCAACTTTTATGTAGTTAAGTGACATGTTCTTTACTTTCAATAGAAATTTCCACTTTTGGGACCTCTAATTCAAAATAAATCACTTAAAAAACCTCAATATGTTTAATCTACATGCATTTACACCCCCACAACCCTTAAATCCACATGGATGCCCTTTTTTTTAATAATTCTAGACTCAAGCAACATTAACATGAAATGTTATTAAGATGCAAACCACAGTTGGATATCTTTATCTCTAGGGCCTCATGGATGAAAAATACAATAATAACGACATTGGATGTGGTGATTAAACTCTATGAATTAATTTGTGGCATTTGAATATGCTTTATTAGGAGACAAGGCACCCATTTTATCCTGAAGATGACATTTCCCTATAAGGCAAAATTGTAATTTTTTAAGGAAAACTTTAGATGGTTGTAAAAAAAAATTATAAGTCGTATCTACAAAAAATAACTATCAAATGAATTTTTAAGTCCTCTACTTTCAACCTAAATCCCTCAGGTTAAAAAATATTGATGGACTCATGTTATAGGATTTAGTGATTAATCCTAAAATGTAACTTTTATGTAGTTAAGAGATAAGTTATTTTCCTCCAATAGACATTTTTGCTTATATGACCTTCATTTTTAATCCATAAATTCAAACACCTTGGTATGTGTAATTTAGATGCATTCCCACTACCATAACCTTGGAATCCATGTGGATACCCTTTTTTCAACAATTCTATCCTTGAGCAACATTGACCATAAATTTTGTCAAAATGCAAGACATTGTTGGATATCGCTATCTTTGGGGCCTCATGGCTGAAAAACAACATCAACACCATGTCCTCAATATTACATTTCCCTATAAGCCAAATTTATTATTTTTAGGCAAATTTTACACAATCATAAAATGAAAACCATAATGCATATACATAAACCAAAAGATAATTCATGTGGATGTCAAATTCCTCTACTTACACTCCAAATCTCTTGGATTTAAAATAATTGACAAACTTGTTGTAGAGGATTTAGTGATCAATCTTAAAATGTAACTTTTATGTAGTTAATATATAGGTTTTTTTCCTCCAATAGACATTGCCAATTCTAAGTACTTTGCTTCAAAAAACATCACTTAAAACATGTTGGGATGTGTAGTTTACATTTAGTCCCATTGTCACACCTCAGATTCCATATGGATACCATTTTTGAAATAATTTTGGCCTAAGTCAACATTGATAAGAAATATTGTCAAGATGCAAGCCATAGTTGGAGATCTCTATCTTTGGGTCCTTTTGGCTAAAAACTAGAATTACCAACACATATGGGGTGGAGATTGACCTATAGTACCAATTTTTTTTCATTTTAATACACCCAAGGAGGATACATAACACCCATTCCAACCTTGATATGACATGTCCCTATAAGGAAAAATTGTAATTTTTAGTCAAACTTTTGATGGGAGTAAAATAAAAACTATAATCCATATCCATGAGCTAAAAGAATCATCATGTGCATGTAAATTTACTATTTATTTACCCTCAATACCTTGGATTTACAATCATATATGAACTCATGGTAGAGGATTTAGTGATTATTCATAAAATGTAACTTTTATGTAGTTAAAAGAGAATTTTTTGCCTCCAATAGATATTTTTGGTTCTAGAACATCCACTTCAAAATAAATCACTTCTAACATGTTCGGGGTGGTGATTAACCTTTGGGACCACAATCTTATTTTTTCAGTATGCCTGATAAGGATACAAAGCACCAATTTTGGCCTCAAGATGACATATCACTAGATAAAGTAAAAGAGTCAATCATATACATGAACTAAAATCTTCACTTAGCTTTGAGAATATGAAATTATTTACTAATTGTGTCAACCACATGAAGGTGGAAGCTAATTTGAAACCACCAAACTAAAAAAATATGTTAATATGTAATTATATTTAAATTTATATGCATTACCTAAGAAATAAATAAAATTTGATAAAATTAAACATATTTACATTTGAGAAGTCAACATAACTTGGGAGTTCAATCTAATAAACTACTAGGATCAGTTCTATTCTTTATAATAGAAACAATTTCTTTGTGATCATATTTACAAACATTCCACATATTCTTTTTTAATGGCCTACCCTAATATTTGTGAAACTAAACATTTGTTACAAGAACCAAATTTGAATTGTGGAGTATCTTCCTATGTACTTTGTATACTTTAAACAACCATATTTTTTAATTTTTTATTAGATAGAATCAAATCCAAGTTCCAATAACTAATATAGACCTAATGGGTTATTGAATGTTTTCCCCATCTATAACTATATAAGTCAATTTTTGTTCTTCCTCTACACACTAGCACTAGTAGTTTGTCCCATCCTTATTATCCTCACCTACAATAAATTTAAAAACATGACTGACATCATAAAATAAAACATGATTTAATAACATGATTTATTTATATATTTACTGAATTTAGTAAATGAAAGACATTTTAAATATATGGTACCTAGTTTCACTAGATTAGATACATGGTCAAAGTTATGTAATGATGTCATTTTGTATAAGTTTTAATGATAGTAGAACTTGATAAGTGTCAATTGGAACTAGTGACCTAAAAATACATTCACCCACCCATTATTTTGAATGACACTCATTCTAATCAAAGTCAATGCATGTATAACAAAAGCATGCCATGTGCCTCATATGAACCAACTAAGAACTTATGATTGAGATATGAAATGAGTGTAACTCACCCAATCCTATTATTTTAATACAATATTCATAACTTTTGTATTGTTGATCTTCCATCATCCATAAATATATATGAATAATGGACTTTTGTTTAGCACCATGGCCCATGTTTTCATTACACCATTCAACTATGTATTTTGCATTTGTCAAATCAATGGCCTCTTCAAAATTTAGCTCCTCTCTTACAAGTGATATTTTGAAACATGATCTTACACCTTCATTCTCTCATTTTCCATGGAATACTTTGGTTAAACTCCAAATATATTGTACACTAATGGTCACATGCATCTTTCTTATCTAGTAGAATATCCATGCATTCTTAAATTATGGTGTGTAGTTATTTGAGCAAATATAATGTTGACTAAATATAATGTTCCATTCACTAAAATTTACATAAAACATTTTAAAATAATCTTGTACATATTATAAATAATCTATTAAATCATTTTTGACATATAAGTGATACTCCCTTAATATTTTTTTATCATGATCTATAGTGTCAGGTGAATACATGAATGTTATTTGCATAAAAAGGGAAACCTATACTAAATTTTAGTATTGTGATTAAAACTCTATTTATGTTTATAATTTTTAATTATCTACAAATTAAAATGTTGAAACAATAGTACCAAATGAGAATGTGTCCTTACTTAACTCGAATTGTTCATCTAGCCACGGAGTTCTATATGTGTACCTTGCATATTCATATATAATTTCTTCCTTGAATTTTTCCATAAATTTGGAAACATGTATTTATTATGTAATAAGCTCACACCTTTTTGATTCATTTCCATCTTTAAATTTTTTATTTGATTAGGTAAAAATAATAAGTTTTATAAGGACCTTTTACCTTAGTATAAGAAAAATTATAATAAAATTGTACAATCCCCATGGGTTGAGAAACAAATTATAGAGTTAAAAAAATATTAAACTATAAAATATAGTAGAAGAAAAAACATAAGAAGTAAAAAATAAAATTACTCAAGGAGGAATGATTCCTTCATGAGTGCCTTACTGGCCTTAGTATCCTTCACCTGCTCCCTTAGTCTGTTCTTAGTGATTTTGGCCTAGGTTCTATTACTCAAACCTTCAGTACCATTCTTTGGCATTATCATCCTTGACTTATTATGAGGAATCTCATTCTCTGGTGTCTTCTTGATGGTTTATTTTAGGAAGGGTTTTGGATAATGGATCTCCATGCCTTAGTGACCTTCTTTTGGGGAGTGACCTCAGCCCCAACATATTGTGAAAAGGATTGAATCATTTAAGAATATTAATTGTTAATGGAGTTCCACTCCTTTATCCATCATGTCTAGCCAATTCTAGCCTCATGTAGTTTATTATCAAACCCCTTTAACTAATTTTTTTTCTTTTTGATCACCTCCAAAATTGGGTTCTTAACTTTACCTAATGATTTCATAGAATTACCTTCCTCCAACACTAGAGATTCAAGTTTGATTATAGTGAGTTGTAGGGGGAGTTCCCTAATGTATCTCTTAGAGAAGGGGCTTATGGGGTAAGGGCTAGGAAAAGGGTGGTGGGAATCTATGGTAGGGTCTTTCTTGGGGGAGTCCTCCTTCATAGAAGACACTCTCAACAATACTTCCATATTTTAATTGATATGTCACATATTTATATTCACTAAAACTAACCAATTATTGTCTAATTCTATGTACTCTCTTCATGGGTACAATTTTTCAATTTTTTCAATTCATCTTAAATTTTACAAGTTCCATCCAAACATGCCATGTTATTAAAAAAATTATCCATCTCATCTTTTACAAAAAAATGGATGGAATAAATTTATTTACTGATTTAGATAGGTCTTACATTCCACACTCCTAAAAAATGTTATCAATATGCAAAGTAAAATGAACATGATAAAAAATATCATAAGGCATCAAAAATTCAACATGTTGCCTATAACAACAAGTAGTGATTGATTTTCACATAGAAGGGTTTATCCATTTTAAAATGTCTTTGACTAATATAATTATGTGTATATTCTTTAACAAATTTAGAGTACAATTGTGTTTGAGTCATATCCAAAAAATGTTTAGGATGTGGTTCATAGTTATGAAAACCAACTCTTTTATTCACTACATCTCTAATATTAGGAAATACCCTTGTGTTATCTTTCCAAAATTATACAAATAAATATTTTAAGGCTTCAACTATATCCTTATATTTATGTTCGAGTCTACCATAAAATGCATCATCACTATTATCAAAAACATCAAGTCTTCTACATCTCCCAATTTGTTTCATTGGTGTTTTTATGTTTATGTGCAATGCTTGTATTATTTATCCAATCAATCATTTGTTATTTATTTGAAAACTTACCATAGATGTTTTAATAATGTGTCAGGCAACATTACCATATTTGGTGTGTTTACTCACACCTACTTGATGGTATGCATTGAAAATTTTCAATAATTACCATATTTACACCATCATTATTATAAATTCTTAGTCATAGGGTGTTCATTTTAGGTCTCATCTTATTCACTTTCATCAATTTAACAAAAAGTTGGAATCTTCTAGTTTATTTTATGTTTTAAAGTGCAAGTCCAAAATTATTTTAGATTTTATCCTCATATGACACTCAGACATTTTTTTAGGCATTGGCTTAAAACAAATCATCAATTTCAAATAAATACATGGGTATTCTTTTAAAAATCCTACGAGGTGTTCTTAGTGGTAAATTTGATTGATTTGGTGTTTCCATATTATTTTAGTCATTACTAGTTTCTTCATTTGATAGTGTTACCATATTAGTTTATTCATTTTTACTTTCACAAATTTTGTTTTCATGAAATTTACATCATCATGAATACTATCATCATAACTAAAATTTAAAAAATATAAAATTTGAATGTGGACTTGCATTATAATTTGGTAGTACTTTCAAAATTTGGTATAATATCATCATTCATTTCATCATTATTTATGACATTAAATTCATTAGGGATAGAATACTAATTTGCATGAATTTTTTGAATTCATTGCCTTTGATTTTATCTCTATATTTGTAATTCATTTGATGTTTTTTAGTTTAAATTTTTATTGATATTACAAAATATTTCACCCATGATTGCAAAAAGTTGTCAAATTTTGAGGGTGGGGATAATAATCCAAGTATAAAAAATAGACCTACTTGATGTGCAATACCAAGTGGGGAAAATGATAAAATTATTAAAAAATAAACCTAAACTCTTTATTAAACCATGAATAGATAACATTTTCTACATTTGAGTGTGGGGACATACATAAAATCAATAAAAATAGACCTACAACATATAAAAAAATAGATTAGAGTACTTAGGGGACAAAACTCTTGATTTTAAAAAATGATGTTAGTACATTTTTTTTAGTTTTTTTATTACTAAAAAATTGCATACACGGTATTAGATGTATTCACAAACACCCATAAACCTAAACCCTTAAAATTAAAACCATGATATATTGGACCTTATACCCTCAAACCTAAACCTTAATACCTAAACCCCAAGCCCTAAAAACACTAAACCATAAATTTTAAACTCTTAAAACCCTAAACCAATCATTTGAGCCCAAATTACCATCATTTAAGTAATAATTACGCTCTCATGGCTCTATTTGGTCCAAATCACACCATCAACTACCCCAATTGACTAATTCAATTATTTTATGATGACATGGAGGATAATAAAACCCAAAAACACACTTTATGGTCATAAATAGGTTGAATCAGCTTAAATTATCCTTAATTACCTGCATGATTAGACCCTAAACCCTAAATTTTAAACCCTAAACTAATAGATTTAACCTTAATTCACATCTTTTAGAGTGAAAATTACATTATAGGGTTCAATTTGGTCCAAATTACATCATTCGTTACCCCAATTGACTAATTGGCTCAATCTGTAATGACATGGGGGCCAATTGAGCCCAAAATCACATTTTCTAATCATAAATATATTAAAGGAGCACAATTCAGCCTTAATACCTTTCATGATTAGACCTTATAACCTAAAATCTAAACCCTATATAGCCTAAGACCTAAGACTTAAGCCTTAAACTCCTAACCCTAAACCCTAAATCATAAACCTTAAACCTTAAACCAATCTATTTAACCCCATTTAACATCCTTAGAGTAATAATTATGCTTATAGTGATCAATTAAACACAAATCACATTACTCATTGACCCAATTAATTTATTATCTTAATTTTTGATGATGTTGGGGCTAATTATTCCCAAAATCACATTTTTTAGTCATAAATATGTTCAAGTAGCTCATTTTATCCTCAAATAACTTCACAATTAGACCTTATACCCTATACCTTTAACTATAAACCATAAACTATATATTATAAACCCTAAACCCAAAACCAATTGATTTAGCCCAAATTAACACATTTTAGAGTAGGAATTAGGTTTGCATGGCTTAATTTGGCCTACATTACATCACTCATTATCCTAATTGATTAATTATCTCAACTATGATGGCATGGGGGTTGATTGAGCCCAAAATCACATTTTTAGTCACAAATAGGTTAAAAGATCTCAAGTTGATCCTAATTGCCTTCATAATTAGACCTAATACCCAAGAACCTAAACCTTATATACTCTAATCCCTAAGACCTAAACCCTAAACCCTAAACCTTAAATCATAAACCTTAAACTAATCAATTTAACTTGAATTAACATCCTTTATAGTAATAATTATGTTTATTGGGCTTACATTAGAATATATCACATTACTTATTGGATTAATTGACTAATTACATTAATTATGATGACCTTGGGGCTAATTATGTAAAAAATAATATTTTGTAGTCACAAATAGGTTCAAGTAGCTCAAATTATCCTCATATACCTTCATAATTAGACCATCAACCATATACCCTATACCTTAAACCCTAAACCAATATATTTTACCCTAATTAAAATCCTTTATAGTAATAATTAGGTTCATAGGGCTTAATTTGGCCCAAATTACATCACTTATTTCCTTAATTGACTAATTATCTCAATCTATGATGAAGGGGCTAATTGAACCCAAAATAATATTTTGTAGTCATAAATAGGTTCAAGGATCATAATTTGGCCCTAATTTCCTTCATTAATGGACCTTAAATACCCTAAAACATAAACTATATTCCCTAAGCCCTAAACACTAAACCATAAATATTATACTCTTAAAACCCTAAACCAATCATTTTATCCACAATAAAACAACATTTAGACTAAGAAAATTAGGTTACATGGCTCAATTTGTCCCAAATTAAATCATTGTTTTCCCAATTGAGTAGTTATCTCAATCTATGATGACACAGGGATAATTGAGCCCAAAATCAAATTACATACTCACAAATAAGTTCAAGGAGATAAATTTATCCCTAATTACCTTTGTGATTGGACCTTATTCCCTAAAACCTAAACCCTATATAACCTATTCCCTAACACTTAAACCCTAAACCCTAAATTATAAACCAGTAGTCTTAACCCCACTCATATAAATTAGATTAATTATTATGTTCATAGGTTTCAATTTAGAATAAATCACATTACTTATTTCCCCAATTTCATGATTGGCTCAATTTATGATGACATTAGGGATAATTGTGCCCAAAATCACATTTTATAGTCACAAATCTATTTAGCCAAGCCAATGACATCAAGATTATAATCTCAAACATGTTTACATTTTTTTGATGTACAAAAATTTAATGTTAAAAATTATTTAATCTACTAATGCCATTCATGAATTTTTCGAATTAATAAAATTATAACAAAACAATAATATGGTGAAATGCATGTAAAATATTCCACATATGTGGTAATTCCACATACATGGTTCTTATATTTAACATTTAAAATACATTCTTGAAGGCTCAAAAATGGATTGGATTATTGATATTTAGGCATGAACCTATAAACATAGAATTGAAATCATGTTTTTGGCTAAAAACAAAAAATGCAACTTTGGCCATGTTAAACACTATGAATTTTATTGAACTTTTTCTTCAAAATCTTACTACAACATCAAATACACTCTACTCTTTCTAAATATATTTTTTTATATTTTTATTACTTTAAGGTTATTATCTATATTAATTTTTAATTATTTTTATATTGATACATGACCATCTTTATTTATGCATCTTTCTATTCATCAATTCAAACCAAAAATATATATAGTTCCAAACTAGACCTAAATCTATACACATTAAGAAAATCTAATTTTCAATATTTTCTTAGGTAGCTAGGGGGATACTCAGTGGGCTATAAATTATTGATCATATTTCAAGGTCTATTGAATTTTTAAATTATTAAAACATAAATATTCAATAACTAAGTTGAAAAAATATAGTTTAAAAACTAGATGACCTTGTCTAACTTTCCACCAAAGGGTTTAATAAAGAACTAAATATTGCTCAAAAATGATGGGACACATGAAAATCTATCTAATCTATTTTTTATAAAAAAGAGTACTAACTCTTAGAATTAATGATTTTTTACTTATACTTGAGCACTAAAAACTAGTAGTTTATAAACTAGACTTGAAGTTATAAAATGCATGTTCCTATGACATATTCAAATTTTGATTGTAGGTCTCTCAGATAATCAATACAAATTGAGGTTTTTTATATTTAAAGGAAAACATATCCACTTAATACCCACTTTTATCCCCCAAATTCCATGAACTTACCCACCTTACTTATTTAAATATCTTATTTATTATATGTTATATAGATAACATATTTAATTTTTCTATACAAATTTATTATCATGAGTTATTTTAGTGTGACACAAGATATACTTTCACATGGTTTCAATGTTATAATTCCTTAATTTACCAAAAACCTTAATAAGTTGGAGGATATATTCATTTTTCATGAACAATTCAATAGGTTTTATCTATTCATAACCTTTCTACCATGTTGAGCTACATATCAAACAAATGTTTTGCTACTCATTCATAGTTTACATTGTGTTACATGAAAATTTATTTTCTAACAATAACATTGATACATATGATATATGTAGACTAGTTTTATTTTATTTATTATTATTTATCACATTAATTCATGATAATATTATAGCTTTATTGATTATTTTGTATGTCCCTTGGCCTTTTATGTTAAAATTCTTTCTTTTATGGCATCATTATGACATCTATGTGTGGCCTTTGGCCTTGTTTTTTAATGTGATATTCACATGTCCCTTGTATTTTTCCTTTTGTCCTTATGTGTGACATTGTATGCAAATTACATGACGTTGTATTAAATTTCTTATATGTTCATTACCATTTACCATGGTTCCATGATTCATATATTGCATTGTTCCTTCTTTTTAGTCTTACTTTACTTCCATGATGTATATCATGCACATCATGTTTATGTGCTTTAATGATATATCAATATAGCACATGTTTCATATACAAATCATTAATATATTCAATATTATGATGTAATACATTAAAAATTTTAGGTGCTACTACATGATTACTTTTTTTTACATATTACATAGTACTTATTTTGAGCTAAGCGAATTGAAGGTTATGTCTCTAATCTCAAAAGGGGGAATCATAATGGGATTGTATTGATAATTCAAGTCCTCATGATCAAAATTCAGATTTATGAAACTATAAAATTTCAAAAATTATAGCTTCATTCAAACTTTTCAGATTATGGGGGCACATGGCATGCATTTGAAATCATTCCTATAGTTAAAAAGTGATAAATTTCAAACAATTATGTGTTTTGATAGTTTATATTTAAAATGGCATTCAATATCAATTCAATATAGTACACATGGCATAATACTTATTCACATTAAATTTAATACTTGATAATTTAAATTTTTTCAAAGTTCTAGAAGTTTTAAAGTTTTAAATTTTAAAATAGAATATATATATTCATCTATAATGATGTGATTATTATTCATGTTATAAGTGGGCCACATTAGATTTTAGTGGTGCTCAATGTCTATGGTTGCACTTTTTATATGTAGTGAGCCACATTTGTTCATTTAACCTCTTTAAATATTTTATAGAGTACTCTACATATTCAATTTATAATTAAAGTATATAATATTTCCAACTCAAGATAATTAAAAAAAATTCAAATTTAGACTTGATCACTCTTAATTCACCATGGGTCTAGGCTTTCGCCAGATTGCTCAGTAAGGGGAAAACTGCTTCTCTATTTTCAAATAAAAGAGAAATTAGATTTCATACTCTTCTAGGTGTATAATTTTTTAGTTAGGTATTCACTTTTAACCAAATATATAACTAGTCTAGGACACAATCAGGGGCCCATATCCCAAATTGATCATCTACCATAGGTACCATGTTTACCAACAATGACCACAACTAGATCAAGAATACCAATAATGGTCATAACTAGCATAAGAATACCAATGAATGACCATATATAGTATAATAATACCAATAATGTCCATAACTAACTTGATAATACCATTTATCAACCACAATTGACCCAATATTAATGATCATCTACAACTAACCCAAGATTACCAATGAATGACCACATCTAGCCTCTGATACCATATTAAGATTTGAACTTGGGTGGTGCTTGAAACAACCAAGTCACTTTAACAACTCACCCACATCTCATCAATTTTTAAGTGTATATTTTACTTTCTCTCTTTTAAAATTTAAAATTTTATATTTCATATTTTTAACTTTCAAAAATGGACAATAACTAGTTTTAGTGGCATTGTTTAAGGTTTTACATTAAGTCATCTTGCATGATCAATATTTTAATTATAAGGTAAACTATGTATAAACACTTAGGTTTTCATATAATTTAATCTATTATATTCATTTTAATTCATCAATATAATAAATTGAGGAAAATGTAGACACATAAAATTAATCATTAAGTACTTGAAATGTTTAATCTTGGCATCCTTACCTCTCTTGGTCTATTCACCATTTTTATAACTCACAATATATAATATATCCTAAATTATCTTCAAAAAAATAAAAATATCATATAGGCATCCCTATTTCAACCCCATTCATCTCTATTCAACATGTATGTTCTTTCTAAACTATTTTTAGTAGTATATATCTTTTTGGGATAGGAGTATACTAGGTTATATAGGGTTGCACTACGACCCTATCTAATAGTGTGGCCTTATCCCTCATACTCTAATAGTCATTTTTTTAAATTAAGGAATTTCAAAATGTATCTCCCACACCTTTTAAAATTTCAAATAAAAAATATGCTAGATATTCTTTTATATAAGCACATCAAGGCCACTCAATACAAAACTTTATCAATATAGAAATGACTTGGAAATTCTACTACACAATGAGAAAAAAGATCTCTATTTCTTCCAATTTCAATTTTTTTACATTTTAACAATTGTAGGCCAAATATGAATATTTTTTATTATAGGTAAATGGCATCCAATGTTAATCATTTCAATTAATATCTTATCTACAATTATATAGTTACATAATTATGAGTCATACAATCACCTAAGAGGGAGAAATATATATCCCTGAGGCCCATTTGAGATGTATAGGTAGAAGGTAGCTCAGCTATTCCCCTGACCATATTCCCCACATTTGGTATTTATATATATATATATATATATATATATATATATATATATATATATATATATATATATATATATTTGTGTAAGAACAAGGGTTTTGTATTTTTTAGGTCTTCTACATGTCATATGGACATAGTGAATTTATCATCCAACCTTTGTAAATAGTCACATCAACTCATATTATTAATCATGTACATAGTCAACCAAGATGTGGTCATAATTAATAAACAAGGTTTTAGTGTGGCCTTTTCTTCCATTTGTGTACTTTTCCAATCACAATTTAAATTTATGCATTTGGTCATAACATAATACACATGTCCTTTTAAGAATTATGCATTTATAGTTAATGTGCAAAATCAACATAAGATCTATTTTAGGGAGGTTTGCATATCACTAGGATTATTTGCTATTTTTATCAAATTTATGTATTTTTATAATTATTTAGCATACTATATTTTTATGTCAAATATGTATTTTCATGCATATCAATTTCAATATTTTAGATCTATTCATTTGAGTTTATTTAATAAAAATAGATTAAATAGTAACATGTCCTCTAATATCTAGTTAACTCACATTATCGTCCCATATGTCTCTATATGATAAGATGTGTATAAGTTGAGTTAGGTAACCAACACCATATAAATTGTATTATAGGACTAAAAAACATATACAATATCTCTTTATAATATAATATTTAATGGAATCTAATGTAGTCAGACAATTTCATCCAATAAGACTCTTACCACATCCATGAAATTATAAAAGGTATTTATCAATGAGAAGTGGGAAAACCTGATTAATTTATCCACTGTCATCATGATTGCATCATGATGATAGGAAGAGAGAGAGGTATACCAATGATAAAATCCATATAAATAGTTTCCCAGTTCTACTTTATAATGTCATGTGGATAAAATAAACCTATTAGATGTTGATGCTTTGCCTTGACCCACTATCACTCAAGGTACCATGCCAAAAATTATGAAATACCACATCATGATATGGGCCAATGATATAAATTAATAAGCTATATATGCATCTTATTTACCATTGAATGTGTTGAATAGTGGTATTAATGAGCCTCTCATAATATTAAGTCGTGTAAACCACTAACATTGGGCACATAAATGTGCCCTATGTGTCATAAATTACCATAAAAATCTAATGAATAACCTTAAAATTTTCCCTTTATTATACATTGTGATTCTATCATCTAGAAAATCTCTTAATAAATATTATCCTTGAGAAGTTGTTCAAAGATCATGCCTCATAAATTAGTCTAAAAGGTCATTAATTATATCTTATAGCATGTCCTATATAATACATATTGGATAATCATCACCATTATTTCATGTTGCATCCTACTCAATGCATATTGATTAAAATCTACCTTCCCTTATATATATTGAATATCAATTGGGTACTCACAAAGGAACTCTATCCAACATCATTGATGGGTATGTTATTGACCTATGTGAAGATGAGTTGAAGACTTAGGTGATCTGTCCTTAATAAAAACCAACAACTGAGGAGTAAATGCCATAATCTCATAAGCTCGTGCACCAATAATTCTAACTCAAGGTTATAAGTTGATTATTTCAACACCTAATGCTTGAGTTTTTAGGATTCAAAAGAAATGACCCAGTTATATTGTAAGAGAATATATATCAAACCCAATTTATAAACATTAGTAACCATAAATAATTAACCCTAGAGATCAGTTATTACTAAAATTAATGCACTATTCATATGCTTTTTCAACATTTGGAAGGCATGCTCACACTTCTATGACGAAGAAAATTCTTCCCTTTTCACTATAGGGAAGTGATGGAGCTTTTTATTCAAGATAAGTCTTGAACAAAATGTAAATAATATCCTACCAAACCCATGAATCTATGCACTTTTATCACATTAATGGGTATTATCCACTCTATGACAGATTGAATATGATGGATCCACTAAGATCCCCTTTCTATAAATGAAATGCCCTAGGTACTTAACCTTTGACTTAAACAAGGAACACTTAGGTTCCCATACAATTTATTCTCATGTAAAACCTACAATACCTAGTGTAGTTGATCCATTTGCTCCTCCTCACTCTATGAATAAATCAATAATCATCAAGAAATACTAACACAAATTTATCCAATAAGGACATGAAGACACCATTAATTAGACTCAAGAATATTACATGTGCATTAATTAGTCTAAATGGTACCAATGTGAACTCATAATGTTTATAACAAATATAGAAAGAAATCTTGTGAACATATACTTTAGTTATCCTCAATTGGTGATATCCTGACTTATGCTCAATTTTGGAGAACATTTTATCCCCTCGTATATGGTCAAAAATATCATTGATTTTTAAGAGGGGATAATAGTTCATTATCCTCACTTTATTCATATTTCATTAGTCAATGAATAGATGAATGAAGTTGTCTTTATTCTTCATAAATATCATGGGTGTTCCCCATGGAGAAACACTCAAATTAATGAGTCCATTCTCTAAAATTTCATCCAATTGTATCTTTAGCTCACAAAGATCTGATGTATTCATCTTATAAGTATCTCTATAGATAGCCTCTACCCTAGGCACAAGACCAATCCTAAAATCTATCTCCCTCAAGGTAGGTAGCCAAATAAAATCATTAGGAAACACATCTAAAAATTTATAGAGTATAATATTATCCTTTTCCCTATGCTCTCCTCCTCAAATTTATCATTAACAATGACAACATACATATGATATACCTTTCATGCACTTCATTTATGCTAGAAAGTAAAAAACATATGAAGGTAAATGAGTATCTATATCCCTATAACAATAGCCTAACCTCAGAAGTAATCATGGCACTTGATAACATTTTTTTGATAATCTACCTTAGCTCAGTGGGCATCAATATATTCCATACCTAATACAACATCATATGAACTCAAAGGTGTGATACCAATTTTAGTAGTAGTTATGAAGATGCCTAGGTCAATAATACACCCACTAAAACTAAATCCACTATTATCATGGCCCTAATAGTCAACTCAACCTCCCAATTATTTTATTGCCTAAATGACACCAACCTACATCTATCCATAAGGAAGGGTGGAAAAAAATACTCTAAACTTCTTACATCAAATTATATTGATACCAAAATACATTTAGTAATGCATGTATCAATTATTGTAGATTAGGGATCCACCTACAAAGTGTTTATTACTAAATACATATGATGTGCACATCCTGCATTGCTAAAATTTGAACTAATATATGTATTATTTTGGCCAATGGTAGAGGGTTTTATTGGACAACCTCATGCATAGTGATTTGAGGCCGAGTATAATAAAAATTGTCCTCTAATATTATCCTTGCTCAACTATGAACCATTAGTCCTTTGATACACTAATATTAAATAAATTATGGACCCCTAATAGTGGGACTATTGAGTCCATTCCAACCCTAACTTGTGTTTATATTTTCTCCAATACCTATTATATACTTGACCACCCTACCCTCTATCTCCCTATGAGTCCTATGGAGGTCAGTGCTAGTGTTGTTGTGGATGTTATTGGGAATGATGATGTGAATATTATGGAGACTTATTAGTGAACTGAGGGTGTTTTTGATGATCCCTAGGTGTATTTTTGGTGTCTCATAACTTTAAGCTTGAATGAGCCTATGACTTTCCATATAGTCAATCTCTAGCCTCCAAAAGTTTGTCTTGATTTTTTTGACTAATGTGTCTTTTCCATTTCAAACTCAGGGGTTTAAAGAGAGATAAGGAGAAATTACCCACAAATACATACATTAAATAGATATACAAACTCAAAATACAATACTTGGTGGAAAAATAATCCCCCTTTCCATGAAATTTAAGTGTATGGATTCTCAAAAAATGATGAACAATACTTCCTAAGCCACCTTTAGGTGGATGGCATTCCTCCATCCTCTCCTTATGTGATGGACTCTCTTTCTATGTTACTATGAAGGAATTTTTGACCTCTCTATATGTTGGTAAGCCTATTATTATGAGGAGGAGGATTTTCTATGTGATTCTTCCCTAGTTTTGGGTAACTTATCTTGTAACAACCTCATAATTTTTTATAGGCCTATAAAATTTATGCCCCAAACTCCACTGGAGTGAGTGGTTATTTTGGTAGTGTGGTCTTTGTGTTCATTACCCAATCCAAAAGTTTTTACCTTTAAAATATTCATCTTATATAAGAATGTTAACAAAATAATAGTAACAAAATTGTACTTTCAACCATAGTATGATGAGATAAATCTCTCCTCAAGGAAATGGGAGGCTTCTTTTTTATTGATAACTAACATAACAAGTTATTATTTACACTTGTTTACACTGATTTTATCAAAGTGAGTATTGTAATATCATCCAATCCTATTTTTTAATAATTGATGTTTACCTACAAACTTTCTTTCATTACTTAAAATACATTATGAAAACATAAAAATACCTTATGGAGCAATGATAACTAATATTTAGATTAGTTAGCCGAAAGAGTAACTAGAATGATACCAACAAAGTAACATTAATAGATGGAATAAAGTACATCCAAAAGTATTCACATTATTTCAAAATAATAATAACTTGTGTACCAAATTATTCATAGTAAGTCACTTCCAATGATGAACACAAACCAAGTAAAAAAAATATAGCTCAAAGATTCCAAAATCAGCTTCCTGACACCTTCTATTTTATAGAAATTTCACACCACAATACAATCAAATCATAAGAATATGTAATGGAAAAGATGTAATAACATTTATAACACATCACAAGTTTATTTAAACACAAATAATGAAATATCACTTGATTTTCTTATATTTATGGAATTGAAGATTTACAATATGAACACAAAGTTTCAAAGATTGCTTCTCAATTTTAGTAGCACTTCACTTCTATAGCCCTGGTGATACTTTTAAAAAAATATCATCCTCTTATTTATATAGATGATATATGAGAAAAAATATAAATAACATAAATACATTAACTTATTCATTGATAGAGTCCAATTTAACTTAAGATTGTGTACTTTTCTTAGGTGAAAATTGCACCCAATAAAATTATATATAAAAAGACAAAAATAAAGTAAGTGTCCTTAGACATAAGAATTTATTATTTTTTATTCTTCTCAATATATGCTTTTTATCTCTTTAGGGTGGCTTAGAACTCATTGTTATCTAACCTTGATGTATTTCTAAAGATGGAGGACCCTTGTGATAGAGTCTACTAGATTAGCTAGAATGTCTCCACATTTATCTAAGATTATTTAGATTCAAGCATAAATTTTCATATTTAAATCTCTATTTAAATCAAGGATGTGAAATTTTGAAGTACTATTTATATAGGAATAATTTCTTGAGAGTCATCTTTAACTTCACAAGAAAGTTCTTCAATGTTATTTGTAGGGTCTAACACCTTATCATTGCACATATCTTCTGCTTATTCAAGATCCTTAATTAAATTTTCAATAACTTCCTTATTATTATTCATTAAATTTGTATATTCTATGAATATTTTCCTTCTTGGGATTACTATCTACTTAATCAAGAGTTCCAACTTGAATTGGCATAGTTGAGTCCATGTATGAATATCTTTTTTAGTCAAATATAAATATTGAATGAGTGCCTTAAGTGTTTGCTAAATTTACATTTTCACTTCACTTAAGTTATTTAAAAATTCAATAGTAGAACACAACCATTGAGTACCTTGTGTTACAAATATTTCAATCCAAGCATTGATTACCCAACCTTGAGATCTAATATTTTCCACCTATTGAATTGATTTTACTATGGTTTCATTCTCAATAGGTTCAATTGACTCAAATGAGTGTGTGACCTTTAGTATAACTGAAGCTAATTATTCTACTTTTAATTTGATTTGATATTTAATTTTCTTATCCTTATTATATCTCTCGATTAAGGATGTCATTGATGTTTGTAAATCTTCCTTTACACTTTCATGAGTTTCCTTCATAATATCAAATAATTATACTACATACTCAGATGCTTGGATATCCTCAATATTTATATCTTAGGGAGACACTAAAACTTTAGCATACTTGTGTCTAGAATCAAAAATTACCCTTGATATAGTCTTAGACTTTTTTGTTGTTTTTAGTTTTACCAGCATAAGTTCACTAAAATCAAAATCATCAAGAGAAACAACTTACTTCTTCCTCTTGGGTGTTTGATACATGAGCCAAGGAGGAAGAGGGGATGGATTCTTAGGTGTCAAATACAAAAAAAATTATGATGTTTGATGAAGTTAAATTGTCTATGAAGTGGGTGTAATCGAAGGTGGGATGGTGGTATTTGATAGTGCATTTAACACCATTGCAATTGTGGTTATGAGTGGTGGAGTTTGAGTTGGTGTGATATGAATTTTGATCCCTATTATAAATTTAGATACCAAAGTAACAAGAACTTGGGTTGTAAATT
Source organism: Torreya grandis (assembly GCA_037957365.1). Classification (NCBI taxonomy): domain Eukaryota; kingdom Viridiplantae; phylum Streptophyta; class Pinopsida; order Cupressales; family Taxaceae; genus Torreya; species Torreya grandis. Next base: position 823,117 of record JARHVA010000459.1, read on the forward strand.
TATAAGATGATATGGACATAAATTTATCTATATCTTATTGGGTGAAGTACAAATTGGTAGGTGATCCTAGTGATTTTGATGGACTAGGTAGATTAGATAAAAAAAATCAAAAGCTTGATCTAATGTACCTTGCAAAGGGACTTGGAAAAGTGTGGCACTAAGAGGTGATAGAGGAGATGAAATAATAGTTTGGGGAGGAATGGTATAAATAATTAGTACATTGGTGTTATAAGGGGAATAGTGGAAAATACTACCTATGAAGATATCATTTTTGAAGTTTCAACTAAAGAAATATCTAACTATATGGCCACCAATTTTGAAGGTTGTTAAGTAATTTGTTGAGGTGGTTGTGATGTCACTGGTTAAGATGGTGCCTCACTTATGAATGGGTCTTCTTCTTTCTCTGCTTGAACACTTTTCTCTACATTAGCTTCTTTTCCCTTTATTTTCCCTTTACTTATGAACACAAACCTTGGTTTATATGTAGAGGTGGAAGCATCCTCCCTATTTTTTATTCTAAGTTCCTCATAGTTCTTAGTAGTGTCTTCATCATATTCTTCCTTAGACTTAGTTTTGAATTGTTTCAACTTGATATGTTTTGATTCCAACCAAGCATTAGTATTCATAACAATAAGTTGAAATCTATCTCTAATAGATGTGGATTCTTTTATGTACCATTGAATTAGAGGGAGAGGAGTGGAATCACCATGATTAACCTCATATGATGGGTCTAATACATTGTCATCATCTGACAAATATTTTAGAATATTACCCAACTTCAGATTGACAATTTGGTTAGTGTTGAGATAGTTTTAATATAAATTTCTCATGTCCTCCTCAATTTTGCATTATACCCAAATGTCTTTGATCTTATGTACATGATCATAATTTCCTTTCAAATTCTCCTTCATCATCCTATAATCAAAGTATATTATACTCTTGAATCTTTTGAGAGTGATCCACTACATTTAAATTTCCATTGTCTTAGATTTTAGTGTGGTTGAAACTGTATATCAACCAATGCTAATCAAAAACATGAAACCTAACTTATGGGAATCTAACTATTTTTTATGTACACTCATCATTTGTCAAAAAATATCATCAAAATTAACTTATCGCTTGGGTACTTGGCCAACATATAAGGTTATTCATCAAATCCTCCTAACTTAATGTAGGTGTTAAGCAAGGGATATACTGAGAGGGGGGGTGAATCAGTATATCATATATCTTATAAATCTTTTCCTTAACTAAATTAAACTTAATCAAACATTCAAGATATGTAATAAAAATCAAACAATAAACACCACACAAGATAGAGAGACACACTAGATATAACTTGGAAACCCAATGTGGGAAAAAACACGGGGAACAATCTCAAGTATATGAATGAGAACCAACCCAAACAATATTCACAAGCCAAGCTTACAAGAGCACCATACCCCTTTTTTGAGCACCAACCTAGCTACTATTCATGAGCACCAACCCATAAGAGCACCACACCCCTTTGTTGAGCACCAATCCAACTACTATTCATGAGCACCAACCCACAAGAGCACCAACCTAGCAACAATTAGTGAGCACCAACCCATAGGATCACCAACCCCTTTGTGTATACCACACACCTATCTCTTAATGTTTCTATCTCAATAAATGATAGTTTAATATAACATCTCTTTCCTCTCTCTCACCTTTGCTCTTCTAAGCTAGATATAACAAATACAAATCATATTCATCTCTCACAATTGCTCTTCTAAGCTAGATATTATAATATCAAATCAACCTCTATCTTCCATATTATAAATGTCTTCTCAAGCCTTTATTTATAGCTTTCCAAATGACCTTTGGCCTTCCCCCTTTGTGACCCTTCAATCCTCATGGAAAATGGCACCAAAATTGTATGACCCTTCATATTCAAGCCTTTGAAAAGTCATGTGGTGACCCTTCATGACCAAAAACGTCCTTCCATATTTTTTCCTCATCTTGGTGACTTTTCGTATTCCTTAAAGTGTCCCTTCATGAGAAATTGCACCCTTACTCTTTTGTCTTCACTTGGTGACTCTTGGAATTCCCCAAGATGACTCTTCATGGGAAAATGCATCCTATCCTTCTTTTGTCTTTACCCCATGGCTCTTCGACTTCTCCATGGGCCCTTATTTTCTCTCACATGCAACCAAAAATATATTTGTTAATATTAAATAAATATTAAATCATATTAGCCAAGATATATTTATTACAAACAACATTAAATACAATGGGGCCTTTATCACCAATAATGCTAGACCTTTGACATTAATGACAATATTTCCAACAGTAGGTGAAGGTTGGAAATTATAGAAAAATATAACCAACCTTATTCATTATTTCCCATGCAGCATCTAAAACTCTCATCTTCTCAGATCTTGGTCAAAGATATAAATTAACTTGTAAAATAAAGCATCATTGACTCTCCTATAATGTTTTATACTTTCCTTGAGAATCAACTGTGTATAATATTCATGTACAAGAACCTTATTTCTTTCACCAACACCAGTTAACCTTGGGAAAGATCTCATGTTGGCTAAAACATACACTAGATAGGAAGTCATATAGAATTTTAGAGAAGAAGTCACCTCTAAGAGCTAGTGACATATGGAATCACTAATCTACCTCTCCTAGAAGATTATTTATTTGCCCTTATTAATGACAAAAATATAGTGATACATCTACTCTTGTAAGATGTTTGATGTTGATATCCCTTTAAATCTACTTAGAAGGGTGACCAAAACCCCTACTTCCTCTAGGAAATCACTATAGTAAAAGTACTTGGGCCATCTTACCATAGAATGTCAAGGAGTTCTAAGCCAATGAGAATTGATGTGTCTTTTACACTTGTCAAAATTCCTATCATAGTACTCTTGAGCTGATTTCATAATTATATTTGATTACTCCTCAATATCAGAGAGATAAAAGATTTTATCTAGGTATTCTTCATCAAACTAAATGATCACCTTTCCTTTTATATCCTTAACTAATCTGGTTTGACTATCAAAGTGTACAACAACTATTAGGAAAAATTTTATATCTTGTGATAACATGAGTAACGTGGCTACCAAACAATTTTTTCTATTTAGGATAACCTACATGTGTTGTGAAATGGGGTCTCTACCTAACCTCTATAAGAACTCAACCATATTGACATGGCCAATCTCTATGTCCTTGATCTGGTCTGCATTTTATTTGATTTCAAAAACTAGAGACACACTTTGAAACTTATACTTCATTACTTTCTTAGAAGGATAATCCTCTGACATTGATCAAGTGATTGCAAGGTAGAATTTCAATTTCCTAGAGTTAGCATATTTTCATCTATCTTGGAAAATTTCAAGGGTAATAAAAAATTATGCTCTTATATGGGATACATAATGAAATTTTGTATTTAAGAGAATTCTATTTGAACTGCATAAGTTTTGAAGGCTTTGGGTGTTATTATGAAATTTAGAAAAAAATATCTAGTTTGTACAAGAGTTGGGTAAAAACTTAGTTAGGTGTTAATCAGAGAATTTACTCTAGTTTTTGTCATGCTTGGGTAATTTTGGTGTAGGTTGGAGAAAATTCTCTAATATACACCCAAGGTGTTGGTCCAAGTGGTCTTTGGTGTAGGTTGTATAATTTTATCTAACTTGCACTAGTTTTGTTTAGTTTGGTGTACATTAAAGAAAATTATCTAAAGTACACCAAAGGGTTGACTACATGCACTTTGAAGAATTTTATCTGATTTGCATGGATAAATGGGGTAAAGGGTATGATTTTACCTCAAATAAAATTCTTGAAAGTTCATGAAAAAATTAATTTGGATTGGTTATGTGCACTTTAGAGAATTTTCTCTGGGGTTCATGGGGAAATGGGGGAAAATTAAAATGGATGTCTTCCACATAAAGTCTTGGTCACAAATCAAGTACATCAAGGGTTTTTTTAGAAAATGTATTTTTATAATGAAGACATACTTAGGATTTTTCTTGAAAGCATGGTTATATGAGGTCTAAAGGGAAAGAACAGGTTTTTCAAAAAATAAAATGATTTAAAAATAGAGCTTAGACATAACTTAGGGAAAAAATAAATTGGTTTAAACAAAAATAAAGCTTACCTGAGGTCCATAATGGAGGAAAACCATGGGTGTATACAATAATCAATCATTGGAATTGGCAAAGAAAGATACAAGTTAGCACAAAAATGGTGAAGGAAGAGCACACAGGCTTGAAAATGCCAAACATTAATAAAAGGTGAAAATAAAATTACCATGAGGTAATATATACAAACAAGGTAATTAATGCTTATTGATTACTGTGGGAAGTGGTGGCCCCCCTACAAGAGTGGATAAATTCTCTGATCCTCCATTTGTAATAGTAGATAATTTATCTACTCTTGTACCTTGGGTGCATTTTAGAGAAAATTCTTTTGTTTGCACCATTTTGAACTTGGTGTAGTTTGAATAAAAATGTCCAAACTGCATGAGGTAAAAAAACTCTATAAAAAACTAACTTTTGGGGGGGGGGAATGCAAAGAGGTAGTGATTAGCCTCATTTTTCATGCTTGGAGCTCATTGGATACAAAACGAACAAGCTTCATAGGAGTTATCACATGAATTGAGACTACTAAATTTAAAGATAATAGCTGGCTCTAACTAGGGAATTTTCTTTAGACATTATTTGAAATGCTTGAAGGAAAGAGGCCCAGAACTCTAAGTGACCTTCTCCATTGGGCCATAAATTTAGATGACTAACCATACTAAAAAATAAAACAAAATATTATATATATATATATATATATATATATATATATATATATGTATATATATATATATATATATATTTATAAAATGTAAAAACTTAACTCAAACCTCATTGAGTGAAAATTTTTAGATGATGTCTATTGAAGGGAATTCATAATGGTGTTTCATCTAGATACACCAAAAGGAAACTATGTTCTCCACAAAATTGATGAATGAGGAAAGTGCCCCTCCATAAAGAATCAAATTTTATGTGCATTCATTTTGGCTCTAATCTTTTGTCCCACAAAAGAACTATATCCCTGACCTAAAAATATTATGGCTTGGACTTCTTGTCAAAAATATTTTTGACTATACTTTGATTTTCATCAATGTGATCCACCACCTTTGAACATTTCTCTTCCAATTCGGTAATATGCATAATATGCTTGTCTAAGGAACTTTCAAACATTTCATCCCCAATTTACTTAGCCAATATAAGAGTAGGAAAATCTAATGTGATGGGTATTCGTACATTTAGGCCATAAAAAAGTTAAAAATGAGGCATACCAATCACTTTCTTAGGAGTGATGCAGTTATCCCACAATGCATCATGTAATGCCTTGTGCCAGGTTCTCTGATTTTCCTCTACCAACTTACTGATGATATTAACCAAGTTCTTATTACTTGAATCATCTTGACCATGTCCTTATGGTAAGTAGCCTGAGGTGTGAGATATAATGATCCCATATTCAAAATATAACTGAGTCATCTTTTGGGATGTGAATTAAGCAACATTGTCAATTACTATTTTGGTAGGTACTCCAAACCTTGTGATGATATTTTCCTTAAGAAAGTTGAAAACAACCTTTGAAGTGGCATGTTTGGTTGGAATTTTCTCCACCCACTTGGTGAAATAATCCATATCCATGATAACATAACTATGACCCATAATTGGCAATGGTTTCACAATGATAATGAAGTCAATACCCCATTATTGAAAAGGTTATTTAAATACTACTTGCTTGAGGGGTAATGATGCTAACATGGGTTTACCCAAATATTTCTAACACTTCTCACATTTATGTACCCACACTTATGTATCCTAAAAAAGTGTTATCCAGTAGTACCTTGCCCACAAAATCTTATGATTTGTGACCGAAGCTAAGTGTAGACACTAGAAAACTGAACATTTACAATTCTAAATATCTGAATACCTTGGCCCACCTAACCATTATTAACAATTAACCCAACCCCTCTTAACCTAACCAAGTCATTATTTTGAATCACTATTCAAAATTAATAATCTAAAATTACTATTTGAAATCACTATTCCAAGTCACGGAACCCACTATCACTATTCATGGTGACATGGAATGTGACATGGCAAGTGACATGGTAAAATACATGGCATGTGATGTTATAAGTGACATGGCAACGTGACTCAATAATGATATGGTAAGTGACATGGCTTGAAAGTGAGGTGGCTTGAAGTGGGACATCATACCCTACTTGGGACACCCATCCAAGGTGCATAATGACATCATTAAGCATCCTAAGGATCCCAATTCAAATTTTGGTGAATTTCTCCTCATGGGGCCATCATCCAACATGTATTTTTGTCCCCATGCATGAAAATTGCCTTTAAAGTGGTGTTTTCACTTTTTAAGTGCTTTAAAAAGGATAAATGGGCATTATCTCCACCCATTTTGTACTTCTTAGTAAGGTGGGAGACAAACCAACCAAGTGGGAGACTCATTAGCTAAGTTGGAATCCCAATACCCTTATCTCATGACTCACTTACCCACCCACATGGAAAATGGTGCCACATTTTATGGGATACCTTCTTAAGTGCTTGGGGTAAGACAAGAAATCAAGTTGGAAAGCCTCTTGGACTTATTTGGGTCAATAGGCATTATCTCCACTATTTTTTACCATATATGCAAGATGGGAGACACACCAAACCAAATTGGAAACCCATTAAATAATTAGGAATCCCACCACCCTTATCTCATGACTCATTTATGAGCCTACTTGGAAAATGGTGCCATATTCACTATTTCCTTCTTTTATCATGTTTCTTGACATCAAATGATATAAATATGACCCTCCCCCTTTACACATGGGTTAAGTTGGAATTTGGTTGGAGGATTTCATCTTTCAATTTAGTTAATCATCAAAGAGGTCACTCATCTTAGGGGAGAAAAGCATCAAGTAGATAGACTCTGCCAGAATTGTTGTAGGATTCCATCTTCACCATCTTCAAAATACCATCTACATCAACAATCTTCTTCAATATTCTTAGGTAACTTTGTTTTAATTTATTTACTTTCCATTTATTCCTTTCTTTCCCTTTATCCTTCTTTCATTTTCTTTCTTTCTTTCCCTTTGACCTTCTTCTTTCACTTTCTTTCTTTCTTATCTCTTTACCATATTTTCTCTCATAACCTCTTAACCTCTTATCTTTCTTTCTTATCTCATTGCCATATTTTATCTCTTAACCTCTTATCTTTCTTTCTTATCTCTTTGCCATCTTTTCTCTCTTAACCTCACTTTACCATTTATCCACTCTTTACCTTTACCCTTTTTTTACCTTCTTGCCTTCTTCACCATATTACCATTTACCCCTCTGCCTTCTTGAACCATAACCATAACCTTGTCTTCTTTATTAGAATTTTAACATTCAACTTAATGTTATTTTGTTAAATCATTAACATTTATAATAAAATTATTTTTTTCATTCAAAATAAGTACTTTCATTTATGTTATGCAACTTTATTATCAAGCTTTATTTCATCAAACATTAATTTATCTTAATGGTGGATTGACAACCTTCAAGTAAGTTCACACTTCTTGGATCTATATTTCTAGGCAATCCACCCATCTATCTAAATAACAACCCCCTTTGTTAGTGATTTGTTATTATAGGTTATTTTCCCTAGCCAAAGAGGATTTCTCACATCAAGTTTGGATTCAATGCACACACTTTCTACAAAGCTTTTCTATACACCCTTTATTTTAGTTTTATCTCTTTCCTAAGACAAGTAAAAATTTAGAATAAAAGATTTTGTCACACTCGGTGGGACCCTATATATTTCTTTGGTTAATAGTTGCATTAGTGAAAATTCATTTACTTGCACTCTTTAAACATTAAGTGATCTTTCTTACATTCTTAGTTGCATTCCTAGTTTTAGTTACATTCTTAGTTGCATTCTTAGTTTAATTCTTAGTGCATTTTTAGTTGTATTCTTAGTTTCATTCTTAGATGCAAGTTTTAGTTGCATTCTTAGAAAAGGTTAATTTTTATTTTCCTTTCATTTAAAATAAAAAATTCAAAAGGCAATGATCCTGGGATTAGGACTTGCATCCTCATATTTCACTTAGGTTGCATTTAGATATTTTATATTCATTAAAATAAATTTGAAATTTTCATTTTGGGTTTAAAATTAACTTGCATACATTGTTTGTTTACTTGTCTTAGTTCACCTAGATTAATTAATCAAAGAAAATTAATTGTAGCATCATTATTTTACACAAACCAAATGACATTCACAATCAAACATCAAAACACACCTGAGACAAAGCTCGACTACGATTTCATCACCTAGCATATGACATTACCCCTTCCTAGATATCATACTTGGATTTAATCACCAAGGGGATAACTAAATCAGCTCTCTAGTTTTGTATAAAATCTGGATAAATGGTATAAAGGCTAAGCACCTGCACTACCTTTGGGATCATGAAGTGAGGGGAACAAGCCCTAATTACCAAGCCACATACCTAATATAATAAAAATTATCTCTTGATCACCTAAACACAACCCTAAACTAAACATAGACTTCTTTCTAAGACTTGTTATACAAGCTAATTTCCTCTTCACACTTTCTAACACAAGCCAAAAGTAATCTAAAAAGAATCCTAGGGCTTAACACACACTTAGTGAGTGCATTGTTTTCCTTAAATATTTTTTTATTTCTCTTTATTTGAGGTGTGATTTTGTATCGATCCTTTGCCTATTTCTCACATGGTCTTTACTAGACAATAGTTGAGAAACCAAACCAATCAACCACCACCTTCTTCTTCTTCCTCCATGGAATACAATTCTAATGATGAGGGTTCACCTCAATTTTCTCCTCTTCCTAATATAATCCTAGTTATTATTTAGGGTGATGTGGATTTTTTATCTTCCTTGACAACAACTTAGTATCCCTATAACATTATCTTGATAACCTACCTCATCATACGTATATTGTTTTGGTTTCTCCTATAGACCCTTCTTTCGGGATGCCTCCCCATCTCATGATGGGTGTCACCTCAACCCAACCCTTATTGATCTAATCCTCTTCCAACATCCCATTTAATACCACTACCCAAACCTAATCCAATATCCCAACTTCCAACCAAACACCTCCTACCACTCCCCACACTTCCTATATAGGTTCAACGTTACCTCTAATTACTTATACTCCACCTAATATGGGGTTAACTTCCACCCCTATTTCTACCGTTCCCCTTGTCTCAACCAATCCACCAACTTCTACACCATTTTAGAACTTGGTTCTTTCTATGCCCCAAACACTTCCACCCATTAGCACTAGAGTTACCACTTTAACCCAACCTACCCACCCTTAAACCAATACCTTAGCCATACCTTTAAGTCAATGCACATCTATCCCTCAATAGGTATCCATAAAAACCTATCAATATGTCCCTAACCCACAAGGATATATACCACCTTCCACCCAATCATTTGTGCCACTCAACCCTTATGTGACACCGTCTCAACCTCTTTCCACCACTTACCAATACCTAGCTTCTTCAACACCTTCTATCACCTGTCCATTCACAATTTTCAATCAACCTCAACAAAATTTACCACTTAATTATGTAGCTTTCTAACCCCAACTATATTTGATCAAGATATTAATGGATAAAATCAACAACTTGGAGTCATCTATCTCTAGGTCCCCTAGCCTTTTATCTTACGATCAAATTTATAATAAACCAATTCATCTATTAGTCCCTATCCATTATTATCCTTCTCAATGGGAATTGCCAAAGTTTTCCAAATTCCAAGGAAAGGAGGATCCCCAATAAAATTTGAGATCCTTCCATCATTATTGTTATTTAATATTATATGTTGATGTTCTCCTTCTTTGAAACTTCCCCATGTCATTATATGGACCAACCCTTGATTGGCATAGTTATCTCACCTATAACTCCATATTTTCATTATCCCAATTGGCCCAAATCTTTTTAGAACACTTTTTTGTGAACATATCTAAAAAGGTATCTATCATGAATCTCTATTTCATTAAGCAATTTAATGATAAGTCAATTGTAGATTTTGTGGCTAGATGGAGAGGCCTTATCAACCAACTTTATTTTTTATTACCCTAACCCAAATTGATTGAGATATTCTCTTAGTGTTGTGCCAAACCTATTTCACCCACTCTTTAAGTTCAAAATTTCAATACTTTTGATGAGGCATTCACCATGGCATGCAAATTGTAAAACTGGGCCATTAATGAAGGAAAATTGAAACTGTATAAAAAAATTCTAGTTTTAAATCTAATGACCCTTCCTCCACCAAAACCACTAACCAAACTAATTCCAAATCAAAGGCATCTACAAACTTTGTTGTTATAAAAAATTATCCACCTCCAACTGTCAAACAACAACCTCAAACTAACCCTTCCTATCCATAAAACTAGAACCAAAATTGAGTTCTTTCAAAAAAATATACTCCCATTAGAGAATCTTATGTATCTATTTTGGAAAAATTACTCAAAACCAACCTCATCCAGCTCCCACCAATTAAATGACCCCAATAATTTGATGCTTCTCACTTGATACCTAGGTGGTATAATGAAAATGACCATTTGTGCCTTTCACCAAGTTGTAGGACATGCCATTAATTGATGTAACACCTTCAAAAGTCTTGTCCAAAACTTGATTGATAGTGGAGAACTTGTGTTTGAAAATCCTAATTCACCTCCTAATCAATCCCTTCACATCTTTCACAAACCTTTTCCCAATCATGCTCCTACTACCCAACACCATGAAAATAAACCCAAATCATCTCATTCCCCTGAGGCACACATGATCAATGTTATTAGTAATGATCCCATTGTTGAGGAGACCATTACCTCAATCACCCAAGTGGAAACAATAAACTCACCTCCTATTCTTTTGGATACTAAAATGGAAGAATCAATTACCTCTCCCTCTTCACTTGATGAGACCTTATCTTTATCTACCTCTCCTTTTTTGGAAATACTAAATGAGGTAGCCATTACTTTAATCACACCTTCCTCTCCCATTCCACCTAGTCAAGTGGTATAGCTACCCTCCATTCCTTTGGATGCCCAAACAAATGATGTAACCATATCCACTCTTTCACTTGAGGATACCACACAAATCTCCCTTATTATAAAACCCTCCAGTCTCCCCTTAGAAACCATCCCAAAAGTGAAGATTACCCCATCTATCTAACCACCAATTATGAAACCTTCCATCGAAGACAACCATGAAAAAACCATTCCCTCTTCTCCACCAAATGACTTAAGAACTGAAACCAATAATCAAGGAACCAAACCCATTTATAAGCCCTTTATATACTTGTCCAAAGCCTATAATTCACTTCTTAAACCAAATTTTATGGAGCCACTTTTTGGCATTATCTTGGAATCCCTTACCAAAACAAATCAGAATCCTCAACTTCACTTGAATCCACTCTTAAACCCATAATGACCTCTTCACCAAATATATCTTCCAAAACCATAAGTGAACCATCCCAACTACCTATACCTAAAAGTTCCATATCATCTTATGCCTCTCTCACCAAGGCAATCAAGACCCTAAGAACTCTCCCTACACCTAGTCACACTCACCCCCCTTTAATGTTGAACTTAACCCTATCTAGTCTACTAGACAAACCTCCAACTAAACTAACTAAGAAAGTAGAGTTACCTAAAACTCCACCTTGAACTAGAACCATACCATCTCCTTCCCATCTACCTTCCATATTATGACACCATCCTTCAACCATTATAGTTACCTATTTTTCTTCTAAAAAACCATCTCCTTTTTCTCCACCTACACCCATCAAACCCTCTGATTATCCATCATTTCTAACCAAACTATCCACCTCTACTTTCTTACCTATAGCTAAAACTTCATCATACAAAACATCCACATCAAAATCTCCAACCCCCAAGCCAACCTTAACCAAACACACCCAACCAAAACTATCAACTAAAACCATTCTTCCAAATACCACTTCTATAATAAAGCCTCCACCGTAAAAGGTTTTCACTCCCAAAACCAAGAACCCATCACCCCAACACATTTTCTTGAATCTTACTCCACAATTTTACAAAGGTTATTGTAAAATTCCTCCATTAGCTTACCTCCAATCAAACCTTTTGAAAAATTGTGTCCTATACGAACATGGTTTAATGATAGTTTGATTTGCCTTTACCATATGACTCATAGACATGATATGGAAAATTGTAAATCCCTCCAAACACTTGTCCACAATCTTTTAGATGAAGATGATATATTAGAGGAACCCTTCTTACCCCTACCACTAATATTACCATCAACCCAACCTACCCAACCTTTACCTACCATCCCACTCCTATCAAAGGATGAGGAAGAGCCAAAGAAAGCATCAAACCCAATGAACCCCCTTATCCACACCATTTATGTGGTGACCTAATCTCAAGCCCAACAAAAGGATATGTGGAAAACCAAGTTAACCATCCCATAGACATATTGTTTGACCCCTCAATCCTCTAACCAAACCCAAACATCTCCACCCTCAACTTCACAACTACCAAAACCCAAATTATCCATTATGGGAGCTTCTCCTTCTAAACCTTTTACATTCATAAAAAACTTATAATCAAAACAACTTCACCAAACATTAGTAAAAATAAGCCTCTATGAACTAATCAATACTTCACCCCACCATCATTAGACACTTATCAAGGCTCTGTAATCCAAATAAGTTTAGCTAGATGATCCTCAACCTCTTACACCATTGGTTAGAGCCCTCCAACTTTTTTTTCTCATCACCTTTTAGAATCTCAAAATACCACTTATTAATCCTAAGGACTATAATCCTCCCCTTTTCATTACCATATACATCAATCAAACCCACATCAAAATGGTTATGATTGATGGAGGAGATAGCATCAACATTATCTCCTCCCATGCATATGACCCACTTTAGCTACCCAAAAAAATCATCTCAATAATTATATTAGTCCTTCATTCCTTCAATGACACCATCACCACTACCATAAGGACTATTGTCCTCTATATCTATTTAGGACATTGTACCATTCCAAACTATTCTACATTTTAGAGGGTGAGTTCTAATACAATGTCTCACTCGAATGACCTTGAATATATGCTATGAGATACATCCCTTCCACCTTACACCAATGTGTCAAATTTGAACATGAGGGACAAGTAGTTACCATTAAATCTGATCCTAATACCTTTGCTTCTTGTAACATGACCTACTAACCTAATGATGTCCTTATACCTCCCTCATCTTCCTTGTAACTAAATTCTAACAAAGCCACCCAACCAACCATAACCATCAACACTTTCTCTCACAATATTGATGAAGCATCAACTAGCTCATCCATCCCTTCTTCATATATCCCTATAGAAGAACCCTTAGAATCTATGTTATAACATCTCTCATTAGGGGAATATCACCTTATAGCTTTAGATGATTTCATTACTCTTCAAGAATATGGGAACTTCAAACATGACCCTTATTATGACCCTAACATCATAACCATTATCCCTTTCAATCCCCAACCATCAAATGAACTTCATCTATGGGGGACTTGATCGACCACTTCTTGCTCCCACCACTACCTCCTCCATATGACCATTTACCTCTGACTTTTCCTACCTTCATAAATTAGCATTTGATAAATTATACAATCATAGGTGTGCCTAGAATGGATTTGGTCTTAGCTGATATGAAAAATGACCTCATGAGCTGCTTTTTATCAAAACACAAAAACCTCATGAGTCATTTGGCCTCAAGTTTTTACCACTTGAAGAACCCACCAAACCACCCAAACCAATTGACACCATCGAGGAAGACATCCCCTCCTCACCAACCCAACCTCTTTCAAAGTTTGAGGATTTTGGAATCATTCCTCCTAAAATTTTTTTAGTCAATATTATTAGTTTGGTCCCTCTAACCTATCAAAATGATGGCCAAACTAAAAATCTTCCTCTTATCCATCTCAAAATGGTAGAGAATAATTCTCCTACCTTCAACACCATCTAACATCAAGATGATGATTCTATACTTACCTATCTTGGTGTGGGGAACTCTTCTATCCATAAATCCCTTCCTCTTAAGTATCAAACCATGTTGAATCAATCCACTATCAATGTTAGCCTGGGTACTCAGGATAACCCCCACATTGTCAAAATAGGTCAATCTTTGAATGCCATAGAACAACAAGATTATCCTTCTTTCCTTCATGACCAAAACATAGCATTTTATTTGTCCTATTAATATATGTTAGGAATTAAATCTTATATTTCCCTCCAAAACATTGTCACTCATCTTGATGCTAAGCCTATTTGGTAAAAACTTCATAGGATGCACCCTTTCATAGCCCTTCTAGTCAAAGAAGAAATTTAACATCTCCTATCCGTTGAATTCTTTCAACTCATCAAAAATCCATAATGGGTTTCTAATATCATTCCAATTACCAAATATACTAGGAGAATTTTCTTCTATATTGATTTATATGACCTCAACCTTGCTTGTCCAAAGGATGACTTCCCTTTACTGAACATCAACCAACTTGTTGATCTTATAGTTGGCCACAAATTGTTCTTTCATGGATAGTTTTTTGAGATATAATAAGATGTTTATTTATCTCAAAGATCAACATAAAACTTCTTTCATTACTCCATGGGGAACCTTTTACTATAGGGTCATGCCTTTTAGTCTGAAGAACATTGGTGTAACCTACTATCAAGTTATGACCTACATCTTCCATAAACTCATCCACACCATCATAAAGGACTATGTCAATGATATCTTAGGAAAATACAAATCTCATAAAGATCATCTGAAAGTTCTCAGCATTATGTTTGAATTCCTACTCTATTTCCATATCAGACTCAACCCCAAGAAATGTGTTTTTAGGGTCCTTTTAGGAAAGCCTCTTGGATTTATCATCTCTATTTGAAGAATCAAAGTAGACCATACCAAGGTCAAATAAATCCTAGATATGCCTCCTCCTACCAACCTTAAGCAACTTCAAAAACTACAAGGAAAGCTCCAATCCATCCATCACCTCATCTCCTAGTTATTAGATATATGTCAACCCTTCCATCATCTCCTTAAGAAGGATACCTCCTTTGAGTGGACCAAGGAATAACAAAAATAATTTGATTTCCTCAAGGAGTGCCTCATATCTCCACCCATTCTTATCCTTCCTAAAGAGGATCATCCCTTTTACCTTTACATATCCACCACTGACCATTCTCTAGGGGCAATGCTAGCTCACCATGATGACAAAAATAAAAAGCAATTTGTTTATTATATAAGTCAAACACTTATAGAGTATGAGAATTGGTACACCCATAATAAGAATATTTTCTTAGCTTTGGTCTTTGTGGCCACCAAAATCTACCACTACCTCCTCAATCATAAAACCTTTATCATCACTAACACCAACCCACTCAAATATATGCACTTTAAACCATACCAAAGGCAACATATGGCTAAGTGGTTCATGATATTAGCTAAGTTTGACCTTGAGTTCCTCTAGTATAATTTGATAAAAGGGAAAGTCATTACCAACCAATTTGCTAAATATCCTTTACCAGACCACCAACCACTTCCTCTTACCTTTTTACATGAGTCTATCATGACTCTTTTTCAAGAGGATGACATAACCTACCAAATGACTATGTTCTTTGATGGTTTGAAGTGCCAAAAAGGTGGGGGATTTTAGATTTATTCTCATTCCTCTTGATGGTGAAACCCTTCCTCTCTCCTTCAAACTTGACTTTGAATGCACCAATAATATGGTTGAGTATGAATCCCTAGTCATAGGTCTCCAAACCACTCTAGCCTTAGGAATTAAGATAATCAATGTCTTTAGTGATTCCTAGCTCATGGTTAACTAGGTCAATGGATCTTATCAATATAATAATGATGTCATAAAAAAATAAAAACTTTTAGTTGAAAAACTCTTAGTACCATTTGAACATTACCTAGTCTAATCTATTCCTCAATCTACCAATAAATTTATATATACAATGGCTTGCCTTAGTTCCTAGATCCCTTCTCAGTCTTCCAATTATAAAATATTTGTCACCATTCATCATTTTACCACACCCTCTTATAACCAATCTAACCTCCCTACAATTTTTAGTGTGGAGGAATCCCCATCTAACATTTGGTATGACCAAACTTTTAATTACCTCAACCTTGTCATATTTCCTCCCAACCTCTCTACGAATGCTTGAATAACCTTTATTCATAGTACCTCTCATTACACCATAATAGGAGGAATCATTTACAAACATGGTTTTGATGGCCTCCTTCTACATTGCCTACATAGTCATGAAGCTTCCCATGCTATTAGGGAAACACATGATGTTATCTGTGGAGGACACTTTAGTGGTCTAGATGTCTCTAATTGTATCCTTTGCCTTGGCTACTATTTTCCCACACTCAACCAAAACTATTATGATTATGTAAAGAAGTGTGTCAAATGTCAACAACATGCTAATCTATATCATGTGTTAGCTAATGGCTTCCAAGAATCTGAAGACTTTTGGCCTTTTTCACAATGGGGCCTAGATATTATTTATGAGATTAACCCTCATTCCTCATAGCAACATATCTCCATCATCATAGACACCAAATATTTCACCAAGTGGGTAGAGGTTATTCCTCTAGTCTCAACTAAATTAGAGAAGATTCTCAACTTTATCAACCATCATATCATCTATCACTTTAGTGTTCCTCATAAAATTATCATTGATAATGGTAAATATTTTTAAAATAAGCAATTTTAGGGTCTATGTGATGTGTTTAGCATTGACCTAAGTTTTTCCTCACCTTACCATCCATAAGAAAATGGATAGGTTAAAGCCTCTAAAAAAATCCTCAATAAAATGCTAACCAAAGTAGTTAGTGCTTTAGGTCATAATTGAAATTTTCACATCCCCTTCACTTTATGGGTCTATCACACTAGCATTCAAACTTTTATAGGTTCTACCCCTTTATCTCTAGTATTTGGAGCAGAGGTAGTCTTACTTTTCAAAGTCCAAATACCATCTCTTTACATATCTTTGCATGAGCTCATCTCTGAGGATGATTATCATCAGCACTATTTGTCTCAACTTGAGATACTCAATGAGAATCATCTAGCTACCCTTAACCATATTCATGTATATCAATAAAACATCACGTGTGCTTATAAAAAAACCTCAAATTATGAGACTTCAATATTAGAGACCTCATCGTAAAATAAAACCAACATGTGACCAACATGGATAAAATAAAAAGAGGCAAGTTTGCTTTTAATTAGCTTGGAACCTACATCATAACCCATAAGTATGGATTAGGAGCTTATAATTTGTCCTCTCTCAAAGGTAAACCAAGACCTAAGCCTCTCAATTCTTTGCATCCACATCCATTCTCTTGTTAAAAAAAGGATCAAGCTCACCTTTTTTGTCTAACTTGAGCTCATCCCTTAATTATGAGATTCTCACCTTCACCCATCTTCCTCCTCTCCTTTTGAGGACAATTGATTACAACATAGAAACATGTGATAAACAATCATAGTCATAGCCTAATCCTAAATATGGGTACCATGGCTCTACCCATAGCATGGTTCTCATGGATACTTTTCATCTCTAACAAGATGGAATCCCATCGTCATTATCTCTCAAAACCACACCTTTTCACCTTGAATTAACATTCTTGTGTTAAATTTTTTCCCTCATAAAGGTAAACTTATGAACCTAATTAGACTTTTCCATGTTTAAAAACATCACATCCAAAAACAATTTGGATACCAAAATATTACTTCAGTCAATATCTTAAGCATTGTAGACTGCTCCCTTGAAGGATAATTTCCCTAGAAATAAAATAAAAATTGATTGAACTAAAGGTAGATTGCTCCCTTGAAGGATAGATATAAAAATCATTAAACAAATAATATAAACTTAGACCACTCCCTTGAAGTATGGTTAATTCAATTTTGTCAAAATAGAGCAATTTCTTAGAAGCTTCCTACATCGATCAACTTCCCATATATAGAAATAAAGTAAAAGAACCACTACCAAAAAAAATCTAATGCCAAAATTGGCTCTCAAAAAGCATAAAAAGGTGGAAGCCACAATTATCTTTCACATATAGACTTCCTGCATTGATAAGTATACATTTAGTATATGACATGGACTTATCTATTATCATTCTTGGGTCACCTTTAGGAGGGGAAAACTAACCCACATAAGGTTACCATACATATTACCCATTATCCTTCACACCACCTATCATCCATCTTCCCTTTATACTATTTGAAAATCAAGGGATTTAGAGCTTACTTGACACACTATGATCAAAAACATTATTTTATCAACCAAGGCACGCTAATGTAAAACATTCGAAAGGATTATGCTCCTTAAGACAATCCAACTTCTCATTTTATTTTGTTTTATCCTTGTCAACAAACAGGTGTTATACCTCATTTCTTATTCTCTCATCATTGAGTCATGTATTATATTGGAACTATGTCTCATGATTTTTCATGTCTTTTCACACATCTAGTATGGCTATCTAAGCTAATTTTGTGCCACCACTATCATCCATCACATCATCATAACCCTCACAATGAAAAAAATCAACACAACATTAATGTCAACTACCTATATATGATCAATCAAACTACCTTTTGGAGATACCTTTTTTCACAAACTCAAACCATAAACCAAACCAAACCATGTGGTCCATCAAATTGAGGCAACCAATTTTAGCACCACTCTCAAACCCTTATTGAACTACATTGGCCTGATGTCCATGGACTATGTAGGAACTATTTAATGTCTAAGGGCAGCTTAACCACTAATAACTAATTACCATCCGCTTTTTCTTCTAATTAATTTCCATTTATAACAATGCCCTCTTTCTTAGGACATCCTATATCAGGAAAGATTTGGATTTTTTTATCATCCTTGTATTTTAAGATCATCTAATACTTATTCTTTATTTTTCCCCCATTACTGGGAGAACTACATTAGATTAAGGTATTTTTGGAATATGTAGGGAATAATAAATTATTGAGGTTAGCTTAGTCACATCCTTTATTTTATTTTCCCCTCTCACCTAAACATTTTCTTCCACTTCTATACCTATCTCTTCACCATCTCCCTTCCTTCAGCTTGTCAATCTCTTTTAACATAAGGATTGATAGCCTTCCTCATTGGCCCATCTTATCTCCCATAAAGACACCATATAATCCACTTAGTTTGCCTCCACATCACCTTTCTTTATGCATGCTTTGTAGCTCACTCTCCCACCCACTTTTCATGTTTTTTTCCCCTCTCTCCACTTCTTACCAAACTTGCCCTTTATCCTCTTTTTCTTCATTTACCATCCTCATCATTTCCCCTTACTCTTAGAAACCTATCATACCCTCTTCCCCACTCTCTTTTCCTCACCAATTCCACATCATCATGTACATCTTGCATGATTTTTATTTCTTCTATTCTTTTTCTGTACCCCACCCCACTTTTTCTTTGCATGTGCCACCACTCTCTATTAATTTACCACTTTTTTCACCTTTTTCGCTTTCCATTCTTATTTTTTGCCTCCACAACTAGATTCTAACTAGGTATTTATCCTTTGAGAAGCCTTCCATAATTTCCCTTTTCTTCTTATCTATTCTAGCCTTTTACACATTGCATTCCCATTTTCCTCTTTCCATCTTGGTATTCACTTATCTTTTACATCTATGTGAGGGTCTGTGCTTTATATCCCTGCTTCAATTCTTCCTTTTTATTCTTATCATCCCTAATATTCATCTCTTATTTTCATCCCATTCCCTTTCCTTGTGTTCCCTATTTCTTCACCACCTCACCATTTTTTAGCTTGTCAATCCCTTATAACAAACAAATTGATGCCTACCTTATCTCTCCACCTATTTATCCACCCATCTTTTGCTTCCCCTCAGTTTTCCTAACCCCTTTCCCATTTTCCATCCCATTCTTATCTCCAACACTACCATATGATCTACTTCATTATTCCTCTCCTTGCCTATAATCATCCATGCTCTCTTGGTCATACTACCACCTACTTCTCTCTCATGTCATCTTTTTTGTGTCCTCATTATGATCCTTTTTCCTCATGTTTCCTTATCTTCTATGTGTTTCCTTATTTTTCATTCTCATCACCAAACTATTTTCTTCTTGGTCTCTTTTAGACCTCTATTTACTTATTTCATAACCTCCGATATTCCTAATCCTCCCATTCCCATTCAAGATGGTTACATTAGACTTCTCTCCCCATCCTTGTCAATTCTCCAATCTATCACTCCTCACACCTCTATCTTCTACCATTTATTTTTCTTCTCATCTCTATATTTTATTTCATTTTTCTCATCCTCCTTCATGACATTCCTTATTATTCAAGATCTTTATCTGTGACCTCATTATCTTATCACTCCTACTTCATCCATCTCTTGGTCTACCTTCACATTATCCCTTGTTGAATCTCCTTTATTTTCTCCCATTCTAGCTCTAGTTTCTCACTCATTAGAGTGTGGTCACTAATTTATATTGCTTGAACATATGTATCCATGACTATTTCCTCATCTCTTATTCTCTCTTACTTTAATGCAAGAAATCTTATCAGGTTCATTGATTAAAGTGCATCCATTTATTCCTTTAGTATTTTTGTCTATTGATAATGGGTATTCCTTTTATCCCTCTTTCAATACTCCCTTTATCTGACCTATCACATATTTACCCTTTAAACCTATTGTTCCCCAAAAATATCAATCATTTTTGGACAACATTTGAACTATTTTGGCCCCACAGGCCAAAATTATCTCTTCCCTTTCCAAAAATTGTTCTGTGCATTCAAATTCTCCATTTTTCAAGTTTTTCAGATTTCTATGGACTCTGCAAGCTTGAATCTATGGACTCTACAGGTTAATCTATGAACTCTATAGATATGTTTCTACAGACTCAACATGCTTGAATTTAATAGGTTCAAAGGATTCTACAGGCAAGTTCAATCAAAATAACAAGTTTCCAACACTTAGTAATTTTTAGGATTGGTTCAATGCCTTGGTTGAACCAAAAGAGTTAATCGATAGACTTCTATGTAGTGTTTGAACCATTGAACCTTGAACCATTTTGGTTCAATGAGTTCAATGGGTTCAAAGGTTCAATGTCATCAACAAGAGTTAAGTGCATTTTTCAAGGTTAAAAGTTTAACCGCTTCAAGGTTTAACAACTTTAAAACACTTATCAAAGAGAAGAAGGCTTGAACCATTGAACCACTTTGGTTTAAAGGTTTAATGGGTTTAAAGGTTCAATAGGTTCAAAGGCCCTATGGTTCAACACAGTTTGGCTCAAAGTGTTTGGTTCAAGTGGTCAAGTGAATGAATGGAATACAAGAGATTGAACTAATTGAACCATTGAATTGTTGAACCAAACTTGGTTCAATCAGTCAGTTCAATCGGTAGGTTCAAAGGGCTGCCCCAAAGCCAAAGGAAAAAGAGTCTTTGTGGAAGGCATTAAACCAAGCCAACAGGCCTTGTAGAGGGTAGTGAACCAAGCTGAGTGCCCTTACAAATGGAAAAAATCAAAAATGAACAAAGAGAATTCCTTCAAAAAAGTGAACCAAAGACAAACAACCCTTGTGGAGGGAAGGCAAGGAGTAGATGGACCATTTCAAAAGTTTGAAGGATATTTCTAGGCTTAAACAGTCCTTGCAGAGGGCACAATTATCTTTGAGGAAAATAACAAGGCAAAATGATTAAGGCAAGAATCCTTTAGAATTTTTGTCTAAAGGAATTCACCCAGGAAGAAAGCTCGATAGAAAACCTGACGAAAAGCAGAGGCAAAGCGAAGGAAGATTTCCTTCAGACAAACTGTCTGAAAGAATTCCTTTGAAATTTTTGTCCGAAGGAAAATTTTGCCAAAATAGGAAACCCACCAAGGAAATAAAATCTTGAAGGCCATCTAAAAGATCCTAAAGGGTAGGTACCCTTACAAGAGTCTCTCACCAGGGAAAGTGGACTATTTCTCAAGACCCTAAAGGGCAAGTTCCCTCTGGGAAAGATCAAACCTCAAGTTGTATTGGAAGCTACCATGTGTCCCTCATAAAGATGTAGTGGATGTTGCCACATGTCCTCACCTATTTCACAATAGAACGTACCATGTGCCACTTGTTAAGAATAGCAAAAAGTGGTCAAAGTAAATAGGAAAGACACAAAGGAAGTGCTGAGGATAATAGGCCCATAGCCATCAAATTTAGGGAAACTAAGTAGTTGTTGGCTTTCAAATGATGATAGACTTAAACACATCAAATTTGTGATAATGAAATAATTGTTGATCATTGTAGGCTTAAGTACAGATCCTATGAACAAATTTAGTGGCTGGCTAAATAGATAGTTTGATAGCTCATATCGCACAGATAAGGATGAAATATAGCAAGGAAAGGAGGAACGATGGAGAAAGACTAGAAATATCCATGCATGGGAGATATTTCTAGAAGGTAAAGTAGTCCACTAGGTGGACATTGAAAAGCACAAATATTTAATGGAGTGGCCTGTCTTTTTGCATTGAGCAAAGTGAACAATTGGAAACACATCAGGTGGCCCATATTAAAAACTGATGCTTGATTCCAGCATAT
Organism: Torreya grandis; assembly: GCA_037957365.1. Lineage (NCBI taxonomy): Eukaryota > Viridiplantae > Streptophyta > Pinopsida > Cupressales > Taxaceae > Torreya > Torreya grandis. Next base: position 845,802 of record JARHVA010000459.1, read on the forward strand.
CCCATGGATAGAATTTAAAATACATTAAATGCATCATAAGCCATCATTTTTGTGAAATAAAGTGCCCAAGTCTTTCTTGGAGCACTATATATATAGGACTCTCTTATTGTCAAATGGGGATCTCGATCTATAATCAGAAATGAAACTCTACCCAAATTGAAAGACATTACTGAGACTTTGAGCTTAGATTGTTGATCATATTTCATTATTTGAATAAGAAAAAAAGTGACTTTTTAGACTTTGTGCTAGAACAGCTTGGTTGTTGGGGAAATTTTTCTTATGTCTATTTCCTTAATATGTTTATTTGTCCATTTGATTAAATAAGTAGAATCAGTGAAAGTGATTAGGAAGGTGTCATGAAGCCAGTTGTGGAGAGATTTTGTGCTGCCATAATTATCTTTAGTTTGTCTATTTTTCTATTCATGTGTAAAAGATCTTGGGATGACTTTGTGCCCTCAGTATCCTTCGTATTCTATTTCTATGTAAAAAACCTTTGGATGACTTTGTGCCCTCATTGTCTTTTGTATTTCACTCTTTGGTAGTTAAGGTGGAGACTTTGTGCCTTATTTCATCCTATTGTGTTACTGTGCCCTATTATAGTTACTTATCATCACCCAAAATATTCCTTTTGTCTATTGAACAATACTTCTAAAAGAAGAGGAGTGTCTTCTACAATTTCATCAAGATTTCTCCTTTGATTTGTGAACATCATAACTCAAAAAAGAGAGATGGATGGTTTATCCTACCCTTGAGTGTTATTTTATATTTATATATAAAATATATAGCTCCTGCATATCTACAAGAAACCTCCCCTTAATGAGAGGAGAGATTTTTCCCCTTTTGATGTAGTAAACCTGCACATCTGGCTGACCAATTTCCCTATGATTTGATTAAAGAGACCTATTTTACTCATTAGTTAGCTGAATGACAAAATATTCACCCAACAATTTTTGGTGACTCTGTTGGGGATGAACATGTAATCTGAAGCCTCAAGTTTCAAATTAAAGTAGTCCCTACCCTTATTCATTATAGACTCTGGCAACTCCATTATGTATCTTACCCATTATCATTATAGCCTTACCATCTCCCTCCACCTCCATGCCAATTGGAATAGAACATGTAGTTTGAAGCCTCAAGCTTTAAGTTGAAGCAAGGCCAGTTCTTTCCCATTTTTGTTTTACAATATGGCAACTCCATGCTATATGTGAAGCCAAGGGGCTAAAGGTATTGTTGACCCTATATTCAAGTTGGTACAAAAAATTAATTCTAATATGTTTCCTTCACCATCTCACCTCTAATGAACTAGGAGCTTTCCTCCTACTAAATTCAAGTCTTCATTACCAAGTAAAGCATCCATTTCTACTATTAATAAAGCTTTGTCAATACTTACCCCTATGAGATTTGTTATCCCACCTTTCCATAGTCATATAATGGTAGTTAAAGGTCTTTGGGGTAACTCTTTTAACCCACTCAATTTGACTCCACCCCTACATGAACTTACATGCAACTCAAGAAAGAATTTACCCAAATTCTATGGTGATGGGAAGGTTCATCCTAATGAACATATTGCAGCCTTCAACATAGCCTGTGTTGTAATAGGAGTAGAATTTGACGACGTGGCAGTCAATCTTTTCATGGAAACACTACAAGGTGTTATTATAGACTAGTTTTACCATTTTCAAGATAGATCAGTGACTAACTGGAACACCCTCAAAGCCAAGTTTAAATATAGATTCAAACCTATAGAAGATGCACATGTCCTATTGGCTCAACTCACACAAATGAAGAAGGAGCCTCATGAACCAATGAGGGATTTTATAGCCAAATTTGACAAGCTGAGGAATAAGATTCTTGCTATTACTCAGTCAATAATTAAGAATCTCAAATCTTTCTTCATCAACTCTCATCTACCTGAAGTAAGTTTTCTACTGAGACGTGCTGGCCAAATAGACCTTGCTACAGCTCAAGATTTGGCCAATGGGGTGAAAGATGACATTATCTTGGAAAGAAAGATAATGAGAGATCCAAATAGAGGTAAATCCTCTTCATCTTTTGAATATCCATCTATAAGTACCACTGATCTAATGGTGTAAAAGCTAGCAAATGAGTTACTATCTCTCAGGAAATAAATGGCATAAGGGATATATTTAACTCCTTTGTACAAAGATATGCCAAGAAGGACATTCCCCAATCAGTCATACCAAGGCAATACTGCTAGAAATCAAGGACACCGAAATTGCCTTCCTCCCCCATAGAGGAAACTTGCCATTAAAGCACCCCCAACCAATTCAGCAGTTGGATATCTCAAAATAGAATCTAATTTCTCTTTCCAACCTGAATTAAACTAAGAAAATGATGTTGATCTCCTTCCAGAAGGCTAGGAAGAATTAGTTGGCAACTCTAACATTCATTTCATTAATTACCAAGATGAACCTAGAGGTAAAGGTGAAGCAGTTCATGGATCATATGATGTATTCAACTGGTCCCAAAACCAGTCAACCTAAAAAACTGATAAGGGAAAAATAGGGAAAAGATCTCAACCTATAATCTCAATTTCCAAATGAGGAACTTCTCTGCCTTTCCAACTAAAGGACCCCATGAGTAATAAAAAGGTAAGTACATCAAGCATTCCTCCATCTTCAACTTCAATTCCATAGACTAGTCCTCCCCCTCCTAAAAACTAGAAAGATGAACTGCCTTCCTTTGTTCCTAATTCATTTCAGTCATTTGACATAATTGACCATGTCAAGAAGACCAAAATTCAAATGTTTGAATTTGAATTCCTACAAGCCAATCCTAAATAGTTGGATAGGTCAGTTCAGTGTGTGAAGAATAAGTTATCCCTATATGACAAGATGCTAAGAAGGTAACTCATGATTCCCCAAAGAACATGCCCATCCAAAACCATCTTGTCATTACTCCTCCAACTGCCCTTGGGAAAATAGAGCCTTTCTATGTTTCCCTATTGATAAATGGTTACAAACTAAGCAATTGCATTATAGACTCAGGTGCATCTAACAACATCATGCTTGCCAAGGTGGTAGAATATTTTAGACTCACACTGACCAAAACCTTTGGGAAATGTTTCTCCATGGAAAACAAACAAGTACCCCTGTTGGGACAAATCAAGGATGCCCAATTTGCATTTTTAGCATTCCCAGATAAAAGGATCAAGATGATAGTCTTGGTGGCTGATGTTCCAGCTTCATATGGCATCCTTCTTGGGTGAAATTTTTGAAAAGATGGTGGTGTTGAATTGAACATGGACCTATCTAAAGTGAGGATCCCTATCAAAGGCATCATGCAGAGGCTGCTTCTTGAAAAGGAATCAAAATATGTTGTCACTCAGACATCAGCCCTTAAAGCTCAAATTCTATTTAAATCTTCAGACATGGGTAATTATTTCTTGACCACAAAGGATAATCATGTTTTAGTTGATGAAAACTTTGAAAATGATAGTCTAAAAATTGGTTTAGATAGAACAACAGAAGATGTGAGAGAGCATAGGGCAAGCATAGAAGAATTCCCCCTTCCAAGCAAGGAGAAATCTAAGGAAAGATCAATTTTTGATGATGTTTAGACCCTAGAATTTGATGGTAGCTACTCCTCTACCAGTTTAGGAGCTAAGATTGTGTTGATATCTCCTCAAAGAGATATCTTTCCTTCTTCATACAAGTTACAGTTCAGCAACACCAATAACAAAGCTAAGTATGAATCTTTATTACTTAGATTAAAGGCTACTCGAGACAAAGGTGCCAAACTCCTACATGCCAAAGGAGATGCTAAACTGGTGGTTTGTTAGGTAAGGAACCTATATCAAACCAAAAATGAGAGATTACACCACTACCACAATCTAGTCTGGGACCAACTTGAAAGCTTTGATGCTTTCAACATCTCTACCATACCCAGGGGATTCAATGATCGAGCTAATGCATTGGCTATTTCAGTAACTCTCTTAGTTCCTCACTTAGACTTCAAAGGAAACAAGTACACTATTGAATTAGTCTTCTGACTAAGCGTGCTTGAAAATGCCAATCATTGGTAGGTGTTTAACAATGACAACCAAATTATCACCTTTTTGGAACAAAGAGACAGCTTCAAATAGTTGCACTTTGAAGGTAGTAATTCTCAAAAGCTTGAATCACCTCCTAAAATGAACTTAGATGTAGATGAAGAACTCTTACAACTCAAAGGGAATAAAATTCCCAAAGGCCTGGTTTCCCTTGAAAAGCTATTTGACAAACATGACAGATTCATCAAACATAAGCAAATAGATTCAAACTCCTCCCAGGGGTTTGATTAGATAAATTTGGCTAGCAAGGAAGGTTCCAAGATGGTTAACATTGATAAATACTACACTCTTAAAGAGAAGTTCAAGTTTACTACTTTGCTCAGCCAATACATAGATGTTCTAGCATACTCCTATGATGACCTAAAATCTCTCAGGCCTAATGAAATCTGCCATGACATTCATCTCAAGGCTGACTCAGTACCTTACAAGTAGAAATCTTGGCAATATAATCCAAAGATATTAGGTACTATTCAATCTGAGATACAAAAAATGCTGAAAGCTAGGATATTTTTCCCAATCCATCATTCCACATGGATTGCCAACATAGTCCCTATAAGGAAGAAGAATGGTGAAATTCGTATCTATGTGGATTTTAGGAATCTAAATTAGTCATCTTTAAAGGATAACTACCCTTTACCCATCATGGATCAATTTCTTTAGATAGTGACAGTCTCAGAAATGTTATCAATACTAGATGGCTTCTTAGGATACAATCAAGTTGAAGTTGGTGAAGCAGACTAACACAAGACTACCTTCACCACTCCTTGGGGCATGTTTGCATATAGAAGGATGCCTTTTGGCTTGATAAATGCTGGCACCACATTTCAAAGATAAATGGACCTTGATTTCAAGGATGAGATGGGTAAGTTCATTGCAGTTTATCTTGATGACTTGACCATTTTTTCTAAGCATCACCTGGATCATATACGCCACTTGCAACAAGTGCTAGAGCGCTACCGTCAAAATGGCATTTCCTTGAACCCCAAGAAATCTATTTTTGGAGTAATAGAGGGGAATATTCTTAGACACTTTATGTCTAAAGAAGGCATAAATATTGATTTAGACAGAGTCATGTCTATCCAAGAGCTTACCTTGCCTACAAGTAAGACTATTGTTCACTCTTTCTTCGAAAAGGTGAATTTATTATGAAGGTTCATCCCTGAGTTTATTAAGAAGACTCAAAACATTATGAACATGATGAAGGGAAAGGCCACCTTCATCTATACTAAAGAAGGCAAGTCAGCATTTGAGGATATCAAGACTTTTATTGCCCATGCCCCAATGCTAGTTTGTCTAGACTACAACAAAGAGTTCATCATATACAGTTATGCTTTTGAACACATGCTTTCAACAATTTTGGTTCAATAGGATAAAGAAGGTATGGAATCTCCCATTTATTTCATGAGCTACCCTCTCAAAGCTCATGAGTTGAAGTACTCAAACATGGAGAAGCATGCTTATGCATTAGTGAAGGCAGTCAAACATTTTCACTTCTACATCTTGAATTCTCATACTACTGCCTTGGTTCCTGATACCCCGGTCAAATCCATACTAACTCAATAGGATTTTGGGATGAAAAGAGGCAATTGGATTTAAAATATCTAATATTTTGATATATTCATCAAGCTAATAAATCTGGTATGGGGAAAAGGCCTATGCCAATTAATTATTGATAATAAACCAAAAAAATAGAGCATGAAGAAGTAGAGGTGGAAGACACACCAACAGTCCTCTTTGTCTCCATAATGAATGAGTGGTATTTAGGTATTGTTCATTTCTTTACTTATGGTGAGTGTTTTTCTCACCTATCTTACAAATAAAGGAGGACTATTAAGTTGAAATCTACCAATTTTATCCTTTGGGACAATGGACTGTACAAGAGGAACCTTGATGGAGTGTTCCTTCACTATGTGGATAAGGAACAACGAATCCAACTTTTTAAATCCTTCCATAATCTAGCCTATGGAGGAAATTTTTTTGCTCCTGTGACTACCTATAAAATTCTACGAGCTAGGTATTACTAGCCAACTCTTTTCCAAGATTCATATAAGTGGGTGAGAAAATGTGAACTGTATCAGCAATTTGTTGGGAGACCTAAGTTAGCTGCTCTACCTCTCAAGCTAATGGTCATAGAGGAACCATTCCAGCAATGGGGAATTTATTTTATTGGAGTTGTAAACCCATCTTCAAGTGTTGGACATGATTATGTCATTACATCAATTGACTACTTCACCAAGTGGGTGGAAGCCATCCCAACCAAGCATGATACTTCAGAAGTAATGTGAAATTTCCTCAAAGAGAATATCATTTCTAGGTTTGGGGTCCTAATCAAGATTGTTATTGATAATGTAGCTTGTTTCACTTCCTAGGAGATTACATAATTATGTTTCTACTATGGGATTACTCTCTCCCACTCTTCTGATTACTTTCCACAAGGGAATGGACAAGCTGAATCAAGCAATAAGAACCTGGTGACTATTATAAAGAAGATGGTGGATGATAACCAAAGGACATGGCATATATCATTAGTTGATGCTCTATGGGCAAAAAAAAATACACCAAAGAGGGAAATTGGTATGTCTCCTTTCCAACTTCTTTATGGTATCAATGCTAAGATACCAATCACCTTGGAATTGTCAGCATTAAAATTGGCTAAGGTAATTGAAGATCAGAGATATGAAATCCCCCTTGATAAGAGGATCATGTGATTGACTGAGCTAGATGAGAATAGAAATATGGTGGTGGACTGAATTTTTTCCCATCAAAATTTGGTGAAGAAGCTCTTTGACTGAAAGGCAAAAAATTGTGATTTCTAGGTTGGAGATCAAGTCCTGCTGTGGGACAAGAGAAAAGAACCAAAGGGGATGCATGGGAAGTTTGACTCCCTTTGGAGGGGCCCATTTACTATTCATTAGCTCAATGGTGAAAATAGTTTCTTGCTGAAATATCAAGATGGTATGTCCTTTTCATTGCCTCATAGTGGGAAACATCTGAAACACTTCAATCTATGAAGTATCAGATAAGATCAGCTTATACAATATGTATATTTGTATAGTCTTTAGTCCTATTTTTGTGCTTTCATTTTTGTTTTTGTCACCTTTATTTTTAGATAGAATGACTCCATAGCCTATTGGCACACTTAAATGCACTAGAGATTCTGGTTTCTACTCCCCTCAACTATTCCAAGTTTTCAACTAAAAGAAGTTCCCCAACTGGAGCTAGTTGTTGTCCCCCAAAAATATCAGTCATTTTTTGGATAACATTTGAACTATTTTGAACTATTTTGGCCCCAAAGGCCAAAATTATCTCTTCCCTTCTCAAAAATTGTTTTGTGCATTCAAATTCTCCATTTTTTAAGTTTTTCAAATTTCTACAGACTCTGCAGGTTTAAATTTATGAACTCTGTAGATATGTTTCTACAGACTCAACATGCTTGAAATCAGCAAGTTCAATAGGTTCAAAGGCTTCTAAATGTGAGTTCAATCAAAATAACAAATTTACAACACTTATTAATTTTTAGGATTGGTTCAATGCCTTGGTTCAACCAAAAGAGTTCATTGGCAAGTTTCTATGCAGTGTTTGGACCATTGAACTGTTGAACCTTGAACCATTTTGGTTCAATGGGTTCAAAAGTTCAACCTCATCAACAAGAGTTAAGAACATTTTTCAAGGTTTAAATTTCATTCTCTTCAAGGTTCAACAGCTTCAAAACACTTATCAAAGAGAAGAAGGCTTGAACCATTGAACCGTTGAACCATTGAACCACTTTGGTTCAAAGGTTCAACAGGTTCAACAGCCCTATGGTTCAACATATTTTGGCTCAAAGCATTTGGTTCAAGTGGTCAAGTGAATGAATGTAATATAAGATATTGAACTAATTGAACCATTGAACCAAAGTTGGTTTAATTGGTCGGTTCAATCAGTAGGTTCAAAGGGCTGCCCTAAATCCAAAGGAAAAAGAGTCTTTACAGAAGGCATTGAACCAAGCCAATAGCCCTTATAGAGGGTAGTGAACTGAGCCAAGTGCCCTTGCAGAGGGAAATGAGAAAAAATGAACAAAGAGAATTCCTTCAAAAAAGTGAACCAAAGACAAACAACCCTTGCGAAGGGTAGGTAAGGAACAGATGGACCGTTTCAAAAGTTTGAAGGATATTTTTAGGCTTGAATAGTCCTTTCAAAGGGCATAGTTCTCTTCCAAGAAAATAACATGGAAAAATGGTTAAGGCAAGAATCCTTCAAACTTTTTGTCTGAAGGAATTCACTCAAGAAGAAAGCCTGATAGAAAACCTGACAGAAAGCAGAGGTAAAGTGAAGGAAGATTTCCTTCAGACAAATTGTCTGAAAGAATTCCTTTAAAAATTTTGTCCAAAGGAAAAGTCTGTCAAAATAGAAAATCCACTGAGGAAATAAAATCTTGAAGGCCACTTGAAATATCTGAAAGGGTAGGTACCCTTGCAAGAGGATCTCGCTAGGTAAATTAGACCATTTCTCAAAACCCTAAAGGGCAAGTTCCCTCCAAGAAAGATCAAACCTCAAGTTGTAGTGGAAGCTGCCATGTGTCCCTCATAAAGATGCAATGGATGTTACCATGTGTCCTCACCTATTTCAAAATGGAATGCACCACATGTCACTTGTTAAGAATAGTAGAAAGTAGCCAAAGAAAATAGGAAAGACACGAAGGAAGTGCTAAGGAGGATGACAGGTCCACAACCATCAAATTTAGGGCAACCAAGTAGCCATTGGCTTTCAAATGATGATAGACCCGAACACATCAAATTTGTGACAATAAAATAACTATTGATCCTTATAGGTTTAAGTACATATCTTGTGAACAAATTCAATAACTGGCTAAAGAGATAGCCTGAGAGCTCAGATCACACATATAAGGACAAAATATATCAAGGAAAGGAGGAATGATGGAGAAAGATCAAAAATATCTGTGCATGGGAGATGTTTCTAGAAGGTAAAGTAGTCCACTAGGTGGACATCAAAAAGCACAAATATTCAATGGCATGGCTTGTCTTTTTTCATTGAGAAAAGTGAACAACTGGAAACACATCAAGGAAACACATCAAGTGGCCCATATTAAAAATTGATGCTTGATTCTAGCATAGCCCATGGATAGAATTTAAAATACATTGAATGCATCATAAGACATCATTTTTGTGAAATAAGTGCCCAAGTCTTTCTTGGAGCACTATATATAGGACTCTCTCTTATTTTCAAATGGGGATCTCAGTCTGTAATAAAAAATGAAACTCTACCCAAATTGAAAGACATTACTAAGACTTTGAGCTCAGATTGTTGATCATATTTTGTTATTTGAATAAGAAAACAAGTGACTTTTTAGACTTTGTGCTAGAACAGTTTGGTTGTTAGGGAAATTGTTCTTATGTATATTTCCTTAATATGTTTTCTTGTCCTTTTGATTAAATAAGAAAAATTAGTGAAAGTGATCATTAAGGTGTCCTAAAGCTAGTTTTAGAGAGACTTTGTGCTGCCATAATTATCTTTAGTTTGTCTATTTTTCTATTCCTGTGTAAAGGATCTTGGGATGACTTTGTGCCCTCATTATCCTTCATATTTTTTCTCTATGTAAAATACCTTGGGATGACTTTGTGCCCTCATTAGCTTTTGTATTTCACTCTTTGGTAGTTGAGGTGGAGACTTTATGCCTCATTTCATCCTATTGTGTTACTGTACCCTATTACAGTTACTTATCATCACCTGAAAGATTATTTTTGTCTGTTGAACAACACTTTTGAAAGAAGAGGAGTGTCTTCTATCATTTCATCAGGATTTCTCCTTTGATTTGTGAACATCATCTCTGAAAAAAGAGAGATGGATGGTTTATCCTACCCTTGAGTGTTATTTTCTATTTATATATAAAAAATATAGCTCGTGCATATCTTCAGGGAACCTCTCCTTGATGAGAGGAGAGATTTGTCCCCTTTTGATGTAGTAAACCTGCACATATGTCTGACCAATTTCCCTATGTTGTGGTTGAAGAGACCTATTTTTCTCATCAGTTAGCTGATTGACAAAATATTCACCCAACAAAACCCTCCTCACATTTTGATCTTACTTGATACAATATGATCAAAACACCTTTTCTATCTTTCAAATCATGCTCATGCGACATATTCATAGGGTTTATGTTCATTAACCCAATCTCACTTTATGTCTATTGTTAGCCCTTGTTAGAGAAGAAACATCATGCCCTCTTCTTATCCTAATGTACTTAGTTGATATTTTCATTATGACATTTGTCTCTTGATTGTATTCTTCACTTTACCATCTAGTGTTTTTCATTACCTTACCTCATATGCTTTAGTCATGACTATCTGCATAACCATAAGTATAATAACATTCAACAACATAGCATTTAACACATCTTGTACATGTTTAAAACAAATTATAAAATATTTTATTTAGGGTGTGAAGTGTTGTATGACACATACCATGTCATCATATTACACACACATTGCCTAAGGCACATACATACATAGCTTTATTATTTAGGCATTATGATAATTATCTAGTGACTCTAGATTTGTGTTAAGACATTTTATTTGTTGATTGCTTGATGAGCTAGCCTCAACAACATTTTCCATATTTATAGACACTGGGTGTGTATTTTATTCTCCTCTTCCACATTCCTCCCCATAAGATGAGAATCATATTCTGCTCTGGGTCTTTCACCCTGCTTGACTATCATAGCCATTACATCCCTCTAGTCTAGTTCTTATGCTTGCATAGGTGTCACCTATTGCTGCCACAATGCACATCCCCTTGGATAGTGAGGGTTCCATCCATAAATAGGCCAAAGGTCATGTTATCTAGTCTTACATCTTAAGTAACAAAATTCTCACCTTATTCATTGCTAAGGAGGTAAGAGTTCAATCTCAAGCCTAGGTCATGGGTGCCTTTCCTCATGATATTGGTTTAATAGTAATTCCATTATCACCATTACATGTTGTAGTATTTGGTGGATATTCACATTCACTATATTGATTATTTTAGGTTGTGGGGGTTGTTGATTGTCTCTGCCATTATTCCTATTATTCACCATTTTCAACCTTGTGTAGTTATCTACACTATCTGTAACCTAAAAATCCAAATAACTTAATGATATAAATTTATATTTAACATGATTATTTAAATAGAATACCTAACCATTCTTCCTCACCAACATGATTATCCATTCTACCAATGGGAAGGGTCTTATGATGTCATTGATTCCATTAAATAGTCTTCCCACTTTAAAAGGTCATGTCTACTTACCTTTTCATTTGGACACATATTCCTCAATCCAATCAGTTATCTTAATAACATCATTATGCATTGTCATGATGTATTTTTATCACCCTTATCATCTGATATCTTTACTTTCTTTGTCATCTTATAGTCCTTGTGGGCCTGGTAGTCTTTTGCATCATTATCACCTTTGCCCTAGTTGACATAAATTGGCTTCCATCCACAGGATATTCTGATGATCGTGACTTCAAAATTGTCACTATTATTGGTGGTGGTATCTTCCAAAGGAAACTCCCCCATCTTATCTAGTTATATACTCAACAACCTAGGCCATGTGGCTCTTTGTTAGTAACACCTCTTCTAAGTGGAACCCAAAGTCATTAGTTCTGAGGTAATGGGATAGAGGATGTAGACATGGACATCTTTTTCCCATAATATTTATGTATGTCTTGAGTAAGGCATGGTCTATGTTCTATTTCTCACCATGATACTAATTTTCTACCTCATAGAATCTACTTATCCATCAAATAAATTATTTATAGGTCATCACTCCACTACTACCCTTAAAAATTAGCTTGTATTAATGATGATCTCTTGTCAATGAGACTATGTATATCTTCATATATGTCCATCTCCTAAAACTTAGCTCATAGTGATAGATGCCATAACTATGCTTATACCCTCACACAATTTTAGAAGGTGTACCCTCCTCATGAAGTTACCTCTTCTTTAGGTTAGCTCCATTGATAGGTATTTTGTATTATTTAACCTTGTGTTAAACCCTTATTTATCCTACCCTACCAACTGATACTTTATCTTCCTAATGAGTGTGGAATCATTATGATGACTATTTACTATTCACTAGTTGCCACCCTCACTATTATGCAAGCACCTTTCCATATGATTTCACCATTTTTAAAGCAATCTGCACTAACCAACCACCCTAGCTATCTCATCACCTTTTTGTGGGCCCCTTTGACCTAACCTGTGTGTGTTTTGAGACAACTTTTGCCTGGTCTCTTGACCATAGTGACAAAATTACCATGTTGACCATTTTGAATTTATACCACCTCATGCTTACTTGACCCACATGTGTTTTCCATATGAGTACATTCAAATTATAATACCCATAGAAACACTAACCCCATATAAGAGATGAATAGCTATATCTAGCCATAATTATAGTCATTTAATACACTGGTCACTTATCCCTTAACACTGCCCTTTATTTTTATCAATCATGGCAAATTTGTCTTTGCATGACCTTAGCTATCATACTTTTTATTACATTTTCTGCACCTATTTTAACTTTAGTACATAACATTTCTTATAACCTTGTCATCACCTTTTATACCCTTTGTATCTTCCCTCTATAGGCATTTAACCCAACCTAAACCACATGGTATATCAAATTGGGGCAACCCATTTAAACACCATTGACTAGTCATAACAAGAACTACATTTATCTTGAAGTTTTTATTGGATATTACATCGGAAAAACTATGTAGGTATCATCCACTTGGCTAGTACATATGGATTCAACTCAACCACCCCTTACATAAATACTAGAAAACCACCTCCTCTAACCAACCAACCTTAACAAGATTACCAACCATTAACCCATGTCTACCTCGATGTTGGCCACTTTTGACCCAAATTATTTGCATATTTTGTGATGATCTTGATTTGGTCCTTTTTACCACACAAACCAACTTATCCATGTTGAACATTCAACTTTGAATCACCCTTTTATGACTAGACCATTTTTGTTTTTTAAAGAAGCACTTCTTAACTTAGATACCCATGACAACATTGACTCTATCTAAGAGACTAACAAGTGTATCTAGCTATAGCTATGGTCATGTAATACATTAGTCACTTCTACGTTAGATTGGAACCTTATTTTTAATAATGTTGGTAACTTTAGCTTGTGTGTGGTCTTTGATATTTCACTTAGTCACATTTTGTGTGCATATTTGTATTTCAAATGCCTAACACTTTTTGTCACTACTTAGTGATTCACCATCAATTGATTATTAAATATACAACTAATTATAATTTCCCTCATCAACTCCTATTTTATGGGGGAACACATCCTCCCATACTCAGGGAATCTTGACCTTTAACTAAACTATCCATTTTTGTTTTGCATCTTATTAATTGAAATCAGGATAACAAAAAGGGGAAAAATGTTGACACTAGAAAACTATACACTTGTAATTATATATGTTTGAATGCCTCATTCCTACCCTAGGGCATAAATAACCTTTATTTACCCTTAACCCAACCCCTCTTAACATAACTAAATCACTATTCAAAAGTACTATTCTAAAATTACTATTTGAAATCACTATTCACTATTCATGGTAACATGGCATGTGACATGGAAAATGACATAACATGTGACATGGAAAGTGACATGGAATGTTACATGGCAAGGTGACTCAATGTTTTATGTCAAATGACATGGCTTGAAAGTGAGGTGGCTTGAAGTGGGACATCATACCCCACTTGGGATCCTCATCCAAGGTGCCTAATGACATCATTAAGCATCACAAGGGTCCCCATTCAAAGTTTGGCTAGTTTATATTTATGGGGACATCATCAAACATGTATTTTTACCTCCATCCATGAAAATGGACTTCAAAGTAGTGTTTCCACTTGTTAAGTTCTTTGAAAAGGATAAATGGGCATTATCTCCACACATTTTGGACTCTTTAGAAAATTGGGAGACAAACCAACCAAGTGGGAGACCCATTATCTAAGTGTTAATCTCACCACACTTATCTCATGACTCAATTACCCATCCACATGGAAAAATGTGACACATTTTGTGGGGTACCTTCTTAAGTGCTTGGGGTAAGACAAGAAAGGAAGGTGGAAAGTCTCTTGGACTCATTTGGGTCTATGGACATTATCTCCATGAGTTTTGACCATATATGTAAATTGGGAGACACACCAACCCAAATTTTAAACCCATTAACCAAGTGGGAATCCCACCACCCTTATCCCATGACTCATTTTTGAGCTCACTTGTAAAATGGTGCCATATTTCACTATTCACTTATGTTGGCATGTTTCTTGACATCAAATGCTATAAATATGACCCTCCCCCTTTACCCATGTGTTAATTTAGAATTTGGTTAGATATTTTCATCTTGAAAGTTATTTAATCATCAAGGAGGTCACTCAAGTTGGAGGAGAAAAGTATCAAGTAGCTAGCCTCTATGAGAATTATTACAGGATTTCATCATCACCATCTTCAACAAGCCATCTACATCAAAAGTCTTCTTCAAGATTATTATGTAAATTTTTTTTTAATTTATTTACTTTCCATTTATTCCTTTCTTTCTCTTTGGCCTTCTTATTTCTTCTTATTTATTTCTTTCCCTTTAACCTTCTTCTTTCACTTTCTTTCTTTCTTATCTCTTTGTCATGTTTTCTCTCTTAACCTCTTAACCTCTTATCTTTGTTTCTTATCTCTTTGCCATATTTTTTATCCTAACCTCTTATATTTCCTTCTTATCTCTTTTCCATATTTTCTCTCTTAACCTCTCTTTACCATTTATCCACTCTTTAAATTTACCCTTTTTTTACCTTCTTGACCATATTACCATTTACCCCTTTGCCTTCTTGAACCGTAACCATAACCTTTCTTATTTCTTAGCATTTTAGCATTGAATTTAATGTTATTTTGTTATAAATTTATAATTTATAATAAAATTATTTATTTCATTTTAGTTAAGTACTTTCATTTATGTTATGCAACTTTATTGTGAAGCTTTATTTCATCAAACATTAATTTGTCTTAACGATGGATTGACAGCCTCCAAGTAAGTTCACACGTCTTGGATCTAGCTTACTAAGAAATAACCCATCTATATAACTAAAAAATCCTTTGTTATTTCTTTTTTATTGTAGGTTATTCCTCCCGAGCAAAAGAGGAGTTCTCACATCAAGTCTAGATTCAATGCACACACTTTCTACCAGGTTTTCTACAAAATCTTCATTTCAATTTTATCTTTTTCCTAATAAAAATAAAGATTTAGAGTAAAACACTAAGAAACATCCTCCAAATTATAGGTTGTGAATGGATTCTAACAACTTTACTTGTTGTGATTTTTCTACACATCATAGAAAAATTCCATCAATGCTTTGCTTGTACAAACCATTATCCTAAAGAATGAAGTTTGCAGCTTTAAGCTTGATTTTCCTCTTCTCTTTGTGAGATAAATGCTCTATAAATTATCCATATATGATAAAATGAGAAATGTTATATTACCATTAATTAATTAGGCTAATTAACAAGATCATGGGTAGCTCTTCTTCAATGTTTTCGTCATTGTTGGATGTCTCTTTTGGTTTATTTTCTACAATGAGCTAGAAAAAACTTTTTCCATAAAATAACTTTGTAGGTTTGATTTCCATATCATAATATTTGATATTAGTAATATAATTACCTCTTTTTCTTCCAAATTCTTAATAATTTATAATAGACTTGACTGTAGCATCTGGTACTAGTGCAATGGTGTGAGAATTAAGGATGTAATACATTAAATGCTTAACCACTTTTACAATAGAATAAGCATGTTTCTCTATGGGTGATTACTTGAGCTCATGAGAATTTATAGGGAATCTCATGAAATATATAGGAGATTCAATCACCTCTTTATTTTTCTACAATAAAATTGTGGATAGAGTATGCTTAGAAGCATAACTGCACATGATGAAATTCCTAGTATAGTTAGGGTAGACTAAGATTGGAGAAATATAAATTACTTCCTTGAATTCATGAAAGATAGAGATCCCTTCTACTTTATAATGGAAAATGGATTTCACTTTCATCATATCAACAATGCGACATGTCTTCTCAGTAAAATTAGGTACAAATATTTGCAAGAAATTAACCTTCCCAAAGAAGAAGTGCACTCCTTTATTAGTTGATGGTAGTGTAAGATTATAAATTGACTTGACCCATTTAGGATCAATCTTGATTCCTTCTTTGGACATAATGTGTTGAAGGAGCTTACCTTTAGTAACCTCAAAAATAGATTTCTTGGGATTAAGGGATATTCCATATTGGTGACACCTTTGAAGTACTTGTAAATGATCACAATGATATTGATTCTTCTTTGAGAAAATAGTTAAATCATCAAGATATACCATAATGAACTTACCAACAATATATCTAAAAGCTAAATCTATGTCCCTTTAAAAGGTGGCACCAAAATTAATCAACCTAAAAGGCATTATACAATATACAAAAGTGCCCCATGGAGTAATGAAAGCCATCTTGTGTTTATCTTCATCATGCACCTCCACTTAATTGTATCCTAATAAGCCATCTAGAATAGATAACATCTCTGAACCCATCACTATTTGTAGTACTTGATCCATTATTAAAAGTGGGTAATTATCCTTACATGATGATTGGTTTAAATTTTAGAAGTCAACACAAATGTGGATCTCTCCATTATTTTTTCTCATAGGAATAATGTTAGCCATCCATGTCGAGTGATGTATACAAAAGATGATCCTAGCATTCAACATCTTTTGAATTTCATCAAGGATGGTACCTAAAATTTTAGGATTGTATTGTCATTGTTTCTACTTGTGAGGTTGAGACCCAGGCTTAAGAGGAATATCATGTTGCACTTCCTTGGGTCAAAAATATTTCATATCAGAATATGAATAAACTAATACATCAATGTACTAATGTATAAGTGCCACCAACTTCTCTTTTTCCTTTGATAAGAAACATTTCCAAACATTTATCATTTTGGAATCATCTTTTGTTTTGATATTGACTTGTTAAATTTCTATAGATAAATCTGATTCTGACTGTTGAAGTTTGATGAATCAATCTTGTTTATCAAAAATCATCTCTAGGGATACCAATAATTTTAGAATTGTATTCCCTTTCAGCTAAAAAATCTCTTTAATAGTTTCTTCATTTATCTCAGAGATTGATTCTTTCGAAGTAGAGTCACTACCCTCAAAATATAACTCACTAAATTTTTTTACCTTATTCAAGAAGGTGATGATTTTCTCATCATTGTTGAAAACTTGCCAATGATTGACATTATCAAAAATAGTAGGTTGGAAAACCAACTCAATGGTATAATTATTTTCTTGGAAATATTTGTGAGTAATTAGGAGAGTGGTTGAAATAACCAATGAATCTACCCTATCATTATATTCTCTTAAAACTGCTAAGATATTAAAGGCATCAAAATCTTTCATGCAATTCCAAACTCAATTATGATAATGTCTTAGCCTTTCATTATTTATTTGATATAAATTCTTGAATTGACAAATGACTAACTTGATATCACCTTGGGCATGAATATTTTTAGGGTGACATCCATTCCTAATGAGAAGGCTTCATATTTAGTAATATTATTAGTGTTATCAAACTAAAACTTGAAATAAAAAGGGGAGATCTTTCCTTTTGGGGATTTGAGGACTATCCTAGCTCCAGATCCAATTGGAGAATAAATACCATCAAATTCTAAATTCCAAACATCATTTGTACACTCTACCTTGATATTCTCAAAATAAAAAACCTTTTAATCTGAAGAGGGAGGTTCTTCTATTTCCTAACCTTTATCTAAAATATCATCAGAAGATACTAGAACTTTATCTATGGTCAAGAAATATATACCCATTCCAGAGGTTTCAAAGAGAATATAAGCTTTTGGATCTTCAGTCTTTGTTATAGTATACTTCACTTATTTCTTTGGCAGAAGTTTCTGCACCACACCTTTGATAGGTATTCAAGCCTTAGAACAATCCAAGTTGATTTCACCACCAACATTTTTTCAAAATTTTCATCCTAATAAAACTCCATATGAGGCTAGAACATCAACCACAAGAACCATCATCTTGATCTTTTTCTCTAGAAAAGTGGCAAATGTAAATTGTGCATCCTTGATTCGACCTATGAGGGGTACTTGATTAGTTTCCATTGAAAATAAATGGACAAAATTCTTTGTCAAATTTAACCCCAAGGTAGTGGCTACTTTGGATGGCATCACATTATTGAAATCACCTAAATCAATGACATAATTACTAAGCATATAACCATTGACAAATAGGGACATATATAAAGGTTCTATTTTTCTTGAGTTAGATGTAGGAGTTATAATAAGGTTATTTTTCTTTGGTCTTGGTTTAAGGTCAATCGGTACACTCTTAGATAAGGTCTGATCAGAATTGGTCCCTTTGATTTTTATAAACTTTGTTAATATTTCAAATTGGTTGGGATTAGATTGGAGGCACTCAGCTTCAAAAATTTAAATTTTTGTCTTCTTGGCATGGTCTATGATATCAAAATTTGGATATGGGGTAATCAAGAAAGACAAGGTATTTTCATTTTTAGGTTGCAGGTTTTGGGCACTGGGTCTTGACATAGAAGGAGAGGAATTATAATGATGAAGAGCACTTACTTGTTCATCCATCATTATGTCCTTTAGTTGAATTGGTAGGGGATTTTCTTTTTTATAAATCATAACTTCCTTACGTGTTTCATCCTTGGACTTAGCTTTATCAATATTCTATTATTTATTTGGCTAACTTTGAGAATAGGTGAAGATGGCATAAGACTCACCATGTGTTTCTTCTTCTTGTTCATCTTCTTCTACTTCAAATTTCATAAACCTTATATTAGAATCACCAACTTCTCATTCTTCATCTCCTATAAAGGTATTGGCATCATATTCTAGAATATATTCTAGCTTCGGGACAACACCATTTTCATGTTCCAACCAATTAACTACTATATTATCTAGTGGTGCATCCAAAGCAAGCCTTGCTTGTGGTGGAGGAAGTTTATTCTAATATTGGTTTCTTGTATCATTATTGGAATAATTATAATCATTTGGGTATGTTATTCTTGGAACATTCTTGTATGAATGAAATGACATACCTTAGGACATTTGCTTCTTGAGTGCTATCAATTCATTTTCTAACTTCTACACCATAGGATCCATGGTGTTAGTAAAAGGTGAAATTGTAGAGGGTTTCCCTCTAGGCTTATTTAAATTTTTTCTTACTTTCCCCACCAAGATCAAATCATCTTCTACTTCAATGGCCAAGCTTTGAGCATCATCAATATTAGCTAAAGCTACTATATGCAAAAGAAAATTAACCTCTAGTAATTGAGAATTGATGAAGAAGCATTTCAAGTTCTCAAGTGTAGGTTGAGCAACCATTAGAATTTTATTCCTCAACTTATTAAACTTTTCCATGAACTCACGTATGGGCTCATGTGTTTCTTTCCTCATTTGTGTAAGTTGAGCCAACAAGACATGGCCATCTTCTATTGGCTTGAATCTTGCCTCAAACTTGGCTTTAAGTGTATCCCATCTTATGATGGTTCCTATTGCAAGATGCTAAAATCAATTATCAACAACACCATGGACCATTTATACAAACAACCTTATAGAAACATCTTCATGTTCTAATCCAAGAACTCTACATTAAATGTAGAATGCAGCAATATGTTCATCTGGATGTTGCTTGCCATCACCATAGAACTTGGGGAAATTTTTTGTGAACCATTAGGAAGTTCATGAGATGGTGGTGTCAAATTCAATGGACCAAAATTAGTTCCCCATGGACATTAAAAAACCATTCTATGTCCAAGAAAGATATCAAATACTAGGGGAGACTTCTAACATTCATAGGGTCTTACCTATTTTGCCTTTAAAAATATTTATTATTCCTCCCTACAATATGAACACAAAGTTTTAAAAATTTCTTCTCAATTTCAGCATAATTTCACTTCTATAGCCCTGGCGATCCTTTTTACAAAATAACATCCTCCATTTATAAAGAGGAGTTATGAGAAAAAAAATAAAAACATAAATACATTGATAGAGTCCAATTTTACTTAGGAATGTGTACTTTTCTTAGGTGTAAATTGTAGCAAACAAAATTACATATAAAAAGTTACAAAAATAAACTAAATGTCCTTAGACACAGGAATTTCTAATTTTTTTTCCTCTCTAGATATTTTTTGTATCTCTTCAGGGTGGCTTGGAACTCACTATTATCTATCCCTGATGTATTTTTAGAGATGGCAAGGAACCTTGTGATAGAGTTTGCTAGATTAGTTGGCATGTCTTTACTTTTATCCAAGATTATTTGTAACTTATCCATTATGACTTGAAACTCAACCAATTTTTTGATGGAGTCAAGCATGAATGTTCTTATTTCAATATATATTTGAATCAATGATGTGAACTCTTAAACTACTTTTTCCATAAGAAGAATTTCTTGGGAGTCATCTTTAACTTGAAAAGGAATTTCTCCAATCTTATCTATAAGGTCTAACACCTTATCATTACACATATCTTCTGATTCTTTAAGATCCTTAATTAAATTTTCAATAACTTCCTTCTTATTCTTCATTACCTCTCTATATTCTATGAGTACTTTCTTGCTTGGAATGATCTTCTACTTAGCTAAGAGTTCTAGATTGAATTGGTGTAGTTGAGTCCATGATGAATATATTTTTTGGTAAACTCTAAATCTTGAGTGAGTGTCTTAAGTGTTTTTTGAATTTTCATTTTCACTTCATTCAAGTTCTTCAAAAATTCAATAGTAGAATGCAATTATTGAGTACCTTGTGTTGACAATCTTTCAATCCAGGCATTGACTTCCTAACCTTGAGATCTAATCTTTTTTGCCCATTGAGTTGTTTTTTTGTGGTTTCATTCTCAATAGGTTTAATTGACTCAAATAATTGTGTGATATTTAGTATAATTAAATTCAATTATTCTACTTGTACCTTGAGTTGATCTTTAATTTTCTTATCCTTGGCATATCTCTCGATCAAGGATGCCATTGATTTTTGTAAATATTCCTTTGCACTTTCATGAGTTTTCTTCCCAAAATTAATTCATCCTACTACATACTCAGATGCTTAGATATCCTTAATATTTCTATCTTGAGGAGGCACTACAACTTCAACATGTGTCTAGAATAAAATATTACCCTTGATATGGTCTTGGCCTTCTTTGCTATTTTTGGTTTTACTAACACAAGTTGACCAAAATCAAAATCACCAAGAAAAACAACTTGCATCTTCTTCTTGGGTGTTTGAGACATGAGCCAAGGAGGAAGAGGGGATGGATCCTCTATTACCAACGACACCAAATATTGTGATGTTTTGGGAAGGCCAATGGTTTATGAAGTGTTGAAATGGAAGGTGGGATGGTTGTATCTGGTAGTGGAGTTGACACCAATGAAATTATGGATATGATTGGTGGAGTTTAAGTTGGCATGATATAAACTTTGATCCCTACTAGAAAGCTAAATACTGGAGTAGCAGGGACTTGGGTTATCAATTTATAAGATGGTGTGGACACACACACACACACACACACACATTGTTGGGTGAATTTAAAATTTGTAGGTAATCCTAGTGATTTTGATATACTAGGTAGATTAGATAAATAATCAAAAACTTTATCCAACATACCTTAGGAAGGGACTTGGAAAAGTGTGGCACTAGGAGGTGATAGAGGAGATGAAAGAATAGTCTAGGGAGAAATGGTAGAAAAAATTAGTATAATTGGTGTTATAGGGAGAATAGGGGAAAATGCTACCTATGAAGCTATTGTTTATGAAGTTTTAACTGAAGAAATATTTGACTGTGTGGCCACTGGTTGTGATGGCTATTGAGTCACTAGTTGAGGTGGTTGTGAAGTCACTAGTTGATATGGTGCCTCACTTGTGATTGGGCCTTCTTCTTTCTCTGCTTGAACACTTTTCTCTACCTCAGCTTCTTCACCCTTTCTTTTACCTTTACTTATGAACACAAAACTTGGTTTCTATGTAAAGGTGGAGGCATCCTCATTTTTTATTTTGAGTTCCTCACACTTTTTAGTAGTTTCTTCATCATATTGTTCCTTAGACCTAGTTTTTTATTGTTTTAAATTGATACATTTTGATTCTAACCAAGCACTACTCTTTACAAGAACAGGTTGAAATCTATCTCTTATAAATGGGGATTCTTTTATGGACCATTGGATTGGAAGGAGAGGACTGGAAGTAACATAACTACCCTCATATGATGGTTTTAATACATTCTCATCATCTAATAAATCTTATAGAATATCACCCTACCTTATATTGAAAATTTGATTAGCAGTGAGATGGTTGTAATTGAGCTTTCTCATGTCCTCAATTCTGAATTCTACCCAAATGTCTTTAATATTGTGTACATGAGCATAGTTACCTATTAGCTTCTCCTTCATCATCCTATAATCAATGTATTTTATACTCTTGAATCTTTTGAGAGTGATCCACTACATTTTAGTTTCCATTATCTTGTATTTTGGTGTGGTTAAAACTGTATATCAACCAATTCTAATTGCAAACATGAAACCTCATTTATGGGTATCTAACTATTTTTTTATGCACACTCATCATTTTATGACACATCTCCATTAAAATTAACTTATCACTTGGGTACCTGGGCAACATATAAGGTTGTTCGTTGAACCCGCCTACCCTAATGTAAGTGAAGGTTGGGAATTGTATAAAAATACAACTAACCTTATTCATAATTTCTTGTGTAGCATCTAAAACTCTCCTCTTCTTGAGATCCTAGTCAAAGATACAAATGAACTTGTAAAAGAAAGAATCACTGACTCTCCTGTAATGTTTTATGCTTTCCTTGAGATTTAATTATGGATAATATTCATATGAAGGAACCTTCTTTCTTTTTCCAACATTGATTAATATTGATAAATCTCTCATGTTGGGTGCATCATACACTAGATAAGAAGTCATATAGAATTTTAAATAATAAATCACCTTAGAGAGATGGTGACATATGGCATCACTAATCTACCTCCCCTAGAATATTCTCTATTTACCCTTCTTGATGACAAAAATATAGTGATATATCCATTGTTGGAAGATGTTTGATGTTGATATCCCTTTGAATCTTCTTAGGAGGGTGATAAAATCACCTACTTCCTCTACGAAATCACAGTGGTAAAAGTACTTGGGCCATCTTGCCATAGAATGTTGAGGAGTTCTAAGCCAATGATAGTTGATGTGTCTTTTATGATTGTTGGAATTCCTATCATAGTACTCTTGAGCTGAGTTCATAGTTATATTTGAGTACTCCTCAATATCAGAGATGAAATATTTTATCTAGGTATTATTCATTGAGATGAATGATCACCTTTCCTTCTACATCCTTGACTGATGTGGTTTGACTATCAAATTATGTAGCAACTATCAGAAAAATTCTAGATCTTATGTTGACACGAAGAATGTGGCTTCCAAATGAATTCTATTGTTGAGGACAACCTACACATGTGGTGAAATGGGATCTTTGCCTAACCTTTGTATGAATTTAGCCATATTGACATGGCCATTCTCTATGTCCCTGATCTGGCCTACATTTGATTTGACTATGGAAGCTAGAAACACACCTTGAAACTTATACTTCATTTCTTTCTTGGTAGGAAAATCTTCTAATGATGATCAAGTAATTACAAGGGATAATTTCAATTCCCTAGAGTTAGTATATTTTTATCTATCTTGGCAAATTTCAAGGGTGGCAAAAATCTATGCTCCTATATGGGATACATAATGAAATTATGTTGTTCAAAGAATTTTCTCTGAATTGTACAAGTTTTAAAGGCTTTTGGTGTTTTAGTGAAATTTAGAGAAAATTATATGATTTACATGAGATTTGGGTAAAAACATAGTTGGCTATAAATTGAAGATTTTTCTCTCATTTTCATCGTGCTTGGGTAAGTTTGGTAAAAGTTGGAGAAATTTTTATGATATACACCCAAGGTGTTGGTCTAGGTGGTTTTTGGTTTAGGTTGGATAATTTTCTCTTACTTGCACTAATTTTGTTCAATTTGGTGCATGTCAAAGAAAATTATCCAAAGTGTACCAAACGGTTGGCTATGTACAATTTCAATAATTTTCTTTGATGTGCATGGGGAAATGGGGTAAAGGGTATGAGTGTACCTCAAACAAAATTATTTCAAGTGCATGGTAAAATGAATTTGGATCAATTACATGTACATTAGAGAATTTTCTCTAAGGTACATGAGGAAAAGGGGGAAAATGAAAATGGATGGCTTCCACATAAATTCTTGGTCATAGATCAAGCATGTTGAGGGTTTTTTAGAAAATGTGTTTTAATAATGAAGACATACTTTGGATTTTTTATAAAACATGGTTATATGAGGTGTAAAGGGAAATAATGGGTTTTTTAAAAAACACAAAAATTTAAAAAATAAAGATTAGAGACAACTTAGGGGAAAAATAAATAGGTTTAAACAAAAATAATACTTACTTAAGGTCCATAGGGGAGGAAAACCATGGGTTAAAATGAGAATCAATCACTAGAATTGATGAAGAAAGATGAAAGTTATCACAAAAATTGCAAAGGAAGAGCACACGGGAAAAAAAATGGAGAAGATTAACAAAGGGTGAAAATAAAATTACCATGAGGTAATATATACAAATGAGGTAATTAATCCTTATTAATTACCATAATAAGTGTTGGGCCCCCTACAAGAGCAAAGAAATTCTCTTATCTTGTATGTGTAATAGTAGAGAATTTATTTGCTCTTGTACCTTAGGTGCATTTCATAGAAAATTCTCCAGTTTGCACCATTTAAAACTTGGTGTATCTTAGAGAAAAAACTCTAAACTGCATGATGTAAAAAAAACTCCCTAAAAACTAACTTTTTTGGGAAAAACAAATGTAAAGAGGTAGTGATTGGCCTTGTTTCACATGATTATAGCTCATGGGATATGAAATAGACAAGTTTCATAGGGGTTATCCTATGAATTGAACCTTCTAAATTCAAGGATAACAAAGCACATGATGGGTATTAGAACAATGTATAAAGAGGGGTAAAACAAATTACCTATCTAGAGTTTCTAATATTGAACTCCAGATCTTATACTAAAATATTATGTCCAAAATTTAAAAACCTAATAGCCACTAAAATCACATAATTGGTTTTTAATATTAATTATTTAAGTTTATTATTCTTTATAGAACACCAACACCTCAGTTATGCATAAGGTCATAGGTTCATTTAGGATTAAATTACCTGTGTGCATGCAAT
Source organism: Torreya grandis (assembly GCA_037957365.1). Lineage (NCBI taxonomy): Eukaryota > Viridiplantae > Streptophyta > Pinopsida > Cupressales > Taxaceae > Torreya > Torreya grandis. The sequence goes on from JARHVA010000459.1 coordinate 871,251, forward strand.
GTTTATTTATAACTATGGAATACTCTAGGTTTTAATTTAATTTCTTTATTGATATATAGGTCACATATGGTCATAATGATAAGGCACTATTTTTTTATTTAATGCATTCATAATGTTCAAGTTATGCTCTAATAGGGAGTGACCACTAAATTTTACATGGATATATTTTTTTAAAAATACATATTTTCATTTCCAAATTACATGGAATGAACACATAAATTGATTAAATCATTAAATTAAAAGTCTAATAGTCAACTTTGAATTTGAAAAATATTTTTTCTCCCAAGATACAGAATCATTATCCACCATAAGATCTAGTCAACCTAGGAATTTATACAAAGGACACCCTAAAGATCCCTAATTATCCTAATGGATGAGTACGAATACATTTTATAACTCTTTGATTTCATTTTTTTCTCTTGTTTTGCAAGTTGAGGCTACATAATAATTAAAATGGATCATTCCAAAAAATTAAAGGAATTCATATCCCCCATGTTTACACTTTTTTTTAATAGTATAAGTATATACACTCGTAACTATATACACATTAAAATATAAATGTGTGTGTATACATACATGTATATATGCATATATAAATATATGTGTGTTTTTTACTATTTTAATTTTTAGTTATATACAAATTTATATATATTTATTTTAAAATGGGTTAAGGTATGGAACTTCACCCCACCCAGCTTGTTCAAGCACCAAGGCCTACAATTTTTATTTATTTATTATTATTGTTATTGTTATTGTTGTTGTTGTTGTTATTGTTGTTTTTGTTGTTGTTAATATTATTATTATTATTATTATTATTATTATTATTATTATTATTATTATTATTATTATTATTCTATTTGTAGATATATGTACACACCCACATACACATTATTTTATATCCCTCTCTTTTTAATATTAACAATAAGTATTGAGATATTTCATTAATTAATCCATTTATTACTATTTAAAAAAATGAAAAGAGTGACATTCTTATTATTTTTTATAATCGAAAGGGATAAATATAATTGGGGCATGGGGGAGGGGGTCATTTTTAGTGCACTTATAATTTCAAAGAAAAAAGTTCCCTTAATATATAATTATGATAAGGAGAGAGAACAATTATTACAATAAAGAGAGTCATTATTCATTAAACAAACATTTTTTTTACCAATAAATAATTACAATCCAATTTTCCTTACTCAATCCTAGTAAATCACAATAATTAGAGTGATGTAATAATAAATTTTATTTTTAACATTTTTCACAACAAGTTAAAGTTAAGAGAGGGGTTCATAACAATGAAACCAATCTAAATTCATTCCATTTCAAAATTTACTAATAAAAAATCAATAAATATTACAATGTTAATTTTTCCCAAATTTGTAACTAATTCATTACATATACAATATAAGAGTCCTTCAAATCACATAATTATAAATATTTACAAGTATCACAAACACAAGATCAACTTCCAAGGAGTGAGTCACATATAACTTAATAATATTATAATAGTTATAGAGGCTTAACAATTCAAATGTATAATCAATCCAACCAAGAATACATGTCCACATAAGCTCCAAGTTCCATGTGAAATATTCCTACAACATAAAGACAAAACTCCAAAATAGTCCAAATATGCACCCATGTATGGCCAAATGAGAGAGTTATTAACCTCTCATCCAATTGGCATCATCACACAAAACCTCACCAAGTGAGGCCCATGTATAGCCTCCCCAAATCTCAAGGGAAAGATGCATGCCAATATGCATATGCACTTAGTTCAAGTATATTTATAAGTAATTGATAATATATGTTGAGAGGTTTAAAAATGAAATTTTCCAAAGACTAAAACTTCCACAAAACACACACAAAAAGAAAAAAAATAAACATGAGTAAATTCACCAAGATAATACAAATGGGAGGAGTATATATGCACCTTTATTTTATACAAAAAAATATTCTAGTGATAACAAGCATTTACAAGACACAAAAATATTTTATTTCTAAGTATGATATCCTTCTCAAACCTCTCAAAAAATCATTCTAAGATCACCCAAAAAAATCCCTCTTTAGAACTCCAAAAATCATCTTTAGACCTCACATTTATTAAATAAATATAGAGGATTTTCAACCTTATATAAATTTCAACTACTATTGAGAAAGGATTTTTCCATTAATAGTACAAAGAAAGAGAGGGCTTGGACCACAAGACAAAATTAAGTGCTCACAACACCCTCACTCCCTAGGTTATAAGTGCATATTCTAAACCTAAAGGGATGGAATAATGGTGATAAAAAAACCAATAACCCAATAAATTAAGAAAAAATAAAAAATAAAGTAATATGATTAAAATAACAAGGAGGCTAAAAATAATAAATAACAAAAAAATACCCAAAATCCCATTTTTAACAAAGAAATCGTACTAATTGCAAAAAAAAAAAAAAAAATTTGTCTTTTCGATAAAATGAAGGTTTAATAATATCTAAGAGACATGGAAGAATTTAAAATATAAAATTAAAAATGAAACTAACAAGATCGTATCTTAACATTCAAGTCCCCTCTTGAAAACTCCCTCCCAAAGCTCTTCTAAGTACAAACTCTCCCAAAAGATCCAAAACACATAACCCCCTAAAAGGCTAAATGAAGATCTATGTAAATTAAAACAACAAAGTTAAAACACTAATAATATGGTGACATGTTTCCATCCTCATCCCAATTATGTAACCACCCTCTTTGAATTTTTAGCCAAGCTCTTACAAAACTCATCAATATTTCTTAGTTATATCCACATGGGTGTTTCTTACACACGTATGTCATCTACATTATTTTTTTACATAAATTATGTTTAATTTTGGTACTAATTTATAGGCCATATGTGACGGTATTATATTAATAAACAATGGTCAAAATTATTTCAAAACCCCACCTACCAAATGGGTGTAGGTATACTCTTAAAAAGGACTTGTAAGACAAGGTTTATTGGTCCAATAGTAAAAAGTGGGTGTAAGATAAATTTTGGGTTTGTAATTTTAGGATGGGTTTGTGGGTTAATTTATTCCTCAAAAATTTGTTAATTTATATCAAAATGGGTCAACATAGTCTTAAGGTAATTAATTTAAAATATGGTTAAACCCAAAATACCATGAATTTATAAAAATAATATAAAAGATAAAAATAATATAAAATTAGTAAATTATAAATAATAAAGTTACAAGGATAAAATTTTTGAAGGTTTTTGGTATGAGTATGATTTTTATAATCACATTTTAGTCCCTAATACTCCATACTTTGGCCCCTTATATCATGCACACTCAATCCAAACATTAAATATTACTATGGAAAATAATCAGTATCTATAAAACAAACAATATGAAACATGTTTATAATCAAGACATCTTAAGTTTCATCATAATATTAAATAAAATATTCTATCTTGGTTAGTTCAAATATAAACATCTATAAATTTCTAAAAATATAATCACCATACTATCTTAGTATCAATAAACATGTAAAAATAACAAATCTACTCAAAGTAACATGATAAGTAATTATACATATGAAAAGAAACATGTTCACCTTCATGTAATAAAATTAATTAGGTTGGTCCAAGGTAACTAATGAAAGGGTATTGGGATGACTGGTCTAGTGGTTTAGTTGATTGAGTTGATTTGGCTAAGGGATTTGAATGGGAAGGGTAAGAAGGGTTGGTTGGTTAGGTTGAGTTATTGGATTACATTTTTTAAGGATAGGTGGTAAAGAATGCTCATGAAGATAAAAAAAATATTTCACCTACATTGTATTTCTCATTTAAGGTGGTGAATTTAGAAGTGAAGGAATTATAAAATCCCTCAGAATGGATAAGGATAAGGTAACAAAGTTATTAGTCGATACTAAGATAAGGAAACTAGGAAAGTTTAGGTTTAAATTCTCTAGGGATTTAATCATATTTATTGGTTTGGTTATGTCTAGTTAATTTTAATATAAAAATTTAATGAGATATGGCCAAGCTAGACCAATGGATAAAAGAGAAGAAAAGTATCAGAGTGGTAGGTTAATTATTTAGGGAGCTAAAATGTGGATGGGTCTCACTACTTGGGCTTATATTAGATGTTGTTTCTGATCAAGATAATTAATTTGTATGATGATGAGTTTGGGAGGGAATTTAAACATAAAAATTATCTCTTAAGTTTTTAGTTAATGTCACACTAGATGTTGATCATTGGTATGATAGGTGGAATTCTAGGGAATGTTCCTACTCTGTGGAGATCTGATTATTCTTGGAAAATCATGTAAGAGTCAGGTGATGTTTTTTTTAAGTTGAATATTATTTTATTGATTTTATATTATTTATGGGATTTTTATTTTAGTTTTTAAAAATTCAATGTTGTGTTGTATCAAGGTTTATACTTGTTCTCATTTTTACAAGGTTTTTGATTTAGACTTGTTATGATTTTTCAAAAGGTCTTTATTAATTAAAATAAAAATATGTTACTTTTTGAAAGAAAAATTCTTGGAAAAAAAGGAAACAAAATATTTTTCCATTCTTATTTATTTTCTTGATATTTTAAGAGTGAAATTTTAATTAAAAACTAAATTTTAAACTAACAATACAACTACTAAGTTTTGGATTTCTCCTTGATTTTGAGATGCAAAATTTACCTACATGCAATAAAATGAATCTATGTGTTTATTATCATGGTATGAATGGAATGAAATTATAATATTCCATTATAATCTTGACTATGTAGATGAAAACGGTGTAAAAGTTAGATTGTGTTTATGCAATGAAAATTATAAATCTTCAAGATCTACTTTGTGTATGTAATCTAGTATTCAAGTTTTTAGTTTTATTTTATTTTATAAACTCTACATAAAAATGAAGTAATATATAATTAGATAAATTCAAATACAATTTTTTTATTTTTGAATTAAAATTAATTTATTTACCATGCAATGAAGTAAAATAATTCTACATGCAAAACTTTTCTTTTTGGTTTTATAGTTTTTGTGTATGTAAGTATGTTGGTGTTGTTTATGTGTGATAATGTATGCTTATGAAATATAAAATTTAAAATTTTATATGTTATCTATAAATAATTAGAATCTATATATATTATATCTAATGTGAAAACTACTTGCCATTTGAGGTTTGTAATGTGTGAATGCAAATAGTATGATGAAACTAATTTTTCAATACAAGAAGAGAGAGAGAAAGAAATTTATTTTTTTTAATTTTTATGAATAAATATTTTTGGAATGAAATATAATCTAACAAAAAATAAATCTAATTTAATTATCAAATAATTTAACAAAATAGAGAATAAAAAAATTATCCAACCTGATGAATGTTGAGATCAAGTGAAGGAGTTGATGTAAATATAGAATCCTCAGGTAGCTAGCTCCTTATATATTTATAAAATGGTGACCATGTAACTCTATATCAAGATTAAGATAAATAATAATAACAAATTATAGGAAGAAATATTTTAATGATGGTTGGTTTCTCAAGAAAAGGACAAGGTACTAGTTGAAAATTCATAGGTATATCTCTTCAAAAAAAATTCAATGACCAAAAGAATACTATTAATCTTGGATTAATTCATTCAAAATGACAAAAGGATAACTCTATATGTGATAAAATTGTGAAATCCAATCTCTAATAAAATTTATGGATCCAAACTTATAATAAAAATTAAATAATCGTAAGAAAGGAAAGAATTTGTAACTTAAAGTTTAGTAAAGCTTAACTATAAACTTGTTTTAGTTAAATTGGATGTGATTGAGATTGAAAAGATTAAAAAAAAATGTGTATTATGGGATCAATAAGGTGAAATAAATAGAAAACAATAAAAAATGAAATCAAAATTGTGAAAAATGTGTGATAACTCAAGTCTTAAAATTTGATTTTTTTAAAAAATCTATGATGATGAAAATTCCACTCTATGTAGGCAATAATTTCAAAACTATAATAGTGGTTTATGTAACAACGAATTTTTTTTACTTAACTATCACAATGTTTCTATGAATTACAAGAGTGGTTTTTAGAACCATCATGATGGTTATGTAATTGTTGTGGTGGTTTCACCATGGTTTTTCTTATTTTAAAAATTAAAGCCTAAGTGTATAAACTCCACTTTCATCACATTTGTGTAAAAATTTTAATCAAAAAAAATTTGTTCAATAACACATAAATCAAGTCAAAAATCACTAAATAACACAAATTTATCCATGCACTTGATGTGCATATTGTAAAATGCCTTAGGGCATCCCTGATTGAGACAATGCACCATATCCAATTTTCAAATTCACTTAATTCATCATTACAAATTTGTAATGGATGTTTTGTATTAATTAGGTTAGATATTTATTAAAATTTTAAAAGTCACATCACTTTGCATTAATTTAATTAACTTTTATTAATTAAACTAATCTTCCTCTAATGGTAAATTCCATATCTTTTGGAATTTCCTTATTTTATAAATTCATTAATTAAATTATTTCTCCATTCACATGGAAAGTGGCTTCAAATATCTATAATCATGACATCACATGAAAAGTTTCAAGCATTAGCATAAATTCAAGTAAATACAAGAAAATACAAACCTATGCTTAATTAATACAGACTCAAACCCCAAATGTTAATAGAATTAACTCTCCAAATTAGACTTAATTCCAACCACACAACTTGATATTTATCTGATGATCAAAATTAGTTTGATATGTCTATAAATACAAGGCTCATCTGATAATATAAAAAAAATTTTCTAGTGTAAAATTATTCTACATAAATTAAATAAAAGCTTCAACATTTATTCCATTCATCACCCAAATCACAAGTAGTCAAAGGTAGATGCCATATTCATGAATTCAAGGCATTTTAAAATATCTCATGAACTATAATTTGGGATCAACACATATGCATATGGATTATAATATGACATCCAAATGGAAGGCATAATTTTCTTTGGTTTGTCTTATATTTTCTAGTTTGTTGATTTAAGCCTTTCCCATCTGAAGACCATACCTAGTATTTTATGTTGCTTATTTTTATTCATGTTTTATTTCATTAATAATAAGAACTAACCTCTTTTGTGATCATGTTTTTACATATGGCACACCCAGTGGGACAACGCACCCCATGATCATCTTGATAACATTCTATCACCCTCTAATTAAAAAATTATATCATTTTTAGTCTGATAAATATCAATGAGAATACCCTATGAATCATTAAATTCACTTCCCATATTTATCACTATCACCCTACTAATTATTAATATTATTTTCTATTTTATTTTTTTGGTTTTTTATGTTTTTAGGGAAAAGATGGATTCACTCTACAAAACATAAAACGCACTATATAAAACTGTGCAATCATGACAATTTTTTTTTTATCATGACCAAAATGGTGGATTCGCTTTGAAAAATAGTAAATTTTTGAAGAAGATTTTTTTTTCAACTACCTACCTTCTTGAGGCCATAACTTTTAACTCAGGTATCTATTTAACCTCTCATTTGTGCCAAATAAAAGGTATTTAAAATATGAAAAATCATAAGAAAAAATGGTAGTGGAAATAACATGGATAAAATATTAAATATCATGACCAAAATGGTAGGATAGTGACTAAAATGGTGGGAGGGATTGACCTACATATCAGTGGAATCACTGAGGTAGTCACCTCTATTTTTAATTCTACATATGTTTTTCTATAATAGGCAATAATGACCTAATAATAAATTATATCACTATAATAATTGGTAGAAATGTAATTTCGTGCTTTCTTAATCTTTTTTTCTTCATAATGGTGGATTTGACCTATAGATCTATGAGATCATCTTGCAAAATAGAAAAAATGTGAATAAAGACTTGAAACATTTAGTTTTGAACTTTTTACACTTGCCAAAGACCATAATTAAAAATCTTAAATTTTTTATTTCAAATCCACTTTAAAAAAGGATGTGGGATTTTACACAAACAAACCCTTTTGAACACTTTCTTTTAGTGTAATTATAAATAATGAACACTTGCATTTGGTGTTCTAAAAAAACATCCTTACTTTCCTTCATTTCTTACATGTTTGATTTTTTTTTTCATTTTTTAATAATATATCATGCATATGCTCTCCATTTCCTCCATTTATGATCTTAGGTGACCAATAATATATATATTATTATTATCCTATTTTTTCTTTATTGATTATGCAGGGTGTATTTCATCTCCTTCTTGCATGTTCTTAGGGTACTGTGTCTATGGCTTCATCTCTCAGCATATGTACCAACCTTTTACATTTTAAAGGGGATATAAATTGATTTAATTTTTCATTAATATCATATAAAATCTACCCATAAAAGGTTTCATGATAGTAAGGGGTTTATCCCTAATGTTATGCTATCAAACATCACCCTAAGAATCCAAATTTCTAGTTTTACTTCACTAAGACTTATATGTTTTAAGTGATAATGTAGGGGATAAAACCTCTTTAAAATTTCCCATTATTTTTTCTTATTCAAAAAAAAAAAAGATCCCCATGCACTACAAGGTATATTTGGGACCATTTACAAAAGCCATGTCAAAATTTTAGATTAAGACTTTTAGCCGTAAATGACTTGTAGTATGAGGAAAACTAAAATACCCCAATATTTCATGACATACCACTTGAAGTGAAGTTTATGTGAAAATAATATGTAATAACTTTAAGTAAGTTTCATGGACTAAACTTTGGTTTCACACCCATTCTTGAAATAAAAATAGGGTTTATTCTAAATGTGTTTTGTTGTCTTGTCCTCATTTTTGTGTGACACATCTTACGCATCAAAAAAACTTAGAAATATCTTAATTACAAAACATTATAATTTTAAAATCACCTAATAAGGCATTACTTTACCCAATTTTGAGCCAACTCTATTCCATTTTAAGCATTAGTATACCCATTTGGTTTATCCCCATTATAATGTTTTATTGTCCATTTTAATGCAAATCTAAATTATATTCATTTGAAATATAATTCAATTCTCATTCACCTCTAATTAGGTTCATTTTAAATCAAATCTCTAATTCTAATCCAAAAATCAATCTCATTTATTTTAAAATTCAAATTAAGTCAACTTTAAAAATTAACTCAAGTCAACATTGAAACTCAGAATTGAATCAAATTTAGAGGTTATGTCATATCCAAGAATTTTAGATAATTTAAGATAATATTTGGTTAAAGGACATTCAATAAATCATTCTTGACCTTTTGAACATTCACTCAACTTTTAAAAAAATATTTGAAATCAAATATTGTTCAACTTTGAGAAGCTTACATTGTGATCTCTACCTTTACCCAAGAGTATTCCAAAATATATATCAATATATAATTTGACTTCAAAACATTTATCAAATCGTAAAATTCACTATGAAGTGTTTCATGAATTCATATTCAATCAATTCAAATATCTCATCTTGAATCTAATATGAAGATCAGTAATCCAAACATTCCTAGGTATAAAAGAGGTGTGGATACATACAACCCTGATTATGATGAAAAATGGTTTTGTGATCCATTTGGATATTTTCAAATAAATGAAAACTAAGAAGAGGAGTTAAATTACCTTATATATAAGGATATGCCACCCAAAATATAGTGTGTAACCATGTTATAATATAATATATACCTCTATTGTCCACTTCTATGCATGAAAAAAAACTTGTTCAAACTTCTATTCAAATTCTAGAATCATTAAAAAAAACGAAAATGGAAACTTATAGACCCTACCCAAAAATAGACAACTCATTATTTCATAATTACAATAGACTAGTAAACTTGTAGCCTCTTTGGCTACTACCCTAGACACTACCTCTTTAAATAATACCCCACTTATACAACAAAATATTCCCATTGAGAAATAACATTAAAATTTATTGGTTAATCCTTTATCAAGTGTGGATCCATTTATAAATCTTGAATCCATCCCTCTCATGCATCTATTTCTACAAGATACTATAAATCATTCATAAGTGTTTCCTAATCTTCACCAAGTCCTTCCTATCCCACAATAAATATCTTACAATTACAAACTACTTACTTCTATCTCACAACAAGTTATTTTGAACTCCCAACAACTTCCTCCTATTTTTCAATAAGTCCCTTCTTGTAATTTTCAATAGAAATTTGCCAATAATTCCCAATACCTTGCTTCTAATTTGTAATAGGCTATTTTGAACCCCCAAAAAGTTCCTTCTATCTCTCATTATCTCCTTTCCAATCCATAAAAACCACTTGCCAACAATCCTCCATTACAAAAAATTAATACCAATCCAAAATAACATGTGAATCCTCTATTACAACAAGTTGTGATTAATCCCCAATAAATCCATATTAATCCATAATCCATCCCTTATAATAAAAGAATTCCCACTTTTGAATAAAAATTCACTTACTAACATGTTCCCACCTTTTAGTAACAAATTCTCCTATATAAAAAACAAATTCCTCCAACCCAACAACATGTTACTAATCCAATTCCCAATGACAATCAGCAACAAATACCATATAAATAATATAATCCTAGTTATAATGTTTACAACCCTAGTAAAGTGGCCCAATGGGTATCCTTTCTAAATTATTTTAATAATAATCTACCTATCTATCCCTATAAATCTAATCCCCATCTAAACACTCATAAAACTACACTTCATCCTAGAATTCTTCCACTCTCCAATAATTTAAAAAGATAAAGTATGTTGTTTTAAGGATCCAAGCAAGAAATATGGGAAAAATGTTTAAATTTGATGAAATATGTCCATACCCATTTGATATTAGTTTTATTCAATTACCTTTCTAATCTTATTTTTAATCCCCAAAATTCAACAAATATTAAGGAATGGGTGATCTTAAAGAGCACATTAAAGAAATCTCTATCACATATCAGGAAGTAGCCTACAACAGTATCTATCTAATTCACTTGTTTCATGTAGTTTGGGGGACAAGCCTTAGAATTGTTTCTAAAATTACCCAAGGGATCCATAACCACATTTTATGACTTGTTCTCAAAAAATTTAAAGTGTTTCTCCTACAACATAGATCATGATTAGACCATCATTTAATTATGTGGTGTTAAGTAGTGAGGTTGGGAAATTTTTTAGCTTACCTACAATGATGGATAAGTTTATCTACTTGATTCCCTCATAATATTCCAAATTATAATATCAATTTATAGGTGATTCAAATCTTGATACTACATTTTGTTAATAATTTTAAGGAGATTATAGATAAATGAGTGCATATGTAAAAGGCACTTATTTACAAAGGCCTAGTTAAAATTTATTCTCAAAATCAAGTGCAAGCCCAAGATCCACCCCAAACAAAAAAAAATTACCTCTAAGAAACACTAAGTATTTAATAAAAACAATAATTTAATGGATAATTTAGTATAATAATCATGACATGTGTAAATGGTGTAACCACTACCTATCCAAAATACTCCACATGTTCCATTGATTCTATTACAAAGACCACCTCCAAGAAAGAATTAATATCAAAATATATTTTTTAGTGACCTTGGTGATATTATTGAGGATTTTTTTCAAAAATTGGTTATGGATAACATGCTCATTTATCCAAATAAAAAACATTTTCTAGAAGTCCAACAAAATATAGACAATGAATATTGTGATTACCATCATGTCAATGGGAATGTATTTAACAGGTGCATGTAATTAAAGAACTTTATTAAATATCAAATTTATCAAGTTGATATTGATTTGGATAACCTTGATTATATTTTTAATAATAATATGGGTATTTATAAGGACCATTTTCTAAAGCATAACTCCAACAATGAATTACAACCCTAAAATCATATTCATAATCATAATTAGGGAAATCATAATCAAGGTCAAGATTATCAAACTAATAAAATTATCTACCATGATGTCCTAGATAAGTAAAATAATGTTTTAGGTTATATTACTGATAACCATGTAGCTACTTTTAAAATTAATCCCCATTAACCTTCCAACACATCTCAAAGTGTTACACCATCCCTTCTAAGAATTCCTCCTTCATATCTGAGTGGCCCTTTTTTTTACATGAAATAGCCTTTTTGTGCCTTGACATTCACAAGTCACTATTGTAGGTCTTACACCTCTTTATTATAATTCAATTAATCCTTCACTAACTTATAATTTCACTATTTTAACTTCACGTTCAAAGATTACAATTCAAGGTCCTTCACCTTCATCCAACAATAATCTTATTCAAAGCTCTTTGATTTATACATAAAACCCATATCCTCCTTATGTTTATAATAACTATGATCTCGGTGCATACAATAAGACACCTATGTATATTTCTATTCTAGATATCTTATGTGCATCATAAGTTCACAAGACTATATTGTATGATCTTCTTCAACAATCCAAAGTACCAAATGACATTGAACCTACTACATTCTAAGCACTTATGGGGAATTTATGCATAGGTCAAAAAATTTAAATTTATGAAATTAACATGTCATCCCTTGGTTCCATACATAACCCTCTTCTCATTAAATCCATCATTTCTTGCCATAAGATTAAGCAATTTCTCATAGACAATGGTTCAAGTCTAAAAATAGCCTCACTAAAAATGATAAAATATTTGGGGTAGAATTCAATGTATTTGAAGATAGACACCATTACTATTAAGGCATCTAATAATGCATAAATATAATTGTAGGAAACTATTTTATTAATTGTCATTGTTGAACTTATCACCCATGATACCCTCTTTCATGTCATAGATATTGAACTACCTTAAAAATTGCTTATTTAATGTCCTTAGATCCATGAACTATGTGAAATCCCTTCCACATTACACTGATTCTTAGAAATATACCATTCTATAATTAAGGTCACTATTCTTACAACTTGTAACCATATCAATAATGTAAAAAATTGTAAGTTGATTATGGTTAGTATAATTATTATCTTAGAACAGAGCATGCACCTAAAAATGAAAAATAAATAAATCTCCTAAAGCTCCTAAATCTAAGTAAATTCATCCAAGTGACCTTCCCTCCACTTCTGATACTCCACCTTCCTAGATTTATACCCACTTTACTATTGAAGATAAAGGCCTTGACACCTACAACATTAAATATGATTTCCACATTGCCAAATTTCCAAAGTGTCTCAAATCATATGGTAGGCCTAAGATGGAATGGTGTAGAAAGATAGACCCTTATCCCAAGGGACCTTCTATATTTGATAAAAATATTGTGTCAACTCATGAACAAAATAGTAGCTCAGAGGATTCCCAATTAAATAATGATGATGATTTTGCCTCTTGTTATCAGAGTGCTAAGTATCCTATCCCTAATAGGATTATGGAGAATCATGAATACAAATAAAAGGGCTTGGGACCAAAATAACAAGGTTTTATTGAGACATTATCACTAACCAAATATAATGGTACTTAAGCTATTAGATATGAATTTCCTAAGATGACCCTTAGATCTTGAGAGTGACATAACTTTAGCATCTAAAAAATACAATTTTGATAGTGACATAGAGTCTTATTATAGTATCTATAATGATCCCACTGACACAAATCTATTTGAAACCAATGTTGTTCTTACTATCACATCCTTTTCTAATTTCCCCCTTTCCCTTAATTAACCTAAATTAATAAATTGGGACTAAAGATCATATTATACCATTAGATGATCTCCAAATGAAGAAGCACTTTCAAAATTTGTAGGCCTTAAATATAATCTGCCAATTGGAAACCACAAAAAAGGATTTGAGATCACATTGGACCTTGATAAATACTTTGGAGAGTAGGTGAACTTCATAGCTCAAAATAAAAAATAAAATCAAATATTGAGTTCCATTAGTGAAAACGTATCTAAGGCACTTTTGAACTAGGGAAAAAGTAAAGCAGAAGATAAGTCCTTTGGTGAAAAACTATTTTAGGATCTAATGATGGGTAAGTTCACTTTCATCCTTAGGAAGCTCAAAGTCCTAAAATGTTGGGTCATTAAAGATCCATGTGGTACTTAATTAGTTAATTTATTATCTTAATTTTTTAGATTAATTTATTTTTAGTTATTTAGATTATTTAAACACTGTAAGGTAATTGGTATAGTTGTAACTTCACTTGAAACATATTTAATATTTCACCTATGTTGTAAATCTTATTTTAGAATAATACATTTATACCTTTGATTATACATTATCAAAAATATAATGTAGTCCTCTATTTTCATGTGCATTTTTTAATCCCAATAGTGGTATTATATCCTAGACATTTGAAGAGAAGGATCACGAATTTGAAGAATATAGATATGAAAGTATGAAGTTTTGGATTATCGTGATTACGATTTCCAAAAACAATATAATTTTTATTCCTTAAAATTTTCATAAACATTTATGTGGTTTGAAAATAGAGATGTACGACCCCTAAAAATTGACATTTATAAATGGTATGTCTCTCTAATTCCCTATTCGTTGACTCAATCTTTTGAAATCTCTAAAAATCCAAAAGAATTTATAGAGTTCAACATACCCCATTTTTTTGAAAATTGGGACCCTTGAGATGTTTTGAAGCTTAACCCTAAAAGCATGGTCTATTTTTTATCATTATCAAAATTTGAAGATAATCCACATTGAAAAAATTATCTGATTGAGTTATATTTTTCTTTAAGCTTGCCTAACATTACTAATGATTTGTCTTCATGTCTTTAATTTATAGGTTTCATGGAGCCCTTATTGGTAGATTCATGTTTTAAAAACCCTAGCATAAAACCCTAGTTTAGATTTGAATTTGGAAAGAGAAAATTGGTGGGAATATTTTAAACTTTTTTTGGACTTAAGCCAAATTTTTATGTTAAGGCTTGGCTATGATATTTAACATAACCAAACCTTAGCCTAAAATATGCATTTGTCCCTTTTTATTTTCCCCCGTATGCTTCCTATATCTATAACATACTTCAATGTTATGTTAGTAGGGTCCTCTTTATTTTCTAATGTGGTCCAATTTTATGCTAAGGTCTCCCTTTTAATTTTCCTATTAGGATCCTTTTTAGCATGATCCTCTTTGTTATAGATTTAACCTAAAGCCTTAACCCTAAGTCATCATTCATGTTTATTAACATGAATGAGACCTTAGTCTTATTGATTTATCCTAAGTTTTTTAATCTCCCAAGCCTAATATTCATGTTTACAGGATCCTTTTATGTTAAATTATGGTTCCCTTTGTTATTTTCTACTTAGCTTAAAGTTTTGATTCTAAAGTTATGTCATGTTTATTAACACAAATGAGACTTTTAAATAAAAACTTTAGGCTAAGTATAAAATAACAAATGGAACTATAATTTAACATAAAAGGATCCTATAAACATGAATATTATGCTTGGAATATTAAAAAACTTATGATAAAGGACTAAGACTAAGGTCTCATTCATGTTAATAAACATGAATGAGGCCAAAAATGAGACTTTAGATTTAATGCTTTAGTCTAAGTTTTACTTTGTCTCAGGTCTAACTTAAATACCTTGCATCTTGTAGGATCCAACAATCTATGCTTCTTTATGGCCTTTCAATTAGATGACGTGAAGAAATCCTAACAAAAATGAGCACTTAGTCATTCAGACTAATCATGTTTGAGCACTCATATCACGATCAATGGTTATCACTTCATGATGGACCAAAGATTGGATGGAGTGAAGAAACCATTAAAATTTCAAAGCCCTTGAGGCCCATAGAGTTGCCATTTGGCATTCCCACATTTGAATATTAAAAGTAAAGGATCTTGCATGCTAGAAAGGACCAATCATGAGCAAGTTCCTGGATCATGATCAGACAACTCTCACTTCATCAAGAATTTAAATCAAATGGAATGAATTGAGTATAAGATCCTAGGAGGCCCCATAGAGCTATCATGTGACACTCTCATAGTAGGTCACAGGATTTTAGTGAGCTTAAATTTGATGTTTGTGTGACCATCATTTGATGTTTGTAAGGATGTATTTGACATCTACACAATCGTCAAGTTTAAGCCCATCACAACTAAGAACTTATTGAACCTAAATTTGATATTTTCATGACCATAATTTGATGTATGTGAGGACGTATTTGATGTCCATGAGACCATCAAATTTAAGTTAATGGATCATTTTGATTAAGACCAAGATAGACTCCTAAATGTTGTTTAAAAAGATCATGAATTACATTTGTAAACTAATGAAACCTCTAAGAGGACATTCAAGCACTTGAAATCTTTAAATTGAAAATAATGAAATGGTCTTATAGTCTAAATATAGGTAGAAATGAATTTAGTCAAAGTATATATCTTAAGGCCCCATTTATATTTGTCTAAATGTCATGAACCTTAGGCTAAATACTTATACTAAGTCTTATTTTAAAAGGGTCTTTGTGACATAAAATTTAGTGTAAATGCTTCTAACCAAATATTTCATTATGTTTATTAATATAACAAATCCCTATGTCAAAATCTAGCATTCTTGGTCCTTATATCATTTTGACCCCCTTGAGCACATTCTAAGAGCTTAACATAAGTATTTTTTCACAAAGTATGTGTTATGTTTATTAAACATAATGTCAACTTTAGCTTAAAATATTTGGCCATGGTCCCCTTTTTATAAATCCCAAAAACTTAGGCATAAACACTTTAGCCTAAAGTTTATTTTGTGTTTAATAAACACAAAATAAACCTTAGCCTAAGATATTTAAACTTAAGTCCCTACCTTAATAGTGTGTTGATTAAATATCATGCATCTTTACAAATCCTACAACTCATGCTTCATCATATAAGGATGATCCAATGGTGAAAAGGTACTGATGAATTTTCAATTGAGCTCCAAGAGCCCATGATCTTGACATATGGTAGATGCATAGTGAATATGAGACTAAAAAGATACCAGAGCCTAGAAGTCTCATAAATTTTCCAATTAGCATGATAATGGGGCCTAGTACAAAGGGAATCAATAAAAAATGGTGGCTTGGATTAAAATCAATGGCCCATGCTAATCCATGATCTTGATTTAATGGTGCAAAGCAAAAAGGCATTTTCAAATGCCAATGGCTAGTGCTTCAAAGGAATTTATAAAAAATGCCATGACAGATTCTAAAATGATACCACATAAGCACCATGCAAGAAAAATATGATAAAATAAGAGATCTTGAGTGCCTAACAATGCAAATGTATTAAGTCAAAGGTACAAATCAAATCTGAAGCACATATGAGTTAAACTCAAAATGAGCTACCACCTTTAAAGATTTAAAGCCCTAAAGCTTGAATAAAAGAGACCCTAAGTAAACTCAATTGATTACAATAAATCTAAAATAATCTTAATTATGTTTTAAGCATGAAAGAGTTGGCATAGAGACCAATTATAATCTAAATTGTGAGCAATTTTTGAACATAAGAAGCCATGGTACCTCACAGATAGCAATTGAGAGATGATATAGAGTTATACCTATCTATAGATAGTGAAGGAAGGGTTTTTAAAGATATATAACTAGACACTAAAACCCTAAATAATGCTAGCAATAATTGGTCTGATCTCTTTTGGACCATAGAGGAGATTAAATCCATTAACAAGGAGGAGTAGAGGATTGTCACTATTAACAAAAGACACTATGATCTGGTTATAGTTTAAATGTCTAGCCTCCATCATGTTATTTCCAAACCATAGGTACTCTATTACATTGACATATTTTCTCCAAATTTTATATATTTTAAAATTGATAATGATTGGATTATTCATGAGGGGATCTCTAGGAGAGTTACTTACATTTAACCACTAACCTTTGAGAGTTGTTATAAACTATCAAATCCCCATGTGGATTTGCCCAAAATAAAGGAATGGACTAGTAATAATGACATATATACCATCCTAAAGCCATGTTTTCTCTAAGGGAAACATGTATTACAAGACTTTGAGGTAAAAATCCCAATTTTCTAGATTAGGGAGGGAATTAGGGTAATCATGACCCTATTAAATAGAATATATGGAGCCCCTATAACCACATATGTCAATAAGAGCTGGGTGTCTTATGTCTACTTTATGGTATATAAAAATATCATTCCTCTAATTTGGGATATGATTTACATCCATCTAGGAAATTAATTTACATCTATCAAGAGGAAGACAAGCAAACAGTTTTTCATGATGTCTTATTTTCTAAATGCCCTACTAGCTTCCACCAAGGTACCCAACATTAAAAACTAGTCTCCAAAGGGCAAAACCACCATCTCCCACCACTAATAAAAGATAAACATCTTCAATTATAGACACTACATGTAGTTCATTAATAATTATGTCTATCTTACTTTGATATATGCCATTATAGGGTGTCATATGCCTAGGGTTAGCCCTTTGATTAATAAATATGTGAAATTGATGGGAGATATTTGCTTTTACCCAAATTTCATTGTAATCAAAATTAATGGAATTTTGACCCATCCCTAAAATTTTCCTATTTATGTTCCCAACAAGCTAGCTGAGTAGGAAATTTCATCTCAAATCCTTCATGGTGTTGATGGAGTCTACAAGGAGAAAAGGAAGGGCCTCCTCCATCCCTTTCCTTTTGTAATTGGAAAAATAGTTTTATAGGATTGGAAATAGGTAGAAACCATGGATAGGTACAAATATTCCTTTGTGTTTCAATTGGATGACCTCAAGCATTGGGTCCTAATAACGTAGTGGGATAGTATTTGAAGAGTAAATAGCTACCCAAGCCAATCTATGAGCATTAGTTTGGTCCTTATGACACCTTCCACATCAAGTCCCATAATTTTAAGGAAGTACTAGATAGATTTAATAAAACCAACCTCAATCTTGTGCACAGATTGACCAGTGATGACAAACCACCAATGGACATATGGAAAATTCATCCTCTTCATTATCATTTGCTACCTGGATCTTGTAGGCCACCTTAATAACAACCCCAAATGGAAGTACCACATCCTATAACACAAATTTTATAGGGAACTATTAAAGAGAATTTAGAGGAGAGACCTGGTGAGGTACCTTCATATTCAACCCCTCTTGATAGACTAATGTCTCTAGTGGAATACTTGGATATGATTTCCCTTGAGGCTAATAAAAAAATAGAGGATGCATTCAAGGTGCTTTTAAATCATATGGATCCAAGGAAGAAGAAGCCCAAGTTGAAGAAGCTCAAGTTCAAGTAGAGGAACCTAAGGAAGATAAAGTGAATGAAGTTGCCATGGACCTAGTCCTGGTGACACAACCAAAGAAGATAAAAGTAGAACTATAAATTGTCCCTATTGCATAGAAAAGGCCAAAGTTGACTCTCACTCATCCCACAAGTGAAATAAACTTATTGAATTAGGATTTCCCAATTCATAGACAAATCATCCTTGATTATTTCATTTATGGAAAGATGTAGATGATCCATTACTATTCCCACTCATGGGCCCTAACCAAGGCTATTAACATTGATGTTCACAAATATATCAAGCCATGGGAAAGGGATTTAATGAAAGAGAAAGAGGAAAGAAGAATAGTGACCACTATTGGACTAGGTGGAAAATAGATGAATGCTCTAGAATCATTAAACAACACAAGAGTAGAGGTGACATAACCTTTAAAACACATAGAATCATCTTTTACTATGTAGTTCAATCTAGAGATAGCTAGATTAGAGAGAGTCATAACTAGAAAATCCATGGTGGGAACTGAGGAGTTCACATTCTATAAGGTTGATCCCTTTACAATTTTAACTCTATTTGGAGGGTAGAAACCTATTAAACTACCCATCCATGAGGAGGACATTGAAATCCTATCTCAGAATCATTTAGCTCAAGTTAGAGTTGGCATTAGAGGAATGAAATAGAAGATTCATAATTTGGAAAAGGAAAAGGAGAACTTAGAGACACATGCCATTTTATCAGTTCTTAAAGCTATAATAAATATATTTTAAGCATCCATTTTTGATAAGTATGATTCCTTAAAATCAATGAAGTTGAGACAAGATGCATTGAGCCAGTAGAGTGAGGTGGCTAAAGGATTAATAATAGAGTGGTAGGATGTAGAGACCAAGATAAGGGATCTCGTCAGCATATTGATTAGGAATGGGAGTCATAAATTAAAAACTATTAGCCTAGCTCACCTAAATTATATAATATGTATAGTGGTGGATAATATCCAAGGTTTAATTGCTTGGTTAGTAGGCTTGGATAGACTCCTTGGGGATGATGAAGAATTGATTGCCTAGATCAAGAAACTACTTGGCACCATATTGGCTAATTCTGCCAAAGCTAAAACCCTAGACATTATTGATGATGCATAATATAAGCATAGGTTCATCTTGGTAATGTAGGAAGTAAAGGTCAAAATCCAAGGTCAATCAGGTAGTGATAATAGAAACATTTTGGGCATGGTCTTCACTGCTAAAGAAAAGATTAAAAAATCCAAGAGTATTAAAGAAGCAATGGCAATGGATGATAGATATTTTAAGGACTTAGCTTACCAAGAAGATCTTCTCCTCATGAAGATATTTGTGGATCTATATCTTTTCAAATAACAACATGAAATGGCTATGGAGCTTCTACAAGAGCAATAAGGAGACCCTTCAACAATGGGCCCCACCAATTAGTTAATATTCTTTTTTATTTGTAAAAACATTGTAATATTTGAAATAGGAATATTATTTTATAAAGGAATATGCTAGTATGTTAGCATATTTATCTCTAGGCCAATCTCATTTTGAAAAGTAAATGTATTTTAGAACTTTTTAAAGAAGGAAAATTATCCTTATCTTTTATACATTTGTATCTCACAACTAACCAGTATACTACCTGGTCTTCTATAAAAGGCAGTATTACCATCTTGTAAAGGGAGAGATTTTTTTATCAAAATTTGTATACTTAGAGAAATTAATACAATAAAGCAATTTTATAAATATTTTCAAAATTTGATGTGTCAATTTTTATTATAGCTTTCTCTCAATTATTAGTTCTAAATCTTGAATTTGAATAGTTTTTTTGAATTCTAAATTTGCATTTGTGATACAAGGTTTCTAATTTGTGCCTATGCTAAATTGGTTGAAGGATATTGAATTTGTTTCATTTCATTTTTTATGTATTCAGATGTGATTATGCTATTTGAGTTTGGTAACAATTCTTTAAATCAAAATCTAGTTCTTACTTGAATGAGTTCCTATTATCCTTAAAAAAATTCCTAGTATGTGGTGAGATCCGAGCTTATGCCATTTTGCATCATATAATAGTTAAAATTTAGGTTAAATTATAATTGAAACTTTATCATGATATTTAAGTCAAGAATCAACAATCACTTATTTTCTTTATACCTTACCCTCCCCTTTTGCCTCTTTTTGAACCAAATCACTGTAACTTAGATTTCATTATTAATATCCATTTAGAGTTTAAGTTTTGATCATAATTCATCAAGAATTAACATAAATACTTTGTAATTCATAAATATTAGACCATGATGGCTCCCAACCATCAATTATTATAAATTTTGTGTAACATTCATACATTACTCTATTGTTATTTCACCATAGGTAACCCAAGTTGCCACAACCTACTACTCATGCTCTAAATTCTTGGAATTCTAAAATGAGAAGTTTATTTGAGAACTAAGAACCCTTGTGATACATTTATAGGCATTAACACAATATAAAATCATATTTACTCACTACATTGCTCCACACCCTAAACCTTAAAATCCATAGAAACACACTTATACATCATTTGGATCATTTATTTGATGTTAACCATCTGAAAACCTAGATCTATATTAATTTTATATGATTTTGATAAATCTACTTGTTTGGATGGCTTAGTGTTTTTGTTTTTGTGCTTTAACAAAATATTTATGGCTCATTTTAGTTAATAATAGAATTTATTTTTGATACATGCTCAGCCAATACACTTGTGTGGCATCCAAATAGCCTAGAAAAAGGATATAGAATTATTAAGCATCTACAAATTCATTTAAAATATCATTTGGAGAATTGTATAGATTTTTATTTTTACCAAAGCCCATTTGAAAAATACATATTTTGTTTCTACCAGAAGTGTCAAAGTTCAAAAAATTATAGTGAACAACTCCACAATGAGAGGTGTAAATATGGCACAATTGTAAATCATTTGAAGTTATCAGATTTAGCGTAGGAATGGCCTATTTAAAAAAGTCTAAAATCTTTTCAAATCATGGCTTGAATCTTTGACTTCCTCAAAACAAAAAATTCTATTGATATTGGAGATGTAATGCTTATTGTGCTTAAATTCATTTAAGTGGAATAAGAAAAATAATTAGTCTTCTTAGAGCTCGAGAACATACACCACTCCATTGTTTTTTTAGATAATATTTGATACTATGAAATCCACACTGAAAATGAAGAATAAATTTCTATAGATAAATGTTTTAGAAGTATGATGTCCACTAAGGAATAATAGTACAAAAGTGAATAACTCTACCTGAGTGGTTATAAACATATGTTTTTTGTTCTCTATGGGTCTTACTAAGATAATGCATATTTTTTATATACAAATAAATTAGAGTAACTTATATTTTACATGCACAATTTTTTTTTATTTTTTTGGAAAAAAATGAGAACATACACTTTAAATATCTTATCTTGGAAATTAATATTTGAATATATTCTAGTGGAGTTGGTAAATAATGTTTTGGAAAGTTACATGTAGGATTAGAAGGGAATATTTTTGAATGGAATATTTTTTGGGTTAAAGTGAATATTTTTAAAAAAATACTATTTTATACTCAGTGATACATAGGTGTAAGCTGTATAACATTGCAGCATGGGTTGTAACCATTGTGTCTAGTCACTATTTTATACAAAGGTGGTCATGTGAATAGTTAAACTATATGTTTTTGAACATCTTAAGCACAACATAATGGTTTATTTTTGTATTTTAAAGCTTCTATATAGTATTTGTGAAAATCTATTCAACAATGTATAAAGGTACATTATCAGTAGAAATGGACACCTTTAAAATGATAATTTTCATAACACCTCATACTTGTGTTATCAGATACCATCTCATGATTTACATTTCCATTAATATATTTGCAATTGATAAAGTGTAAGTGTTAAACTAGAGGTTGGAGGATCCATTAGAATCTAGAGGACTATCACCCTTATCCAGTTAGCTATTCACTTGAATTTTGGGTTCAATGCTTGAATGGTAATTTTAGTAATAGTAGTTTACTTATTTAATTTATTATTGGCCAATTTTGGACTACATACAAAAGTTTTCTTGGATGGACTAGTATTCTAGAAGTCCTAGTGTAGAGTGAGAAGCTAAGTAGGGTTCTTGTTGATTAAGTGATATAATAGTGAAAGGATGCATAAGGTTTCCATGGTGTTCATGGCATCTAGGGGTCATGAGGTAGGTTTCCTCAAAGTCTTAAAGGATTATTAGAGCCTTGATGGTTCTAAAGATGATTAACACAAGCCTATAATAACTAGATCATCGTGGAACATCATTTAAGAATGAATACATTAGTTTGGTTGTGAATTTAATAAATATATTTATGAGGCATCTCAAATCCAAATGATCACATGGAGATGATGTATTTTTTACCAATATCATTTCCTAAGAAATTGATATCTTGATGAGTTTTCTATCTCAATATATAAGACTTCAAAGTTAGTCTAGTAGTGAGAGATGTGCTCGGGGACATCAAATAAAATCCATAAGAAGTATCCATTTAAATTCAAAAATACTCAAAGGATCTTGAGAGTGAATTCAATGCTACCAATTATCAAATTATCACTTGATCAGATTGAATATTAATGACACATAGGTGATAGCTCAGGTCAGTGGGCCCAAATAGATTTATGATGTGCATTTAATCATGCAAATCAGGATCAATGGTGAGTACAAGGTCAAAAAGTTAGAGGATCTTAGATCTAAACATGGGGATGAAAAGTGGCACAATCATAATGAATCAAAGGATCAATGGTGTAAGTTTGATCAATCAAATCAAATATTTATGGAGTGTGTTCAACTGTGTAATGGAGATCAATGGTGTAAATCAAGTCAAGAAGTCAATGAGCCCAGATTATATGTGAGGCTACGGTGTGTCTCAAAAGTGGTATCTAGATGAAGACTATTGGAGGATATATAGATTAAATGGATGGTTTCCAAGTATCATAATTTTGGAAGCCTGAATCAAAGATTGATGGATCAAATTCAATCCAGTTCTAGGAGGCACAAGATAGTGACATGTGTTTGAATTTACGATGGTCATATTTTAAAATATGATAAAAATCATGGTAATGATGCCACATAGGTAGACATGTTGGATAAAATTATTTTACAGACCTAGATAGGAAAATTCATAGAGTTGAGATCTAGATATGATCCAAGTTAATCCAGAATAGATATTTAGAAGGGCCACCATTAGAGCTTAGTTTGGACCTTCGATTTCAAGATTCATAACTTGTAGGACTTTTTTTTTGAGGTTCCAACATCATTTCCTGATTATGTTAATTTTTATTTGAATGGAATTGATGTGTGTAATGATTTATTTACTCCCATAATGTTTAAAGGTAGAATGGGTTTATTTATACCTAATAGAGATAAAGAATGAAGCTATGCAGCCTATGGGCTTTTCATTAAGGTCACAACTATATGAAAACTAATAAATGGGATTGGTTTTCATCTATAGTAAACATATGATTAGGTTTGGAATAGGGGTAGGTTTATTATTATGAAAGAAGTGTCTCATATTTCAACATAATCATATCCTCAAAAAAATAGGTACCTATAACCACTAAAATCAAATATAGTCATGGCTCTGTCAGATCCATAGATATGAAGATTTTTTCCTTATAATGAAGACCAAGTGGAAGGTGGCATAGAGTTCAAAGAGAGATATTTGGTGGTTGAAGATTGAAAGTGGAGCATTAAATTATTTGCATAGCCTTAATAATATTTCCTCCTTGAAAGGATCATGACTCATCATCTTCAAAATAAATTCTTGTCTTCTAGTATAATTATCATCTAATGAGAGGGTTCTAAGGCTATTGGGATCAATAAAGGTTAATTTTTTGATGAAGGAATAATATTTATTGGGATGACTCATTTATTGGTTATGATTGCATGTTCCTCCTCTCTCTTCCCATTTTCTCTTATATCTCATATTTTTTCCCTCTCTCTCTCTCTCTCTCTCTCTCTCTCTCTCTCTCTCTCTCTCTCTCTCTCTCTCTCTCTCTCTCTCTCTCTCTCTCTCTCTCTCTCTCTCTCTCTCTCTCTCTCTCTCTCTCTGAGTGTAGATAGTCTTTCTAATTTTTGAAAGAAGAGCAAGAGAATCTGATTTGATAAGGAAAGACCCTGTCAAAACAATACCTCTTTTTTTCCTTGATTTCTTGGTGAGCCTAGTTCATGAAATACTTATGCAATTAGCTATTTTGTGTGATTGTGTGAGCTAACATTATCTTATGATAATCTAGTGTTGGTTTCAAGCTTATGTGAGTATCTCATTTAAATTTAGTGCATCACCTTTTTAGCTTTCTTAGTAGCCCTATTCCCCCTTTATAACCCTTTTCCAATTAAAAACAATAGTCTAGGTGATACATCAAGAGGAATTTGTCCTTATTCAAAGGTTCAACCTCACCACAGGACACCCACACCTTAAATTTATTCCCATTTTATGGCTTAGTTGGAGATAACCTAAAAAACTCCCTCCATGGGTGAAAACTAATGCCATAATAGTTTTTGTCATGCATGATGGGACCAATACACATTTACAAAAATAGTGGTCAAGTTTTGTGTTGATTTGATCAATTTTCAATAGTTATAGCTTTAATACAATAGTATCTAGCGACTTCGAGTAACACTCAACATTTTTGTGTAGAATAGTTGTTATCTTTCATGCCAAAGGTGACTATAACATCAAATTCTATAGGTATTGCCTTTGAATTTATTGAATTAAATTTAAACTTAGTAAAGAGGTTAAGATTTGATAATACACATCCATATAAAGGAATATTTCCTCCTAAACTAATTTCTAGGTCTACTTTTGCTAGAAGATATTTGTTAGCTTCTTTTACTACCATGAAAACCCCTAGAACTTTTCCCTTTGTGGTTTTTAATGGTCAGATTAATTTTGACCTCTATTAGTATGATCCTATCCAAGTATCATCTCTTAAAATTATCCCTTATTTTATAGGAGACCAGTCTATAACCCCTTTTGAACACCTCTTGGATGTATCCAATTTTTACAATATTCATGAAATCACTAAATAAAATGTGGCCATCAGGTTATTAGACATATCTTTAAGGGTAAATACTTAGATTAGTATAAAAACCTTACTACTAACTCAATTACATCATAAGATTAGTTAGGTGATGCCTTGTGTAAAATATTTAAGATAAAAGTGGTCATTTATCACTTGTAGAGCATCTAACCACAATTAAGAGGGCTCCTCACAAGGTTAATCAATATTTCAATACAAGATTTCAAAATATATGGGATAGAATCCTAATCTCTATTAGGCCTACTCCAAAATTTGCTTTCATTTACTATTTAAAATCCCTAAATAGTAATATTATAGTAATGATTAAGTCTATGGTAGGAAACACACTACCAAATGCTTATGAGGTGGCAATCAAAGCAAAGAATTATCTAGTACAAGTTGGAAAGCTTAAACATAGGCCACTAATGAATTTATTTTTGATATTCAACCACCTCATATTTTTATTCCTACCCTTATTCCCATTCCTCCTATGCCAACATGTGCTTTTATACCTACACCAAAGCAGGAAAGGGTTTCAACTAGTCTATTTAATGACTCCCAAGAAAATAAGAATTTATAAGAGATTAAAAGCCTGTTTCAATCCTTTAGAAATGAATTGGTAAATGTGGAGAAGAAAAAATATCAATTAAATAGACCTTATTAAGCTACATATCATCCTCAATAACAATCTCATCAAGCCAATAGGCCATCCTACGAAGGAAATTTTCAAGGCCAAGGACAAGGGCAACCTAACTATGTTAGGTAAAAAAACTATAATCAAAATTATACAAGCACCTCTAATACTTTGGTTCCTAATCATAAAAACATTGCTTAACCATAGTTGTACTCAATGGTTAAACATGACTCACCAAAAACTAATGTTTTATTCACCCAATTAGTTTCTATAAGTGTTTTAGTGAGTAATAGCTTCAATGATTCTATTATTGATATAATGTTAAGTAGGTTTGAGAACTTAAATTCATAATCCCAATTGTACTATAAAAAATAGTTAAAAAAAAGCCTTGTAGATCTTGTAGATGTTGAAAAATAAAAATATGCAGTAAGTTTCTCTTTATTATTTTTTGTAATTAAAATTTATTTTAAAATTTTTATCTACTTAGATTTATTTGTTCATTTTTAGTCAAAATATATAAATATAAATAACTAAGTTATTTTTATTGGCTTGCATTTGAAGAGTGCACATAAAACTATATTTACAGCCATTTCTTTCAAGGAAAAAATAGTTTTACTAAATAATCAGAATAATACATTGAAGAAAATTATTAGAGAAAATGGCTTGGTACCTGAGGTTTTGTTTAAACACAAATTTGAAATGGACCCATCATGGCTTTCAATAGGATATACTATTGCATAAGAATAGGAAAATCTTTCCAATATCAGTAATGAAATAAAAGATCTTATAGAATCAAGGATCCCAATCTTCACAGAAAGCACAACCATTACTTTTATCCAATTATAAGTGGAAGGACAACCTAATTAGGGAACACAAATAGATACACAATGAAACTCGATCTCAAGATTTGTTTTGTAATTACTTATGTTTTTTTACTATTATAAATTGAGGATTGAGCTAAAGAGTTATTTTATACTTATGTTTTATAATTAATGGAAACTTATGTTTTATAATATTTAAAATATATTTTGTAATTTTAGATTCCTTACTCTTGAGTCTTAGTTTTTATTTACTTGGGTGTATGTGGTCTTATTTGCTTAACAAATAAAATGTATTAAGACAAATATTATTTAATGATGTGTAATAATTCATTGCAATGTTCAATTGGTTTATTTTATTGTAAATTTGGTTTAAAATATATTAAAATCTTGTTTAACATTTTTTTATAACCATTTGTTTTTATTTAACAATGTAAATTTAGTTTAAAAGGTCTAAAATTTTGAAAGATCAAAATGCTAAATATGTATTATTTTTAAAAATTGTAATGTAAATAATTCTAGAGAATACTATTTTATAATGGTAAAGATTGTAAAAAAAACTTAGCTCAAGATTGAAAATAACTTAACTTAAATCAAATCAATTAAACATTTCATAAATAATGTAATAAATTGATGAATTAAAAACATAAATTATTGTCGAGTAAATAACATAAATATTGTTTAGTAGATTTCAAATACATATAAAAAAGTTACAAACTAAAAATTAGGTATCTCAAAAAACCCTTTTGCAACTTGTGCTTCATCACTAACATTTCTATGTATTATCTCACTAGCATTTTCACTATCTTTTTTGGTAGTTGTATTCGTGACACCTCTTCTTTTAGTTAGAGTAATCCAAATTGAAATCACTCTATCATATGGAAATGAATCCACTTCATAACTTGAAATATACAACCTCAAACATATCTCAAGATTTTTATCCAATTTATTATGAAGTTTTGATTTAATTAAAGATAATGCACTAAATACCATTTCTTATTCCATGGGCCCCAAAATCATTATTTGACACAATTCATATAATTTAAAATATTTATTGATTGTTTCCTATAGAACACTATTATGATATAATTTCTTCCATAACCTTGTAATATAACCTATTTCTATTTGTTTAGTTAACAACTGATATTGTTCAACCATGGTACTTCTAAAAAGGATTGACTATTTTTTCAATAAATCATTTTAAAAAATACCCTTAACTTACTCTCCATTTATTTCTACATATTTACTAAAATTTTTAATGAGAGTACCCATGTATTTGATAAATAAATTACTTGTTTTTTCTTCACCCTCTGTAATGTTTCAAAATGTAGGATTCACCACCCCCATGGCTTCATTCAACTCATCCCTTTGAAAATGATCTTGAATTTTAGAATATAATCTTAAATGTTTCTATATTTCATTTATGTGTCACATATGACATTATCACATATAACCCTTGTTATAGGTACTTCTTCAAATTCTCATTCAACTACATCAATTTATCTTTGGAGAGTGTAATGGCATCTCCTTTGCATTATCAAAAATACAAATATGATCATGAATATTTAATCTCAAATAGTATTTAGGGTCCTTAATATTTTTTAAAATTTCTCCCAAATCTCAAACATTAATCCCTTAAAACTTGCATTCAACTAGTATAATATATCAAGAGATTAACAACCATGTTTCCTAAATCATATGAAGTCAATAATATTTATTGATCTTGATTGCACATGTTTCATCAAATAATGTATTTCCTTCAACATGGGTATAATACCACATAATGTTATCAGATTTTCAAAATCTATCAAACAGTTCAATAAATCTTATCTTGTCAGCCTCCATCCTATACTTAAAAATAAAACCTACTAATGATTGATATTATTCAAATATTCTACATGGAGGCTCATACATAGAAATCCATCTAGTATTAACATCTTTTAATAGTTTTTTTACATCACTCACTCCAATTGTAAATTTTTAAAAATATAAAATCTTTTTTGGACTACATGACATGTAGCTCTTCCACTTTTTCAATATTTTTAAATGTGATAAATTTTTTGTAAGAAAGATTATTTCTATGTGAAATGCAATAGATTGAAATCATATGTGTAAATTGATGCTTGTAGGAGAACACATGAACTTGTTCTATTCCCTCAAATTAATGATACACCATCCAAACCAACACACACCAACTTGGTACATATATAATGGTAACTCATCTCATCAATACCCATCAAATAAGAAATAACCAATTTGTAAAGCCTTAAAAAATTACAATTTTTAGTCATTTTATGTATAGATAATAGGTGATGTTACCTTGAATGGTTTTGAAATGTATAAACATGCATGTATACCCATGATATTTTGTCAAAAACTATTACCTCATCAATAGATAGTGATATAAACCTTGTTACTTTTACTTTTTCTTTCAAATACTCCTTTTCAATCATCATGAGGAATTTTTACATCTCCCAAACACTAGTATTTGACCAATGCAATTATGGAATGTTATGCAATCTAATATGCTAAAATAAAATCTTGTAATCTAAAAAATCAAAGATTGGGCTTCTTCTTTTTAAAATGTGATATAAAGTTAAAAACTATATATTTTTGACAAGTAAATTACACCGAGTAACTTTTTTGAATTGAGATTTAATTGTTCCTCCTTTCTTAATGAGGTGTCATTGATGTTTTTTATTATTATAATACTCTATTGCATTTTTCCATCTCACTATTTTTTTGATGTTTCCATCTTTATCTTTTACTGACTCATATATTTTATCATAATGTTTCTCAATTGTGTCCAACTTGAGTTGCTTTTTGTGGTCCTTCCCAAGTTTCAAACTACATATTTTACATATGCATTATGTTGGTGTGTCAGTACTATTGTTTAGATCTACAAGTTCAATGAATGTGTATTTATGTCACATTTTAATTTATTCTCTAGACCTAATATATTATTGATTAGGTTATTTTATGGTTATTATTTGGTTAATTATTATTTTGTTTAATTTGGATTACATATAGTAATTTACATATAGTTATAGTAAGCTTATTTACATGATTGTTAACTATGGAGTTAGTTGTACTTGTATAGTATGTACATGATGATCATGTTTGTTTATTTCATCACAATAATGCATTAAGTATTTTATATTATTTTGGGATAACTACCTTTATTTTTTTGAGGTGGATGCAGGATAGATTCATCCCTTAGAATATGATGGAGGGAGGGAATCATTAGAAAGGGTGGTGTAAATGGAAGCATTAGGGGATATCAAAATGGGAACTATAAACCCAGACACACTAAAACTAGTGTAATATGTTATGATCTTTTTTTTATTTGAATGGATTCTATTGCGCTTTCAGATTTTATCTTGATTTCTACTTTTTAAATGATTGATTCTCATGTTGATGTGGTTGTGTGTTGCATTTGTGTTGTCATATTTAGCTTATCTAATGTGATGATGTTACTATACTATGTGATTTGAATCCATGTATGTATTTAGTATGATAGTTTTTTGTTTATTATACACTGATATAGTGGTAGAAGGAACTCTATTACCTCATTTTATTTATGTCCTAAGTTGATTATTAATATCATGCTAAGACAATATTATTTGGAGTTTTATTATTTAATAATTAGTTAGCAAAAGTCATTATTAATGATTAAATGACCTTGTTCTTAGTCCATATTATTATTTGGAACCAATTTTGATACACATAATTCTTACAAGATTATTATTATTAATAATGTTAGAATGATTTTTGTATAAGTTGATTGCATTGTTAATAATCATAGTGTTTAATTGAATTATAAAGTCAATATTAACATGCATAAATATTGAAAGAGTTATCACTACTTTAATATGGAATGTTCTATATTTTAGGTTTTTTTTTATCATCTATATGTGTTAATCGGTCTTATGGTAAAACATACAATTCATTTTTTATTCTGCATGGTAAACATTTAGTCATGCCAAATTTTGTGAGTTATTTTTGGGGTTACTTAGAGTTATGGCAGAGATAATGGAGAGTTATATTGGCATGAAAGTATCATGTAGATGGATAAAGGTATGTAAATATATGCCTATGGAGAGATGACACATGGTAGATAAATAGGAAATAAGAGGAAGGATGAAAGGGTTCAAGCAAGTTTTAAGAGAGTAATTTAGATTTTGGTAAATTATTACTTTCTTATCAAGTCAATTTATTGATACATTCATAATGGCTTTATATGAATTAAATCAAATGAAATTTTGTTAAGGTTTATGGTTTTTATTATTATTTGTAAAATATTACAAACCAGGGAATATGCCCAAAACTACAGATGGCTCAACCATCTATAGAACTAGGCATATGACTTATCAAACCTTAGTTTGTCTATGAATTCTAAAAATTATGTGGTCATAATTTATGAATATGAGTATAAATTTGGTCTATTAAACCCTAATTTGAAATGGCTAGGTATAATTTTGGAATTTTTGTGTGTTGGGTGATTTAAAACCCTAGGTAAAAATTTATGGTAGGTTATTTTATTAGTTGTGTATGTATCCATAAATCTTGATAAGAATGCTCAAATTATTTATTATAAGTATTAAACCATTGTATATAATATATATAATTAAATATTGTGTTTTATTTGACCATTCCATTATTTCAAACCCTTAACTTAGGGTAGGGCATGACTATAAATGATAAGGTTAAACCCAGTTCTTTTAACAAATTTATGAATCATTACCTTTATTCTTCAAACATATGATTGGTTTTAGAAATTTATTGGCTCAAGTTAAAATTAAACCCCAAATTTAGGATGTATCATGTATGAGGTTAAATTGCTCAGAATAACATGATATTTGGTTTGATTAAACAACATGTATATATACATGTATAAAATGGTTGAGGGAAAGTCTTAATGACATGTGACATGAATATATCCATATACATATTTTAATTATGTAAGTTTTTAGGTTGTTTAATACATATATAATTGTATCATATTGTGTTTGAGTTGTAATAAAACTCTAAAGGGTTTAATACCTAAGGATATTATCATATCTATTGTGCACATACTAAGACTGGATATAATGATTGATAAGTTTGTGAAACTTGTATTTCATATGAGAATGAACTCTTTTTGTACCTAAATAACTTGATAGTATAGATATATAAGGGTATGTATAGAAAATATATAGGTATTGAAAGAGTTAATTGATAACCGAAGTGTCTGCATATACTTATGTATAAATATATACCTATCTACATCTAGGTTATTAGTCCTTTATTTTCATATATAACTTTCCTATATTATTTATAACCCTATAGAAACTGGTTATAATGACCGCATGGATATATATAAAACTAAATTAATTGAGTAGACTTGTGTTATAATCAACCACATTATTATATATTTGAATGAGTCTATATAGTACTAAGTGCCTTAGTAATAAACCATTCCATATATCAAATCTTTTTATACATATAAATAATGACGTCTGAGTTTATTTATGACTATATGTATTTTGATATTTTTTGGTAGACTACTTGGGTTTATTAGAGACACAGTTGAAGCACTATAGTTCAATTTATGTTTATAAATAGAAGAGGAATTTGAATTAATTATGTGTGTTAGTATATATACATTACATGTGATACTATTAATTCCATAGATAGAATACTTATCTATTTAGGGTATAATGTGTATATGCATACATATACAGTTTATATAATAATTTTTGTAAATATTATTGAATAGTTGAATTATCAAAGCTAAATTAGATTATAGCTGAGTGTTGGGATAAGTTTATAAACATATTAGATACTAATAATTTTTTGATCTAATATAAATCTAAAATTATGTACACACACACACACACACACACACACACACACACACACACACACACACATTGTATGTTTATGAAATTACTTGATATAACAGATATATGGGTGTGTTTATCATTTAAGTTATCAAGGCTAAGTTTTTAAGTGTGTATTAGTTTGAAGAAACTTTTACTTAGTGATATTTGAGATTAATAAAAAAAAATATTAAGTTTTTCTAGTATTTGAATAAGTCAATTATTATTTTTTTGGTTTATGGAAATAAATTTATAAGTTGGAAATTAATGTTATAAGGATGAATAACATAAAATATAGAGTTACATGTTAATATTTGGTAACATTATGTCTTGATATATGTCTTATCTAGTTGGTTTGATTTTATTGGTGATTGTTTTGAAATATATTTATTATGTTGTAATAAATTAGATGTTAGATTCATTATATTGCATTTGATGGAATAAACTAATGTATTTGTTATTTCCTTAGTTGGCACATATTATACTACTAGTAGGGAATATTCATTAAGAATCTATTTGGTTTTATTATTATTAATTATATAAAACTAATCTAGTATTAATGACACTATTTAAGCAAGTGAGACGGGCTTCACTTAGATAGTGTCAATAATACAAAAATATGATGTAATCCAATTGAGTGGTGTGTATGAAACTAACTATTCCTTGAGATTAATAACTATATGAAAACTTTGACCAAAGTAGTGTTTATAGTTAGACATTACCATTCAACTGTTTGATTTAATTTACATGTTTTATATGATATCATGTTAGAATGAGTTTATTTATGATATACATAATGTATTAATTATCTTACAACACATAGGTTTTATATTTCACCCTTTATTCTTGCACCGTCATTATCTACCCATCTGTGAGGGTAGGGGCATTCCCTAGTTGGGAGATTGTGCAGGGGATTGATGGTCTATGGATGGTGTGGAAAAGCACTCAGGTGATGCTCTTGCTCCCCTCAATAGTACTACACTAGTGAATATACTTAAGATTAATTATGGATATTACAAGTTCATTGAGATTCACATGCTTCATGGATATTTGTATAATTATACTTTATTTTTAAGACATGTATTATGCTAAAACTAAACTTTTTATTCATATTTATAATTACAACAATTGATTATAATATTGTATTAGTTATGGCTAAATTTTTAATAACACTTTTATGAAATAAATGCAAACTTGATTTATGTATTCAACATTATACCTATTATTGATATTGATAATTATGATCATTAGATAAATAGATTAGATATATACCTTTTTATGGTTAGCTAAAACTATTGTATTTAGTTAAAGATCACTCTATGTAGGTTTCATTGTGTTAGAATATGTTAGTAGAATTTGTGTAATTATATATATATATATATATATATATAAATATATATATATATATATGTATATATATATATGTATATATATATATGTGTGTGTATATATATATATATATGTATATATATATATATATATATATATATATATATATGTATATATATATATATATATGTATATATATACATACATATATATATATATATATATATACACATACATATATATATATATATACATATACATATATATATATACATATATATATATATATACATACATACATATATATATATACATACATATATATATATACATACATATATATATATATATATACATATATATATAACATTATTCTATCAAAACTTAGTGGGGTTTTTACAATTTAAATGCCCACTCATACTAAAAGGACCTTGAAATTTTTCATGTATTTTTCTTCTTTCGTGTAGCTTTTTTGTGTTTTTTCAACTAGAGATTGTGTTCGATGCATAACATCTCATTTGAAGATTGTGTTTAGTGAGTAGAAATCTCATTTGGTATTAGGAACTCATCATTAACACCACTACTAGCACCAGTGATGATGTCACATCTCATTTTCCTTGAATTCAGTGGGAAAGGGGGCATTTCTTTCCAAGTGATTTCTTTCAGTGGAGGTATATATTCAAAATTATTTCCCAAGACTTCGATACTTTTATCATTGAATTATACATTCGGAAAGGTTGTAGACTGATTAATTATTAATAAACACTAATATGAAATTAAAAATAAATAAAAAACATTAAATTAAATAATATTTATAATTTAGCATCTCTGTTTGGCATTTCATACCCAAGTACATCATCTAGTTCAGGAATATATTTGATACCTTTATCATTGGATTATGCATGAAAAATTATTTTATACCTTGTTATTATTATTGAATCTTTATAAAAAATATTTAATTAAATAAAATTATAGTAGTTTACTATTGTGTTCCTCTATTTGGTGTTTCATACCTAGGTAAATCTTCCAGTTCGGGCATATCTTTGACACCTTTATCATTGGGATCTACATGTAATATTGTTTTAGACCTTGTCATTATTATTGAATCATTATACAAATATTTAGTTAATTAAAAATATATTAGTTTTATATTTACTACTTATGTTTAGGATTTCATACCCAAGTACATCTTCCTATGGAGTCATATCTTCAAAAGATTTATTAGTGGGTTCTACATGTAAAATATTTATAGACCTTTTATTTATTATTGAACTTTAACAAAGAAGTGAATGAATAAAAAAAACTAGTTAATTGAAAAATAAGATAATAATTTATTTTGTTTTTCAAATTTCCTAGACATATTAACATTTTTTGGAAGAATCCATATAATCAAGCCTATGGATGCAAGATGATTAACAATGAAATAAAGGTGATTGAAACCAAAAAAATATTCTTGAAATATTAATAAGGATGCATGAAAATGAATTTTATCCACTTGACTATAGTTTTAATCATCCAAATGTATCATGCAACTTGGGAAAATATAATTAGATAAGCAATAAATGAAAATATAATTTTAAATATTAAATTATATTATATTGAAATTTTTTTGATAAGTGCATACCTTGATAATAATTATTGAATCCCTCTTGAATACCTATGTTGTAACCAAGGTTTTTTAAATATAAACCACCAAAGTTTTTCCTAAATTCACTTGATGGCACCTTGTAGTTGCATTGTTGCTTGGTATTAAATTTATATCATTCGGTGGTTGTTTGATGTCACCTGATGGTAGGTTATAGTCATTTTGTATTTGAAAATGTGTGAAGTTTGAAAGTTTCATGTCATCCAATGGTATGTGGTGAATTCCTCAAAATTGGCTTTCAAGGTAAAGATGAATTACATTTATATGAGGAAATTTATATTAAAATGTAGGCAA
Organism: Torreya grandis; assembly: GCA_037957365.1. NCBI lineage: Eukaryota > Viridiplantae > Streptophyta > Pinopsida > Cupressales > Taxaceae > Torreya > Torreya grandis. The sequence continues at coordinate 908,080 of JARHVA010000459.1, forward strand.
ACCTACCCTTAAAATTAACTTCAACTCCAAAAACTTAGATGATTCTATTATGTTGTCTACCCCATACAATCACCAAATTTTGACTTCAAAAAACAAAATATTCATAGATTAACAAATATTCACCACTAAAAAAAACCCTACATGTGTATTTTCTAATCCTAACATACAAATCAACACCTAATCAGATATTAATATAGAATAAAAATGGATGTGTACTTGATTGGTTCAAGATTTCCTTAAAATATTTTTTGAATGTCCGTTACCTAACATAGATGATTGATATTCTTCTTATATGGATGGGCCTAATGGTCCATAATCAGATGAGGAAGATAAATTACAATTAGTTCCTAGTTTATTAGATAATGTTCTATACTATTAGTGTGAGACACCATTAGGGTCAAAATTTGCACAAAATTTGAACCCAACATTGTTAAGCTTTGTGCATCCCTCACTTTAGAGGAATACAAACTCATAATTATTATTCTCTAAGAATTTATTGACATATTCATATGGTATTATGATGATATTTCAAGGCTAGATCTATCTATGGTCATACACCATATTATTATACACTTGGATGATAATCCCATTAAAAAAAGTTAAAGAATATGCATCCATGCATTATTATCCTAGTCAAGAAAGGATTGGAAAAATTATTGGATGCTAGATTCATCTGACCAATTGATTACTTAGAATGGGTACTTAACATTTTTCCAGTTAGTAAAAATCTAGAAGGTATTCATATATGTGTAGAATTAAAGGATATAAAAAAATAATGCCCTAAGGATGACTTTACATTGCCTATCATAGATATTATTTTGGATTCAATAGTAATATTTAATATTATATCCCTTATGTATGTATTTTGAGGATACAATCAGATAGAAATTAACTAAAAGACCAACATAAAACCATATTCACCACACCATGAGGAACATTCTATTATCAAGTGATGTCATTTCTTTTTAAAAAATAAGTGTTAAATATCAATGTTCAATGACTATCATCTTCCATGACATGATGAAAAATATTATTGAAGACTATGTTGATGATATTCTAGGAAAGTCCAAAACATGGGTCTCACATCCAGAAGTTCTATAGAGGATCTTTGAGAGACTTCATGAATATAAGGTGAACCTTAACCCAAATAAATGTGTTTTTAGAGTCACTTTAGTAAAATTTATAGGATTCATTGATTCTTATAAAATAATTAGAGTTGATCTAGCCAAGGTGAAGGCCATCACAAAAATGCCTCCCCTTTCTAATTTGAAATATCTTTATAGTTTATAAGTCAAATCCAATCTATTCATCACTAAATTTTATAGATTATTGATTTATACCATCATTTCACTCATCTCTTGAAGAATAGAACCACCTTTCAATGGAATTCCAATTTTCAAGAGGAATTTGAGTAATAAAAAACATATTTGGCAAACCCACTAGTATTAGTTTTTCTAGTGTTGGGAATCCCCTATTTCTTTATATCTTAGTAACTCAACATGCCTTAGGGGAACTTTAGGCCCAACATGGTGACCAGATAAAGGAACACATAATATATTATCTAATCATACATTTATTTCTTATGATTTAAATTATACCAATATTAAAAAGGCATGTCTAACATTAGTACTTACATAATAGAATTTATGTCATTATATGTTGAACAACAAGACCCTCATCATTACAAAATTTGATCCTATCAAATATAATATTTATAAATTAAAATTTATATGTCATATGTCCAAGTGGACTATGCTCCTCATTGATTTTTACATTAAATACACTAATCAAAAGGCCATTAAATAGAAAGTACTTGTAGATCTACTTGTTAATGCACCTTTTTTTAGACACATCCTTTAAATATTCATTTCCTAAATGAATATATCTTAAATCTTGAGGAGTCTCTATTAATGTGGGTTTTATATACACTTAAGAATAATCATGATGTAACCCCTTAATGTTTTGGGATCTCAGTGAATATTGAATTCACTCAAGGGCATGAGTTGTAGGTATTGTGTCTTGCAATGACTAGTGGTGGAATGGTAGTGAGTGAAACAACTATTAACCAAGATGGTTCAGATATGGATATGAATCCTAAATTAAATTGGGTTTAATGAAATGGAGATGGACTTAATTAAAGTGGGAAATAGTTAAATAAAATGCAAATGTAGGGAAGGGTAAGGCAGTAAAGAGGATTTGTAAATAGAGAACATGAATTCTTTCTAACCAATTTTAGAAAAGAGGCAAACACCAAGGGACTAATTATTTCATCTTGTTTATTTACTTGATTTTGAGGTCAATTTAAAAAATTTAACAAATTATACTAAGACCTATACCATCATATAAGACTCATCAAGATCTTTCTAATGGTATGCAAAACTCTAGAAATAGAGCTCATTTGCTCCTTCTGTAACCAATCAATGTTTTGGTTAAAGAAGGTCAACATGTAGTCAACACTAGTCAAAATAAAAAAAATTATGTTCTTATAACATTTATGAAATATTTCCATGGTGTATATCTCTTTGAGATATTTTAGACGCATTTTACAATTCAAAAAATGGAGTTTGTATGTGTAAGTTATGACTAGTCAAAGTGATGATGTGACCATTTAGTGACATGGTAATAGAGTTATGTGTCAAATGAAAAGCCATTTTAATATGGTTAAAATATAAACTATCATATATTGGGGAATAATTATCACCCCATATTTTTAAATACATGAGATATTATTAAAATTCCATATTAAATTGTAAAGGGATAATATAAATCCCATAAAAATGGTGAAATGAGATATTATCCAATCCCATAAAAAAAGGTGGGCATAATGATTAATCCCACTATTTGTGCACCTACAACAAGTATATAAAGAGGTGAGGGGTTATTTAGAATTCATTAGAATTGTAATTTAGTGAATTCATTCCAAAGTTTCAAATCTCTCATGATAGAGCTAAGAGCTGAAGAACTGAGAGCCAAAGAGCCAAGAGCTAGAGTCAAGAACCAAGAACTAAAGCCAAGAGCCAAGATCTGAAGATCCAAGGGTCAAGAGTTGAGAGCTAAGAGCCAAATCCAAGAGCTGAGAGCTAAAGCTAAGAATTAGATCAAGATTTAATTCTATCCATATGCTTAGTGTCTAGATTTGAGTTTGTTTGATCCACTTTTTAGAGTCTTGAAGTAATACCTTTGCTAGAGAACTTCAAGAACACAAGATTTCTTTCACAATAAGAAGGTGGAAGGTTTGTTTGTGGGTTTTGGGACTTTCCAAAGGTCTATTTTTGAGTTTTATGTAGTCTTAAAGGATCCATTAGATAATTTTAAGCTTTTGGCCATGTACTTAAAATTCATGAAAATATATCAGTTCATGTTCTAAGTAGACCTAGAGATGTAGCCTGAGTAGTGGGTGAACTCCATTATCAATTTGGTTGTCATGAGTTGAATTTTGTGTATTCCTTTCCACATTTTATTTTTTTAGTAATCATTTTAAATGCAAATTTGATTAATTATGATAATTAAATGGATATTTAATACTTCATGTTTAGATAAGGTTTATTAGATTAATGAATGAACTTGTAACTTTAATTCATTTTGTTTTAGAAATTCACTTTGGGTTAACCTAGACAAAAACATTTTTAAAGGTCAAACTTGTAGCAATTTCCTTTGAGTATTTTTGGATATTAAATGTTTGACATCATGATCTATTTTTAAACATTTTAGCATGTATTTAGTGCTAATTTATGGACTAGGGTTGGTATTAGAGCGGTTCTTGCTAGTTACTAGTAATTGTTTTGCATTATGTTAGTGAGATTCTATTTGTGTATTGACATGGAAGCGTAGACTACTTGGGACTAGTTTAAATCCATGGATTTATACCAATGGATGTAGTTTCCCATAATATTGTTGTTCTTGGGCATGATGGTATAAATGGTTGTGTCATGCTGATGGGACTAGTTATAATAGATGTGTGAGTTGAACATGATTGTGATCAATGTGAGTGCACATCAATGCAGATTAGATCAGTAGATCATCAAACTTTAGCATAAATTAGACTCTTTTTTCTCAATCATTAGAAGAGTTAGGATGGAGGAAACACCATCAAGATGATCCTAGTACTTCAACCCATCAAATCTATAGTCATTACTTGAGATGTGGACATATGGCAGAATATTACTAGTTACGACATTCAGATCATGCACCATAGTGGTTCTAACAGATGAACATGGATAGAGGAAAGTATCCTACTATACCAAGTAATAGTCAACATTAAAAATCCCTAGATTTATAGAGGACACCATCTGGACCTCTAAACATTATCTTACAATATGTGAGAGCCTCTAGACAAAGTATTTTAGTTGTTTTAGAGGGATGTGTTGTTAGACTTGTGTTAGATGGGGACATCAGAATGGGTTATGTGATTGATAATGTAGTACATCAATTGGGCCTATAAATATTTTCACTACCACATGCCAAAATAGTTGGCACATAAAATGGCATTAAATAATCTATGACAACATGTTATTGCACCTTGTGATTTACAATTGGGAGACAAATCTCAGACATGGTGACTCTCGATATCATTCCATTGGAGATGAATGAGATTATTCTAATAAATTTGTATCTCTTCATTTAACAAGCTTCTTTCATAGATGATGGCATAAAGCTTCACTTAGATCACACTTGGATCATGTAGTTTAAGATAGGGCAAGTCTCTAGACCCAGTCATAATGATTCTAGTTAGACATTGGACTTGTATGTACCAGTTTACCATTAAGAACCTAAAGGTGAATTGCATGATGATCCATATAGTGACTACTAAATGATCCAGGCCCATACTAGGATTTAATGGCTGGTAAGGAAATCTTAGGTGGTATTTAAAGGCTTTGAATCATTTTGGTTTATCCATTTATATATGCTCATAGAAGTAGTTACAATAATGTGCTAGTTAGGATGTATGAATGAGACCCATATGGTTAGTACTGTGACATATACTATACATAGTTTTTAAAGACCCAAGAGACATTTTTTGTATCTGCATATACATGCATTATAAAAATTACAATTTTTTTTATGGAGTCACTTGTAGAGAAGAATTGAGTGATAGGTTTATCATACTCAAGTTGTCTTCTCACATTTTAGTAGACATTTTCCATTAACAATGATATACGTAGATTAGGGTATGTTATATTCTTGTTTTTATCAAATTTTATTCTACAAAGAATAGTTTAGTAGACTGAGGAATCACTTGGTCCACATGCATTTATGTGTAGAGGCCCTTGGATAGCCATTTAATAGAAGAAGATGTTGATGGATGTGATATTATCCATGCCTTATTTTGTGTACAGGCCATTGAGTCCATGTAGCAGAAGAGGATGTGGATGCACATACATAATCTCATGTCTATGTAGAGGCTCATTATAGCCATACAATAGAGGAGATTCAAGATCTCAATTTTATGTAGAGGCCCTGGGATGGCCATGCAGTAGAGGAGAACATGGAGGTATGTGCATAATATCTGATTTATATAGAGAATCATTGATGTTTTGTAGTAGAGGAGATTCAAGATCTCATATTTTTGAAGAGGCTCATTATAGTCATGCAATATATTAGATCAATAAACTTCTATGTTTAGGATCATTATAGCCATGTAATAGAAGAGAACACTAGACTTCTGTGTAGAGGATCATTGTAGCTATGAAACAGAGGAGATCACTAGAATTTTATGTAGAGTATCATTATAGTCATGTAGCAGATAAGATCACTAGACTTTTATGTAGAGGATCATTATAGCCATGCAATAAAGGAGACCACTAGACTTCTATGTAGAGGCTCATTGAAACTATGCAACATGATAGATCACTATACTTCTATGTAGAGGCTCATTACAACCATATAGTATAAGAGATCACTAGAATTATGTGTAGAGGCTCATTTTAGCCATGTAATGGAGGAGATAACTATAATTATATGTAGAGGTTTGTTGAAATCCATGTAGAAAAAAAATCACTAGGTTGGCTTATCTATGTAGAGGATCTTGTGAGGACGTACATCAGAGGAAGTCATCACATTTTAAACCCTTATTCTATGTAAAGGCTATTGATAGATGTGCAGTAGTAGAGGGATTATGGAATGTGTGATTAATGAGTTTTTCCAAGAATTTTAGGCATAGTTTCAAAACATGAGTAGACTAAGAAGGCCCATTGGAGTTCTTCAAAACTAATTAGCATTTCAATTGATACCAAATTTTAGTGGACCAAAAGCCTTCTTAGTGGGGAGGTGTGATATGGAGGTTAATTCAAAAAAGTTCAAAAATTAGATTGAGACCTATACCATCACATAGGACTCATCAAGATCTTTCCAATGGTATGTGGAACTCTCAAAATAGAGCTCATTTTCTCTTTATTCAATCGGTCAAAGTTTTGGTCCAAATAGGTCAACAGGTAGTCAATGTTGCAACTAAAAAAATATGCTCTTTGAACATTTATGAACTAGTTCCATGGTGTAGATCTCATTGAGAGATTTCCATCATATTTTATGATTAAAAAAATGGAGTCCGTATGTGCAATTTATGACCAATAAAAGTTAAGGTCAAAGTGATGATGTGGCCATAAAGTGACGTGGCAATAGAGTTACATGGTACATGAAAAGCCATTTTAATATGGTTAAAATATAAACCATCATATATTATGGAATAATTATCACCCCATATTTTTAAATACATGGGATATTATTAAAATTCCATATTAAATTGTAAAGGGATAATATAAATCCCATAAAAATGGTGAAATGGGATATTATCCAATCCCATAAAAAATTTGAGGATAATGATTAATCCCACTATTTATGTACCTCAAACAAGTATATAAAAGGTTGAGGGGTTATTTATAAATCATTAAAATTGGAATTCAGTGAATTATTTCCAAGGTTTCAAAGCTCTCATAGCAGAGCCAAGAGCTGAAGAACTGAGAGCCGAAGAGCCAAGATCTAAGAGCTAAAGTTGAGAGCCAAGATCCAAAGAGCTGAGGGCCAAGAGCTAGCTCCAAGAGCTGAGAGTTAGACTGAGAGTCAATTCCAACCATATGATGAGTATCTATATTTTAGTTTGTTTGAGCCACTTTTTAAAGTCTCGAAGTAAGATTTTTGGTAGATAAATTCAAAAATGCGAGATTGATTTCATGCTAGGAAGGTGGGAGGTCCATCCATGGGTTTCAGGACATTTTAAACATTTTTTTTTGATTTTTATGTATTCTTAAAGGATCCATTATAAAATTGTAGTCTTTTGGCCATGTACTTGAAATTCATAGAAACGGATCAGTTCATGTTCTAAGCAGATCTAGAGACATAGCCCAAACAACATGTGAATTCCATTATCAAATTGGTTGTCATGAGTTAACTTTTGTGCATTATTATTTGCATTTTATTTTGTTATTAATCATTTTGAATATGAATTTAATTAATTATGATAACTAAATGGATATTTAATACTGTGAGTTTAGACAAGGTTGATTGGATTAATGAATGAACCTACAACTTTAATTCATTCCATTTTATAAATCTACTTTGGGTCAACCTAGACAAAAACATTTTTAATGTTCAAAATTGTAGTAATTTCCTTTGATTATTTTTGTAAATTAAATTCTTGACAAAATTATCTATTGGTAAACATTTTGGCATGTATTTAGTGCCATTTTGTAGATCATTACTATACAAAACTAAAAAACATAGTAAAGAGGTCTAAGGAATACAATTCAATTAACTCATATTTATCAGCTAAAGGTTGTTATTAAAACTTCTATAACATTTATTAATATGACATTATATAAAATCCCAAAGAGCACCTTTGACTAGCAATAAATTAGTATAGGAAGCTACATCAAACAACATTTATACACAAATTTAAAGAGTAACCTACCAAACTTATTGCGAGAAAATAAAATTTATCAACCTAAAATTTCTACTGCACATTTTTTATTGATAAAAAATCTTGCTAATTAACCACAAGATACTTAAAACTACAATATCATAAATTAATAAACTAAGCTACCAGTTAGATAAAATGTGTAAAAACTATAACACATACTTGAAACAAAAAGTTATGAAACACAAATTTTTCAAAACAACTATAAAGGTCTCAATCTATATCAAATATCAAAATTTATCATCCCTTTGAAATGTGGAGGTTACATGTATATATAGGATAGGGATGGGGATGCCTCATCACTCAAACCATTCTTGAGTTACATTATTTTTAAAATATCCCATGAAGTAACATGTATGACATTTATGGATAGGATGTTTCCAACCATTTGAAAGAGACAAAACAATTCTAACAAACCTATATTTACAATGCCAACATAAAATGAAAAAGGAATTTGCCTACGAAGAGACAATTACATTTGGTGATGTTTATGTGCTATAAGTTGTCATTGTTGTGATATAAGTTTTTGAAATGGTAAGCCAAGTTTTTTTATATGTATGCATATTTGAAATGAATGGTGGTGGAATCACACTTGAATATGACTTTTTTTTTGACTTTCAAGCCTGAAAATGTTTATTGACAAGACTATGTTGGGCTTGGATAATGTCCATGTTTAGGAAATATGGCTTGTGGATCTATTGATATCTATCAATAAGCATTCATGTTTTTTTTAGCCCTAAACTCTACCTAAATATTTATTACTCTTATTACTCTTCTCTGAATAGAAATAATTTCTTGGCTAATTTCTTCTAAGGAATGTCATTGAAGTCCCTATTTGAAATTAACAATTGCATGGTATAGTAAATTATCAAAATTGGCTCTAAAAATTAACTTACCTACTAGGGATCTAATTTAAGACAATTTGAGCTCGTCCAAAAAATTTAAAACCTATATTTCATGCTCCATCAACATGGGGACCAAGAACTACACATTTGATACCCAATTCTTAGCTTTCTATATTCTAACTATTGCCATGTTAAGATCATTAGTTGTTTCAATTTATGTTATTAGATATAAATGGTTGAAGGCCTTGTTGGTCGTAATTAGGATTAGTAAATTAAGTTTATTCTCATCTTCTTTGACATAACTAAAAAAAATAGATGTACTAATGAGTAGGGGAGACATTTTGGCTTTCATTACCCTGATCATTTCAATAATGTTATTTAATCTAAGGGATGAATTTTGAAAATCCTCCTCTATATATTTTGGAACACAAATAACCTATCATTATTCTTTTGTTCATTTTAATTCTTTTTGAATCTCCTATCTAGCCTAATTATTTTTTATATGCAAGTCATTAATGGCTACAATTTGGGTCACTAAGTAGGAAAATAAGTATTCATTATAGAAGGAATCCCCTTGCTTCCTTTTTTTTGTTATACAAGGAGAATGTACCATGTATCTCCTCTAATAATATGTGTTTGACTGAGTCATCTTGAATCTTCCTCTTCCTTGCCCTCTATACAATCTATGTGGCTTGATCAAATATATATCTCACTGTAGGTATCTTTTTGATCATCAAGTTTGGCCTCTATGTGGCGAAATAAAATAATTAGGGAAATACCAAATATGAAAGTCAATTGATTGGGTATCCTCATAATAATTCAAGGTCAAGATGCCTTTTGAATATTTCATTAATGCATCTACCTTGATTAGGTCTTGTAGATAAAGAAAGATTAACTTTACCGATCCACATCCCTAATTCTTGGGAGGGGATGTACTATGAAAGCTATCTTTTTACCATCCCTTTTTGATGTCATTGTTGTATTAGCTAGGGTGGTATAAGAAAAATTCATGGAAAGGCCTAACTAAACCATTTGGATTGGTTATTGTTTGGTAAGGGTTGATTTAAAATGAATTCTCTTAGGCTCAAGAGTATCAAGGTCAGTAATAGTTAAAGAATTATTAGAGACAATAGGAATTGAGGGAGCAATGGGAATAGAAGCAATAATAGAATCAAGAGATAGCATAATAGGCGTGGAAATAATAGGGGTGGTAGAGACAATAGGAATTAAAGTAATAGTAATATAAATAGAAGTAGGGTTACTTAATGGATAGGGTTTTAGTGGTGCTTTTCCCTTAATCTCTTCAAGTCTCAAAAATTTAGCCCTTTATAGTTCTGACTCCTCATATTCATCTTATGAATAATCTAGAAAATAAGCTAGATTATTTTTCATAGTTGTCTCTAGATCTAATAAAACCTCATATTTATAATTATTCCCTACTTGTGATTATGCATTGGTGCTTGAACTAGTAGGGGTCTATGATGACTAAAGAGGAGTTATGGGAGATCTAGGACTCCTTTTGTAGTGTAACATTGATTTAATTTTTAGTGGAATGGATTTTTGAGGAGGATGTGGTGGATAAATTGGGTTTTTCATGATGTTAAATTGGCTTACCACCCTAGGTCATACCTCCTCATCATATGATGAATTGATATTAATTGATTCTTACTCTCCTCCCCAAGAGTTGATGGTAATATGGGTTTATTCAACACCAAATTCCTACATAATAACCTTCATCACATTTGGTGCTAGTTAAGAGAGATACCAATGAACTTTTATATGTTGTGATGGATTTGAATACCAATAATCCATGGACACCCATACCCCTAGAGGTAGAATCTTATGTTATGCTTATTCAATACTGAGGGAGGTATCCCCCTGAATTTATTTCAATAGGTCTTCCATGTGGCCAAAAAAAATTGCCCTCATAAGGACCTCATAATGATATTTTGTATTTAATAATATGAAGTCATGCTCAAATGATCATTTTAATATGGAATGCCCAAGCATTTGATATGTTTATAAAAAATTCATGGGGATCCGAGTCCATATGTGGTAGTGAGGATAATGGGTAAACTCTCAATTTCTCCCAACATACCCAAAGTGTTTTTTGTTGGTGTATCTAATTATTCCAATATCCAATAAAGATCCATGATATAATTCTTTATTATTATTCTTCAGGTCCTCATATATGCTCCACTAGATTTTGTAGGCTATTTTATGTTTTATTGATTTGTCAGGAAGGTACTTGGGAAGACACAAGGGTTCTACCATTCTTCCCCACACCATGACTACTATGTAATCAAGATATATCCATTAATATCCCCTTAGACATAAGGTCTTAATAATAATGTTAATCCTCTAAGGAGGGGGTCTCATGTATAGACATCCTTAATGACCTAACAATGTTTCTAGCGTATTTATAGATGTGCAAAAATGATAAATAATAACATACCCTATTTTTGATGCAGCCTTGGGATGGACTTTAAAGTGATCCATTTTGGATGTAAAAAATGGCCATGACTACATCCAAGAAGTAGGACATCATCAAGAAGTGGCATCCCATAGTCTTCTTGTCTTTCTAGAATATTTGATACACTAGCTTGCCATTTATGATTTCTCTGAGGCCAAAAGTTAGTTCAGTGGGCCATCCCAATTTTAATTCTCATATTGAAATTTTTAATAGGGATGAAGGTGTCAACTTTGAGATCTATAGTCTTCCCTATTGAAATCCATTTTTGTAGGGTACCTTTAATCATATTTTTAATCTTCCATGATACCACCTAGTGGGTATCATAGGTGGTATATATGAAAAGAAGCTATAAGTACCCATGGAAAACATCACCATTTATGCAAGCCATGATTATCTTATAATTCAAGTCATGAAGGAAACCATTAGAGACCTTACCTATAAAGAAGAGATATCTAAGTAGGTCAATACATGACATCACTTATAGTTTAGCTGCTATGAAATAAAATGATTATAATTTTAATAAAATAAAATATATCACTATTTTATTGTATTATTTCATTAGGTTTTCATCCATTGAGGATACATCTATGCCATTAATAGAATACCATATTATAGTGTATTTGGTATACTAGTTTCTAAACACTGCTAAGTCAAATATTATGTTTGCATATTCCATAGAATATTAATGAATACTTAGATGCAAAAATAACTCCCTTCAACTTATTAGAGGATGAATCCATTATATCATTATTTTCTTGGGTAATTTTCATAGTAATTCAATTAGAATGTCATTCTCTGTAAGAAATTTATAGGAAAATGCTAGTTACTAGGGCTTTTTAGTTCTCTTGATGTGTCTAAGTGTAAACACCAAAATTATGTCACACACATGTGTAACTCCCTATGTCAAAACCTCCTTGAGCCCCTTTTAATAATTATCCTTCCTAACCCATGTTTTTACCCCTCACACATTTAATTAAATTAAAATATTTAATTAAGTTAATTAAAAACTACTTATTCCACCTTACCTAGCCACCTCATCCTAAGACTAATTCTTATCCTCTAAGTCACCTCAAGACTTAATCCCCTAATCCTAACTACCCATGACTTGTTCTCACCCCAAAAATAAATTCCTAACTAACTACATCCTTCTTAACCTTGAATTCTTACCATTTCCTAATGGATACCACACTTGGCATGAGAAAGAACAAAAAATAGGCTAAAAATAGCCCTTTTACCTATTCTCACACTACTAATGTTAGTCAACCCATGACCAAAGTCAGTGGAATTACTAATGTTAGTTACTAAAGCCAAATTATAACTTAATGTTTAGGTCAGCAAAAATAAACAATCCTAGTTATTCATATACAATCTTTGTCATTAAACTTTCTACATCTAGGCTTACCGTTACTTTACACAAATCAATCTAGATTAGGAATTGGTATACTACATAGATATTGGAATCTTCTAAACTAAAATCACACTCTTATCTTTCTATTCACTTATTACTTCAGCATGCCTCATCAGAGTCATCTATTTGGCACCCATAGTTCATCCATTTTATTAGCTAATTATATCTCTATGTTTTGGTAATTCCTTTAAATAGTCATTTTATAATTACTTTACATTATATTGTTTGTCATTTTATGAACATCCTGACTCTCCTTATAGAGGAGTTGTAAAAATCCTTCACCTATTTTCCTCTGCTCCAAACATACCAACCTTTTATCTAGACCTACTTGAGCCTTACACACTCCCTTATAACTCTTCCCAACCTCATAAACCTAATCAACATCTACCTCCCAACTCAAAAAAGTCTCATGTAACCCCCTGAGAACCTACTACCCCTATTAACATTAGTCACATAACTAATTTTGGTCATATAACTAACATCAACAACCTAATCGATGTTGGTGATCATGTATTTCCACTAACCTCCCTGAGCCTACCTAAACAACCTCCAAAAACATCAACTGATATTGCCTACACTATGTCACTCTCTATTGCACTTAGACTACAAGAATAGTACGAATATCTCTCTTACTCTCTCTTTAATTTTGTTTTTCATTAACAATTTTGTTTCAAAAATTGGACTATCATCCCTAAGGAAGTTTGACACTTCTAGGAACAAGCACATAGCTTGGAAGCCCACTCATATATCTGCTAACAAATATTTTTTGGTGGTAGTACTTTCTTATTCATAGGTAGTCCTTCCTAGCTAAAGAGGAGTGCTCAACATCATATAGATATGGTGAATAACCAATATAGGTTCTCTTTAATCTCTAATCTCTACCCTTCATCTTTGTTTCTCCTTAAACATCAAATAGATTCAAAATTTAGTGAAACATTTCTGGCACACCCACTGGGACTCTAAAGTTTTCCTTGGGTTCATTACTTGTTTTGAGCATTCATCTAGGTGCATTATAGTGAAATTTTAATTCCTTGCACTTTCTCTTTCTCTTCTCCCTCAAAATGAAATACTCAACATTTTATTTTATGTTTAAAGGCAATAAACTAAAATTTCATCTTCCTTTCCACTCTTCTCTTCCTTTTGCCTCTAAAAGAAACTTATCATTTTTATTACAAGTGAAAAGAATCTCTTATTTATCTCTTTCTTGCATGCACATTATAATATTTAAATTCATTATATTTTATTATTTCATCATTGTTTTCATTCAAATCAACACACTTCAGAGTTAGGTTTAAAACTTACTACACTTCATTATTTGCTTGCTACATATTAGCTAACCTAGTTAATTACAATCATTGTGAATAAATTATAGTACACAAATGTTTTACAACCAGATCAAACTAAAAAAAATAAACAGCTAAACTAACTTGGGACAAGGCCCATCAAGATTTCATCACTTGGTGGATCACCTTACCCTACCCAGCTATCCTACTTGGATTTCACCACCAAGGGGAGAACCCACTCCATTCTCTGATAGAGTACAAACTATAGGTAGAAGTTATATTTTGGCTAAGAGGACTAGCTTGGTTTCATGTCCATGAAGTGTAGGGAACAAGCTCCTATAAAAATCCATGTACCTGGTCTAACATAGATTTCCTCTTGAGCACCAAAACTAACTTGAAACTAGCTCTAGATTGCTTTTTAGTACCTTTGGTAACCAAACTCTCACCTCACCATCTAATTAAGGCATAAGCCAAAATGAGACTAAAATTAATCTCTAGGAGTTAATAGTTAGTGGTTGTATGTTATTTTTCTACTTTTATATTGCCTTCTATATTTTGGAATTGGTAAGGACATTTTTCCATTAATTTACAAAATCAACACCATTTATAATACTCAAGTTGTATAACCTATTATATGAGGTTTTTTTAGTGTTCATTCTCCTTATACAAACCTCTCTCATCCTTTGTTTTACCTAGATTTTTCCTCTAGTTTTTTAAAACATTGGATTTTTCATCTCCCAGGATATCATAGTGACTGACATCGGTTAATCCCACTGACATTGATAGACTTTAACTTACTGACATCAGTCAAGTTATCGACATTGATGACTATGTAATTTCAATTTACTCAAATTAGCAAGCTAAAACAACCTACTTACCTACACCTAAACCTTTTTTTTATTTATTTTATCAATAATACAAAGTATTAATACTATTTATGCTTCTTCTTGCATGGTATTGATGCAAACCTAAGCCAAAATTATTGCCAATTATGCAAGTCGGTAACCACTTCCACTCTTGTTGTTAATTGTGTCATGGAACATACTTCAGATATAGAGAATACTCCTAGCCCAAACCAAATTCCTATTATGCTTGAAGGAGATCAATATTTTGCTAAAAAAAATTTATCATAATGTGGTAGCCCTTTAGTATTACTTTACCATGAGCTGAACCTGCAATTCTTTAGATGACCCACTATATGATATGCCAACTTCTCTGATGGAAACAACTTTAGTTTTAGATGTCTCCACTATTTTCCCCATGGTTACTCAAACCACCACTTCAAAAATTAACCCAACCATAAAAAATATCCAAATTTTAGCATCGCCAAGTACCTAATCCCACCTAAACCTTAGCATGACTTCCCTACCTTCATAACCATAAGTAGTTCAATCAAATCTAACCAAACTTTAAAATTTGGTGGTACCCATCCCATCTACTCTCTCACCTATAATTACATGATTTATGACTCACCCTTCACCTAGTATAACCATGTCAATAACCCAACATATAATAACAACATCCAACCAAATCATAGTCTCTAACCTAATGGGAAAATCCCCTTTTGTTTTTGCCCCCTAGCCTATGACTCATTATCCCTATGTTACATCAACACAACTAAAACAAGATATGTCATATGCTCCCTCTACCTCTTATAAATTTCCCTATAGCTTAGGGGGTATCTCCCAAATTAATCCTCCTTTGGACCTCATTAAGATGTTGATGGACAAGATGTCTAATCTAGAGGCATCCATGTCAGGTTCAAAGAAAGTGTTATCTTATGATCAGATATGTAATGATCCCATCCATCTTTTTGTGCCTATTTTCCCATATTGAAGCCAATAGGAACTCATAAAATTTACTCATTTCTAGAGTAAAGAAGACCCATAACAACATTTGTGAGAATTTAGACATACTTGTTATTTAATAAGGCATGATGATGCATTACTACTTCATACTTTCCCTATGTATCTTTCAAGTGTTACCCTAGATTGGTATAGATATATAAATTGACACTCCCTTTTCTCATTTACGCAACTCAAAAAAATATTCATAGACCATTTCTCTATTAACACTTCTAAAAATATTTCTATTATAGACCTTTATTCTATTAGACAGTTTGATGATGAGTCTATTGTGGATTTTGTCACTCACTGGAGTGGCTTAATCAATCAAATCTCCTTCTCTTTACCACAACCTAAGCTTATTGAGATCTTCTCAAGGTCATTTTATAATCACATTTCATCCACACTCTAAGTACAAACTTTATGCACTTTTGTTGAAGCCTTTACAATGGTGCATAAACTTGAGATTTGGGCTATGGACAAAGACAGAGTCAAGTTACACATTAAGAATGCTAATTACAAATTGAATGACTCCTCTTCTTCTAAAACTTCTCATTCTAACAAAAAATCTAAAGAATTTTCCAATGTCGTGGTCATTAAAATAGATTCTTCCATAACCACAAACCAACCTAATTCCTTGACTTCCAAAAATCCAACCAAACGATTCCGACAATGGTATGAACAAAGATAATACAATCCCATTGGGGAGTCATATACTTCTATTTTGGAAAAAATATTGAAAAAAGGAGCCATAACCATTCATCAAATCAAGCCTCATATATAGTTTGACCCCTCTCATCCTATTCCAACTTGGCACAAGGAATATGGGTTTTGCAGTTACCATTAAGTCAAAGGCCACAATTATAATAATTTTAAAACATTTAAGAACATTGTTCAAAATATGTTTGATAGGGGTGATCTTGTCTTGGATAACCATAATACACCTACTAATAAAAATGTGGATGTGTTTAAGTATCCTTTTCCTAACCATTCACCCAATCAAAATATTTTTCAAACCATGACTAATAACTCATGTGATCATAATATCTATATGGTTAATATGGTTTTCCTTTACCTCTAGTCCAACCTCTCCCATAATAGGAGGCACCCATTTTACCTACTTCTCCCCCACAATCGATGAAATTTATTTTTCCCATTCTTCCTCCTTGATTAGAAGATCTTACTTCACCCATTCCACTCCCACGTGAGGAAGATCCTCCTTTACCACTCCTTTTGCCACAAGAGGAGCCTATATTGCTAGTTCCTTTTGCACCAATGTTACCTATCCTCTTACCACTTGAGGACCACACCTTACCCTTTCCTCAACTACATGTTGAGGGGAGCATCATTCCTATGTTATACCCTCTTGAATAACCATTGTCACTTGTCTCTCCTCTACCGATAGAAAGTACCCCATCCACTCCTCCTTTACACCTAAAAGAAATAGTGTTGTCTACTCCTACATTAGATGAGAGACATATTATGCATACTCTGATTCCATGAATTTTACCAATTATTTTACATATGAAGGATCATACTTTACCTATTCTTCACCCACATGTTGAGGGAGCAATTATACCTATGATCTACCCCCTTGAGGATCCTTCTTCTCTTACCTCTCCTCCACCCATAGAAGACCATGCCTCTTCTCTTATCTTTGTCGAAAAAGACCCTATTGTATCTCTTTCTCATCTTTGGCTTGAGATAGTAGAGACCAATAATTTTCCTCTTTATTAATCACCTTATCCTTTTAAAGAAGCAACTGTAAGGCCTATGTCAACTTCATCTAAACCCTTCTCATGGATAGTGAAAATTCTAGAATTTCTTGACTCCATGAATCTAGATCATGCAACATTTTGGGACTGACTTAAAAATATTTATCCTACACAAAAAATATCAACCTTTACCAGAAACCCTCTAACTGCCCTTGCCCCAAGGTCTTTGACAAAGTTAGAGCTTATTTACTGAAATCACTAGAAGCTCATCCTTCTATGTTAGAGCCCTCACCCTCGTAGGCATCTACCACATTAAAGTAGATCAAGTCTTTAGGCATATGTATGATCTCTAATATAATTCATCCATAGGTGAAATTATATTTGATTTTCTAACCATAAGTTTGAGTTTCATGGCTTAAGTTATAAAAAAATGTTAAGCTTCCTAGATGTAACCGATCCTTCCCTCTTCCAACCTCAACTTTGCCATCAATTTTAGGACCACACCCCTCTACTTTAGTTGGAGTATAACCAATCTAATCAAAACAAAAGGCTAAGTTACCTCCACTAATACCTATGCCACCTATTAGGCCTTTCAAATCTAACACCATGATACCTAACACCAAGAAAGTGTTAGCAAAACATGTGACTCCACTACCACCTAAAAAGGTACCACAAAAAATCACCCTTGCAACTCCTAAACTAAAAAATATGTCCACTCCTATTACAACCACAAGTGTTATCCCACTCGTAGGATCTCAGATCTTTTTCCTGCACTAATGATTGTAATCTTCCATAATAACTCTTCCTTCAATTAAGCCTTATATCCCTCTTAGACTAAATCCATCTTGGTTTGATGATGTACAAGTGTGCTTATATCATCATTCACCTAGACATAATACTGAGATTTTTAAAGCTCTCACAACATTTATTCAACAACACTTTGATTTTGACACTCTCTTTGCTGATACTCCCATTAACCTTCCTACTATTCTGCCTCTGGCATCTACAATGCCTCATACTATTCCACCTAAATTCAAACCCAAAGATGTTATCATACCCCCTTTGCCACCTCCTTCACCTATGTTCTAGATCAACATAGTTAATGTGGCCACGTGGTCACAAAATAAAAAGGATAAAGGTAAGGAAAAGGCCACTTCCCCTTGGGCTCATCCCTTTTATAAAGGCACCCCTCCTCTAAATCCCAATATTTTCATCTTGGGTGTCTAAAACCAATGTCTTTAGAAGTTATTCAAATCTCAATGGTGAAATAGCTTCACCAAACCCATGTGAAAATTTCCATGTATGAGTTAATCAAAAACTCACCCCAACACTATCAAGCTTTGATTAGTGTCAAAGTGGTTGAGGTACAACCTAATGATCCCTAACCTCTTACAGCTTTGGTTAGTATTATTGTTCCCAAAATATTTCACTTGTTTTTATGGAAAACATATCAACTATTTTGGTCCTACAGGCCAAAATGATCTCTTCCTTTTTCAAAAAATGTTCTGAGCAACCAAGTTCTTCAATTATTCAAGTATTTTCAGTTAAGGGACTCACAAGTTCAAAAGGTTCCATAGGTGCAACTAGTGGGATTTCACAAAGAAACAAGTTCCAAACACTTAGGCATTTCAAGGCTGGTTCAATTCTGAAGTTCAATCAAAAGACTTATTGGTGGGCTTCAAATAATTGGAATGAACCACTTTGAACCAATGAACCATTGAACCCTGCCTCCACAAGGTTCAAAGGTTCAACGAGTTCAAAGGTTCAAAAAGAGTTAAGTGATTCAATGAGTTCAAAGACTTTGGAAATTTCAAAAGTTCAAAGGCTTTGGCAGATTTAAAAGAAAAGAATACTTCAAAGAGTGAAGATTGAACTGTTGAACCGTTGAACCTTAAGCCAAAAGAGTTCAAAGGTTCAAAGAGTTCAATAAGTTTGATGGACATAGAAAAACAAAGGATTCGAAGAGTTAAGATTGAACTATTAAACCATTAAACCTTGAACTTTGAAGAGTTTAATGAGTTCAAAGGTTCAACAAGTTTGACAAAAAAAGGAAAAAATTTAGAGAGTTCAAAACTTCAAAGGATTCAAAGAAAGAGAATGAACTATTGAACTTTAAACCAGAAGGTTCAAGGTTCAAAGTGGTTCAAGTGACAAATGACTAGTGACATCCCCATAGACATCAAATTTAGGGTAATAAAATATCTATTGTTTTCCAAATATAGCACGGACCTAAAAACAAACTCAGTGACTAGCCAAAGAAGGAGCCAAAAGAGCCAGCTGAAAGTGAGAAGATAGCCTGAGAGCTCAGATCATGAGGAAGAGACAAAATATAACAAGGAAAGAGTGAATGATGTAGAAAGACCAAAAATATCTATGCAAGAGTTATTTATATTAGGTGAAACAATCCATGATGTGGACATCATAGAGCATGAGCACTCAATAACATGGCCTATTTTTCTAGATCAAGTAAAGGTGAAGTGGAAAGTTGCACAAATATCATGAAGAAGACTAGGTAGCCCATAATTTGGAGGATACATTTGAGAATAATTAACATGCCAAAGTTAAGGTTGATGTCCCTATTCTAGCATGGCCCCTTCACAAAATTTCAAATTCATTCAAGGCATTGAATGTAGCATGGGCCATTTTTTGAAACAAAGTGCCAAGTCTTTCTTGGCTACTATATATTATAATCTCTCATTTTATGAAAAGGAGATCTCTCTATTATCAGAAGTGAAACTCTACCCAAATTGAAAGGCATTCTTGAGACTTTGAGCTTAGACTGTTAGTCATATTTTGTTATTTGAATGAGAAAACAAGTGACCTTTCAGACTTTGTGCTGGAATAGCTCATGTTATTTAGGAAATTGTTCTTATGTCTATTTCCTATAAGCATTCTTATCCATTTAATTTAACAAGCAGAACTAGTGGAAGTAATCAAGAAGGTGTCCTAAAGTGGACTGTGGAGAGACTTTGTGCTACCATAATGGTCTTTAGTGTGTTGTTTTTTGTATCTGTGTAAAGGATCTTGGGATGACTTTGTGCCCTCATTGTCCTTTGTAATCTTTTACTCTTTGGCAGTTGAGGTGGAGACTTTATGCTACACTTCATCCTGTTATGTTACTATGCCCTATTACATTTACTATCTAGGAAGGAATCTAGATTTTGACTGAATATTAATTATAAAAGAAGAGAAGTACCTTTACCAATCATCCTAGATTTATCCTTAGATCTGTGAACATCATCTTTGAAAAAAGAGAGATGGATGGTGTTGTCCTACCCTTGAGTGTTATTTTTAGCTTATATATAGTATATTAATATATCATAGTTATAGGGAACATCCCCTTAATGAGAGGAGATATTTGTCCCATCCTGATGTGGTAGACCCACATGTTTTGGCTGATAAATCTCTTTATGCTATGGTTAGAACACCTATTTTACCCATCAGTTAGCTAGTGACAAAATATTTACCCAATAGTTTTTTCATGACTCCACTAGGAATTGAATGAGCTATTCCAATTCTTTTTCATCTCCATATCCTTATCCATTTCCATTATATACTCTAATCTATGAAACTAGAGATTCTGGGGATCAAATGTTTCATTGCTATTATCTACTCTGCAAGCTCCACACAAATAATTTTTGGTGACTTTGTTGAGGATTGAATGAGCTATTTCAGTTCTTTTCCATCTCCATATCCTTATCCATTTCCATTATATACTCTGATCTGTGAAACTAGAGATTTTGGGGATCGAATGTTTCATTGCTATTGTCTACTCTACCACCTCCATGCCAACAGTTTTTGGTGACTCCTCTAGGGATCATTTTGTGTAGTTTAAAGCCTCAAGCTTCAAATTAAAGTAGTCCCTATCCTTATCCATTTTAGTTTTACACTCTGGCAGATCCATGGTATACACAAAGACAGAGAGCTAAAGGGATTGTCGACCCTATATTTGAGCTGGTACAACAAAGTGATTTTGATTCTTTCCATTCACCATCGCAACTTCAACAAACAAGGGGTTTTCCTCCTATCAACACTAGGTCACCAATACAAGGTAGAGCTTCTTTTTCCTTTACTAATAGAGATTTTCCTATACATACCCCACCAAGATTTGTTATCACCCCTTTCCATAGTCATACAATGGTAGCTTAAGGCCCCTAGGGTAACTCTTTTAGCCCACTCAATTTAAATCCACCTCTACATGAGCTACCATGCAGTTTAAGGAAGAATTTCCCCAAATTCTTTGGTGATGGGAGAATTCATCCTAATGAACATATTGTAACTTTTAGCATAGCCTGTGGCATGATACGTGTGGAGTATGAAGACGTAGCAGTCAGGATGTTCATAGAGACATTACAAGGTGCTACTTTAGACTAGTTCTACCATCTGCAAGATTAGTTAGTGACTAACTGGAACACTCTCAAAGCCAAATTTGAAGCTAGGTTCAAGCCTACAGAAGATGTGCATGCCCTACTGGCTTAGCTCACATAAATGAAGAAGGAGCCTCATGAACCAATGAGAGATTTCATAGCCAAGTTTGACAAGCTAAGGAATAGGATTCCTACAATTTCTCATCCAACAGATAAGAATCTTAAATGTTTCTTCATCAACTCTCAACTACTTGAAGTGAGTTTTTTGTTGAGATGTGCTAGCCACATAGACCTTGCTACAATGTAGGATTTGGCTACTGAGGTGGAAGATGATCTCATCTTGGTGGGGAAGATAAGGAGAGATCCTAACAGAGGTAAATCTTCTTCATCCTCTGAATATCCATCTATAGGCACCACTGATCCAATGGTGCAAAATTTGGATAATGAGTTACTAGCTCTTAGAAATAAAATGGTGCAAGGGATGTATGCTCCTCCTTCATACTGAGATATACCAAGGAGGACATTCCCTAATTAGTCATATCAAGGCAACACTACCAGGGATCAAGGGCAGCCAAATCATCTTCCTCCCCCTCAGGGGAAACTTGCTATTGAGGTAGCTCCAGCTTACTCAATAGTTGGTTATCATGAAGCTAAACATGATTTACCTTTCCAACCTGAGTTTGATCAAGAATATGATGTTGATTTCTTTGTAGAAGACCAAGAAGAATTAGCTGAAAACTCCAACATTGGTTTCCTAAATTACTAGGATGAACCTAGAAGTAAAGGTGAAGCATTTGATGGATCATATACAGTATTTACCAGGTCCCAAAACTAGTTAGCTCAACAAGTTGATAAACAAAAAATAGGGGAATAATCTTGACCAATAATTTTGATTGGTAAATGGGGGACTACTCTACCTTTTCAATTAAAGGACCCAGTGAGAAGTAAAAAATTAAGTACTCCAAACATTCCTTCATCTTCAACGTCAAATTCACAGACCATTCCCACACCCCCAAAAATCTAGAAGGATGAACTTCCTTCCCCTATTCCCAATTCATTTTAGTCATTTGATATGCTTGACCATGTTAAGAAGACCAAAATTCAAATGTCTAAATTTGAATTCTTGCAATCCAACCCTAAGTAGTTGGATAGGTTAGTTCAATGTGTGAAGAATAAAGCCATCCCTATAGGACAAGAAATTTTGAAAGTAACTCCTGGTCCCCCCAAAAACACATCTACCTAGAATAACCGTGTCATTACTCCTTTAGCTACCCTTGGGAAGATAGAACCGTTTTATGTCTACCTGTTGATAAATAGACATTAGCTAAACAATTGCATCATAGAATCAAGTGCATCTGACAATGTCATGCCTACCAAAGTAGCTGAATCTCTTGGTTTCATGTTGACCAAGACTTTTGGGAGATGTTTCTCCATGGAAAACAAACAAGTACCTTTGTTGGGACAAATCAAGGATGCCCAGTTTTCATTTTCCACATTTCCAAAAAAGAGAATCAAGATGGCAGTCTTGGTGGTTGACGTCCCAACCTTGTACAACATCCTTCTTGCACAAAATTTCTACAAAGATGTTGGTGGTGAGTTAGTCATGGACCTATTTGAGGCAAGGATCCCTATCAAAGGCATCATGTAGAGGCTACTTCCTAAGAAGGAGGAAAAATATATTGTCACCCAAACATTGGCCCCTGAAGCTCAAATTCTATTTGAGTCTTCAAGTATGGGTAACTTTTTCCTATCTATAGAGGATGTCCCTATTTCATCTAATGAAATTCCTATAGGTGACAATCCAAAAAGTTTAAATAGGACAGTAGGAGAATTGGTAGAGCAAAGTTTAGATGCAAAAGAATCCTCCCTCCTTAACCAGGAAGAGTCTTAAAAAAGATCAATTTATGATAATGTCTGGATTCTAGAATTTGATGGCAAATATTATTCTACCAGTGATAGAGCTGAGAATATTTTAATATCTTCGTAAGGAGATATTTTTCCTTCTTCATACAAGTTACAGTTCAGTAACACTAACAACACTGCCAAGTATGAATCTCCATTACTTGGGTTGAAGGTTGCTCAAGACAAAGGTGTCAAACTCCATGCCAAAGGAGATGATAAATTGATGGTTTGTCAGGTGAGGAACTTGTGTCAAACTAAGAACAATAGATTCCACCATTACCATAATCTGGTATGGGATTGTATTGAAGTTTTGATGCTTTCAATATATCTGTACTACCTAGAGAGCTTCATAATCATGCAAATTCATTTCTATCTCTGCAACCCTCATGGTTCTTCACAAAGACTTTTAAGAGCACAGTTACACTATCAAGCTGGTCTTTCCACCAAGTGTGCCAAACAATGCCAATCATTGAAAGGTGTTTGATGCTGACAATCAAATCATGTGCTAGACTGAACTAGATGAATAGTGAATTATGGTAATGGACCATACTGCTACACATCAAAATTAGGAGAAGAAACTCTTCTGCAAGAGAATAAGGATTCATGATTTTTAAACTAGAAATCAAGTCTTGCTATGGGGCAAGAGGAGAGAACCAAAAGGAATGCACAAAAAAGTTGATTCCTGGTGGAGATGTCCATTCACCAATCATCACTTCTAAGGAGAAAATGGTTTCTTGCTGTTATATGAAGATGACACGCCCTTTTCACTACCTCATAGTGGGTAGCAGCTAAAGCTCTTCAATCCTTGAAGTATTAAATGACATCAGTTGTACATATTTGTATAGTCTTTAGTTTAGTTTAGTTTTGTTTGTTTTATTTTGTGTTTTCACCTTTTTTTTTGGGTAGCATGACTCCATAGCCCAATGGCATACTTAAAGGCACTGGAGATTTTAGTTTTTACTCCCTTTAATTATTTTTACAATTGATGGAAGTTCCCCAATTGGAGCCAGTTGTTGTTCCCAAAATCCATCACTTGTTTTTATGGATAACATATCAACTATATTAATCCTACAAGGATAAAATGATCTCTTCCTTTTTCAAAAAATGTTTTAAGCAGCCAAGTTCTTCAATTATTCAAGTATTTTTAGTTAAGAAACTCATAGGTTTAATAGGTTCCATAGGTTCAACTAGTGGGATTTCACAAAGAAACAAGTTCCAAACACATACACATTTCAAGGCTAGTTCAATGCTGAAGCTCAATCAAAAGACTTATCGGTGGGCTTTAAACAATTAGAATGAACCACTTTGAACCAGTGAACCATTGAACCCTGCCTCTACAAGGTTTAAAGGTTCAATGCGTTCAAAGGTTCAAAAAGATTTAAGCACTTCAATGAGTTTGAAAACTTTGGCAAGTTCAAAATTTTAAAGGCTTCAACAGACTTAAAAGAAAAGAAGACTTCGAGGAGTGAAGATTGAACTGTTGAACCATTGAACCTTAAACCAAAAGAGTTAAAAGTTCAAAGGTTTAATGAGTTTAATAATTTTGATGGACTTATAAAATCAAAGGATTAGAAGAGTTAAGATTGAACTGTTGAACCATTGAACATGAACTTCAAAGAGTTCAATGAGTTTAAAGGTTTAACGAGTTTGACAAAAAAGGAAAAATCTAGAGAGTTAAAAACTTCAAAGGAGTCAAAGAAAGAGAATGAACCATTAAAATTTGAACTAAAATGGTTCAAGGTTCAAAGGTTCAAGGTTCAAAGTGGTTCAAGCGACCAGTGACTAGTGACATCCCCATGGATGTCAAATTTAGGGTAATAAAATATCTATTATTTTTCAAATATGGCACGGACCTGAAAAAACTTAGTGACTGGCCAAAAAAGGAGCCAAAAGAGCTAGTTAAAAGTGAGAAGATAGCCTAAGAGCTCAGATCAAGAGGAAGAGACAAAATACAATAAGGAAAGAGGGAATGATGCAAAAAGACTAGAAATATTTGTGCAGGAGTTATTTCTAGTAGGTGAAACAGTCCACCAAGTGGACTTTAGAGAGAATAAGCACTTAGTAGCATGGCCTATTTTTTTAGATTGAGTAAAGGTGAAGTGGATAGGTACATAAATATCAGGAAGAGGACCAAGCAGCCCATACTTTGGAGGATACATTTGAGAAGAATTAACATGCCAAAGTTAAGGCCGATGCCTTGTTCCAGCATGACCCCTTCATAGAATTTCAAATGCATTCAAGGCATTGAATGCAGCATGGGCCATTTTGTGAAACAAAGTGCCAAGTCTATCTTAGCTACTATATATTTTAATCTCTCATTTTATGAAAAGGAAATCTCTCTATTATCAAAAGTGAAACTCTGTAAAAATTGAAAGGCATTCTTGAGACTTTGAGCTCAGACTGTTAATCATATTTTTTTCATTTGAATGAGAAAACAAGTGACCTTTCAAAATTTGTGCTGGAATAGCTTGTGTTATTTAGGAAATCATTCTTATGTCTATTTTGTAGAAGCATTCTTATCCATTTAATTTAACAAGCAGAACTAGTAGAAGTAATTAGGAAGGTGTCCTGAAGCTGACTCTGGAGAGACTTTGTGCTGCCATAATGGTATTTAGTGTGTTGTTTTCTGTATCTATGTAAAGTATCTTGGGATGAATTTGTGACCCCATTATCCTTCATAATCTTTTACTCTTTGGTAGTTAAAGTGGAGACTTTGTGCTACACTTCATCCTGTTGTGTTACTACACCCTCTTACATTTACTCTCTAGGAAGGAATCTGGCTGTTGACTGAATATTACTTCTAAAAGAAGAGAAGTACCTTCACCAATCATCCTAGATTTCTCATTTGATCTATGAAAATCATCTCTAAAAAAAGAGAGATGGATGGTGTTATCCTACCCCTGAGTGTTATTTTCAGCTTATATATATAGTATATTAATATATCATAGTTATAGGGAACCTCCCCTTGATGAGAGGAGAGATTTGTCCCATATTGATGTGGTAGAACCACACATTTGGCCAATAAATCTCCTTATCTTGTGGTTAAAACACCTATTTTTCCCATCAATTAGCTAGTGATAAAATATTCACCCAACTAGTACTCTAAAACACCATCTCTTTCATTTCCTTCAGTGATTAAAAAATTCCACTTCAAGACCCTAAAGATTAGGATTCTACCCTTTTTATCACTACATATATCAATCAAACTCATGTCAAAAGAGTCATGATTGATGGGGGAGCTAGTATTAATATTATCTCTACCCATGCCTATAAATAGCTAGCCCTTCCTGATAATTGCATGTCTCAAACTGATGTGGTGCTCCACTCCTTTAACAATACCATAACTACTACAATGGGCACTATTGTCTAACATATCTATATAGGTCCTTGCATAATTCCTTAGTTATTATATATATTAAAAGGAGAGTTTCAATATAACTACTTGGATGAGATTGGATATGTGTTATGGCATGTGTGCCCTTGACTTTTCACTATTGCATTAATTTTAAGCATAATGGGCAAGTGTATGTTATTCATATGGACCCACCTCTATTCAAAACATGTAACATGACTTATAGTTCTAATTATCTTCTCATTATATTGAAGACATCTTCTCCACATGATACTTCTGAAGGTTCCATAAACTTCACTACCCCAGTTACATAGATACCAATGACACAAATTCCTGACAAAGAACCCATGGAGGAAACTTTCAAGCATTTATCACTCAAAGAATATTATTTATTGGCACTCAACATGTTCCATACTCCACAAGAGTATGAAAAGCTTCATATATACCCTAATTATGATCCTTGTATTGGGATGGTCATCCTTTATGGACCTCCTAACCTTTGAACTAATTTCAAAAATGGGAGAATTGATCAAGTTCTCACTATTGGCAGTCCATCCTCTTTGCCACAACCATTTACTTATGACTTCCCTTTCTTGGGTAATCCTAGCTTCACTTACACCTATCTTTATAGGTGTGCCTTGAAAGGATGTTTTTAGGTCATTAAAAGCAAGGTGTTCATACACCCATTGAATATCCCACTAGTAAAACCATTGAAAGTGCCAAAAAAAAGCATGGAGTGGGTTATGACAAACCAACTAAACTCACCAAAACTTCTCATATACCAATTATCAAAGAGTTAGTCTCTCCTTCTCCACCTACTTCTCCACCATCACCTATCAAACTAGAGTTATCTATACCTCCTAATTTTTTTCAATAAATTCCATCCATTTGGGGCCCCTCACCTATCACCAAGGTAAGGAAACAAGGTCCCTTCCTCTCATTCATCTTAAAATTATTGATGAAGACTCTCCCACTATCAAAACTATCCAATGTCAAGATGATGATGCTATTCTCACATACATGGGTGTAGATGATTCTTATATCCAACAGTCACTCCCATCTAAAATGTAAGATATGTTAAATGAATCAATTATTGACATTAATCATCCCTCTCATGATAACCACCATATTCTTAAGATTGGCCAATCTTTAGACTCCTCTACGATATAAAATTATACCACATTTCTTAATGACCATATCAAAGCCTTCATTTGGTCTTATAATGACATGTTTGGTATCAACCCTTCTATCATCACCCATAACATTGTCACCAACTAAGATGCTAAACTTATTAAGTAAAAGCTTTGTAAAATTCACCCTCATATTTCTATCCTTGTCAAAGAAGAGCTTCAACACCTCCTTTCTATTAACTTTATTCAACACATTGACAACCCATAATGGGTTTTCAATATTTTTCCTATCACAAAAGTGATCAGATAAATCTGCATTTACACTGACTACCGTGACTTAAAGCTCAACTGTCCAAAAGATGACTTCCCTTTTCCAAGTATTAACCAACTTATTGATCTAACAACTGGCCATGACATGCTATCACTTATGGATGGGTTCTCAGGTTAAAATCAAATCCTAGTTGTTTTTAAGGATCAACACAAGACCACTTTCATTACCCCATGGGGAATTTATATTATTAGGTCATGCCCTTTGGTCTAAAGAATGTTGGTGCCACCTACCAATACACCATGACTAAAATATTCCATGATCTCCTACACAAAATTATGGAAGACTATGTGGATGACTTACTCAGAAAGTATAAACTTTGCCAAGATCACTTGATGATTCTCAAAATCATATTCACTCATCTCCTCCAATATAATGTTTGACTAAACCCAAAGAAATGCATCTTTGTTATCCTTTTTGGTAAGCTCTTAGGCTTTATCATTTCCTTCTCTAGTATCAAAGGAGACCCTACTAAGGTTTGAGTAATACTAGATATGCCTCCACCTACTAATATCAAGCAAGTCTATAGCCTATAAGGTAAGCTTTAGTCAATCTACTATTTCATCTCCTAGTTTTCTAATCATTTCCAACCCTTTCACCATCTCCTCAAAAAATATGTCTCCTTCCATTGGAATATAGATTACTAGGAAGCCTTTGACACACTCAAAAAATATCTTCTTTCCCCACCAGTTGTTATTCCACCTAAGTAAAATTAGTCTTTCTACCTTTACATCTCTAGAATAGACCATTCTCTAAGTGTTATGATTACACATCGAGATGATCACCATCGAGAAAAAGTGATTTAATACATAATCCACACACTTATTGATTATGAAACTCGATACACCCATACCAGAAAACTTTGTCTTGAATTGGTCTTTGTAGCTTCTAAGCTCTATCATTACCTCTTAAATCACAAAACCTACATCGTCATCCATATTAATCCCCTCAAATACATGCATTCCAAGCCATATCACAACCAATGTGTAGCTTAATGGATCATGTTCCTTGATGAATTTGACTTGGAATTTATTCAAAAAAAGTCTATCAAGGGGCAAATGATCATTGATAAGTTAGTTACTACCCTTTTACCTAAAAACCAACTTTTGAACCTCAAATTCCCTGATGAATCCATCACAACACTCTCCATTGATGATATCTCCTATCAAATGATGATGTTTTCTTATAGATCTAAATGTCAAAATGGTGAAGGTGCATGGATCATCCTCATTCCTCTTGATGGTGAGGCTATGCCTTTGTCATTTAAACTAGATTTTGAATGTACTAATAATATGGTTGAATATGACGCTTTAATCTTAGGGCTTCAAACAACTTTTTTCTTGGGTTTTAAAATAACCATTTTTAGTGAATATGAGCTAGTGGTTAATTAGGTTAATGGTTCCTACCTATGCAAAAATAAAATTCTATAGCGATATAAACATCATGTAGACATGATATTGGAATCATTTAACTATTACCTCTTGTAAAGCATTCATTGATCTACAAACAAGTTTTGTAACACAATGGATTCACTTGCCTCACACATACCCTCTTCACCCTCTTCAACCTCTTCCTTGAAAATCTATGTCACTGCACCTCACTTAACATTTTGACCTCCTATGTATTAACTAACATCTTTTTTATCAGCAATGTAACACACAACCCACATGACTTATGGTACAAGAAACTCATGGATTACCTTTCCTTTTCTATTACCCCTTCTAACCTCTGTAATAATGGGAGGCATGCCTTCATGAAATGTGTTTCTCATTACACTATGCAAGGGGGACTTCTCTACAAGCAAGGTTTTGATGGTCTCCTCCTTAGATGCCTCACTAGTACTGAGATACCCTTCACCAGCAAGGAAGTCCATGATGGGATTTGTGGTGGAAATTTTATTTGTAACATAATTGCCAATCATATCCTTAGACTCAGCTATTATTGACCAACACTCCATCAAGACTATAGTGACTATGTTAAGTGTTGCATAAAATGTTAACAGCATGCTAACCTCCTTCACATTCTAAGCCATGCATTACAAGTTTCCAAATACATCTATCCCTTCTCTCAATGGGGTTTGGATCTAATCAATGAGATTAACCTTCATTCATCTCTCTATCATCATTCTATCATTACTGCTATTGAATACTTCACCAAGTGGGTTGAGGCTATTCCTCTCATCTCCACTAAGGCTAAAAAAAAATTTGACTTTATCAACCATCACATCATCTATCATTTTTGTGTCCCCCATAAAATTATAAAAAATAATGGAAAATATTTCAAAAACAAGACTATCCAAAATCTTTGTGACACCTTTGGAATCAAATTAAGTTTCTCATTTCCATACTATCCTCAAGCAAATGGACAGGAAAAATCTTCTAACAAAACATTAAACAATATCCTCATGAAGGTAGTCAAAAATACTACCAAGGATTGGCACATGCACATTCCCTTTGCTTTATAGGTTTACCATACTAGCATTCAAACCCCTATAGGTGCTAAACCTTTTTCCTTGGTCTATGGGATGAATGTTGTTTTACCTGTTGAGGTCCAAATTCCTTCTCTTCACATCTCTCTATAGGACATACTAATGATGACTTTCACCAAGAATGTTTATCTCAACTTGAGTCGCTTGATGAATGTTGTCTCATATCCCTCAACCACCTCCAAATATATCAAAAGAATATCATACATGCTTACAAAAAAAATCTCAAGAAACAAGATTTCAATATCAGAGATGTCATCTTAAAGGAAAATCAACATGTGATGAACATGGAGAAAAGCAAACAAGGTAATCTTTGTCCTAATTGGCTTGGACCCTGCATCATAATCCATAAGTATGGATCAGGAACTTATCGCTTATCTTCTCTCAAAGGAAAGCTAGAACTTGAGCCTTAAATGCTTTGCATCTATGACCAGTATTTTTTTAATCAAGTGATGATTCACCTCATGTTTAACTTGAGCTCCTCCCTTGAGTAACCCTATTACATTCATCTCCCTTCCTCTTAACCCTTACTCTTACACACTTAGTTAACCTATGAAGTGCTATGGTTTTACCCTCAAAGTGGAAAAACCCTAAGCCTCTATAGTCTTATCCATGACTAAAGTTAAAACAAATAAAAATAAAAATGGGATATATAGACAGGTTATAATCTCTCAGGTCATGATTCTCAACGTAAACTGTTCCCTTGAAGGATAGCTATGTAACTTCTCTTTTATACTATAAATAGACTACTCCCTTGAAGGACAACTATTAAAACTCCAAAATAAAAGCTTAGACTACTCCTTTGAAGGATGGATAGGCCAAGATTTGTTATCAAGAGAAAATAATGACTTAGAAGCTTCTCATATTAATCAGCTTCATATGATATCAACACAAACAAAATCCCATTGTAGGCTTCCAACATTGATCATCTTACACAAAAAAAAAAACACTTTAAGTCATAGACTTGCCTATAGTATCTCTCAAGTCAACCACAAAAGTGGCATACCATCCCCACTAAGAAGGTTACACTACCCAAACACTCTCACTCATTTTACCCTTTTCCCCTCATACTCTTTCAAGTGACTTTGAACTCACTTGATACAAGGTAAGTATGATGCTTCTCTAACAAATAAAATGGTCAAATGATGCACATCATGAAAGAGGCTCATATTTCTAAGACTATTTATGTTATAATTATGGTCTTTACCAATACATGAACATCATGCCTATTTTGTTCCCATCTAAATTACATGTCAATTTCTCTTCTGAGATAAAATCTCATGAAAAGATTCAATCACCATCTCACCTTTCTACCAATTATTCTTGATTCTTAAAATTTATGTGTTTAACACATATCCATATCATGTAGAGATAATCCAAACCATAATAAAACTAACAAACCATTGCTCATGAGAAATCTACCCAACACACAACTATAATTTCTCTAAACAACAATAAATATAATAACTATCAAGCCTACTCCATTTATTTTAAGCATACACTAGCACAAATATGGAAAAATACTAAAATAAAATAACATATCTAACCCATTCATTTTAAGCATACACCATCACAAATATGTAAAAATGCTAAGATGAACCTAACAAATCAATTATGCATATACCATCACACATATGGGAAATGCTAGTCTAACTCAACTAACATGCTCAATATTAACATAACATTCATAGAATATAAACATCCACATCATCACTATCATAATAACACATCTCACATATATATGTGTGTGTGTGTGTGTGTGTGTGTGTGTGTGTGTGTTCTAAATATAAATGTACATCAATGGATCATAATAGTATCATCTCTCCCCAAAAATATACATATCTCATCTTCAGCTCTCAATATGGTGTGTATATAAGATATATAATAATATCAATAATAAAATTTGGCACTCAAAATCATTGAGGCTATAGTCATGGTCATGAAGGATCAATGTCATCACCACTCTCCACCTGTCTACACATATGCGAGCTAAAATTTGTGGCATGAGTCACTAATCTCTCCTAATCTCTAAACTCAAAATACCTCTAAATCTATGGGAACTCCTTGATGGCCCTCTCATAATAAGTAATATCATCAAGATCAGTGTTGTACCTTGATAGATATATAGTCTATAGTAGACCCATCACACCTATTAAAGGCCCTTATACTGATCCTTATGGTGGAGGAGGAGGATTTGCCTATCTTGCTTCTCTCAAACTATCCCTCTCTATTATTAGTGAAGTAATCTAGCCCTATAAGGCCTTGACCTAGCCCAGTAATACCCTAACTTAGCCTTGAAATGTCACAACCTATCCCTATAAGACTAATACCTATGCTTGTGTTGCATCTCAGGCCTGTACTACCACACCTTAGGCTTGTAATATTACATCTTGTGCCTATACTACTACATCCCAAGCCTATACAAATGCATCTATCCCTCACATCACTCCCTATAAATCTGGTGGTGGCCTCCTAACCTAAACCATGGGATGAAAACCTATCCACCATGCAAGATAAGCCACTATGTATCCAAGATCCACCATGCCTGGGCTTGTTGGTAGCTCCTCAAAATCTATCCCATCTATCTCCTAGGGAAAGGGTAGGGGTGCCTCTATATCATCCCTCCTATATTAAGGAAAGGTAGGAGGTACATCCTATAGCAATATAAACTATCTCTTAACCCATGCCATGGGTATCATCTTTAGCTCTCTAGTTCATCTCCCTTTGACCCATACAGTGATCTATAAACTGATAAGCTACTATGCCTATCCTTTCAATGTTAGGTATGTTAGGTAGGGCTTCCACATAGTATCTATGGGAATTAATCCCTCTATAATATGCCTATAATAATCAATATCCTACACTATGCCATTTACTTGTGTCTGGGCCATACCATCTCTCCACCATCTAAACCTAACCCTAAAACTAGTTATAATTATGGTGGGTAACCCCAATGTCCATGTCACCATGATGTTCTCATATGCCCAATAATGGAGTAAATGACTGATGCATAAATTGTACCATCATCATATCCTCAACCCCTATAAATCTCTATATAACTATGCAAAAAAAAGCTGGTCCCATGCAAATATAGTCTACTACTCAACCATATATGCTAGAACACCTATCAATGCAATAGGAAATATCCCCCTATCCATTTTTTGTAGTGCATATACTATAATCCATATCATCATCAAGATACTCAACTGGTGTTGCTCCTCATTGATAGTTTAAAATGGCTCATATTCAAAACTTGCTAAGTGATAGGTCACCTCACTAATATGCTCTCCAAATAATGTAACCATGTGAATATAATGCTCCTCTCTTGAATAAGAGAAGAGCTCCTCACCCTCAAATAACAAATATAAAATCATATACATGTCCTTTTGTGTCACTATCAACTCCCTAATGGATAAATAGAAGGTGTTGGTGGTGTGATCCCACCTCTCTAACAACACTGTCATCAAACTAACATCCCATACAACTCTAAAATATAATCACACTCCTCCTAACCCTATAGCTACCATGTGATCCCACTCATCTAGGGTGACATCACTCCTCATTCTCATTAATTTCATAGATAGTTGATCTCATAATGTCAACTCCTACCTAGTCTACATCCATACACACAAACCTCAAGTCACATACTTTCCAATATAAACCTCCACCATTTTTTCACTTCTATATGGGAGAACTACATTGGCATGAGGCCTTCAACTGAGATATGTAAGTATCACTCATTTAATATGGGGTCTTCTAAGGCTAGCTTAGCCATATGCCCACCTAACTATCTAACCTATTCACCCACCTAAACCTTAGGAATCACTACCTATCTCTCCACCCTAGGCCTCACTACCTATCTCTCCAACCTTTGCCCAACTTCTTATCACAAATCTAGGCCCCATGACCTATATCTCAAACCCTCAACCCTAAAACATATATTTTAAGACATAGGTCCCTTAACCTATTTCAATCTACCTTTTCCTAACCACTTCCCTTAACAAATTTTTAACCATACCTCAGATCTTTTTCCCTATGCACTGGGAGAACTACATTGGCTTAAGGCCCTTAACTAGGCTATGTAGGTAGCACTCAGTCAACACAAGGTCTATTTAGGCTAGCTCAGCCATTAGGCTAGTTGACTAACTCAATTAAGGATCCAAAATTATCCTTTCTCCTATTTTGGGTTTTTAAATGTCATCAACATCAATCTTATATATTTATATCAATTTTTGGTTTTGGTTGACATCGATGGAACCCACCAACATAGACATCATGTCGGCTGACATCGGTAAACCTTACCGACATCAGTGACTAGTTCCACCCTAGGGATGAATAATCCATCCCCAACTTTTAATTTTTTCCCTAAA
The DNA here is from genome assembly GCA_037957365.1 of Torreya grandis. Taxonomy (NCBI): domain Eukaryota; kingdom Viridiplantae; phylum Streptophyta; class Pinopsida; order Cupressales; family Taxaceae; genus Torreya; species Torreya grandis. Next base: position 943,491 of record JARHVA010000459.1, read on the forward strand.
ACTACCCCCAAACCCCCTCTTCCCACCCCACATTCACTTAAACCTACCCCATCCCATTTCCTACCACTCTAATAACATTCTTTCCCCGCAAATTTTAGCCTAAAATAAAAAATTAACAAACTTGAAATTCAAATTCAACTCATGGAGGATCTTAACTCATCTCTCCATCTCCTTTGATATGGAATATCTAGCCCTTTTAGTGGCACAAATCCAACTTGGTCCCCTCCTAGCTCTGCCATCTCACTAACACTCATATCTCTTTTTCTCTCTAATACAATGTTGAAAATGAGTTATGGTAGGTTGTTAAACCCCTTTTGATGGGTTTGGTCAGCCATTGACATTAATAGCCTTGACCTAAGCCAATGATGTCAACAATACTTCCTATCAACATTAGTGATATAACTGACATTAGCACCATTAAATTAGATTTTTCCACCCCAACCATAACCTTTTGGACTACACCCTCTATCTAAGGCAACTTGGAGATCACATATATCTCCCCAACCATGATAACCAACCTTGGAGATCACTTAAATCTCTACCCATGATGACTTTGATTAGAGATCATGAATATCTCCTTGACCATTGACCATTTTAAACCAACATTGTATTACTTGTCTTGACCACTTATACTACCTCATTATAGTTAGCTATTATACACACACATGTATATCCAATGTTTTAGATCATGACCAAGCTTGTCCTATCACCTACAACCTTTTGTGTTTACCAAGAGCACTTCCTACCTTAGATACCTAGAATACATGGACCATTGGAGCTACAACTTTTATCATTTTAACCTTATCATCTATCACTTACAAGTTGTGATTTGGTTATTTCTATCTGTGTCCTCCTCACCTTTACCTAATTTTCATTATGTCAACTTATCATAGTTTATGTACAAGTAGCCATATTACCACACTCTCACTCAAAATCCACTCACCTAATTAACTCCTTATTAAACTGGTACCTAATTCTAGTTTTTCCTCTATTAGTTCCTATTTTGATGGGGGATACCTCATCCAATACCTAGAGTTACCAACTCTTGTTTTTATCTTACAACTTATCAGTACAAATTACAAGATAAAAAGGGGAAAATGTAGACACCAAAATTATGTTGCACACATGTGTAACTCCTTATGTTAAAACCCACCTTGATCCCCTTTTAATAATTAGCCTTCCTAACCCATGCTTTTACCCCTCACATATTTAATGAATTTAAAATATTTAATTAAGTTAATTAAAAACTACTTATGCCACCTTACCTAGCCACTTCATCCTATGATTAATTCTTATCCTTTGAGTCACTCAAGACCTAGTCCCCTAATCCTAACTACCCATGACTTGTTCTCACCCAAAAAATAAATTCCTAACTAACTACATCCTTCTTAATCTCACATTCCTATCATTTCGTAATGGATACCCCACTTGGAATGAGAAAGAATAGAAAATAGGCTAAAAATATCCCTTTTACTTATTCTCATGCTATCAATGTTAGTCAACCCATGGATGATGTTGGTGAGATCATCGACATTGGTTACTTAAGACAAATTCCAACCTAATGTCTAGGTTAGTAGAAATTAAAAAAACTTAGTTATTCACATACAGGGTTTAGCATTCAACTTTCTACATCTAGGCTTATTGTTACTCTACACAAATTAGTCTAGATTAGGAATTAATAAAATCCACAAAGCTTGGATTATTCTGAACTAGAAGCACATTCTTATCTTTTTATTCACCTATTGGTCCAACATGCCTCATCAGAGCCATCTATCTATCACCCATGGTTCATCTATTTCATCTGCTATGTATATCTTTATGTTTTGGTAATTCCTTTAAACATTCATTTTATAATTACTTTACATTATACTATTTATCATTTTATGAACATTTAGACTCTCCCTATGAAGGAGTTTTAAAACTCCTTTGCCTATTTTCCTCTACTCCAAACATGTCAACCTTGTATCTAGACCCACTTCAGCCTTACACACTCCCTTACAACTCTTCCCAACCTCGTAAACCTAACCAACATCCACCTCCTAGCATAGAAAAGTCTCATGTAACCCCTTATAACCTACTACCCCTACCGACATTAGTCACATAACTGACATTAGTCATATAACTGACATTATCCATATCTCATTACTGATATCAATATCCTAACCAATGTTGGTGACTGTATATTTACACTAACCTCCCTAAGCCTACCAACCTCCAAAAACATCAAAAAATCACATTACCTACACTATGTCACTCTCTGCTACACTCAGACTGTAAGAATGATATGAATATCTCTCTCTTACTCTCTCTTTCATTTTTTTGTTCATTGCCATTTTTTTTCAAAAATTGGACTCTCATCCCTAAGGAAGTTTGACACTTTTAGGAATAAGCACATATCTTGGTAACCCATTCATATATCTGCTAACAAATATTTTTGGTGGTAGTACTTTCTTATTCATAGGTAGTCCTCCCTAGCTAAAGAGGAGTTATCAAAATCATCTAGATATGGCATGAAACCAATCTAGGTTCTCTCTAATCTCTAATCCCTACCCTTCATCTCTATTTCTCCTTAAACATCAAATAGATTCAAAATTTAGTGAAACAGTAAGCAAGTTCAAATTATTTGACAATTGATAAAACATAACGTCTCTTTACAAATAGATCATATAGCTCAAGGTTGGGATTTTTTTCTAGTTCATGTACCATTAATGTATAATGGCTATAGGTTTGATTTCATTTACTTCAGTTCAAATTTTACCACTTTACTTTGGTTTGATTTCATTTTCCAAGTGTCATTTTATTACTAATTTTACAAAGAGGATAATTATTCTATGTGCAAATTTATCAGACAATTAGGCATTGGAACTTTTGTTGAAATTATCACCTACCATTTTGTGTGAATATAAAATTAACAAAACCCAAATGTGCTAAATAAAAGTTGTGAAGAGACCACCACATGAAAGTGTTAAAGACTAAAATTTCATGAAGTACCATGCCAAAAAAAAGTTTCAAAGACAAAAATTTCATATATTACTATGCCACATAGAATTTCCAAAGACCAAAATTTGGTGAAGCAAGACACTGAATAAAAGTTATAAAGATTAAAAGTTTACAAAGGCTTTAAAGTTGTGAATCTACATAAGTCTCCAAGAGAAAAAATGTTGATCAACAAAATTACCGATGAATATTTTTTTTTGAATTACCAATCATAATAAAAATTCCAATTAAGCATTATGCCAAGCAAAAGTTGTGAAGATTGAATTTTCATGGAGGCTTTGAAGTTGTGAATCTACAGTAGTCCTGATGAGCAAAAATGTCGATGAACACAGTTTTATTAAGTACCATGTTGAAAAAAATGTTGATGAATCACCATGCCAAACAAAAGTTTTGAAAGCCAAAATGTTCATGGAGACTTTGAAAACCTACATACATTAGAAACTTTTGAAAGCCATTAATAGATTAGCCCAAATAAAATAAGTAGAGAAAACTTAGATAACCAAGAAGATGGAAATTTCAATAACATTAAGATAATTATGCTTTTAAAGTAAAATTAGACATAAGACTTTTGGGAAATATTACCCTATTAAGTGTATATATATAAATGTCAATAAACACTTTTCTCATCAAATGAGTTCATTTCAAGTTCTAGTGGTCCCTTATTCACAAAATTTTGAGAGTGGGATATGTTGAGTACAATAAATGGTGAATCATAGGGGGAATACTCTAGAGTATTCAATAACTTGAAATATTTGGTTATAACTTAAAATATTATCATCAACCCTAACACAAGGGAATAATTGAATCAAAAATGTAAAAGAGACTCCCAAGAAATTTCATCTGTGTGTGATGGAGTGATTTAATTTTACCCATGTTTTGATATTTTTATCAAAGACTTGGAGTAAATTAAAGGTTTCATAATGGTTTCTTAAAGTGCATAAATAAAAACTTGGAAAGATTATGCATTGGCCTACTACTAGCTAGGCATTCATAGGCCCAATAGAGATACCCTTTGATTCTCCCCTTTTCTCCGTTCACAAATCTACATGATGCATGATAAATTGATCTTATTTGATTATGATAATATTTGATCACCTTTATATTTTTATTTTAGGCTTATTTTATCACTTTTTGGGATGCATTGGTCCTCTTTTTATGTTTTTTTATAATATGAATAGAAGAGAGGGTTGAAAATCATTGTGAGCTAGTGTAGGTAGAACAAAACAATTTAATTTACCAGAATGTCCTTATCAGTATCATTTATGCCAATGGTTATCTCACAAATAAGTATTATCATGGAAAATGTTTTGATCCAAATAATGATAAAACTATCTCAATTTTCATGAAGTAGTAAGAATACCTTTTACATACTTGATAAGATTATTTAAATGTGATATAATTATGATTGATTCCTATTTACATACCTGAATCCTAAAACCTCAAACTTAGGGATGTAAAAATCATGTAGATAGACCCAATTAGTGTAATCCATTTAGGCTCTTCTTACCCAGGTTATCTCTTTTGGGCATGCATTCTTGGACCTTAGTATCTAAGATTCAGTATGTATGAGCATGATAGTGATATGATATCAATTTGATCATTCAGAGAAGAGTCAATCAGATTGTTTTAAAAAAAAATACACCCAACTTAGAAAATAGGTAACTAATCTAAAGAAACAAAATTCCAAAATATATGAAGGTTAATCCATAAATCACAAAAAATACTTTAACTAGAACCAAAGTTAAAAATTGGGAAATTAACCCTGAAATCAATAAAACCTAATATAACTTTACCTCTACCATAGTCCCTTTATATTTAGAAACATCATCAGTGGGAGTAGCCTTGAAGTATTACTTCAAGAATTTTCCATTAACTATGAATGATAAATCATTACCTTCAATGTCCTTCAATCAGAAGGTGTTATTTCCTAGGATTTTAGAGACTTGACATAGTCTAATCCATAGGGTAGTGAGCTTATCATGCTAGCCCTTCTTTTCATGAAATTTTTCACATATGATCAGTAGATCTGATACCTAAAATCATTTTACCTTATATTTGTTATCAAACCATGTTTTAATGATGTCTTATTATTTTTTGAAGTTTTTAAAGGCTTCATTACTTACATTTTCCAGTTGGGCTATATCTAAAATCTATACTAGAACATTGGATCTTCCTTTGTATAATCTTATATAAACTGATAGGTTTGAAGATTAAGATAAATGAGGAAAATAAGATGTTTTCCATATACCAATAATAAAGGAGAGGTTTTGAGGTCCTATTTCTACTGTGTTCTATTTTCCCATAATGCAATTTTAATAGTAGGTGTCATTCTCTTGATTTATCCTGAGCTATATTTTTGATGGCATCCATCAAATTTTTGTGGTAGACTCAGTTAATCCATTCATATAGTGGTAATAATTTTAAGAGGACTTAATTATAATATGATTATTTTAGTCCCATTTAATGAATTTAATAGATTGAAAATTTGGGCCATATCACTAATTAGATAAATCAAGGTACCAAACTTGATCAATATATATTCCTATAAAAATTTAAATAAAATATTGAGTCCTAGAATTCTTGTTGGTAATAAATTTTATCCACTTAGTGAATTAATTCATGCTTATGAGGATGAATTTTTTTTCTACCAAATAATTGGGATTGATCACCCTAATGGATTTGAGACCCCATTATGCAAACAAACAATCTTTAATGACCAGGTGAAGTGGCATGGTCACATTAACCTCCCTCTTAATAAAGACTTGACATTCATGATAAGTTATAACATTTTTATAGGAATCCTTAAAAATAGTGGGATAATAATATCCCATTCTCAAGATCTTGTGGGTTATTCTAATCCTAGAAGAGTGTCCATTAACCAAATTTTAGTGTAGGTTGTCTAATATATTTATAGCCTCTTCCCTTGAGACATATATAAGATAGATACCTTCACGGTTTTTATGGTAAAGGAATCCTCCTTTTATCATATAGTGGGCATATTAGAGCCTCAGAGCCATCCTTTGTTCATTGTTTAGTTTATAGGGCATGTGCTAATGAGTAAATAATGAATGATTTGAGTATACCATTCATCTCCATCTATTTTTACATCATCAACTTGCTTAACGTAAATGTTTGGATCTATCTCAATAATTAGATAGATTATTCCCTAGACTCTCACCATCTTGGATGGTCTAATATCTAAATCAAACTATTGTAACTTTTCCATCCACTTACTCCTTTTGTGTAATTTATTTTGGTTGAGTGTGAGCTTAACTTCTAGGCTTGGGACTATTACATATATTTTATTCCTCAAGATATAATGTATAAACCTTTTCATTACTTTGATAAATGCATAAATTTTTTTATCTATCATTTAAAATTTTATTTTGGCATCCTTTAAATTACTACCCATAAAAACAATTACGTGTACATTGTCATCTATCTTTTGAGTGAGCACTCTAACAATGGTATGTTATGAAATAAAGGAATACATATAGTAATCCTTGGTAAATTTAAGAATAATCAATATTAGATCTTGAGTAATGGCCATCTTGATGTCTCAAAAAAAATTCTTGGCCTCCATTATCCATTCTATATTGGCATCCTTTTTAGCATGGCATTTAGTGGCTTGACAATTTTTGCAAACCTAGAAATAAATTCTCACACAAAATTTTTCTTACCAAAGAAAGATTTCAACTCTTTTCATCGTTAAGAGGTTTTAGCTTCAAGATGGCCTCAACTCATTTAGGATAAATAAAAATCCTATCTTTGGTTATGATGTGCCCCAATAGTTTTCCTTTTATTACCACAAATATTCTCTTCTAAGGTTTTAGGGACACTCCATATCTCTTTCACCTATCGAATACTTTTTACAAATGATCTACATGATCCATTCTATTTATAGAAAATAAAGTGAGGTCATCCATATAAAATGATTCACTTACCAATAATTTTTGAAACACATGATCCATGTCTCTTTGGAATGTTTCCCTAGAATTTATGATGCTTAAAATCATCCTCTTATAATAATATTCCCACACTTTATGGTGAAATTAGTCTTCATTTGGTCATGTGCTTCTACCATCAGTTGGTTGTATTTTAAGAAACCATACATGAAGGACATCATTTTATACCCATTGATAGTATGTATTACATCATTCAACAAAGGAAAAGGATAATTATCCTTCTCTGAAGATTAGTTCAAGTTACTGAAGTCAAAACATGGCCTTATTTCACCATTCTTCTTCTTGATAGGTATTATGTTTGCCACCCAAGTAGAATATCTAAGAATAAATATGATCTTGACATCTGATAGCTTATAAACTTCAGTCTAAATGATAGTTTCCATAATGAGATTCATGGGCCTTTTACATTGCTTATGTGTTAAGGTAATAATATGTGTCATTACCTTGGGATCAAAAGCCTTCAAGTATTCATAGGTCTAAGAAATCACATCTTTGTACTCCATCAATATATCCTTTAGCTTTTGCTTTTTAGTATAAGTGTAATCTATACCAATGTTGAGATACTGAGGGTACTCCTCAGTTCTTGAATTTTATTTGAAATAATTATATTGATTTATCTTTGGCTACTTTCACCTTTTGACTTATGGGTTCAATTCCAAGATCATTTATAAAGATATCACCCCCATGGGGATTATATTCTCCTTTATCTACATGATACTGTCATCCCTAAGGTCTTCTAGTTATAAACATTCAAATTCCTTTTCATATATGATCTGATCTTTAAAAGTCCATAAATTATTTATGAATTAGATAATCTATTGATCATCCTTACAGACCTAGATTTTTCCTAAATTGTTGAGGACTAAGGGACAACGCACTAGCTCCTCTGAAAATATTTAAATCTTAGATTCTTGGAGTGGTGCCATGTTGGATACCAAAGTTTCCAATGAATATGTTTCCTAATTTTATTCCATTCAGAGAATTTTTATGTTAAAATCCTCAAAATATTCAATTAGGTCCTAAGATCTATGCTTGTATTTCTTTATATAATCCATCTTACATTGATACTTTCTTTTGTTCTAGTTGAGAAATCACTCAGAATCACTAAATATTTTCAACTACTTAACACCATGATTCAAAGTGAATTGTAGACCTTAGATTAGGTCCCCATACTTAGCCCTATTATTAATGTAAGTGAAATATAATTTGTTTGAAAAAAATATTGTCTCCCCTCTAGATTAGTTAGGGCCACACCAATACCAAAACCTTATTTAGATAAATCTCTATCAATACATAAAGTTTATAGCTATGAATATCCTTTAAATCATTGGCATTGGTCCCATGTCCCATGTTTCGTAGTGAAGGTATAAATACAAGCATGTGAGGATGAAAATTTGATCTTATCATTTTTATGTCATATTTAATGATCAAGTACTTCATTTTCTACTCCTAATCAATCCTGATTTGATTGGGCATGCCTTTCCATGATAGGCACATATGAGATAAATTGGTGTGTACATACCCATTTAATGTTTTTGATGAATCTTGACTAAGTAATATACCATAAGCCTATGGAATATTGCTACTAATGTATATGTAGATTTGAGGCCAACTATATTTGTACATTTAATAATTACCCCTTACAAGGTACTACATATTTATTTAGTTGTAGGACCACTCTTTTTTATTTATCTAGGTTAAACCCTAGTTTCTTACATATATATGTGGGCATCACATTGGATGATTCTCCCAAGTCCACCAAAAAATTATGAACATTCTTATCAAACATTCTAACTATCAACATGAATGGTGGGACCTCAGGATTATCTTTATAAATCATTACATTTGCCTAGGTAGTGTTAGAATTGTATGTAGTAGATATTCTAACAAGGATTTAAGTAGTATCTCCCTTTATTTGGTGATCTAAGATAACTCATGCCGGGTGATGTTAGATTTGATACTTTTCATATCCTCTACAATATTGTACCCTCCTCTACTCTATGACTCTATGGGATTGGTTGATCTTTATCCTTTGGATTAGGTGGATTATTATTACTTTTTTATCTAGAGGAGTGGTGACATTATTATTTAGAAGCTTAGAAGTAGTGAAAGGTTATTTTATCCTCATATTTTAATTACTCCTCCAAAAAAATTTCAATGCATGGAGTTCATTTAAAATATCTTTTGGTTCACTTTCATCTTCCATTGCTAATGGAAAATCATACGTGTCAAATACCATAGCAGTGTTAGAATGGATAGAGGTGTTAGAATAAGAAAGTTCATAACGACTCATCTAACCTTCTTTTCTATCCATTTCCTATTGGAATATCTCAAATGTTGTGTATAAATCTATGCATCTCAACTCTCTATTTTTAATTATGTTATGAACTTTTCACCAATTTGGAAGTGCTACCTACATAATATTTTTTCTCAAGCCCCTTGCTAGGTGGTTATTTCATGTTGTTTATAGATAAATTGAATGGTATATTTTACATTGGATATCCTAAGTTATGGTTGGTATTCTGGCCTCCATCATTTCCCATCCTTTTTTTCATGCTTAAGAACTCATTGATTAATTTTTGTACCATCATTTGAATGGTATCTAGTTCAACTTTATTAGATTTAGTACTTGTAACTTGGGTGGTGGAAGTGTTTACTAGAACTAAATCTAGGACTCTATGGGTATTGGTAGCTTGGACAAAGTTACTTAGGAAAATTAAATCTTGCTTGGGAGCATCATGAGATAGAGGCAATTGCATATGGGTTTGGGTTTAATTCTAGGCCATAATTTTTTTTATTAGCATTTGGAATTAGAATTAACATGGGATAGGTTTGATACACATTTATCCCTACTAATATTTGACATTCGGGTTCATTTATGTTTCAACCTATATCAATTTGGCATAATCCTATGTCAAATTAGTAACACCGTGTTCCCTATACACAAACACTATAGTGGAAAGATCTAAAGAATTTTTATACATTTCAAGGGCCAAGACAACATCAAGTTTATATGAATTATTTACTAGGATTTACATCTCTTGAAACCTCACATTGAATGTCCTAATGGGTTCCTTGGGATCTCTTTTCATGGTAGTGAAGTGTTGGTACACTACACTAGGGATGGTAACTTGGTTGAACTATCCTAGGAAAACATTTTGGCATTCATTTCAAGAGCTTATCTACCATTCAACTATATTAAAATACTAGTCATAAGAAACATTTTTTAGTATAGATGAAAAAATATTTCAAGCTACATCATTATAGATTACATTTAATGTTACCAAAGATGTTTTTAAGGCTTTGACATGATCTTCAGTAGTCTTACCTCTTGAAGGGGAAAATAGCAGAAGGCATTTCTTTGGATTATGAGGCAAATCATGAACACCTCCTGCATTGGTAAAGGCATAACTAATTAACCATGGGTGGTCCATTTTATTTAGAGAAGTTTGTATTATATTTGGGGAATATGACTAAGCCTAGGCATTTTCAAGATACCTTTATCTGACCTAACCTTTCAATGTATTTTTAAGGGTTGATGTAATAGGTTGTTACGAGAGGAAGATATTTGTTGAACATAATCATTGATTAAGGGAGAGATTATTGAGAATTATTATTGAGTGTTATGTTTTGATATTTGATGTTATCATTGATGTCAAAGGTTCAATGAAGATGCATGGTTATTTCATTGATGTCAATCTAAGTTATTTGATGTCAAATGCTCTTTTAAAAATGATTTATCAAGTAAGCCCTAAAGTATGTATATGTTTGAGTTATGAGTTAATAAAATAATGAGTATTATTGTTACAAAGAAAAAAATAATGTTTATAAAATGTTCTAATGTCAGATTGATAAAAATCATTTAGAATTAGCATGAGCATAGGTCAGTACAAAAAGTATAAAGCATATTTTATTTATTTATCTAGACCTTGTGAGATAGTATATGCAGGTTGTAAGATGAAATGAGTGAGTTCTAAAGAAGAAGTGTGATCTGAATTTCTATGTAAGTAGTTCTAAAGATTCTTTGAATATGTTGCAAAGATGAGAATGATCAAAAGACAATGCTATGAAGAATACCCAATAGTATTTGATCATAAGAGAGATTGTATGAGGTTGTATCTAAGGTATTTAATACCTTGCAAATAAGTATAAGGTCAACTCTACATATCTATGTGCTCTAAATCTATGTGTATGCATATTTGAAGATGTTACAATCAAGTACCAAATATCTATAAGTAGATCCAAAGAAGTTATGTTGAAGATCAAAATAAGAGTGATTATATGAGTTTTTTTTAGCATGCATAAGAGGCATTAGAACATAGGTGAGTTCTAAAGTGGATTCTACAAAGTGGATAGAAGGTCAGATTCAAAGACTTACATTTCAAGTCTCAAAAAGCAAGGAGAGATGGTAGTTAAATGAGATAATTGGATCAGTTTCCATGACATGGGTGAGTAGATGAATAGTGACATAGGTTAGTCAAGTTGTTTTAAACATGTGCATAATTTTTTAGGACTCAGCTTACAAAGAAGAGAAGTGAAAGGTGTATCAAGGTTTTTTGAGTGCACAAAAACAAAAGATGTCTACATGAGAAGTTGTTATTAGTGCTCATTGGCATGTGTAGTATCTACATGAGATCCTAAGATATTCAAGGTAGATAAGTAAGGGTTATATATCAATGTTACAAGAATTGGTTTTTGTAAAGAAGAGCTAAGTTTTATGAATGATCATTAAGATTGGAAGTTAGTCTAAAACTTCATAAAACCCTAAATGTGACCTAATATTGAATATATTAATCAAAAGAGATTAGTATAATTTTATATGATAAAAAAAAGTGATTGGAGATTGAATTCAACTCTGTTAGGTATCTCTAGGTATGATTGATTTCTTAGATGAGTCAAAAGACCATACAAATAAGTGCTTGTGTTTTGAAGATTTGCTGTAGCAAATAGTGTTGATCGAGTCAAAGTTGATAAGTAGATGAAGATAAAAGTGTGAGACTTTTATTTTTTGTTTATTAATATTTATGATAGGTTATAGATCTTAATATGCATAGTCAGTGTTCAAATTTGGCTAGTCATTGAAAAAATCTAGTGGTGTAGATAGTGAAGAAATCAGATAGAAGAAAGAAGATGATTTATGATGTGTTTTCATGAAGGAGAGATGCATTAAAATGAATGATGATATTTTTTAGGTCTTGAATGATCTCTACATGATTTTTTTAATCTTTTAAGTGGGTATAATAGGTTGAAAATTTGAATCCAAATTGGCTTATTTGACTAAGTAGAGTCTGTGATAGAGAAGGTCAGAAGATTGGTCTGTAAGACTATTAGTTATCATTAGATATCATGATCTTATTGATTGAGGATTATTTGAGGATGTTTTAATATCATTTGCATACATTTAAAGCCCTTGAATATACTCAATCATGTGTCATATGTTCATGTTTCTTTGAATATGTTTTGGAGTCAGTTGGTAGTTATGAGTGAACATGTTGTAGAGGAGTGTTTGAGCTTGTTTACCTTGAGTTAAACCATAAAATTACATTGGTGATGATCCTAAGGTAATGAGAATTTTGAATACATAGTTTTTTAATGGTTTATGGGCATAATTGAGAATAATACTCAATTTTTTAAGGTAGATTTTATGTATATGTGTAGGCCTTTTATAATAAATGATTTGAGTAAACATTCAAGTGGTGCTTAAACTTAAAAGGTGTTATATAACTAAATTAAATTTAGATAAGATATATTAGAATAGATTATGTTATGTTCCTTTTGTGTGAGGTTTCTGGATAAGCATATAGAAGGATGAAATGGTAACATCTTGTTGAGAAGGCCTATTAGGTCTCCATAAGCCTAAAAGAGGAATAAGGGCTAATTGATGTATGACCGGCCTATTATAGTGATTGTTTCATGACTAAGTCAAGTTATTTTGATATGGTTTAACCTATTCATGTCTAGCCTAAGTGATTTTAATGTATATCTGACCTAGAAGGATATGATCAAATGACTTGTATAAAATCAAGGTAGTTAGGTCTATTTTTGTGTACTCTTAGAGGAGAAAAAAAGATTATGTGCATAAAGTGAAAGAGAAAAGCAAAACAAATGAATGATATAGATCATTTGAGAGTACAAGGAGGTCATGTGGACCAATAGATATATCATGAATATCTAATATAATTTATACAAGAGAGGATAAAGGTTAGAAGACCTAAACAATCCATGAAAAGGGTTAGATAAGAGAAGAGGGATATAAATTAGTTTGAGAGGGTTGAGGAGAGAAAAGAGTAGATTATATTCTAGTATATAAAAAACAAGGTTTTCTAAAGGTGATCAAACAATAAGGTATCTAAGTTAGTGCTAAGTCACCTAGGGGGTTGGATCTTCCTTACAAGTTGGATCTTTCTAAAGCCAAGTGGGTGATTGGTAAATTAGGGGTTGGTGTTCCTTGCTGAGTTAGTGTTTAGATAAAGACCATCAAGTTGGTTCTTGACATATTAGGATTGGTGTTCCATGTTGAATGGGTGCCCAACTAAAGATTGATGTTTATATTATAGGATTATAATCCATTTACTTCATCAATGGGTTTTATACCCTAAGAGGGTTTCCCATGTATATGTTATGTTCATGTGTTTCATGCTCTTATGTTCTGTTGTTTATGATTGTTGATATGTGCATTCATGCTAATATGGTTCATACATAGTTAAATGAAATTAAGTGAAAGGTTTTAAAGATTGATTCATTCCACTCAATCATTTTGTTTCCAATAATTAGTATCAAATAAATTTCTTTGTAATAGGCTTGATAGTCTAAAGGATATCCTAAGAAGCAAGAATAACTAGTCAGTAAAATCAAGGAGGTTTATCTACAAGTAAAGTTCCATTATTCAATGGATCTAACTATGCCTTCTATAATGTTAGAATAAATATATATTTCATGTCATAAGGACATGATATTTGGAAATCAATCATATATGGGTATATTTGAAAATAACTACAAGGTAATGAATGCCATTCTATGTGGCCTATCATAGGTAGAGCTAGTAAAGGTAATTCATTATGTTTTAGCCAAAGATATATGGGACAAATTTAAAACCATGTATGAAGGAGACACCAACATAAATATGGCCAAGTTATAGACCCATAAAAGATAGTTTGAAACCTTGAGGATGAAGAAAGATGAATCGATTACATCTTATCTATTAAGAGTTGGTGAAGTTGTCAACATCATTAGAGGATTAGGAGAAGAAGTGAAAGAGTCTAATATTATTCAAAAGGTATTGAGATCACTAACTTATAAGTTTGATTCTAAATTATCTACACTAGAAGAGATGTAAGATTTGGAAAATATAGAGATGGATGGGCCTCATGGCATCTTGACTACCTATGAGATGAGATAAAATAAAGGAAAACCTCTCAAGAAGGAAGGAACTTTCAAGGTTAAAAAGAATTCAAAGGCATAGAAGGACAAATATGAGCAATGCTCAGACATTGATGATGATGAATTAATTTCTTGCTTGCTAGAAATCTAAGAATAATTTTAGGCAAGTACAAAGGTAAATTTCCATTCAAGTGTTTCAACTATGGATAAATTGGACATTTTTCAAATAAATTCCCTCATAAGTAGAATACTAAGGATGATTATATAGATAATAAATCCTATTGGTTTGATAAGAGCAAGAAGTTTTTTAGAAATTATGAATGAGAGAAAAGGTCATTCAAGAATAATAAGATTTTCTACACCGAAGAATACAATTCATCTAATGTGAGTGATTCAACACATCTAATAGTGAAGATGATAGAAATAAATCTAAGCATGATAATAACAAAAACTTGTTCATAGGAATAGACTCAGATAATGAGGGTTGTTCACATGGTAAAGGTATCATGATTAATGTATAATCGGAAAAGGAAGAATACTATGATAGTGAAGAAGTTAAAGTGGATTTTGAAACAAAGCTATTAGGTACCCTAGAAGAGTTGAAGATTGTGAAGAAAAATAATAAGAAAATGAAGTCATTAGTTTAAGACTATAAGGATTAGATTGGATTATTTGAGAGGCTATGAAATACCTCTAAGGAGTTTGAAGAGATCATCTAGCAAGTTAAAACCTAAAATTAAATTATGGTGGCAAGCCTAAAGGCTAAATAAGAAGACTATAGAAGATATGAAACTAAAATAGAATCTCTAAAAGCTGAGTTGGATCAAGTATCTATCAAGGTGAATAACTTTGTGAAGTTTTAAAATATCACTAAGGATATAGATTATATCTTGAGTATCCAAAAGACTATAAGTGACAAAACAAGCCTTGGCTTCAAAGAACAATAAAAGAAGGCACCTCAAGCTGAGAGAAGACTGTTATAGACAAGAAGGTCAAAATACCTATTAGATAGCCCAATTCTATAAGTTTCATGATGTAAGACATATTGAAATATTTTATACTAATAGATTTTGGAAGTAGGCCAATCAAAACAAAAAGATTCATAGTCATGTCACCCAAAAATGGATCAAGAAGACAAACTCTATAGATAAGATAAATATGGAGCAAATGATTGAAGAATAATATTATATAAAATATTAGAATATAGATAATGGATGCTCAAGTCACATATTGGGAGACAAAATAGGTCTTGATTCTAATATGGTTGATCATAGTAGTAATAATGAATAATTGGCTAAGAAGAAGAAGAGTGACAAGGTAAGTCATGACAAGATCATAAACCAGGGTGGGATGTTTGCTACTATAGAGCAAAAATCAAGTAAGGAATTTCAATAACACTTGTTATTTGCATGTGTTGACAAGGAAGTCAAATAAAAGAAGAAGGTTGATAAAGTTGATGATGAGATCAAGCATAAAGAGCTAGTCAAATACAAAAGGATGATAAAGAATATTTAGCCTAATAAGGATATGGATATCTATGAATCTATTGAATTCATGCTATTTTAAATCCCTATGAAAAATGGGTGGCCCCATTAAGCTTCATGGAGACACTATTCTATCAGTAGAAGCATGAGGTTTAGTCAACTATGCTTTGAAGATAGAATAAGAGGTAAGCTTCTAAGAAATGTTTGTTTAGGTGAGCCTAATTTGTGAAGACCAAGGGGGAGTCCCTATTTCTATAATTAGTATCGATTAATATCAGTTGGTATCTAGTATGGGATATCTTGATGTATGTGGTCAAAGATTTTGATATCTTCTTTTATCATGTCAAATAAATGTATGTGATCTTGAGTTCCTAGTTATTTGAAAGAAGATATGCTTGGTTTAAGGGGGAGCTTGGTATCTCTATGTTATTTTTCAAAAAAGTAATTACTTTTGATATGCATAGATTTAAGGAGAGATTGAGACTAACATGTTTTACAAACTCTATTTGTTGAAGTTTTTTGATTAATCAGCTAGAAGAGTGACCTGATTAAGAAAGTTCTGAGTTTAATTATCATAGAGGGTTTTTATAGCTTTTGAAGTGTATGATTTCAATAGTTACATATGACACTTAATGTTTACTACTAATAAAAGCATGGTGGATGTGTGGCTTGAGGGGGAGCTATGAAAATAAGCTGATTGAACTTGATCTATGTTGAAGTGGTCTTATAATATGAGTTCATTCTAAAATAGATGATAATTATGGGATACCTTTCTCATTAATGTCAAAGAAGGAGAAAGATCAGAAAGGAAGAAAGAATAGGCAAAGACTAGGTCTAAGAGATGATTACCATCAATAAGTAGTTAATATAGTTTTCTAAGTATGTTTGCCACCAATGACAAAGGGGGAGATTATTGAACATTGTCATTGATTAAGGGAGATATTTTTGAACATTTTCTTTGAGTGTTGAGTTCTGATATTTGATGTTGTCATTGATGTCAAAGGTTCTAATGAATATGCATGGTTCTTTCATTGATATCAATCCAAGTTAGTTGATGTTAAAGGTTATTGTACAAATTCTTGATCAAGTAAGCCCTAATTTATGTATATGTTTAATTTCTAAGTTGAAATCATAATGAATGTTGTTGCTATGAAGAAGAAAATATTATTTGTAAAATGTTCTAATGTTAGCAGGAGTAAAATCATTGAAAAGTAGCATGAGTGAGTACAAGTTAGTATATAAAATATAAATCATCTTTTAATTATTTATATAGACCTTATGAGATATTATGTACATGTGGTAAGATGAAATGAGTGAGCTCTGAAGAAAAAGTAGTGTGCTCTAAATTTCTATGTAAGCAGTTTTGAAGTGCTCTAAATATGCTACAAAGATGAGAATGCTCCAGATAAAATGATCCAAAGAATACTTGATATTATTTGATCATAAGAGATATTATTTGAGGTTTTATATAAGATATTTACGACCTTATATAGGATTAAGAGGTCAGCTCTAAATATCTACATGATCCAAAGATATAGATCTAAAGATGTTAAAGTCGAGCTCCAAAGATATGTAAGTATCTTTGAATAAGTTTTGTTGAAGCTCCAAAGACAAGTGAGTGTATAAGGTTGTTTGATCATACACAAGAGGTGTTAAAACATAGGTGATTTTTAAAGTGGAGTCTACTAAGTGTCCATAAGGTTAGATTCAAAGAATTACATGTCAAATCTGAGAAAGCAAAGAGAGATGGTGTTTAGATGAGATAATAGGATAGTTTCCATGACATGGGTGATAAGTTAAACTTTATCAAGGGTGATTAAAGTTTTTTTATGTATGTTCATAATGTTTCAAAATTTGGTTTACAAATAAGAGAAGTGAAAGGTGTTTTAAGGTTTCTTGAGTGCATAGAAAGAAGAGATGTCTACCTGAGAAGGTATTCTCAATGGCCATTGGCATATGTGGTAGCTACATGAGGTCCTAACCTATTCATGGTAGATAAGGAAGGGTTATATATAAAATTTACAAGTCTTTTTTTTTAGAAAAGAGGAGCTAAGTTGTATGAATGATCATTAAGACTGGAAGTTAGTTTAAAACCTTATAAAACCCTAAGTATGACCCGATGTTGAAGATCATATTAAAAATAGATCAAAACAATTTGATATGAACATAAAAGTGATTGGAGGTTGAATTCAACTCTCCTAGGTATCTCCAGGTATGATTGGTTTCTCAAGTGAGTGAGACTACCATACAGATAAGTGCTTGTCTTTTAAAGATTTGGTGTAGAAGACAATATTGACCAAGTCAAATTTACTAAGTGGATGAAGATCAAAGTGTGAGACTTGTATTTTTTATTAATGGATATTTATGGATAGGTTCTAGATCTTAGATATGCATATTTGGTGATCAAATTTAGCTAGTCACTGAATAGACCTAGTGGTTCAGACTATAAAGAAATAAAATAAAAGAAAGAAGACGATTTTTTATGTGTTTTCATGAAGGAGAGATACATTGGATGTGTTTTCATGAAGGAGAGATACATTGAAATAAATGATGATATTTTTTTGGTCTTGAATGATCTATCCATGCTTTTTAGATTATTTAAAATGGGTATAAAATGTTGAATCTTTTAATCCAAATTGGCTTATTTGACTAAGTAAAGTTTGTGAAAGAGAAGGCCAGAATATTGGTATGTAAGACCAATAGTTCTCATTAGATCTCATGATTTGATTGATTTCAGATGATATAATGATGTTTTGGGATAATTTACATACATTGAAATACCTTTAAGATATTAAATCATGTGTTAGATGTTTTTTCCTTGAATGTGTTTTGGAGTCATTTGGCAGTTCTGATTGAACATCTTATAGAGGAGTGTTTGAGCCTGTTTACCTTGAGTTATAACATAAAATGAAGTTTATAATGACCCTAAGGTCATGAGGATTCTAAATATATAATTTTTAACCATGTTTATTCTTCATAATTGATAATAAGCCTCAGTTGTTTAAGGTAGAGTTTATATATATGCACAAGCCTTTTATAAGCAGTGGTTTGAGTAAGGGTTCAAGTGGTAGTTAAACCTAAAAAGTGTTACACACCTAAACTAAAGATACATGAGATATATTGGAATATATTATGTTTTTTCCTTATGTTTGAGGTGTTTTTATAAGCTTTAATAAGGATCAAAGGGTAATGTGTTGTTGAGAAGGCATTTTAGGTCTCCATAAGCCTAAAAGAGGAATAAGGGCTAATTGATGTATGGTCGACCTATTGTAGTGATTGATTCATGACATGACATACTATTTTGATATTATTTAACCTATTCATGGCCTACCTAAGTGACTTGAATTTATATCCGACCTATAAAGATATGATCAAATGACTTGTATAAAATTAAAGAAGTTAGGCATATTTTTGTTTATGCTTAGAGTGAAAAAGTAGAGCAGAACATGAAAATGATATAGATAATTTGAAAGTAAAATGAGGTCATGAAAACAAATATATATGTCATGAATATCTAACATAAGTTATATAAAAAAGGATAAAAGTTAGAAGGCCTAAACAAGCCATGAAAAGGGCTAGATGAGTGAAGAGGGTTGTAGATCAGTTTGAGAGAGCTAAAGAGAGTGAAGAGTAAAAAAAAAGATCATCATTTATTTTATAAGTAATAAGGTTTTTTTAAGGTGATCAAACAATCAGGTGGTTGAGTTAGTGATGAGTCATCTAGGCGGTTAAATTCTCCTTACAAGTTAGAGATTTATAAAGCCAAGTAGGTGTTTGGTAAATTAGTGGTTGGTACTCCTTATTGACTTGGTGTTTATCTAAAGACTATCAAGTTGGTGCTTGATATATTGGGGTTGGTTCTCCAATTTGAGTGGGTGTTTAACTAAACATTGATGTTTGTCTTATCGAACTATAGTCTATTTTCTTCATTAGTGGGTTTTTTGCCATAAGAGGGTTTCCCACATATAAATTGTGTTCATGTGTTTCATGCTCTTATGTTTTGTTGTTTATGATTGTTGATATGTGAATGTATGTTAAGATGGTTCATACATACTTTAATTTAATTTAATGAAAATTTATGAAGATTGATTCACCCCCTAGTCATCTTGTTTCCAACAATCTTGTCAATCTTTTAGGTATATCCAGTGTAACTTTGGTGATCTTACCATTTGAGTAATGAAAGAGACCCTCCTTTTAGCATAAAATTATATTTTTCTATTGATGTGAGTTTTATTCACACTTGATAAAAATAATAAGGTATCATCTAACATTTTGGAATCTCAGTGAATATTGACTTCACTCTAGGGTATGATTTGTACGTATTGGGTCTTGTAGTGACTAGTGGTGGGATAGTGGTGAGTGAAGCAACTGTTAATCAAGATGGTTTATCTAGGATATGAATATTATATTTACTTGGGTTGAATGGAATGTAGATATACTTAACTAAAGTAGGAAATATTTAAAAAGACTACACATAGATAGAAGGATAAGACAAGAAAGATGATTTATAAGTAGAGAACATGAATTATTTCTAACCAACTTTAGAATAAGGACAAACACTGAGGGACTAATGGTTTTAACTTATTTATTTAACACAAAAAATTGATAACATAGTAAAAAGGTTTGATTAATATAATGAAATTAAATATTAGTTATCAGTTAAAGGCTTTTGTTATTAATAATTTTGTAGTATTGCTTAATAAAATACTATAAAAAATCCCAAAGAGCACCTTCAACTAACTATAGCTCAGTCTAGTAAGTTACATCAAATAGTGTTTATACACAAATTTCAAGAGTAACATAGCATACATGTAATAAAATAAGATCTATCAGCCTAAGAAATTTATTGTACATTTTTTATTTATAAAAAAATATTATTAATATACCACAAGTACTTGAAACTGCTATAATATATATCAATAAACTAAGCTAACAATTAGATAAATGCATAAAACTATAAAATAGATATGGAAGAGGAATTAATGCAACATAAATTTATAAAAAATAATATAAAGGTCTCTATCTATATTAAATATCAAAATTTATCCTCCCTTTGAAATTCAAAGGTTACACACACACACACACACACACACACACACACACAAGCTTGGGATGGTGATGTCTCATCACTCCAACCATTCTCAAAGTTACATTATTTTTTAAATATCCCACAAGGGAACATTTATGACATACATGGCTAGGATGTCACTAGCCATTTACAAGAGACAAAATAGTTACAACAAATCTATAGTTACAATGATAGAAAAAAATGACAAAATAATTTTCCTAGGAGGCAATTACATTTGGTGGCATTTATGTGTTGGCAGTTGTCATTGTTTTGATAGAGGTTGTTACAATAGTAGGCCCAATTATTGTAAATGTAGGCATTTTTGAATTTTTTGGTGGGGTAATCACAATTGAAGATGCATATTTATTTTCCTTCCAAGCCTTAAAAAATATATACTATCAAGTTTTTTTTGGGCTCAGATGATGTCCATGTTTATCAAAGATGGCATGTGGATTCTATTGACCTCTTTTAATGAGCATCCATGTTCAATTTTTGTGGCCCTTAACTCTACCCAAATAATTCTTACTCTTTTTACTCTCCTCTTTATAGAATTGAGTTCTTGGCTAATTTATTCTAAGTAATGTCCTTGAAGTCCCTATTTGAAACTAGCAACTACATGTTGTAGTAAGTTTTTAAAAATGGCTCTAATAATTAGCTTACCTACCAAATTTCTAATTTGATATAATTTGAGCTCATCCAAAAAAATTAAAACCTATCTTTCATACTCCATCAACTTGGTTACTAAGTCCTACACATTTGAACCCCATTCTTGGCTTATTGTATTTTAATTATGAATAAGGAATCCAAGAGGGGAGATTAGTATAGTGTTAGTCAAGAAAATAAAATAAAAATAGACACACTAAAAAATAACACATCAAGCCTAGACACTAGGGGGAGAATATGTAACAAGCATACAATGAAAACACAATTAGAAAAAAAATCTTCCTATTACCTTCCTCGTATCTCCAAAACTATTTGTTGAATTAGCTTACTCATATATGTGATTAATAAATCTTTGTCAATGAAGATCCATTGCTCCAAATCTCTTTGGCACCTTAGATTGGATTATGAAATTTACATGGTTAAAATAATTAAAATATTCTTGAATCTATTTTACATAATAACTTTACACCAAAAGAGATTAAATATCAATAGGTGGGGCCTTATATTTACAACCTTCAAAGTTAACTTTCACTCAGGTTTAGTTAGGTTAGGATTAAGTATGGTTGAGTTTTAAAAACCCTAGGTAAGTTAAGGTTAACCCTAGTTAAGTTAAGGAGGGTAAATGTAATTTTGATTTTCAATTAATAGGCATGGCTTTCAAATTTAGATGTTTTTTTATATTTTTTGTGAATGCTTGACAACAAACAAAAGCAATGATGAAGAAGCTTGATATTTTATATTTTTGAATTTAAATTTTTAGATATTAATTAATTATAAATATATTATTTATCTAATAATTCAATATGTTTTAATTAGTTATTTCGTTTTGATTAACATTTTAGCTCTTTTAGGAATTATTTAAGCTCCCTGTTTAATGGGTTTAAAGGCCAAACTACTAGTTTTTAGATCACAAGGTGATTGGGGATGAATCCATGAGAGGTTACTATTATGTATAGGATACTAAAAAAAATAGGGATTCCTCAACATTATTATGATCCATAATGAATGATGTGTGGATTAAATTGGGATATTTAGTGATTCATAGGCTTAATTTACATTATTTGGTAGAAATTAGCCTGAAGTTGCATTAGAAGCTAGTTATGGTCAAAATGGGGTGTCTATAGTTTACACTTTTTGGGGAAGGAATTACAAGCTATAGGCATAGTAACATCTTATCAAATAATTAAAAAAAACTTTAATGATTAATGCCCTAGAAGGTAAGGGATGAGCCTTAGATGCCCCCACGAGGGAGTGGGTAGAAACTAAGATTAGTGAATGTTCCCTCAAAATAAGGAAATGACAAGATATAATGGTAAATGGGGTGGAAAAGACTAATTTTCCCAAAGGTAGTTATAATCAGTGGCATATTAAGATTCCTTAGTTGGCCAGATAAAAAGGATGATTTTCTAAAAGGAATTTATAATCATCAACATAGTGAGATGAAAAACAATGATTTACCCAAAGGTAGTTATAATGATTATCATAATGAAATATGTCCCAGTAGGTGGATAAAGATAATAGTTTTACCAAAGGTGTTTATAATCATTAGCACAATGAAACATGCCTCAGTTGGGTAGATAGAGATAATGATCTACCTAAAGGTAGTTATAATCATTAGCACAATAAAAACATGACCTAGCAAGGCAAGATACTAATTTTACTAAAGGTGGTTAGAATTATTAACATCTAGAGAGATGAAACAAAATGATTTTCCCAAAGGAAGTTGTAATCATTATCACTGGTACCTTGTAATAATATGGGGAATCAACAAAAGGGATATTATGTACTAAATTTGTATTCATAGAGTAAGAGTAAGATGGTATAGAGGATAGGAGTGAAATTGGGCTACCTGATAGTATGGAGATGCACATACTAACTAACAAAGATTAAAATTCAATCATGACTTAATTAATCTATATTTGGGTAATATTTGGATAAATCAAGAATTTATAGGTGAACAAGATGAAGTATTATGGCATCATTGTTTTAAGATCCCCCAAGCTGATTCTTTCTATAGCAAATAATGGTATGGATCATGATAGAGAACAACATGATAACTTATTCATAATATGCATAAGGACTGACATGTGATCCAATAAATAATTGAAAATAATGCACTAATGAGAAAAACCATGATGATAATATTGATGTATGAATATGAATAGATTTAATTATAATGTGCAAGGAATCACCCAATAAATGCATATATACTAAGTCAAGGCATAATAATTAAAAAAAATAAACAAAACAAAACAAAATACCAAAAAACAAAAAGTGAACAAAATAATCAAAACAAAATCAAACAAATAGAAATAATGATTAATCACAAGGTTAGTGTAAACAAATCAAGAACAATTGGCACAAGGTTGCCCCAAGAATATAGGGAAATAATGACATAAATAAGAAGACAGACATTGACCCTAGGCTATATGATATTATGAAACAAATAAACAAATAAGGGGAAATATAAATAAAATAATGGGTAGTCGAGTGAACTCTAGATCGATTAGGCAAGTGGATGTTGCCTACATAGTTCTATGGATGCAAGATCTAACATGAATTTTAGACCAAATATAGTTCTCCCAGGATATGGGATATAAGAAAATGATTATAAGGAAAATTTATTAAAGTGTATATGAATATATTAATGATTGAAAAAAATGGTGAGTACATGAGAAAAGAGATTACTTGCAAAATGGTGAGAGCATAAAATGAAGTTGAGTGGTCATTAGTATATCAAAGTTGAATACATAGTTTTCACAATATGAACTCAAAAAAAGGTGAGAGCATAAGAAAAAAACCTATAAATATGGGGAAAACAGATGAAACGTGGTTACTAAATAAATAGTTATGGGTCCTAAGATCCTTAAGAAAAAGAAGGGGTTAAAAAGGAAAGGAAGGTGTGGATTTAACCTAAGATACCCCATGTATCCAAGTGCTACCTACATAGCCCATGTAGACCTTGGATCGATGTAGTTCTCCAAAAAATGGGAGGAAAAAGACCAAGGGGGTTTAGGAATAAATTGAAAAAACAAGATGGCCAATCTAAAAATTTGAGAGGATTTATATCTCACATGTAGATTCTAAGCCAATTTTCTTGATTTTATGATTTTTGTGATTTTTAGATCTTTTAAAAATATATCAAGAATTTTACATGTATCTCAATTTGATCAAGAATGATAAGATAATAAATAGTCTAACTTGAAAAATGATGAGAAAATTCAAACTTAAATTTCTCACAAATGATGAGAGCATTCAAAGTTAAGTTTCTCACAAAATAGTGAGAGCATTAAAAAAATGAATGACTGAGTTGACATAAAAAAAAAATTGAGTGCTACCTACATAGTCCCATTAGGACCTCAAGTCACTATAGTTATATATTACAGTAGATGACTGGACTAGGTAGCATCAAGTTCATGAATTAAGTGTAGGTAACAATATAGAAATAGGAATGACAAGGTGATACTACAATGAATGGTAAAGGTGTTTTTCCTAATTTGACCATAGGAGGTTATAATTAGGAAACAAAGGCATGGGTAAATGACACTAATTTTTCCAAAGTTAGTTATAATTAGTAACACTAAAAATTAAATAGAATGTGTAAACAATGAATAATGCAATTACCAAACCACTATCATACTAGTCCAAGATACTAATTTTGTCAAGAATATTGAATCAAATGATTAAACTTAATATAAATCCAATCATTGAAGGTACTTGAATAAATAATGGAATGGAACCAAAGTCAAAATAGTGTGTAAGGAGTGTAAAAACAACTTTTTTCAATAGTGAATTATGGTGAAATGGTATACGTTATGGTACAAGGAAGATGATATTTCTGTACAATGTAAATCAGCTTCATAGACAATACTTCACATCACTCAAATGAAATAATAGTTGAGGTGTATTATGTTAATGGACTCATCAAGTTTAGCCTTATCTAGTGTATAAATCATGTATTCTCTAGAGTCATAGTTGGCAATAATGATAAATACACCCATTCAATTGGTTTTTAACTTTCCCTTCTTCTTCGTAATCATGGTGTTCTTCTAGTTTTATTTGATGATAAGATAACCAAGTTAGAAATATTTATATATGACTCACTAGTTATATTGAACATGAAGCTTGTTTTGGTATGCTTAAAGTTTATTGATAGTAGCTATGCATTTTTCATCAATTAACTCTATCTTATAAGTGAGCTAGTTTATAATCTTCATCATCTAGGACATGTTTCAATGAACTACACAAAGAAGGTAAATCAACCTCGATGGGAAGAATGGCCTTAATTCTATAGACTAGGGAATATGGAGTGGCTCCTATTGGATTATGATAATTAGTGTGATATACCCAAAGGGTGTGGAAGATTTGGATGTGCTAATCATGGCCAACATCATTAACAATATTTTTAAGTATGTTGACAATGGTTTTATTATATACCTCTACTTGACCATTAATTTGTGGGTAATATGTAGTGGAAAATTATTTGGTGATGTTTTAATTACCACAAAGTATTTTGACATCTTCGTTCTTAAATGATCTACCATTATTAGGTATATTATAATATGGGATACCATAGTGGCATATGATCTGGTTAAAGATGAATTTGGAAATCTGTTTTCCAATCATGTGAGGGGTATAGCTTCAACCCACTTAGTGAAATATTAGGTGGTGGTAAGAATGTATTTATGTCCATCAAATGAGGTAACTTTGATATTCCAAATGAGATCGAGTCACCATGTTGTAAATGGGCATGGTGTAAATATATATTTGAGTATTTTGTTTGGGACATAAATTATATTAGCATGCCTTTGACATTTGTCACACTTTTTTACATAATAAGCTATATTTTCTTCCATAGTTGGCCAATAGTAAATAGTACAAAGGAAATTTTTGGTAAGGATAACCCTAATAGTGTGGGTAACACATAATATTTCATTAAGTTACCTCAATGTTAATGTGGCTTCTACCAAATTAATTAAAAAAAAAATAGTAGAGTTCCATCAAAGATTTAGTGGTAAAGGGTTGGGCCAAGTAAGGTATAGTGTGAGGCTTGGTAGGTAAAGGCCTTTATTGTTTGTGTGATAGGTCCAGTGGCATGATTTTATCATGAAGGTAATTATATAGGTTTGAGTACCAAACACAATGGGACCAATTACATCATAGATCATTGTAATGGTTGAAGTCTCATGAGTAGGTACTAGAAGAGTTTCAACAAAGAACTAATATAATTTTTCCTTATCTATGTTATGAATCAAAAAACCAATGGTAACCATGATATCTATTGTCCTATTACTATCTGGAGGTATGTGTTTAAACTATATGTTAGTAATATATTGTTTGATGGTGTCCACCATGGCCTTGTATGGTACTAGCTTATCATCTTTGGTCTAAAAGTGTTCTATAACTTGATTGATGATTAACTGAGAATCACTATAAACAATAAGATGATAAATATTCCATTACACTAATTTATGAAGACTTGAAATGAGTGTTTCATATTCAATCATGTTATTAGTATATGGAAAGGAGATACAAAATGATTTAGGGATAAGATCCCCCTATGGTGTAATAAAAATAGGCCTACCCCTAATCCATACAATGTGAATGGCCTATCAAAATACCACTTCCAATGTTGATCCTCAAGAGGTATTTCTATAATGGTCATGATGGACTCGTATGGGAATCCAAAAGTGAGTGGTTTAGTATCTAGAATGGGAGCTTTAGCAAACTGATCTACAAGTACTTGTCTCTTTATGGATTTTTGGTTGACATAATATCTCTTTAACTCACTCATAAAAATGATCCATTTATCCATGCAGCTTTGTAAAGCTATTTTATATAGTAGATACTTGAGTGAATCTACTTTAACAGTAACTATGGTCTTGTATTTAATCATGTAATAACATAGTTTTTAATTTGTAAATACCAGAACTAAATAATATTGTTATATTGGTGTATATTTATGTTCATACACGACCAATGTGTGAATTAGATAGTACATGACATGTTCTTTCCCATTGTCATCATACTGATCTAGAAGTTCCCCTAGGATATTGTCTGTGGTAAATAGGTATAACAAAATTGGATTCCATAGCATTGGTGGTAATAAAATAGGTGGATTGACAAGATATTTCTTCAAATTATCAAAGAATTTTTGTCACTCTTCATCCCAAAAAAATGTAACACCTTTCTTCAATACGTGGGTAAAAGGATGGAATTTGTCAACCAAATACAAAATGAAGTGTCTAATACACTGGATTTTACCCTACACACTATGAAGCTAGTTTAAATTAGATGGTGGTGGTATCTCAGTAATGTCTTGTGCCTTGGTAGGATCAACTTCAATGAATCTGTGAGAGATAATAAATCCTAATTTTTTTGTTGAAGTGACACTAAAGATGTAATTCTTGGGATTGATTCTAACCTTGTACTCACAAATCCTTTCAAATATTCTTCATAGTATAGTTAGATGATCTACACGAGTCTTTGATTTACCTAATATGTCATTGACATAGTATTTAATAATATCATATATCATGTCATGAAATATTATAGTCATGTCTCTTTGGTATTTGGACCCAATATTATTGAGACCAAACAACATAACCTGATAGCAAAATGTTCCCCAAGGAGTTGTGAATATTTTTTTATTTTGGTCTTTTGGTGCAATCTTAATCTAGTTCTATCCTAAAAATCCATCCATAAGTGAAATAATTTCATGCCCCACTATGGATTCAACTATCATGTCAATATTCAATAGAGGAAAGTCATCCTTGTGGTAGGCCTTGTTAATGTCTTTTAAATAAGTGCATATTATGATCCCTTCTAGATTTTTACTAATAGGTATAAAACTTGATATCCACTTTAAATAGTTGATCAATCAAATACATTTTTATTCTAAGATTTTTTCCAACTCTTTCTTAACTAATATAGAAATATGAGGATGCATCTTTCATAGTTTATGCTTTATAGGTTTGGCATCATGATGCAAAACAAGGTGGTGTATAACTAAGATGAGGTCCAAACCTATCATGTTCTAATTGGCCCATGAAAAAATGTCAACAAACTCCCTTAAAAGGGTTATAAAATCTTTAGATTCCTCCTTAGTGAGGGATGCACCTAATTTGATTCATTTTGTGTCATCTAGGGTCCCGATGTTGACTTTTGTAGTATACTCTACCAGAAGAGTCAATACATATTCCAAAATAGTTATAAATGATGTGAATTATCCTATAATGGAAAATTCCTCTAGTTGAATTAGTTATTCAAGATCTCTTGAATATTATTAATCTAAATCTCTCAATGGTATTGACGGCCATGTTACAAATACTATAGGAAATTTTTGGGAAATTTTATCAAAGGCATGTTGTTTTGATGAGCTAAACTCAAACCCAAAAGTAAGTTCATCATTGGTTGTCTCCTAAACTTCATTTAATAAAAGGTGAACATTCTCATCTAATGGAACCTAAAATAGGTTTTTACCAAAATATTGGCCTTTTTCTTTAATTTTACCCTAGTCAAAAAATGCCTCAAAGAAGTTTTCACTTTGGGATCTCAATGTTTTATTTTTTTATTTTTGGCTAAGGGTGTTCATATTTTCTTCAAAATAGGTTGTAAGATCTAGTTTGATATATAACCCTTGTTTTTTATCTCCCAAAATAACATTGTCTCTTAGGCCTATAAAATCACAAAAGGACTCATCATTCTCAAACTCATCTAAAGGCACTATGTATACTTATTGGTCCTAGTCTATAAGTTGAGGGTGATAAAGTGGAAGTGTGGAATGTTAGATTAATTAGATAATGATACAAAAGGTATGTGAGTAAAATAGGTTGGTATTAGAAAGGTCTTTGTAAAGGTTATGATCAGCCTCTACTTCACTGCCAGCATTATCATCACTATTCATTAGAATTATAACACAAATAAGATGTATGGGGTCACCCCTAAGTGGTTTAAATATGATACCATAAGTTATTTTATGCCAAATAATATAAATTAGCTCAAGAGTACCCTATTTATTTGTTCTATGGCCTCCTCCTTCATAAGCTTGATTATCCATGATCCTATTAAGGATGGGATATTTAGCACTCTTGTAGCAATCGACCAATTTGTTATTATATAAAAAGGATTCATCATTTTCTAATGGGTCTTCTTCTTGGCCAGTGGTTGCTATGAAATAATATGGGATGGACTATGAATCT
The DNA here is from genome assembly GCA_037957365.1 of Torreya grandis. NCBI lineage: Eukaryota > Viridiplantae > Streptophyta > Pinopsida > Cupressales > Taxaceae > Torreya > Torreya grandis. The sequence goes on from JARHVA010000459.1 coordinate 973,249, forward strand.
TGCCTTTTCCTTTTCATTGATATTCTATATGAGGTGGCCTAGCTATAGGTCTTCCATAGGACTTGGGATTATATGGAAGTTGGGTAATATGGAATGTGTTGTGGGTCAAATACTCTTTTGGATCATTTCTTGAGATGTTAAAAATGTTATACATTTCAAGAAGATTATGTGAAGATGAGGCAAGCCTATTTGGTTCAATACAATTAGCCTATGGTAATGAAACATAGATTTCTTTGTCTTTGTCCTTCTTGGGTACTATGTCTAGGACAAAATAGTAATTGTAACTTTCATATTTAGCCTCTAAATGTTTAGAGTGTTCATAGGGATACAAATCTTCATTGATAATGAATTTCATACCTGAGTGTGAGAACTTGAGACACTGGTGAAATGTCAAAGGCATTACATGAGTCTCATGTATCCATGGTATTGATGGGGTTGGTTTAGATCTACATAGATTAAATAAGGAGTTAAACATAGAGATAATAAAAAATATGAAATATTTAAATTCAAAACTATTATATTATTCACTTTGATATTATTTATCCTACTACATTATGTTTCATACAGGAATATTAAATATTATATAGGAAATTTATTTCCTATATTTTGGGAGATCAAATATCCATGGAAATATCTCACCTAAACCAACTCCCAACAACACAATAAATATGAATATATTGTTATTAACAATATTTTTGACACACTAATAAATCTAACCTATTAACTATAAATGTATTAATGTTAATCAAACAATAGTTACATTATACATTAATAATGTAAACACACTATACCTTAACATTCACCCCCTTATGAACATTATTAATCCTATCCTAAACCCCCTTAATGTGAACATGGAGAAAACAATTCTCCCATATCTATACCTATAATCATGACTCAATGATTTTCATAATACAATCACAAACCTTACATGATTGTTTTATAAATGGTTGACCAACAACCAAAACATTATATTTATAATTGGCTAACTATAAACCAAAAAACAATACCTGATTGTTTTATAGATGGTTAACTAATAACCAAAATAGTGGTTTTACAAGTGGCTAACTAGAAACCACAAAGTAATGGTTTTACAATTGGTTTACCATAAACCCCATCACAATGTGTAGTATAGATTATATCTCCCATCAATCTCACATTTTATATAATTTATATAGGAATATATAGTTCACTTATGGAAAATGTGAATAGGAATACAACATCTATTCTTTTTCACAAATCAAACTATGCTAAAAATAAACACACCACACAATTGAAAATAAAAATTCCACTAAATCATAGAGTACCCCCATCGCTAGTGGTTAATGAGAGGCTATGAAACCTCTAGTCTCCCTTTCCTCCTTCCTCTAGTAGAGAAAGTTGCTTACTCAAGAACTAGAAAAATGGTGATAGCCTTAGCGCCTTAAAAAACATGTTTAGCAAGCTCTCATGAAAAACATGATGTACTACTATTTGGATTTCCCTAGTTGTAATGTTTTGCTTCCTATTGTGATGAGTGAGCATGTATGTCTCTTGAGACAATTTCTCAAAGATAATGTTAATGAAGGAATTCAATATACGTATACCTTTGCTATAAATGTCAACATCTGGGTACACCTACTTTAGTACCTTAAATATGTAAATTTTGAAGTTATTTTCATTTTGTTCTGCCTTATTTTTTTTTCTCTTTTACTCATTTCATCCATTATGGCTAAAATAGGACATTATTTTTCCACTAAAAATGCATTTGTACAAATAATTTAAGCAAAAATTCCTAATAATTGCCTAAATAAGACTTAATAACAAGACTCAAATACTTAATTTTGATATATGATGAATTTTGACCCAAAATTGACAACTTTGAAATTTAAAAACCAAAGACATAACTTTTTGATATACAAGAATTTAAATTGACTAATATCAAAAAAAAATTAACATGACTTGACAAGTAGATAGTGACCCATGTCGATTATTGGACACTCTTCATAAACACATAAATTTATTTTAGAAAACCACTAATTTGACTCAACTTATCTATATTATATAAATAAACTAAATACCATTATATCAATAAAATTGACATTATGACTATAAACATAAACAATACTAAAAAATAGACTCTACATAGCAAATAAAACTAAATAATAAAATTAAAGACTCATATAACTTACTTATGACATGATTTGCATAAATCCCCCTTTTTTTAACCTTCATGATCACACACAAGATAACTTTCATGATAGTCTATAAGTCTATAGATTAGGCACTTTTATCTTACATAGAATTGGGTATGACCTTGGTCACTAGAAATTCATAGTGCTAATCTTTTATATTTTATGGTGATTTTGATATAGAGCATTATGATTTCATCGAGAAGAACCAAATAAGATAATTTTAATATTATTGGTGAGATCACAACATTCAATATTAGTGTAATATTATTCATGTGAAGATATACAACCAAGATTGAGTAGAGGAAGGTAGATTTTGAAGAAAGTATAGGTGAAACACCAAATTTAGATGCAAATTTATGATGAGTCCTTCAAAAAATGTGTTAACATTCAAAAAATAAATACACTGCACACATTTTGTCCCATGGATGGAAGTGAATGATGAGTTAAATCATGCATCGAGAGAATTGTGAGCACTAAAATAAAATAGCGATGAGATATACAAAAAATTATAAAATATTGAATGGAGTCAATACAAGATGAAATCTTAGAAGAATCACATCAGAACAGGTAGGCCATACGGGGCATAATGACTCTCATGGATAAATTTTATATGGATATATAATTCCATTAGAGGATCCCCTCCTCTAATACTAGATGATGGGGCTAGTTTAAATCCACATAGATTAAATAAGTAGACAAACATAGAGATAATAAAACATAGGAAATATTTTAATTCAAAACTATTATATTATTCACTTTGATATTATTTCTCTTGATACATTATGTTTCATATAGTAATATTATAGATTATATAGGAAAGCTATTTCCTATATTTAGGGAGATCAAATCTCTATGGAAATATATCACCTAAACTAGCTCCCAATAAGACACTAAATATGAATATATTTTTATTAACAATATATTTGACACACTAATAAATATAACCTATTAACTATTAATGTATTATTGTTAATCAAACAATAATTATGTTATATATTAAAAATGTGAACACACTATAACATAATAGGTCTAGCCAAAAGCATATTGTATGATAGGTTGACATATAACACATGGCAATTTTGTATCATGGCTCAAAGGCCCAATAATCACTAGTAAGCTTATAGCTCCTTGCAATTCTCATTTTTCATTGTCATAGGCCTTGATAGTGATTGTTTTTGGAGATAGATCAGTTGTTATGTATTCTAGATGCTTGATAAGATTTAGAGATATAATATTCAAGCTTGATTCATTATCTATGAGGACACATTTGAATTTGTGTGGCATAATAAAAAGTTCAATGTAAATTGGGTTGTTATGGAAAGGGCCAAGGGATGACATATTAATTTGGTTGAAGATCAATTATTGGCATGGGGATAGGTTTCAAGCCAAATATTAGAATTTGTCTGGGGTTATGTCTTTGGGAACTTGGGATTAGCATAGGAGTTCTGTAAGGATGTTCTTGTGGATAGTATACATATGCAAAAAATATATAATTGAGATTTATGTGTCTTCTGGAGTTGTTCCACAATGTCATATGGATTTTACTTAACAAAGGTAAATGGATTGCTCCTATCTAGTATAATGGGTTGGATAAGGTCATTATAAGGAGGTTATGGGCATGGAATGGTGATCTTAGATCATTGAGTTGTGATTGTAAAGTTGGGATTACTTAATGATGATAGAGATGGGGAAAATAGGATAAGACTCGATTGCTAGTGAACTTGGTTATGTCCTAAGAAAATGATGAGTTATTAGTACAAGGGCTTTAAATAGTAATCCATAGTTTTTGGTTCACTTGGTTACAATCCTAGGTCAAGGAATCATCACTAGCCTAGGTAGATTGATTGGTATGGTTTGGAAAATGTCTTAGTATATTGGCACTTAGTCTGGGATTAATGATGTGGTAGAAAAATGACCTCCCTCAATATTACCTACAACTTTGTTGTAGTCATGTGTGTTGGCTAGATATTTTATAGGATAACAAAAGGTGCCTAGGTATTCATGGGATTAAGTACCATTCATTTAATGATGAAGCTCATGTATGCTTATGCTTATCTACTCTAGCTATTTACACTTTCAATTTTTCATAACTTATACTAATTATTCATAGGATATACACAAGTAATCTTATTTTGTTTAGTATTACATTAATCATAAAGTTCATGAAACATAATATAGTCATTTTTTAGCAAGTAAGTATTTTATTCATAAATTATGTAAAGTTTTTAGAAAGTGGGGAATGAAAAGACTAGAATTGATGAAAAAGAAAAAAATTTTACTTTATAATAAGTAGTTTTTCAGAGCTTATTGTATCCATACAAATAGATAAATATACAAGATGTGATAATTATTTCAACAAATGATTAAGAGAAGTTTGAATTCATATTCAAATTAAATGATAACACAAAGTTTACCATTTTATTCTTCATATAATGTAGTGAAAGATCTCCTTATATGCAAAGTTGTTTAGAGACCAACTTCCTTTTTATTCACTTTGAACCAAATTCATACAAAAACATTTATAAATCTAAATGCAAATTTTCAAATTACTTAGTCTATTTTACATAATATTTAAAATTGCTTTTCAAAATTTCCATCCTCTACTAAGCTTGTATTTTCCCATATTTATACATTTTCAGATATCAAATATAATTATGAGACAACTCCTTGAATTCCACATGTGTTGTGTTAAATTCTAGAAACCATTGGGAGACATCTTCCTTGAACTTCTCATGTGTGAGGTAGAATAACTAGTGACATGTAGCCCCTATCAGTCATATTTTTTGGATAAAAAATAAGTTATTTGCATGCTATAAAAATCTTGCTTAAGTAATTTAATTTTACAAAATGACTTCAAGTAATGACATCTAGCCAAGTTACTTGAGTCTATCACTTTATTAAGTAACTTAATTTTATAATTAATTTATATGAGTAACATTACTTATCAAATAATTACTTATAAAAAAGTTACTTTAAATACATTTTTCAAGTCACTTGAAGAAAATAGAAGAAGTTGAGGAAAGAAGCAATAACAATCATTTTAATTCATAAACCCCTATTTTGCACTTTTCCTTATAGTTGATGTGTTGTAACATCATAAACTAAATGGCTGCATGATCTGATTTGGTAACTAATATCCTTTCTATTTCAAATATTAGTATCTTATTTTCCATCTTCTTATAATAAACTTTCACCCTCTCAAGGTTGGGTCCTAGCCTTTTGACTTGTTATTGACTTTTTGTTTACTCCTTTATTTATTTTGCTATGAATGGAGTCATGGCCTTTTAAATTACTTGCTTGAATTGTTGATGTAATTTCTCATGTGTCTTTGGAGTTTATTTAGACCAAAAATTCATGAGGTAGAAGACACAATCTTCTAGATCTACTTTTACATTGTGATCATCTTCTTCTAGATTCTTTATTTCTTCAAGCATTGCTCCAAAAGTGCGCATGCCAAAACATATGATGTGTTGTTCTTGATTTGATTTTGTAACTGATACATCTAAAACAATCTTCACTTCAATCAAAATATTTTCACTTAAATCATTTACTCACTAAAGTTTATCCTGTTGTAATTCAAAAATTCCATTTTCACTTTCAATCTCCTTCATCACCTTTTTTAGTTGTGCCAATTTATTCTTAATGTTAGCTAAATTACTTGAGACCTCAAGAAACAAATTTTGTGAATTTTGTATGATTTTATCTATCCATTCATCAACTTCTTTGGCCTTGTCACTAATTTCCTTTACCTCAGTTATTATTTATTGATCAAACATATCTCCTAAAAGTAATGACTGTTAGGGATTAGAGCTTGCCACTTTGGTAATTATTTCACATAGATTAGAAATTTGTGCCTTTGGTTTGGCTTTATCAACCTTTTCTTCATCAAGCTTCTAAAAGAGAGTATATATAAGATTCTGTGTGTCTTTTTTTAGGCCTTCTTTAGTGACTTCCCCTAGGGATACCTTTATAATTTCCAATCCTTCTTAAGTGATTTCACCCTTATGCTTACCCTATGAAGGAACTTATATTTATTCAAATTTATGACATGAATTCTCAATTATTGCCTTTTAAGTCACTATGGAATTCTTGAGATTTTTACCCTTACAATCAAGACTTTTTAGAAGTTACAAGTCTATCTCTTCCAAATTTATTTCTTTCTTTGACTTGAGAGCAGTTTGAATTATCAACCATGAAGAGAAATTTGTACCAATGGAAGTGGATAAATGTATTACCATTTAATTTTTATTATCACCCACATCTATTTCTTGAGAAATAATTTACTCTACATTCAGAATACCTTGAATAACTTTGGAAACTATTTTTTCATCTTTCTCTTTCTCTTCTTTATCAAAAGTTTCATGTTATTTGTCTTCTTTTGACTTCTTAACTCTCTTTGATTTAGTCTTCCCCTTCCTACTTGGCCCTGCAAGTTATTTAATCAGATTTACTTCTTATTTTACTCTTAACATTTGTTGTGACTAACACTGGAAAGACTTGGTAAATGCTCCTAAAAAATTAGTAATTATTCCTATTGGTTTAGAAAAGGTTGAACAACTAAGTTAAGTTATTATCTTATGTAAAAATCCTAAGCAAGCTTTAGGTATTAGGAAATTTTAGTAGTATTAAACCTTAAAAACTCTAGGAAACTCATTATAAATAATAGGGTGTCAAAATTCTAGGAAAGTTTAGGTATTTCTCAAGTCTTTAGGGGTTAAGACTCTGAGTGAGTGACAAGCATTTATAAGTATGGGTTTCATTGGGAAAATTACTAGGGTTGAAAATTTTGATAAATTAAAAATAATAGATAGTCTAAACTTTGTGTAAGCAATGCTCTTTGGGAAATTTGGGTTTCTTGAGACTAGTTGCTTGGTTTTGGGACTCTAATAAGTAACAAGTTATAATCAATCTGGGCAGATAATCTAAGTCAATTGCTAGGTTTTTGTAGAAGACTCCTATATTTTTAGATTTTGTTTGAGATTTTCATATGAAAATTGTTTCTAAATAATTTTAAAAGGTTTTAATCAACACTATGAATGCAAAAAATACCTACAATAGCAAGTAAAATAATAAAGGATTAAAAAAAAAAATTAAAATGATGCAAAAAAATTTAACAAAGAAAAATGAGATATATATTGAGAAAGGGATCATAAAATGAAAGGGGAAATAATCTACATACCTTGACTACGAATGGGTTGTGAATATTTTGTGTTAAAATCACGCTAAAATCTCAATGAATGTTGCTCGAGATTTGCAAGGGCAACAACTAGTTTAGAGAACTTGAAAGCTAGGTGGGAAATGAGGTGGACTTTTTAATATTTATATTAACCCATTAATTAATGGAAACTAAGTGACACATGTGAGGATATCAATGTAAGAATTTTTATGACTATCAAGTTTCATGAGTTATTTTGCTTAATTTGGTTTTTAAATCCATGTTATGAAGTTACTTGACAACTAAGTGACACATGTGAGGATATCCATGTAAGAATTTTGATGACTATTAGGTTTCATGAGTTATTTTGATTAATTTGGTTTTTTAAGTCAAGTAACTTCATAACCTATATTTAGTCTAAGTTTGTGAAGACTTTAGGCCTACAAACCTTTATTGATTTTACTTATGATTTGAGCAAGTGAATTAATTTTGGAACCCCAAATCATTCTAATCAATTATTTGTAGGTTTAAAAATATACTTTACTTATATTTTATGAGAATTAAAGTCATTATATAATTGTAATTTAATATATATTGTGTAACTTGGGTTTGGAATAACAACTTGCTTCACACTTTTGAATAAGTAAAGTAACATAGAGAGCTCGAGTTGTCCTAGCAATGAGTCCAAACACTTAGTTTTTTGAATTTCTTGGGAAGATGGAGAAATGGGTTTTATGATAATGACCTAGGTAGACATTTTATAACCTTTTATAGCAATTTATAGTAATTTTGGTAACAAAATCAATCATAGTGAAAATTACTAAAGACTAAGTCTTTTTCAAGGGATTGAGTTTTGATAAGGGTAATTGACTTTCATTGAAAAAAATTTCAATAGAGGTAACACAAAATTTCTAAGTGTGAAATTTTGGGGAAACAAACTAACTTGGATTGGGGACATCTTTGTTTTTATTAGAAAGAATTAAACAAGGTTGAGATCCCAGTATCTCTAGATTTGAGTCTTGTCTATTAGGTATAGAGTCATGTAAAAACTCAATCACAAAAAACCACAAAATAAACAAAAAGAAAAACAAATATACAAAATAAAAATTGAGGTTTTATTTATATACATACAAGTGTTAACCTAGTTTTCAATTCTTTTAAAGCCTCAAGTGCTACCCATTGTAAGGCATCGGTAGTTCAATTCCATCCTAATAAGTTAGGATAAAGTTATCTTTTCTAGAAACTTTATTTATTTTGAAAGGTCCTTTCCATAGTGAATCAAATTTTTCATGCATACCTTTTGGTTCATTTCACTTATCCCACAACATGACTAAGTCACCAAATTCAAATTTTTTTTCTTGAACCTTTTTGTAAAAAATATTCTTTACTTTCATATAATGCTTAGTTAAACAGTCATCAAATTGAGTACACACTTCTTATATCTTAGATAAAAACATAATCCTCTTATCAAGTGAATCTTGATATGTTACATCTTTAATAGCCTTAGGTATTTGTATAGTAGGAAACTCTATGGTGATGGGTATTTTAGCATCTATTCCATACAGCAATTGAAATGGTGACATTCCAATGGCTTTCTTTAAAGTGATTCTGTCAGCCCATAATGCATGAAATAGCTTCTTGTGTTAGGTATGTTGATTATCATCCACTAGCTTGTGAATGATATTCATCAAGTTATTGTTAATTTATTTATCTTGACCATTCTCTTAAAGATAATAATTTGAATACTGAACTATTTATATCCCATATAAATAATAGAAATGAGTTAGTTTAGCTAAAGAAAAGTACCTACATTATCTGTTACTATCTTGTGAGGAACACCAAATCTCACTACAATGTTTTCCTTGATATAATCACATACAAATTCAAAAGTGGATTGCTTGACAAGAATGACATTTATCCAATTTCTAAAGTAATCAGTGGTGGTTAATACATAATAATGGACAACACTTAATGAGGGATTCAACATGTCAATAAAGTTTATGACCCACTGGTAGAATGGTTCATTGATCATGACTAGTTTTAAAGGCAATGTTGGTAACTTTAGACATCCCACAAAATGTTGGCATGCTTAACATTTAGAAACCCAATCCAAAGTATCCTAAAAAAGAGTGGGAAAATAATACCTTGTTCACAGGATTTGATGTGTTGTACCTCATGTTGAATAGTGACCTCCACATGATTTATCATGAAACTATTCTAGTCATCTCTTTTGTTATTATTTGTCCACATAACAAAGGAATACACCATAAATTCCTTTTTTATACAAAACATTGACCCAAAGGAAAAAATCCTTTGACTTCAGCTTGGTGGTCTATTTTTTATTGTGTAAGATGAGTTGGACATTCTCCATAAGTTAGGAATAAATCAATATTAATGTACCATTTATCAATAAGATCAAAAAAAAGAACCATGGGTAAATTTTTACTTAATTCATCTTAAAGTAAAGATACCATCATATCTGTGTCATCTAGTTTACTTTCTATCATTAGTTGAAACAAGCCTCTTCCTCTCACTAGCTTTGTTGGTTTTATATCAACATCAAACTCTTGAACCTTAGCTACCCAAGTTCCTCTTATCAATCCCAGCTTGTATTGTGTTAGAATAGATTTAACTACAGTGTCAGGTACATATACTTTAGTACGTGAAGACAAGATATAGTACCTGAAGGCTTTGCATGCTTTAATTATAAAAAGGCATGTTTTTACATCTCTATATACTTTAGTTCATAACTTTTCAATGGTTGGCTCATGAAATCTATTTCAGATTCAATATCTTCATCGTTATTTTGTAGAAGTATGGTTGATATGGTATGTTTAAAAAAATAACAATAGAGAATGAATTCCTTATTGAAATATGGAGATTATAGCACTGGATCATGAGCTATGGATGCTTTAATATTTTCAAATTACATCTTGCCTTCATCATTACACTTAAATTCTTTCTTCTTCTTCATCATGTCAAATATATGGTGAGTTAACTTGGCAAAGTTAGGAATGAACCTTCTAAGGAAGTTAAATTTACCAAAGAATGAGTGTACCCCTTTCTTAGACATAGGCATAGGTAGACTTGAAATGGATTTCACCCTTTTTGGACCAATTTTTGTTCCTTCCTTTGAGATGATGTGACCAAGAAGTTTCCCATCAGTCATAACAAATATTTATTTCTTAGGATTCAAAGAGATTCCATGTTTCCTGCACTAGATGAGAACCTCTTATAAATAAACTAATTGCTTACCTATTTTATTAAAAAATACTATCAAGTCAGCAAGATATACAAATATAATCTAATTCTTTATATGTTTAAATGACATATCTATGTCTTTTTGAAAAGTTAATCTAGCATTAATAAGTCCAAAGGGCATCTTGTCCCCCATGTTGTTGTGAAAGTTGTCTTGTATTGATCTTATTATACCACTTTTATCTAATTATATCCTTAAAATCCATCTAACATGGAAACCATTTTTGATCCTATAGATACTTTCAAGGTATGATCCATAATAGGCAATGCATAGTTGTCTTTCAAAGAAGCTTGATTAAGATTATGAAAATCAACACACAAACGTATTTCTCCATTATTCTTTCTTATTGGGAAAATGTTAGATAACCATGTTGAATTATGAATGTGATAAATGATCTTATAATCAATTATATTTTGTATTTTATCAATGATAGTACCTATGATTATTGGGTTATGATGGCAATGCTTTTAACTAAAAGGCTTTACTTTTGGCTAAAGTGGAATGTAATGTTGTACTTCTTTTGGCTGAAAGGTTTTCGGGTCTTTGTAAGACGAAAAAAATAAATCAATATATTTATTGAGAAGATTAATGAATGCTTATTTTTCCTCTTTGGAACAACATTTTACAATGTTGATCATCTTGTGCTCTTCTTTAGTACCCAAATCAAGTTGTACTTCTAGAGAAGAACTTTCACCATACTCTTTCTTTTTATTAAAAAATAGATCATGCTTATCAAAAAATTCTTATAAAGAAACTAACCCTTTAGTGGTTTTATTTCCCTTTAGTTGAATCACATCTTCATTATCATCATGCTCAAGGTTAGTATTACCTATGGTTGTCTGGCATGGAAGTGAACTACTTCCTTCAAAATACAATTCTTTAAAATTATATTATTGCTCAAGGAAAACAACCATCTATTTGTCATCTTTAAAGATATGTCATTGATTAACATTATCTAGAACCCTTGGTCAAAAAACTATCTCTAATCTATATTCACCTTCTTGAAAAAATGTAGGCTATTGATTTGGCATGAGTAGTGCTAAAATAACCACAAGAGAATTAGCTCTAGAGTTCTAATCATGAAGAATAAAATTGATTGAAAATGCTATAAAATCAAGTGTTACACTCAGAAATTGATCATATTAGTGCCTTAGCTTATCCTTCTTTACCTATTATTGGCCATGAATTCACCTCACTATCAACTCAACATCTCCTTATGATTTTAAAAGTCTCACTCCTTTTTATTTTTCTTGTTCTAGTTCAAACAATAGTGCTTCATACTCTATTGTGTTAGTATTTTCAAACATTAGTTTGTAAGAATAAGGATATACCTTACTGTTAGGTGATATCAATACATCCCCAACACCCAAACCAAGAGAAAAATAGCTACCATCAAATTCTAGCATCCATATTTTCTCTTCTTTTTATGTCTCTCCTTCTTGTACATCCTTGCCCAATTCAAGATAATAGACTGATATGATTTTTTGAAAATAATATGTCATCTTGGATCATCTGAATTGGAAACTATATACTTTAATTTCTTATCAAGTTTAAGCTTCTAATTTACACCTTTGATTGGAATATGAGCATAAGACCAATCCAGCTTAACTTCTCCCCCCCAATTCTTTGCGTAAGTTTTTACTCAACAACATTCCATAAGAAATAGGAATATCTTCTACTATAGTTATCATTTTAATCCTTTTATTTGGAAAAGCTAATAGAAAATCTTTAACATATTTCATTTATCCATTCAAGGGAACTTTTATTTTCATTGAGTAACATATCCCTATTGACTTAGTTAGAGTGAGGCCAAGGGCATCAATTACTTTAGCTAGTGTGGCATTATCAGAAGCTTCAGAATCTAGGATATAAATGCTCAACATGAACCTATTGATTAATAAAGATACATAAAACATATCTATCCTTTAGGATGTGAAAGTAGATGTGGGAGACGTATTTATAGAAATTTTTTAGAAAGAGACATTTTTGGGAGTAAGAAAGATGCCTTTTGAATAATTAGTTATATCATTTGATCCTTTACTTTGAACATACTTAACTAGTCTATTTAGCTGATCCAGATAGAACCTTAAGTATTCAAATTCTGACATTTGAATCTTAGTTTTCTTTATATGGTTAATAATGTCAAAAGAAGGGATGGACATAGAAAAATTAGTATTAAATTCAAAATAATTAGTGACTAACTTATGAGGTTGAGAAGAAGATGTTGCATATTTATATTTTAGGGAAAAAGAAGTAGGTAAAGGACTACCTCTTTTGAGAATGCTAACATCTGACCTGGATTATTCTATATCCTTCCCTTGTTCCTTATAATATTTTTCATCAAATTACTAAACTTGTCATCATGTAAATACTAAAAAAGAGTGACTATGATCATCTTCAAACATTTCTTCATAATAACTTTCTGATTGATATTCAAGGTAACCTATATTGGAGTCACCAACAGGATCTACAAAATCATCCTCATTAGCAAATCTTTGATCAAAGTCAACAACCATATTATATTCTTCATTCATTTCAACATGATTTTTTAGAGAATCCTTAATTTCCATTCTTTTTAAAGGTCTAGCAACATGATTTAAGTTTTGATTGTTAAAATTACATGTAGGTTCTTTTTTTATAAGAGCAAAATGAGCACCTTGAGCAATTTGCCTTTTAACTTGTAGAAAGTCATTTACCAATTTCTACAATAAGGAATTAGTAGTGGTTTGAAATTTAGTAAAAGAATAAATATTAACCTTGGAAGTTGTCTTCTTAATATTTCAAACCATAATAAGGTCATCTTTAACCTTTGTATAAATGTTTTTATTTGTTGCTAAATTAATAGGGCGTGCTCTATGTAGATGATATCTAACCTCTGATAACTAAGTATTGATAAAAAAACACTTTTGATTATAACTATTGTGTTGAGTATTTTGAGGTATTTTTTATAGTAGTCTTTTAAATTTAGCAATGAAATCTTGCATGTGTGCATGTGGCTCTTTTTTAAACTGAGTCAACTAGGTGAGCAATATGTGTGAGTCTTTATTAGATTTAAACCTTTTTTCAAATTACTCATGCATAATGGCCCAATTGGTTATGGTTTCAAGATCCAAATGGTATAACCATTTTGTAGCTATATCATGTAAGGTTTAAATGAAAATCCTAATTGACATATCTTTATGTTCAATGCTAATCACTCCAAAAGATACAAATAAATTTACTAAGTGCTCATTTGGACTCTATTTTCCATCCCCTATGAACTTAGGAAATTTATTTCTTGACCCCTTAGTGAAGTCATGGAGAGGAGGAGTTAAATTCAATGGGATGATCACTACCCTTAAAGGGACAGGAATTTATTGTGCCATTCTTTCAGTAATAAGTAATTGAGGATTAAAACGTTGGATTATTCCTAAAGAATTATGTTTTAACTGATTCATAGGAGTTTGCACTCATTTGATAGGTGGAATTTCTCTTATTTTTATAATTTGGGGAGGGAATCTAAAATTAAACATTCTTATAGTCAAAATAAGTCATCCATTTGTCCTTGAGATCTTCTTGACCTAGTGAAAGGTTGATTTGTCATATTGAAGTGATTATGCTTATCTAAGGATTTGTTCAAGTTATTTCAAGTTTATAAATAAAGACTTGGTAAGAGACTACTTGACATGCAACAACTCAAGATAAGCAAAGCATTTCTTTTAGATTTGTAAATCTATCTTCATAAAATGTGCATTTTTATTCACAAGTGTACTTTTATTTTGCATGTAAATTTTTACATGATAGTGTGTAAAACTTGTAATTTTGAAAAACTAACCACTAGTCTACATCTATATTACTCTTGTGTGGATAATATGATCTATTTCTAGTTTGGTTAAGTTCTTATTCCCCAGTAGAGTTGCCATAAATTGTTAGCTAGATATTTTTTAGGCTAACAAAAGGTACCTAGGTAGTCATGGGATTAAATCCCCTTTATATAATGGTAAATCTCTCATATGCTTATGCTTATCTACTTTAACTATTCAAACTTTCAATTTTTCACAACTTATACTGATTATTCACAAGATATACATAAGTAATCTTATTTTTGGGTATTACTTTCATCACAAAGTTCATGAAATATAATAGAGTGATTTTGTAGCAAGTAAGCAACTGATTCAAAAATTATGCAAAGAAGTTCTTAGAAAGTGAGGAATGAAAAGACTAGAATTAGTGAAAAAGAAAGAAATTGTACTTTACAATAAGTAGTTTTTTAAAGATTATTATATCCTTACAAATAGATAAACATACAAGATGTGATAATTCTTTCAACAAATAATTAAGAGAATTTTGAATTCATATTAAAATTAAATGATAACACTTAGTTTACCATTTTATTCTTCAGATAATGTAGTGAAATATCTCCTTAGATGCAAAGTTCCTCAGAGACCAACCTCCTTCTTATTAATTTTGAACCAAGTTCATACAAAAACATATAGAAATCTAAATGCAAAGTTTCAGTTTGCTTAGTCTATTTTTCATAATAGACAATTGTTTTTAAAAATTACCATCCTCTACTAATCACATCTTCTCCCATATTTATATATTTTTAGATATCAAATAAAATTAGGAGACAACTACTTGAATTCCTCATGTGCTACATTAAATTCTAAAAACCATTGGGAGACATCTTCCTTAAACTTCTCAAGTGTGGTGTGCAATAACTAGTGACATATAGCTCCTCTCAGTCTTATTATTTGTATCAAATACAACTTCTTTGCATGTTGTGCAAAGCTCTCTTAAGTAATTTTTTTTTACAAAATGACTTCAAGTAATGGTATCTAGCTAAGTTAGTTAATCTTTCACTTTATTAATAAAATTAATTTTAGAAGTAATTTCTCCAAGTGACATTACTTATAAAATAAATAATTAAAACAAAATTACTTGAAATACATTTTTTAAGTCATTTGAAGAAAATACAAGAAGTTAAGGAAAGAAGAAATAGAAATCATTCTATTTCATGAACCTCTATTCTGCACTTTTCCCTATAGTTGATATGTTATAACATCATAAATTGAATGGTTCCATCTTCTAACTTGGAAATTGATTGCCTTTATATATTAAATCTTAGTATCTCATTTTCTAGCTTCTTGCAATAACCTTTCACCCTATCAAGATTGGGTTCTAGCCTTTTGACTTGTTGTTGACTTTTTATTAACTCCTTTATTGATTTGTTGTGAATGGATTGATGGAATTTTTAATTACTTGATTGAATTTTTTATGTAATTGCTCATGTGTCCTTGGAATTTATTCAAACCAAAAATTTGTGAGGTAGAAGATACAATCCTCTAGATCTAATTTTATGTTGCAAGCATCTTCTTCTAAAGTCTTTATTTCTTCAAGCATTTCTTTATAAATATGCATGCAAAAAGATATAATGTGTTATTTTTGCCTTTATTTTGTAACTAATCCATATATAATAATCTTTTCTTCAATAAAAATATTTTAACTTAAAGCATTTATTTGCTAAAGGTTATCTTGTTGAAATTCAAATATTCCATTTTCACTTTCAATCTCCTTCATCACCATTTTCAACTATGCCAATTTATTCTCAATGTCAACTAAATTACCTAGGACCTTAGGAAACCATTTCTATGTAGTTTGTATCATTTTCTCTATCCATTCATCAACTTTTTTGGCCTTGTCACTAGTTTCCTCTACCTTAGTTATTGTTTACTGATCAAACACATCTCTTAAAAGTAATGACTACTAGGGATCAGATATTGCCACTTTGGTAATTATCTCACACACCTTAGAAATGTTTTCCTTTAGTTTGTCTTTATCAACCTTTTCTTCATCAATATTTTTAGAGAGAGTATTGATAAGAGTCTACATGTCTTGCTTCAGGCCTTCCATAGTGACTTCCCCTAGGGATACCTTTTTAATTTCCAATTATTCTTCAGTGCTTTCACCCTTATGATTACCATGTGGAGGAAATGATATTTTTGCAAATTTATGACCTAAGGGCTCAATTATCAGCTTTGAAGTCACTCTAGTACTCTTGGGATTTTTACCCTTATGATCAAGACTTTTCAGAAGTTACAAGTCTTTTTCTTCCAAATTTATTTCTTCCTTTGACTTAAGAGTAGTTTGCAATGCCAACCATGAAGATAAATTTATACCATTGGAAGTGTCTGAATCTATTACCATTTATTTTTTATTATCTCCCACCTTTGATTATTGATAAGGAACTTCTATATCCATAATTCCTTGAAAAACATTTGAAACTATTTTCTCTACCTATTTCTCTTTCTATACCTCTTAGTCTTTCTCTTCCTCTTTGTCAAAATTTTCCTATTCTTTGTCTTATTTTGACTTCTCAAATCTATTTGATTTAGTCTTCCCTTTCCTACTTGGCCTTGGAACTTATTCAAGTACAATCTTAGTAACTTATTCAATCAGATTTTCTTCTTCTTATAATCCTAACATTTGTTGTGACTAACACTAGAAAGACTTGGTAAATTCTCTTAAAAACTCAGTAATTATTCCTGATAGTTTAGAAAAGGTTAAACAGTTGATTTATGTTATTGTCTTATGTAAAAATAAATAGTACGCTTCAGGTATTAGGAAATTCTATTAGTAGTAAACCTTGAGAACTTTAAGAAACTGATTCTAAGTAACAGGGTGTCATAATTTTGGGAAAGTCTAGGTATTTCTCGAGTCTTTAGGGTTTAAGACTCTGAGTGAGTGATAAGCATTTACAACTCTAGGTTTCTTTGGACAAGTTACTAGTGTTAGAAAATATGATGAATCAAAATCAATAGATAGTTGAAACTCTAGGTAAGTAATGCTCCTTGGGAGCTTTGGGTTTATTAAGACCAATTGCTTGGGTTTGGGACTCCAAGTAGGTAACAAGTTATAATGAGTATAAGAAGATAATCTAAGTCAATTACTAGGTTTTTGTATAGAAATTTTATCTTTTGGGATTTTGTTTGATATTTTCATATGCAAAGTGTTTTTAAAGAAGTTTACAAGGTTTTAATCAACACTATGCATGCAAAAATGACCTATAATTATAAGTAAAATAAGAAAAGACAAAAACAAACTTTCAAAGTGATGCATGAAATTTTAACAGATAAAAATGAGATATATAACTAGAAAGGGATCATGAAAATAAAGGGGAAACAATCTATATACCTTGACTATAAATGGGTTGTGAAGATTTTGTGCTAAAATTACTCCAAAATCTCAACCAATATCACTCAAGATTCATAGGGGTAACAACTAGGTTAGAGAACTCAAAAGCTAGCTAGGAAATGAGGTGGACTTTTTAATATGTATATTAACCCATGCATTAATGATAACTAAGTGATACATGTGAGGGAATACACATAAGTATTTTAATGACTATTGGGTTTCATGAGTTATTTTACTTAATTTTGTTTTTGAAGTCAAGTAACTCCATAACCCCAATTTGGTTTAAGCTTATGAAGACTTCAAGCTTATGAACCTTTATTTATTTTACTTGTGATTTGAGTAAGTTAGTAATTTTGAAACCTCAGATTATTATAATCAGTGCTTTATAAGTTTATGAATCTACTTTACTCAGATTTTATGAGAAGTAAAGTCAGAAAATTTCAATTTAATCTAGATGATGTAAATCAGGTTTATAATAACAACTTACTTCACATGTTTGAATAAGTAAAGTGACCTAGAGAGCTTGAGTTGGCCTAACAATGAGTCCAAATACTTATTTTTTTGAATTTATTGGGAAGATGGGAAAATGGGTTTTATGATAATGAGTTAGGAAGACATTTTATAACCTTCTAGAGCAATTAGAAGTAATTTTGGTAACAAAAGTAATCATAGTGAAAACTAATAAAGACTAAGTCTTATTCAAGGGACTGAGTTTTGATAAGGGTAACTGACTTTCATAAACAAAAATTTCAATAGGGGTAACACAAAATTTACAAGTGTGAAATTTTGGGGACACCAATGTTCAATTATGTGTTAATCTGTTGGTTATAGGGATCAGCCTTAGTTCCTCCCATTTGGTTGACATTGTTGTTATTATTGTTCTAGTCTCATTATTATTATTATTATTATTATTATTATTATTATTATTATTATGTTTTATAAAAGGGTTTTGGTATATATCTAGGTTCTGATTAGATGTAGATTTTCTATTATCCAAAGTAATCTGCCCATTTTCTAGCATATTTTCAATGAGGTACTTCAACTACACACAATGGTGTATAAAATTTGCATAAACACAATGGTATTCATAGAACTCATGCTCTTTGTATCAGTCTAGGTACATAATACCCTTAAGATAGTGCTTTAGAATTGGTCAAATAATCATATTAGCCATGGATAACTTGTAAAACACTACATCTATAGGTTCATCAAGATTACTGAAGACTCTAGGAATGGGTATTCTTCTTGGAGGAGGTGTTGCAGAGGTGGGGGTTTTTATATTTGAGGAGTTATTCTAGGTTGCTATGTAGGCTATGATTGTTGATTGGGATATTAATTAAGAATATGATACATTTTTGGCATAACTTGAATAGCTGGTGTTTACACCATTTTGATATCATGTGACTCAATTACTCCATTACCAAAAACATTCATGTTGTGGTTGTATTGTTTTGATTTCTCATAGTTTATATCTTGAGTTGGTGTTGATGTTTGCATTTGTACTTGGTTAGGGTATTGACTAGGGATTATGTCCTATTTTTTATTTTGATTTTGATTTAAGGAGGTTACCTTGATAATTCCTTTATTAACATGTGCCTTTTCAATTTGTAAGCCTTTCTCAATAATCTCTTTGAATGTGTGTGCACACTATAGCTCCAAGTGGTAAGATATCTCACTATGAAATTTCTTAGTAAACACAACATCTAATTATTTATTTGGTAAGTTGTGGGTGAAGCAAATAACAAGCACTCTCCAAATCTGTAGGTAGCTTGCAAATATCTCACCAATTTTATACTTGGACTAATTAAAATATACTAATGAAATATCATTCTTGAGACTATAATAAAAGTGCTGCATAAATTTATTTTATAGGTCATCAAAATTAGATATATAATTATTTGGCAATTCAAGGAACCACTTTGTTAGCAGAGGTTCTTGAGTTTTATTAGAACATGTTAATTATGAGGATAGGTTGTATGAATTAACATAGAAATATTGAATAATGGTTTAATCAAGACTTAGAATCCATAAACAAGGTTTATCTTAGAGAAATAAACTAGTATAAAAGTTCAACATATGATGGAAACTGCTTACTAATAAAGAAATAGATGCATATGAACAACATAGTGAAGAAAATAGTCATCAGAACATAGGAAACTCTACAATTATAGCAATTAAGAACACAAAGACTTAGAATTCATATAAAAATATCTAACATTAGATATTATAGCAAAGAAAACCTCATAGATCGATGTCGAGTTTTGTCAATACTCTATGTAAAATCTTTTTGAGAATAACATTTACCATTCTATTACTCTCATACATGCCAAAATCAACATAATAGTCAACCCTTATATTAAATTCATTAAAAATACTTATATGTATTATTTATTATAGTTTTAACTTTTGGATTTACCATGTTGAAAATATATATCCATATCGCATTCGATGGAAGCCTGACCAACATGGAGATTATTGTAACAACACTTAACAACCCATAAATATAATACAACCAAAATTACAATAGGATGTTCTTGTATATAAAACTAGTTTTACATTTACCATTTACGGCTAACACTTTCCTAAATTTAAAATTGTATCTCATCCTGAGACAACATCCCAAAGGGAAACAATCCAAATATTGAGAAAGGATTCAAAAGATATAAGTGAATAGAACTTATGAACTTCACTTAAGGTGATAGTAAATTAATTTTCACCCCTTATGCACTACTTAGTCTCTCTTGTAGTTTTTTAATTAATTATCAGACTATTATAACACCCATTCAAGTTTTCAATAGACTAGCTCTGTGTAGTACTATAAAAATTTCTAAATACAATTGAAATGGACCAAAATTGTAATAATTTTGAACTTACACAAGCATCAATTTTTTAGTGGAGGTATCTTCCTTCATTATAAAATATGTCATAGTTGATTGGGTGGAATAATCTAAGGCTCATTTATTAGTGGTACAATGTTTACAGTGATGAGATCCATATCATCTTTATAAGATTTCCAATTAATTAGAACTTATTGAGCACTACATAAAAGACCATGTAAGGAAACTTGATTTTTCATCAGCTAGTGAATATTGGTGTCAATCATCTCAAGAAAAGAAGACTTCACCATGTGGAATTTACTGTTGATTTCACCATAGAGCTAAACTAAATTATTGACATGTCACTATGCCTACACATTGGTGAAAGAGTTACACAACATCAAGTTCTACCAAGTCTACATATTTTGCATGACAATATCCCTCACACTAAGTGATATCTATAATGAAACATCCATGGTAGAAAGAGTGGCATTTATTACAATGATAAAAGCATGTGTGAATGTATCCATGGCAAATTCAAGCTACAAAGTGGTCTAAACTATATTCAATTACTTCTTCTAGTCAATTAACTAAAGTGTAATGTGTGTAGCTTGAGTACAAGCAGTAATTATAGTGGTCTGATACTTAGCTATAAACTCATAAAGGATCTATATTTCATATTTGATGGATTTACCCTTATATATAATTCATGATTCATTGAATCTCTACCAATCTATGGTGAGATTTTTGAGAAGAAGAGCATGCTAGTCCTTATTTGGGAGTGATAGATATGTGATAATCTAGATGTATAGGTTGGGATAGGCATCCTTGATATTATTTTATGAAATATGTAGCTACTTGATGACTGTAAAATTTATATCTTCAAGCATCTTAACTTATTACTCTAATGCAACCACATGTTATGAAATGGACACTTGGAATGTATTAGCACCTTTAATATCCTTAGCCAATGGTAGTTGAGAAACATACAAGGATGATTTAATAGTGGAAGGAGTCAAGGTAAGATGTGAGATAGATGTACTCTTAGGTTTTATGCATAATGGAGTGATGCATAGAGAAAAAGAGTGTGTGAAGTATAAGTGGATGTCACATCCTACATAAAAATGTTAGATAGTCTTGAGGAAGCATTATCATCCTATGAGGCAAATAGAGTGTCTCACAACTGTGGTTATAGTAGCTCATGAGATGGATGCATGGTAATGGAGCTTGAGGGAGTTATCACAAGTTGATCCTTTATAGTAGCAACTTGAGCTTCCTCAATGCTCTTCTTCTTAAGATCTTATTGTTCTTGTTTGGAAATAGAATATTGTACGTTTTTACCCTATTATTCCTATGCTTTATTCTATGCATCTTCCTATTGTTAGGATCCTACTCTCCCCAATAAGAGTATATATGATTACCTTTTGTATTAACAACTAAACACAGAATTTAACCAGAATGATAAGTAACTAGAAATATGAAACAACACAAGATATGAGAGATAATACACAATTGTATTAATAATCACTCAGAAGAAAATACAATAAAGAAGATGCCACTTCTTCTTCCACCTCTAAGGCTTGCCACACCTCAAGGACTTCTTCTCTCTCTCACAGTCCCAACACACAACTCAAATACAAAATTGGTGTTCACCTCCACCAGTCAGTAACAACGCTGCCAGTACACCAAGTACACAACCATACTCCAAGTAGATCTCCCTTCCTTGTTGTCACCTACAAATCAACAGACCTTACTTAACCTGAGATATCTCTACACCCTGAAGAACCCTTGTCCTTGCCTCACCAAGTCCTTATGATTCTTTAACTAGTACCTCAATGGATCTTCTACCAAAACTTGCACACCTGCAACTCTCCAAGATTATACACACTCAGCACCCCTTTGGAACTAGGAGGAACACACCATGCTCTCTTCTCTCTGAAGGAGCTAAATTTTGCTCTCTTACTCTCTAGCACACCTTTACAATACAGCCTATGAGTCTATTATATAGATCTCATGCATACAATAATCAGACCCTAATTACAATAATTAGATCCATAGCTTCTAGTCTAAAATTGGCTCTTAACATGCAAACACTCATTTCATTAACTAACTGTCTGTGAAACTGGTAGTTCTGAACCACACAGGAGATCGACATTGGTCCCTGTCTGCCTGGAGATGACCGACGCTGACTGATCCCTAATCGATGTTAGTTGCTCTTCCTGTCTAATCCTACCAACATCAGTTGGCCTGACCAATGCCGGTGTCTGTGACACTTCAGTAACTCCTCCTGTTCTCACCCTGGTGAAGCTTTTAACTCCACAACCTAATAATCTCCCACTTGGAGATAAATAGCTGCACCTGTACCTATACCTGTACCTGTACCTATGTCTAATTCATTTCTTGGCTTGTATAGCTCTTCAAGATCAATCTTGAAGACCAACCACCACACAACTTGTGATGCTACACTTGTCATCCAAGTAACATGCCACATTCGAACCTACAAACCCATGTAGTGAAGACCTTAACCCTGCATAACATGAATCCCTGCTGCTACTCCCTCTCAGATACCTGAGAATCCACCTTCCCCGAATTGGCTCCAAACTCTCTGACAACTCCCACTACTTGTGAAAACTCAGGTCTACACTAGACCTTATGTGATTTCAAACCCTGTTCTAAGCTCTGCTTGAACTGTCCAACCCTTGGTGTGCTTTTTGATTCTGCATCCTGCATCTTGAACCTCGCCAACACCTTCTTCACACCAGCTCCCACTGGAGACAAAATCTCCATGTTTCTTATGCCAAAGAATTTTGTTGCTCCAAATTCTCAACGACATACCTCTGAACTAACTTTACCTTTAGCTCAAAAAACTCCCTGCATGTGTAACCCTACAACAAGCAACCACACCACATACAATAATAAAATAATCTCGTGACTCATCATCCACCTGGTAAAGACAAACACAATGGTTACACTGACATTGATTGAAGCCCTACTTTGTCATCTACCTGTCAAAACATGTACCACTGTCCTGCAGCTTCCTCAAGACCATATACCTTGGCCTTCCATCTCACGTATCCATCCACTCTCTTTTTTAACTTGGGAATCCATCCATATTTTAGTGCTTTCTTCCAGCTGACAACTCCACCAACAAACTCCTATTTGGTTCTTCTCTAAGGACTCACACTCCTCATCCATGCCAAGTTCCCACTATTTTTGGATTCTACCAACATTGCCTCTTCATATCTTCCTCATTCTTGACCATCAGTAAGCAACAAATAAAATAAAGAAGGTGAACAATGAATATGAGGTTCACATACCCTTTCTGACCTCCATATAGGCATTTGAGACTCCTTGATAGCTTGTTATCTACCCAACATCTGTTCAAGTGACTGATCTTGGCCATCTCCCAATCTGCACCTGACCAACGTCAGTTCCCTACGACTGACCCTGTCTATCGACGTCAATTTCTTGACCCATGTCGGTGTACCTATTGCCAACGTCGGTCACTATATGACCGATGTCAGTTCCTGCTTCCTAACACCACTGACTCTATTGATCTGCACATGACCGATGTCGGTGCTTGTCTATTCAACATCAGTTCTTTCTGACCGTTGCCGGTACCTATGTTCACCTGTGAGTGATGAATTTTTACCTGCGAGCTCCTTTTGGGTCAAACCCTTGTCCATATTAACACAGCCCTGCTCAGAATAATTTAGTCCCCACAGTTGATCTCTATCCGTCATCTCCTCCATGAACACCAAGGATTTCTAATTCTTAAGTTTATCAAAGACATCTATCTTCTACTTTAAAACATGCATTCCCTTCTTACATATGTAACCAAGCCTATAAAGCCACATCTCTGCAACAAAAGGTGAATGAGTAATATAAGTAGATAGATAAAGGATACCTACTTTCTTACCACCATCTAATTTAAGTGCATCTGCTATGAGAGTTACTGTGCATCTCTCATCACCAAAATTTCCTAAAGAAATTAGACTCATCTCCAAGACTGCTACCTGCATGACCTCCTTCAACACCTGTGTGTTATCCATCTACAATTTCAGCTTCACTTCCCCTTTGCCAATGATCTGACAAGGCTCACCAACCCCTAAATAAATCTCTCCAAAGTCTCCAAAGACATACCTATGAAAAGATGCTCTATTTTGGGTTGCATGGAAAGAGGCAAAAGAATCTGTAAACCAAGATTCTACTTTATCCAGAGCAACTTGTGTAACAAAACCTGTAACATCTGCTTCTACACGCTAATCTTCTACCGACCAACAATCTTCTTTTCCCTATTCTTTCTTTCCATCAATCAGACCATTCATGCTATTCAGTTTCTCCATTTGTAGCTTACTTTCTTCTGCCATTGTTATACTCCCACTCAATCAGAAACCCCTGTGAGTACCCTGTAATCAACACACACTAACCAGATCTGAAACCACCTGTTAGTAACCCAACCAAAAGCTCTAATACCAACTGTTAGGATCCTACTCTCCCCAATAAGATTCTATATGATTACCTTTTGTATTAGCAACTAAACACAGAATTTAACTAGAATGATAAGTAACTAGAAATATGAAACAACACAAGATATGAGAGACAATACACAATTGTATTAATAATCACTCAAAAGAAAATACAATAAATAAGATGCCACTTCTTCTTCCACCTCTAAGGCTTGCCACACCTCAAAGACTTCTTCTCTCTCTCTCACAGTCCCAACACACAACTCAAATACAGAATTGGTGTTCACCTCCACCAGTCAGTAACAACACTACCAGTACACCAAGTACACAATCATACTCTAAGTAGATCTCCCTTCCTTGATGTCACCTATAAATCAACAGACCTTACTTACCCTATAGATATCTCTACACCCTGAATAACCCTTGTCCTTGCCTCACCAAGTCCTTATGATTCTTCAACTAGTACCCTGGTGGATCTTCTACCAGAACTTGCACACCTGAAACTCTCCAAGATCATACACACTCAACACCCCTTTAGAAATAGGAAGAACACACCATGCTCTCTTCTCTCTGAAGGAGCTAATTTTTGCTCTCTTACTCTCTAGCACACCTTTACAATACAACCTATGAGTCTATTATATAGATCTCATGCATAAAATAATTAGACCCTAATTACAATAATTAGATCCATAACTTCTAGTCTAAAATTGGCTCTTAACATGCAAACACTTGGTTCGTTAACTAATTGTTCATGAAACTAGCAGTTTTGAATTGCATAAGTGACCGACGTCGGTCCCTGTCTACCTGGAGATGACCGATGCTGGCCGATCCCTGATCGACATTGGTTTCTCTTCCAATCTAATCCTGTTGATGTTAGTTGGCCTGACTGATGTTGGTGTCTATGACACTTCAGCAACTCCTCCTGTTTGCACCTTGGTGAAGCTTTTAACTCCATAACCTAATAATCTCCCACTTGGAGATAAACAACTGCACCTGTACCTATACCTGTACCTATGTCTAATTCATTTCTTAGCTTGTATCCCTCTTCAAGATCAATCTTGAAGACCAACCACCACACAACTTGTGATGCTACACCTGTCATCCAAGTAACCTACCACATCCGAACCTACAAACCTATGTAGTGAAGACCTTGACCCTACATAACATGAATCCCTACTACTAGTCCCTCTCAAATACCTGAGAATCCACCTTCCCTGAATTGGATCCAAACTCTTTGACAACTCCCACTGCTTGGGAAAACTCAGGTCTACACAAGACCTTATGTGATTTTGAACCCTATTCTAAGATTTTGCTTGAACTGTCCAGCCCTTGGTGTGCTTTTCAATTCTACATCCTTCATCTTGAACCTTGCCAACACCTTCTTCACATCAGCTCCCATTGGAGACAAAATCTCCATGTTTCTTATGCCAAAGAATTTTGCTACTCCAAATTCTCCATGACATACCTCTAAACTAACTTTACCTTTAGCTCAAAAAACTCCCTGCATGTGTAACCCTACAACAAGCAACCACACCACATACAGTAACAAGATAATGTTACGATTCATCATCCACCTGGTAAAGACAAACACAATGGTTACACTGACATTGACTGAAGCCCTACTTTGTCATCTACCTGTCAAAACTTGTACCATTGTCTTACAGCTTCCTCAAGACCATATACCTTGGCCTTCCATCTCACGTATCCATCCACTCTCTTCTTTAACTTGGGAATCCATTCATATTTTAGTGCTTTCTTCTAGCTGACAACTCAACCAACAAACTCCTATTTGGTTCTTCTCCAAGGACTCACACTCCTCATCCATGCCAAGCTCCCACTATTTCTGGATTTTACCTGCATTGCCTCTTCATATCTTCCTGCTTCTTGACCATCAGTAAGCAACAAATAAAATAAAAAAGGTGAACAATGAATATGAGGTTCACATACCCTTTCTAACCTCCATATGGGCGTTTAAGACTCCTTGACAGCTTGTTATTTTCCCAACATCCATTCTAGTGACTGATCTCGGCCATCTCACAATCTACACCTAACTGACATCAGTTCCCTACAACTCACCCTATCTACTAACATTGGTTTCCTGACCGACACTAGTGTACCTATTGCTGACATCGGTCATTATATGACTGACATTAGTTCCTACTGCCTAACACCAACGACTCTGTTGATCTGCACATGACCGACATCGGTGTCTATTTGTTCGACGTCAGTTCCTCCTAATCGATGCTGGTACCTATGTTCACCTGTGAGTGATGACTTTTTACTCGTGAGCTCCTTTTGGGTCAAACCCTTATCCATATCAACACAGCCTGCTCAAAATAATTCAGTCCCCACAACTGATCTCTATCCGTCATCTCCTCCATGAACACCAAGGCTTTCTAGTTCTTAATTTTATCAAAGACATATATCTTCCACTTCAGAAGATGCATTCCCTTCTTACATATGTAACCAAGCCTATAAAGCCACATCTCTACAACAGAAGGTGAATCAATAATATAAGTAGATAGATAAAGGATACCTACTTTTTTACCACCATCTAATTCAAGTACATCCACTATGAGAGTTATTGTGCATCTCTCATCACCCAACTTTCTTGAAGAAATTAGACTCATCTCCAAGACTGGTACCTACATGACCTCCTTCAACACTTGTGTGTTATCCGTCTGCAATTTTAGCTTCACTTCCCCTTTGCCAACAGTCTAACAAGGCTCACCAACCCCTAAATAAATCTCTCCAAAGTCTCCAAAGACATACCTATGAAAAGATGCTCTATTTCGGGTTGCATGGAAAGAGGTAAAAGAATATGTAAACTAAGATTCTACTTTATCCAGAGTAACTTGTGTAACAAAACCTATAACATCTCCTTCTACACGCTGATCTTCTATCGACCAACAATCTTCTTTTCCTTGCTCTTTCTTTCCATCAATCAGACCATTCATGCTATTCAATTTCTCCATTCATAGCTTACTTTCTTCTGCCATTGCTACACTCCCACTCAATCAGAAACCCCTGTGAGTACCCTATAATCAACACACACTAACTAGATCTGAAACCACCTGTTAGTAACCCAACCAAAAGCTCTGATACCAACTGTTAGGATCTTACTCTCCCCAATAAGAGTATATATGATTACCTTTTGTATTAGCAACTAAACACAAAATTTAACCAGAATGATAAGTAACTAGAAATATGAAACAACACAAGATATGAGAGACAATACACAATTATATTAATAATCACTCAAAAGAAAATACAATAAAGAAGATGCCACTTCTTCTTCCACCTCTAAGGCTTGCCACACCTCAAGGACTTCTTCTCTCTCTCTCTCATGGCCCCAACACACAACTTAAATATAGAATTGGTGTTCACCTCCACCAGTCAGTAACAACGCTATTAGTACACCAAGTACACAACCATACTCCAAGTAGATCTCCCTTTCTTGTTGTCACCTACAAATCAACAGACCTTACTTACCCCATAGATATCTCTACACCCTAAAGAACCCTTGTCCTTGCCTCACCAAGTCCTTATGATTCTTCAACCAGTACCCCGGTGGATCTTCTACCAAAACTTGCACACTTGCAACTCTCCAAGATCATACACACTCATCACCCCTTTGGAAATAGGAGGAACACACCATGCTCTCTTCTCTCTGAAGGAGCTAATTTATGCTCTCTTACTCTCTAGCACACCTTTACAATACAGCCTATGAGTCTATTATATAGATCTCATGCATACAATAATTAGACCCTAATTACAATAATTATATCCACAGCTTCTAGTCTAAAATTGGATCTTAACATGCAAACACTCAGTTTGTTAACTAACTGTCTGTAAAATTGGTAGTTCTGAACCACACAGGTGACTGACATCAGTCCTTGTCTGCCTGGACATGACCGATGCTGGCCAATCCCTGACTGATGTTGGTTGCTCTTCCTATCTAATCCTGTCGACATCGATTGGCCTGACTGACACCGGTGTCTGTGACACTTCAGCAACTCCTATTCGCACCCTGGTGAAGCTTTTAAATCCACAACCTAACACCTATGTCATTTTATTGGCCTTTTCTACCTATGCCTTGCATTATCATGCTTGGTCTTTGGCATACTTTTGCACTTACTCCTATGTAATCTATTTCTTCTTTAACTCCTCAGTAGCTTCATTATATTTTCTCTCCACTTCCAATTCAACATCTTTGTAGTATTGATCAATTTCATGCTATTGTTGTTGAGCTTATTTGGTAGATTTTGTTTCCTACTACAATTTTATCTTGTCATATTTTGCTTATTTTTTTAGAGTGTCTCAACATTCATTGCCAATTTGTGAGTCACTTCATCCTTATCCTAGCACTGGGATTCCTCCAATTCTTATTGTGTTACTTCTTCCATATATTTAGCCTTAGAATTATCCTTTTACTTTTTGTATTAGTCCATGTGATGCTCAACTACTCTTTTTGCTTCCTCATATGCATCTTATTATTCCTTGGTAGTATGAGTGTCTAGTGCAACTTATTTTATGTTTCTCATGGCCTCCTAAGATTAAGATGGAAAAGAGATAATGATGGTCATTTACACTTCTACCCATGAAACTACCCCTTTCAAACCAAGCATATTGTGGGTTTGGGTGGTAGAACTTCTTGTGCATGTTATTCTTCCATCTCAAGTTCTCCAATGGCATGTGTAGGAACATATGAGGTTTTAGCCCTAGGTTATCAAGGGATGTGTGGATTCCACCTATGTTAGAATATTGATACTATAGGACTAGATTTGGTGGCTCATAAATGTGATTAACTCATAGTGGATCCTCTTTCTTTGAATATTTGCTAAATTTGGTATAATTTGCATTCTTCAACCACTATATCGATGATGATAGAGGCCAAACATGAAGGTAACTCTATCCAAAAAAATTCAAGAACCTTGTTTTAAACCTATATGGTGTTTACTACTTTGTAAAATAAATACTCTTTTTCATCCTCCTTATCATAGAGGTCTTCAACCATATTGACCATTATCATCATGTATACTAGTTGTTCATCAATGCCCAAATGTGGAAAATCATAGAGCTCAGTGTTTTATGAACATATAGGTCATCTAACCACATGAGATGGTGGTGAATCTTATGCCTTGGATGAGATGGATATATTCTACCTATGGGAAACTTGTACTTCCCATAATCTTAGATTGGATTAGCTATTATTGAAGGCTACATAATTATAGTTGTATAATCTATAAAAATGGTGGTACTATCTATAATGGGGTAACTCTCATCACTATGAATTAATTATTATTATCCATCTCAATTGGTTCTATCTACATATCAATAAAGTATGGGAGAGGCATACTTGGAACCTTGGGTAGCTCATAGACTCAAATAAAAATACCCTTTAGTAGCTTTATGCCAATTTCATTTTGTCCTAAATAATACATGATGCCAGGTGGTATGTGTTATTTAGCTATGATAATCTTGATAAAATCATCCCACCAAGTGACTAACTTGGCTTGATGCCCAAAATATGTACTCTCATGGGTCTAAGTGAGATTCTAGAATTAGACATCTAACTAGTAGTTAACATCAGGGTGAGTTTTGTCCTCAAGAGACTTCTACTACATAAACACCAATAACAATACCAAAAATTGGTACTAGAAGGTTTGTTTCATAGTCTCCAAGACTTTATCAATTTTAGAAGTGAGTTTGTTAACCAAAAATTATAGGTAGTTGAATTCCTCACTATGATGGATCATCTGATGGGAAATGTCTATGACCCCTTTGGTAGTTTTTTTAGCATCCTTGGTTATTTTTTAGTATCAATGAGAAATGCATTTAACCAAAATTCACTCCAACATATCTTCAATATATTCTAGTGGGATTATTTTAAAACTATGAGAGTAATTTTCTCATATTTATACAATAATGGGTGGTGTTCACAATTTGTAGTGTGAAATTAACCTCCCTTGCATAGGCAGTCCTATTGCCCTAGCCATCACAATAGAAGTAATGTGGATGGTTATGTTTTGGGAATGATAAATATTTCCCTCATTATATCAGCCCAACAAAACCTCCATTACATTGATAATTTTCCTAAAACTAGGTAAATGGATCAATTGATCCACATTTGTATTATAGATCCTATGTGGTTATGCCAATATAGCTGGTTGCACTCTTTCAATTGATTCTAAGAAAAATGTGCACAACTCTACATTATGATCAAACTCATAACCATCTAGATTTATGAAGTGAATTTGGCAAATAACACACCAATGCCCATATCCTCCTATAATTCTATAAATCCTTTTATGAGTTGGGAATGATCAAACCCATCCATTCCACATCTATCTCTAAATTAATTACATGAAAACTACAAATTATAGATTAGGAATCACCTAAAATTTAGATAACATCTCAATGAGATTAACAATAGATAAGAATTGAATCACCTGAGTGCCCAATTTATAATGTCTCACACTACCTTCAACATTTTACAATCTTGATGATATGGGTTGTCACTCAATCCTTCACACATGAACTTTAAATGAAGTGGATTTGTTTGGATGTTGTGGCATTCATTTGTATAATGTGACATTCAATTATAGTATTGATTGATGCATTTTGACATGTTGTATTAATAGGGCTTTAACCATACATTATTTATTCCATTTCTAACATAGACCCATAAATTTTCAAAGAGATTTGTTAATCTCCCATCCTATACTTCATCATTAAATGCAATGGCATAATTGTTAATTTGCACTATATGTTCCATATTTAGATGCATGTGTATTTCCTATACTTAACTGAGATTCATACACTATACACAATTGGACATATTTTGCACTTTATCTACATTAATAGAACCTTAGATCGTTACATGGATCCTTCTAGTCACATATTATACATACATTTACATTAACCCACATGTGATGGAAAAAAACACAAAACTCAAACTATCTTGAAACAACAATTTAAAAACCTCACTATGATCTTTTTGGTTTGATATATCACCGTTATTCCATATTATTCTTAATTAATGGAGGTAGAACTTTAACCTACAACCATTTACCTGCCCAGATAAGACATTTCCTTGTAAATCTTAAAGAACCACTATTTTAGGCTATGAAAGTTCATGGATGAAGGACTCTTCTGCCAAATGTGAAGCCTTCTAATGAAATCTCTAAATGTGATATCATATAAAATAACAAGTTGATTAACCTAGAATTCCTTTGTTCATAGGTTTTTATCATGCCATGCCTTATGGCTATGTTTGTTTATATCTTACACCCATACTACTCTACATCTTGCTTCATCCATGTGATTCAAGTCTAATAATCTATGAGTCAATGAATCTAGATCACCCATGTATAACAGATTAGTGAACCATAGAATGGGAAATACATATTCCATGAGCATCATAACTTTAATCCCATAGACTAAATATAATGGTGTAAACCTTGTTGTATGTTTATAATGCATACAATAAGCCCATAAGACATTTGTAAGTCTATTTTCTTAGTCATCTCACTATAAATCATATATTTTAGTGAGAATTTTACCAATCACCTTGTTCATAGCTTTAGGTTAGCCATTTGCATGTGGATGATAAGTAGTATATGTGATATTAGGAACTCATCTACAAGGGTCTTGATGGGCTTATTCAAAAAATGCATTCCTCTATCACTTTCCAATTTAAGAGGACAATCAAACTTGGTAATGATATTATCATATAGGAACTTAGTTATATCCTTCACATCACAACTTGGAGCCGTAAAAGCTTCTACCCATTTTTTAAAGTAATCCCTCATAGTGATTATGTACCTTGCCTTGTTATATTTACTAGGGGGCTTGATTAGCCTAAAAAATTTAATGCCCCACTATTCAAAGGGTTATTTTGATAATATAAGATGCAAAGGCATCTCATCCCTCTATTGTGTCTTCCCTATCCTTTAGAAAACATCATATTATTATGAAACTCTCTTTGTATCCGAAAATAGATAGGTCCACCAAATACCACTTTGTAAAATCTTCCTCATAGTTGCATCTCCTGTGAAATGGCCTCTTATGACTCCCTAATGCAATTCATCCATTATTTTTACATATTCATGATCCAATTCCAATCTAAATAGGACTTCATATTTACCTAAGTAATAAAAAAATCCAATAATAATACTATACAGAAGAGCTCTAGTTATCTGTTGCTTCTTATCTCTTTTTGTATAGTGTTTTAAGAAAGTCCCTTATTTGAGAAACTATTTGATATCATGTAGTTGTTATGGAATCGCAATCACCCTAAATAAGTATGCATCTAGTGACTCATATTGGAATTCCTCAAGTTCATCACCTTTATTTAGCCTATTATGATTATCTGGACTGACATTTTCCCATTTTGGTTTAACATTAATATAAAATTGAAATTCCTAGAAAAGCATTAGCCAACAAGACATGCATCCACCCAATAGTGGCTTGTTTACTAGGTATCATCGATATTAATGATTAGTGAATAATTAAAATAGTTTAACCAAAAATTAGTGCCTAAAATTATGTAGTATGAACACTATCACCAAGGCTTCTCACTTAGTTGTTACATAATTCTTCTCCATAGATGACAACTTTATACCTGTAAATTGGATTGGATGATCTAATCCTTTGTCTCTTATTTGTATGAGTACTAATCTAATGAAAATAACTAAATCATCAAAATTAAAATGAAATTTTTTACTCCAATCCAAAATATAGGATCAAATTAATCACTAGTCATTTTAAATCAACTAATGCGAAATAGCTATCCTCTATCCATACAAGCTAGACTCCTTTTTGT
The DNA here is from genome assembly GCA_037957365.1 of Torreya grandis. Taxonomy (NCBI): domain Eukaryota; kingdom Viridiplantae; phylum Streptophyta; class Pinopsida; order Cupressales; family Taxaceae; genus Torreya; species Torreya grandis. Next base: position 1,007,119 of record JARHVA010000459.1, read on the forward strand.
AACAAATTCTCAAAGGTGATGATATAGAAATGTATCCCTTCATGAATTTTTATTAATAACCAGTGTGTCTCAAGAAATATCACACTTATTTTGAATTCTTTGGTGGTGGCATATTTACAATGACTACGATCTTATCTTGGTCTACTAGGATTCCTTTACTGCATACTACATGACCTAATAAAACACCATATGGTGTGAAAAATAGATATTTATTCAAATTTTTGTGTTATTTATAGTGATCCACATCTTTCTAACATTAAATTAAGTTTTTATAAATGTTTTTTGAATAAAGGGAATACCACCCAATCATTCAAGTATACTTATAGGAAGTCATAGATGAAATCCTTGAATGTAGTCAACATAGCTCTAGAGAACACCATAAGTGTATTTTTGAGTCCAAATGGCATGAACTTGTAAGTGAATGAACCCCATTATATGGTGAATTTAGTTTTATTCCTTTCCTCTTTTGTGACAGGTATCTAATGGTAACTATTGAATCCATCTATGAACAAGAAAACTTCATGCCCTGCAACAACCTCTAAAACTTCATTTATGAATGGAATGGGAAATAGGTCATTGACATAATGATCATTTAAAGATGAGATATTATCCACATAGTGTATCTATCAAGTCTTATTTAGATGAACTACCATGGGGATAACCTAGTTAGCTTTCTTGACTGAGAATATAATACCTGCTTTTAATATGTGATCATATTTAGCTTTCACTTTTAGCTTCATATTTTGGTTAAGTCTATATGGTATTTTATTGATTGGTTATGCACACTCCTTTAAATCTATGTTAATCTCTCCTAAATAATGATAACACCTTTGAATTTTATGAAAGTTATAATAAATACATCTTGATAGTCTCAGAATAAATACAAAACCTTCAAGATATCTTCTTGCATCTAATAGTCTCTGACATGCACCATTTTAGGTCCATATTTTATGCCAATATTTTCTATGTTCCTTTAATGTCTCCTAATACATCATGTGTTCTTATTTAGGAATGAAACCATAGAGTATTCATTCTCCTTCATGTTATGGGAATTGTATATGTCACAACTTTTCCTCATCTATTTCCTCTATAAATAGCTTTGGTAGAGGATCTAACTCTCTTTGGTTTAAAGATATCTCCTATATCCATGTTATTCTCATTATTCATCCAAAAAGATTTCTCATCCTCTTGTATCCTATGGTATGGTTGAATCCATGGTTGGGCCTCACCTTGGCTAATTTATATAATCTACAAGATGTGTTTTGGGGTTTTATCTATGACTTCATGTGAATTAGGTTCTCATAGGGCTGGTAAATATTCAACTCTTTCATGTCATAGAAAGGTTTTCATATTTTGTAAAGTGACTTATAAGTGAGGATTGTCACTTTTAAAAATTAATGTTTAGATTAAATTATCTTGGATCTATGCCCAATGCTTTGTTTCTCTTTTTCACTCCTAATGGATGTACCATGCTTTAGGAAAAAAAACCTAGGGTGTAGATGAAACTATGTGGCCAAAAGTTAGGATCAATACCCTTTGACATCTGCACCTCAATACACCTATACACATGTAATTTAAAGAATTTATCATCCTGATAGATATTCCAGTCTCTTTTGATAGTATCAGGTAGCTAAAATCAAGATATGAGTATCCCACATGCTTCTTCCTAGGTTAACTAATCCTCCCTATGCCCCACTAGTTCATAACAATCCCCTTCATCACATAGTCAAGACCACTCACCCTCTAGGTCTCATTTGGTACATAATATTGAAATCACATGATGAATTAACCAATATTCTCTATAAAAAAATACTGGGGTATTGGTTACTTAGTTACAAAGGCCATTCACAATGATCATATCGCATAATCTCCTTTCACCTAGTTAAGTACATGGGTGTCTGAGTCTCCACTAATTGAAGAAGCTTTATCCCATGGAATAACACCCTCTGGGTTTAGTTATATGTATTCCTACTTAGTACAACCCATTTGATATATCAAATTTATATAAAATTGTGTTTGAGGTATTACCATTATTAATCACACATCCTCCTCAAACTTATGAGGGATATCTAGGGTATTTATCCCCATCTTGTCCAACAGTCATTCTATGTTGAGAATCTGAGTTTTCAAAATAGAATTCTTGTAGAGAAAATTTTACTCACTTTCTCATAGAACATTCTTCTTATCTTCAACTATGACCTTCATCTAGATGGTATTGGCACAAACATAAGGTGATTCTAGCTATTTTATAATGATATAAGTTTTAGACTTTGTCTTGTTCAAAGGAATGACAATGATATTTTCATCTTGATGAGACTCTAATTGATTTTTGACTATGTTAATAGTTGTACACCCATCATAATCCCACTTCTTCCTTATCAAAGCAAGGTAGTGAGTCTCATCTATCTTTATATCAATTACTTTGAAATCACCTCATAGGTTGAGTTTTAAAATGATAATTTCAATATCCTCCAAGTAACCAATAGATTTAGCCCTGCCATAGTCCTCAAAGCTAAGCATGACAAGGATATAACTCAATGCAAGTCTTCCCAAGGCTTCCCAAGTGGATCTGGGGATCATATTTATAGTTATTCCAAATTCAAATATAGCATTGGGTATGTCATATCCAGATTATTCTATGTCCATCCCTACATAAATGTCCCAAGGTTTCTTGGTTTTTACAAATAAAACTAGCTTATTCATTCGATATTGCCTTTCTGCACATATTCTAGTAGGTTATGGAGAAGTTTCATGATGTTTTGAGAGATATCCTCATTATGTACCATACTGAAGACTCTTATCAAATCCATAAATGTAGTTATAACCTTGTCCTATCTTAGTATATGCACTATTTAAACATACATATATGTATTAAGGTCAATATCATCCCCTTCATTCATCCCTTATTGCTATATTATCTTCAAAACCTTTGTAACTTCCTACATTAGACCATTTTTAATATTAGGTTTGGGGTATCAGTTTGGCCATTCCTTTTAAATACCTAAGTCTTTAGGCATTTCCAATGGAGGTAATCCATGTTCTACATGTCATTTTCTAGTTACTACCTTTAATACAACATCCTCTATTAGCTACACAAGAATCACATTAACATTTATAATAGGTCTTTCCCTCTATTGCATTTATAATACTAGATAATATTTTATATTGTGTTGATTTGTCACCCTATAATATTCATATTAAGGTCATCTTTGAGGATTTATAGGATAATTTATCTTCACATGGTTTAGTTCTCCACAAAGATAATAACAAATGGGTGGTCTAAGCCCATTGTTTCCTCATCCTCCCTTTGCACCACCTCGATATCCATATTTTTATCCTCCTTTATTATATTAAAATAGCCATCCACCTTGGTGCTATTATTTACCTAAATCTATATTATTTTATGATGAATTACATCCTTGATGATATGAATATTAATTAAATTATCCCACTTGTGACTATGGTGGGTTTCAATCCCATATTTATTATTACACTTAAGGAATCATAGGGTTCTACGGAGCTTGATATAAGTAGGTCATGGTTAATTGTGGAAATTTTTGTGAGGTAATATTCTAGTACTACTTAAAAGGTAGGTATTAACTAGTGTCTAATGTTTTTGTTATGCTTCAGGAATCAAAGGCAGCATCAAGGGATTCTGACCTAGTATGATGTTTCCTGAATTAGGAGTAAAATATGATGCAACTATGGATTTTTATATAGCAACCACAAATACATTATTATTTATAGCCTCCTTTAATTCTTAGAGTGCATAAAAATCCTTGTCATAATGTGTAGGTGACTTGCATAATTTACAATACATGTTATGTGGAGTCTTTATGTACTATTATAAGAGATGACATTGTGAGGATGCATGCCCTACCACTCTGTATAACTCCCATAACTCCATATTAACCCATGGGAATTCATTTCTATGATACCCTTCTTGTCCACACTCTATACACCATATATCTAACTTGGGTTTCTAAACCCTTCCTTAAAAGTAATCCAATATAATCAAAATAGTTTTCAAGGTAAGTTATACCTTGGATGATGGTGAAGGTACATCACCATACTCTTCAATCTACTCTACTTAAATCACAGTGACTCTGACATCAACTTTATCTCCAAACTAATTTTGAGCCATGGCAAATCTAAACTTTAGTTTTCAACCTTATATAAACCAAGTATCTTTATCTTTATCTTATAAGACAAATTATACCTTATTCATGATGTCAAAAAATATGTGGTCATAGTCACCAATGGTCTCTCAAGGTCCTTGTCATATCTCCTTCAAATCTTATATTATTTGGCCTGAACTCTTCTTAACCTTAAAATCTATGATGAGCATATTATTAACATCATCTAGGGATGCTTTGGATATATTATTTTGAAAGATGAACTCCAGTGCATGTCCACCTAAAGTATTGATCAATTCAAACTTCTTAATATTGTAATCAATGATTGATTTTGCCTACCATTTCATGTCATAGGTAAGTAAGTATTTCTTTAGGGTCTATAAACCCATCATAGGGAGATAGGTGTATCAAAATTACCTAATTGTGATACCATAATAGTGTTTCCTATAGTTATCACAATTGATTGTGTTGTGATCAGTGTTAAGGATGGTTTTGGTTTTAGATACTTATATGCACTTGGGGATGGATCTTAACCTAGTGGAATTTATGATGTCTCCTTTATTTATATGGTGAAGGAGGTTACAGATATATATTTGTCATTTCCTTCTTCTTCTAAGATCTAAATTTGTGTAATGAAATCCTTATACTGTGTAAGGATTAGAGGATCTATCTATGTAGTAAGCAATGTTGTGATGCTCTTCTTCTATTGGTCTAAGAAATTTTGTGCAACTTCATGATATGTAGACTTTTGTACTTCTATATTTTTTTATGAAATTCATTTATAATTCATTTTCTAATTTTCATCATCTAAATTCATAGGGGAATTACTATGATTTTGAAAAAATATGGACTCGAGGGATGTGTGCTTCCTTAAGAGATGATCCTTACCTCCAAAGATGTATCTCTCAAAACTTGAACCTTTACTATGCCTGTGACTATAAGGTAATCCTTGATGTTATTTATAGAATACCCCTTTTAGAAACTACAAACTTTAACTCATATGTTGTAATTCTATATTACTACCTTCTTCTTTTATCCATGGTAAACCCTCATTGATTCCTCTTCTTCTATCTCTACTTGGCTTGATCTCCTTACTCTATTTCTCTTCACTATACCCTTCTTCTTGTCATCTTCTCTCATAAGATCATAAATGTAATTACTACTCTTCCTTCTATTTGTATTTTCTTGAAGCATACTCTATTTATTCCATCTCCTCTATTGTCATAACTCTTTCTAACTCCAAAATATTTTTCCAAATCTTATCTTTTGGATTTTCCATGTTGGACTCAAATTCAAACTTTATGTTTTCATCTTTGATTCATTCTCCCATATCTCACACACACCCATATGCCCAAAATGAATACTCCATAGTATGAGGAGTGTGAACCATGGCCTTCTCAATAGCCAACATTTTGATCAGTATCAAGAGTCACTACAAAAATTTTACTCGGATTCCTCTTAGAAATAGATCCTTCATTGCATCAAAGGATAACTATCCTTGCACTAAAAACTTAGTGATATATCCATGAATAGTGTTAGTTATATAATGATCAATCGCACAAGTCCAATTTGTCTCTAGATTCTATAATTTTTCTATCTTCTCTTTGATCTACATAGTGGTTTCACTTACTCATGGTAAAAAATAGTGATATTCAATTTGAGCCAACCAATCAACTAGTAATCTAGGTAATTCACACCATAATATCTCATAAATTTCATCGTAGAGGTTTTTTTTTATAATCTCCCTTGAAGTACACCAAATTATTTAGCCTTATTTCTCTACAAAATCAAAAAATTTATGGTCTAACTATCTCTCCACCTCTATTTGGGTTGGTAGCCATCACAATATTACCATGCTCACTACACCATTATTAGCAGAGGTTCTTAGGTTTCACCAAAACCTAATAATTATAAGGATAGTGTGTATGAAGTGATATAAAAATCTTGCAAAATTGTTTAATCAAGACTTTGAATCCATAAATAAGTTTTATCATAGAGAAATACACTAGTCTAAAGGTTAAATTTATGATGGGAACTACTTACATATAAGTAAATGGATGTATATGAGTAACATAATGAACAAAATAATCATTAGAACATAAACAACTCTATAATTATACTAATAAAGAACATAAATACTTAGAATTCATATTAAATGAAATAATAACATAGATTATAATAAGGAAAACCTCATTTATCAATGTCCAGTTCTATCAATACTCTATGTGAAATCTTTTTGAGTATAACATTTACCATTTTATTACTCACATATATGACAAAATCAACATAATCATCAACCCTTCTATTATATTCATTACAAATACTTATAGGTATTATTTCCTATAGTTGTAACTTTTAGATTTACCATGCTAAAAATAAATCTCCGTATCACATTCAGTGGAATCTTGACCAACATGGAAATTCATATAACAACTCCTAACAACCCACAAATAGAATACAATTGGAATTACCATAGGATGTTCTCACACACACAACCAATTTTAAATTTACCATTTACCACTAAAACACTCCAAATCCTATCTAGCCAAACTTCAAGGAAACAAAAGGAGTAGGTAATGTCATTATAATCCATTGGTCAAAAAGTGATAAATAACTCTATTAAATAGGCCTTAGGGTCTCCTTTACCCTTCTATTTATCTAACTTCAGTAGTTTATAACCTAGAGTAAATGGTATTTGAATATACCGCATGTTTAATGGGTGTGAACACATGTCATCTAACTTTAATTTATTTTCCTACTTTCCTACTTGAATGGGAATAATTACATCCTTCATTTATTGTAATTTTTTGCCAAGAAATTGGATGGTATATTTATATGAGGTGATGGCTAGGTGGTCAAAGGTAGATTATCTTAACCAAGGTATAATGGATGTATGGTTTGCTATGGAATGTTATTTTGATGGGTGAATCAACCAAAAATATACATCCATGTATTAGGATGTGATTATTGAAATTTCACATGTTGTTGATAGATATTTTGGTTTGGATTCGATATATGTCCTTGTATTTTAGGGAATAGGGGTTGGGAAGGAAGGATATATATTTTTGAGCTATACTATGACTAATGAGGTTTAGTAGGGACTTGTTGCCAACTAGTCAAACCTAGTTGAATAAAGGAATCTTACTGACAAAGGCCTTGTCTTTGGATTTGTGGAACATGCTAAGGAGAAGGCAATTGTTGCCTAATTGGTACTTGTTGGATAGTGGTACTACTTTGTTTCATAAACACTTATTGTGAACTAGATTTTTTTTGGACATTTATTATTTGTCTTTGACCAATAGAAATATTTGTTGTCTAGAAAATGTTTAAGATTATAAAGGTATATTGGTATCAACTATTAAGGTATGTTTATTACTACCTATTAAAGTGGAAGATTTTTTGCCCCTATTGAGGTGGTGTAGTGTTATACCTCTAATACATTAGTAAATTGGACTATATCTATTATTATGGAATGTTAATCACCACCTATTGAGGTGGGATAACATTCATCACTTGTTGATGAAAAGTACGAGTCAGTGATTGATTACTCAAACCCTGTTATTGCATGCTTAAAGAAGCTTTTGGTTTAGGATTTGGAGTAACTTATTGTGGTTGGAATGTAGGATTTATTGCCCCCTGATGTTGTGAACCACTTATGGTGTTACCCATAAGAACTTTTTGTTTTTCAATATTCATTAGTGTATTTAAACCACTTTGGTCTGGATTGGAAGACACTTGCATGTTATCTAACATGTTTAGCACATTATTTTGTGTAAAAACTATAGCCACATCTTTAATATATAGTACATTTTACATGTCACTGACTGAAGTGATTTATGAAAATGGGTATATACCTAAATTATATTGACCTATCAACTCTATTATCACTCGTATTGAAAGAGCTAGATCTATGCGTAGAGCATTTGACATGGCCATGGCATTAAAATTACACACTAGATTCAAATAAGTTTGATATGTTTGTTGCATTTGTATAAATTGGTCCTCCATGAGGCCCTTTCTTTTATAATCATATTTAAGACTTGATACGACATCAACATGAACACTTGAGGATATCTAGTAGAGGCTTATTTAATGGTTTGGGTATCAGGTATGTTTAGATGCACTCTAACTAGACTAGGTAGGTTTGTATGGGGGAAATCTATTAGAAACTTGGCCCCTACCTTGGTGGCTCTGACTAAAACCTTGTCCTTATTTTCAATCAATTGTAAATCAATCAAATAAGAATAATATGTTTATGGCATATTAATATAATACAATTATTTTTGAGTTTGTTCCACAACTGATGGTATGCTAGTAAGATATTACACAGTTAGATCTTGGTATTTCTCTAAATATAGAGCTGTGTTAACCAAATAATGGGCTAAAAAATCTTGGTTTTACTCCCTAGATTGAGTAGTTTAATGAGGATATGGATCTATCTCATAAACTACATCATCATCATAGGGTTCTTAAACAAAGTTATTGTTGATGATTAGAATTGTGCTATTTCCAACACTAACAATGGGAAGTTTTAGGAATGTGGGACTTGTGACCTAAAATGACCTCTAGATTTTAAAGAAGCTGTCTCTTCTTTATCTCAAAAGTATTTTGGGGAAAAAGGATAGAAATTAAATAGAAACACAAATTCAATGAAAGAAAATCTAATTATGGTGATGTGCCTAAATTTAATTTGACCCTTAATTCTAAGCACATTTAATCCATTTTTAGGATTCAATTACATTAAAGAGCAAACAAGGCATGATCAATGTAAAAGATGAAAATAGATAGGATCAAAGGCTCACAACTTAGATGATATTGCAACAACACAAAAAATGTCAACAAAGGCACAGAACTCAGTATTTTTATTAATTTTTTGGTCGCATAAAAGGCACAAAAATGTGCACAGTTATACAAACTTTCTAACTCGAGAAAATAGAACAAAGGCAAATGATATTTCTGGCTATAACAAGAAAGTCTAAAACTTCTTGATAACAATCTCTTATAGAAAATTCTCTCTATCTTTTGATGATGATATTCTGGTGATCTCTACACCCATATTTATAGCATCGAACTAGCTCTAGATTTCTTGCACATTCCCAATCCAATGGTCTAACTAAACTCTAACTGAATTGGAAGTGTCTAACAAATGATATTTCTTAGATCTGAAATGTTTTGTCTCCATGCAAGTTCATTGGCTAAAATAGATACACAGGATGCTTCCCACTATGAAATGGGTGTGGACACTTAGTAGTATCCACTTTTTCACTTGAAAAACTTCTCATTATTTAAGTGACACTAGAAAATGACACTTGGCAGCTTCTGCAACACTTATAGAAAACACACGTCACTTTTCACGTAACTTATACTCTTTTTATGTCTTTGCTCATGAGTGCTCCATTTTTGACATATGTCACAGTCTGTTGCTTCAAAACTTTAACAACTTACAAAAATGGGACCCACAACACTTCTCACCTAAGCAGCTTTAAAGGAGAATAGGGACAGGTGTCACTTTCCATGTATCTTTAACAAGGGACACGTGGTGGCTTCTATTGCTTTAGTTAGGGACACATGGCAACTTTTGTTGAGCTTTAGCTACACTGTAGAAACATTTAGGACTCATTTTAAATTCATATGGATGGTGACACTTGGTGGCTTCCACTAACTTTAGAAACAAAACTTGGGGCCCACCAAAGTCTTTACTTAATAATGAAATAAAATGAAGATATTTCAGATGTTGACATGTGGCAGCTTTCACTTTCTTCAGCTAGGAACATGTGGCACCTTCTGTTGCTTTTAGAAAAACATATTGAAACCTTCTATAGTTGCCACTTGGCACCTTTTGCTTGACCCTGAGAGAAGCTTATTGAAATAAGATTTTGAAACTCATAAGAAATTTGAAACATAGATGCCAACACTTGTTGCACTCCACTAAGTTATCATGGGACACATGTCACATTCTAAACAACTTATAGAAATTATAAAATGTGTCTCATCTGATGACACTTGATAGCTTCCACGTGACTTTGATACTTAGACAAAATTTAGGCAAAAATAAACTTGTGGCTGTGCTCTGTGTCAAAAACTTCACTACCTTAAAACTGAAATGTGCAGGGATAAAACTTAGAGGACACAACTAAAAATTTTAAAAAATAAAAATGTACAGTTTTTTACTCTGCAGTTCTTGGCAACCCCGAGGACTTTTGAGCCTGCTAAAAAAGAATCCAAAGAATGTATAAAAAATGTGACAAAAATCACAACTTCATTAAGGCTATCTAATAAATAGACCACTCAACATCAGATAATCCCTGCTTATTTTACAATTCATGGAAGGCTAAATCAAGGTTGATGATATCCTTGTGTGAAATTTTTTGCAAAATATGAACTGTAGCCTTCAATTGAAATTCAAGCTAGGACATGGGCATCAAGACAACTTCCACTTCAGGCACTGATTAATCATCTATTAAACCTTGGAAAACTAATGGATCATTTTGCCTAGCCAATAACAAAGGTTTAATCTCATCAACCATCAATACAGTGTTGTTATCAGGAAAAGGGGAAGGAAGACCCAATTGCACTAGATCTTCAATATGTTGCTTCATGTCTTTGATTCCCTCTTTCACCACATCTAGAAGGTCTTTGCAATTGATTGTTATGGAGTTACAACTGAGAACTTTGTTCACCTTTTTTACAGTAATCATTCTGTCACTAATCCATGTTACAGATAATGTTCCATTAGTTGCATCATATAGCTTTTGCAACAACACTTGAGAATCAAACACTCTCAAAGAGATAGTGGATAGTGTCTTCAACTGAAGTCTCCACCTTTTCACACAATTTTTGTGCATTTAGTAGAAAGGTTAGAGAGGGTTTGAGCTGATTAATCTCCTTAGAGATTCTTTTCCATATTGATACATAAAGCTCTTTAACCAGATTCAAAACCCCTGCATTCTTTGGCCTATTAGCCAACTCCAATGTCAATTGTTTTGTTATTTGTCACTCAGCTTTAAATTGGGCCTGTATGGTAGTGGTATTGTGCTGCTCATTTAGTAGCTTCTATTGAAGTTGAGCAACCTTTAACAGGCTTTCCTTAAATTTTTCTTGTAATGTTGCCTTTTCCCACCTTAAGTTTGTCACTGCATCTTTCACCTACATCAGCACTTCATTCAAAGAATCATTTTGGGCCTGAATATCCTGGTGAGTATGAAAAGAAACAATATCTTGTAAATTTTTGTTGAGATTCTCTATTTTGTTATTCTTGGTATTGATTTCTATAGTCAAACCGCTACAGTTTGCCTTCTTTCAAGCTAGATCAACCTCCATCTTCTGTAACTTCTTTGATATTTTAAAATAATCATTAGCTACTATAGAAGTGAATTCATTTAGTATCTCAACCCTATCTTGTGGTCTGAAAAGGGACATGTCTATTGCCACTGCATTCATTTTATAATCTTTGAGTTGCATCTGCTCATTTGGTTGGACTACATTAGGTGATAAATGGGTCACCGTTAGTTGCTACTGGATTGGGAAAAATTGTGACCTCATATGTGTTGTAGCCAGGGCTTTACTATCTTCCATCCTCTTTCTCTCCATTCAAGCTTCCCTAGCCTTCTTAGTAGCATTTTCTTGAGTTTAGAAGGTAGAAGGAGAGGTAATGTACCCACCCACAAAAGGATAACCTTGTGGTAAGCCATATGGAATAGCCAAATGTTGGCTAGGGGGAATCTAAGGAGGTACTTTCTTTGGGATAGAGGGGGAAAAGTGAGGTAATGATGTGGCCTAAGTATGAATATATGGGGGAAAATGAGAAATAGGTACAAAAGAGGTGGCAAGGGATATTATTTGGCCAGACAAGATTGTCACCCCAATAAAAGAAGAGAGAGACTGAGAAGAAGGGGAAACAATACGTACTTGAGGAGCAATTGATGTACTTTGTGGTTGGTGTTATGAGGGTTCCACCTCCTCCTCTGAATCAAGCTAAAACCTCAGCCTCTTATTTTTCCTTGGGGTTTCTTCTTCTGGTTGTGCTTCCTTCTCTTTAACATTTATCACCACTGCTAGTGGTGAATGTATAGAACTGGGAACCCTGAAGGCTGACACTGATGGAGAAGCTTTGGGTGGTGAAGATACCACACTCTTTTGTTTTTCAATGGCACTGAGAGATTGGGGCCAAATAGTTATAGTGACTATAGCTGAGGTTTGTCCTGAGGTCTACAATGTATGACTAGATTCTGCTCTAACTTCTGACTCTCCACCCTGTGTTTGTAAATTGCTTGTATCAGGGCTAGAGACAAGAGACAAATGACATTCATCCTAGATTTCTTCCCATTTCTCATCTAAATCCACATTACCAAAATAGTTAGTAGTCTCATAAATCTCTTGCTTACACTTCTAATAGGCTTCTATTTTCTCAAGTTTCTAGTCTTTATTCTTCAATGCCCTTCTTAAACTAGAAGTCATTCTAATTTTAGGGTCGAAATCCCTTTGCTTAACATTAAAAGTTTCCCATGGCCTGTCCTCTTGAAGGGGAAAATCCATCAATTCTACATAAAAAATAGGAATATCTTCCCTAGGATTTCTTCTATTTTCCCAAAAAAGACAGCCCTCATGCACAATTTTGGTAGCAACCTTATTATTCTTGACCCATGAAGTTATGAAACCATTTGGGTCATATCCCCATTTATATTTAATTAGAAAGAAACCCATGAAGGCTAACTTTCTTAGTAACATGAGCTCAGCATCTCTGACCTCTAGGGCCATGTTGTTTGTTACCCATGGAACATCATACATTTTTTTCTTTTTCTTTCTAGTGCCATATTCATTATCCACCACAGACACTTGCCTAGTGACCTCTAAGAATGCTAAACTAAGGGTCAAAATCTTAGGTAGCAACACTGGTTCTCCACTAAAACCATGGAATCTAATAATAGTATGATGGGATCCAACAAAGTAATCACAAGGAATAGTAAAATTTGTCATAAGGCCTGAGACACTTGGAGTCAATCTATTTTCAATCGACTCTAGGCTTAGATGACAAAAGGCAGGGGAAACAAAAATTTCCCAAAATTTGTATGGGTCACTAGTTTTGGACAAGATATGTGTCCATGCAGACATAGGAATGGTCCTATGTAGATTGAGGCTTGGGTCATACATAGTTAGATGCATGTATTGGGAAAAGATGCCAAAATTTTGATACAACATGAGGTGAAATAGATAAGAGGAATACCTAAAAACCCCTTTAGATTTGAAATAGGTGAGTTGATCAACCATTAAATATGCAATCTTCTTAGATAAATCAAGCTAATACTCCTAAGTCTTGTCAATAGTTTTCAATCTGAAAAGAATGGCCATTTGTTCTTCATAGATAGTTATATCATCTTTCATTCCAAAAATGAATGCCATCATAGAAAGTGCCTCTTGGCTGGCCTACACAATTGTGCTCTTGTTATTGGTAGTACTAGCATAGTGGTATCATCATCCCCTAATTTCAATTTTTATTTCAGAAACCTCAATTGATTATTGACATTTACCCACATTTTTTGCATTTTGGCAGTGGTGGGAAACGTGGCTATCTTGTCATGATACAGGGCCAACATGTCCTTGATAGCTTTTGGTGTAATTTTCACCATGAATGGACCCTATTTTATGGTATTTGAGGGTACATGAAACAATTTAGTGCATATTTCAACCAAGTCAGGGCATGGATGCACACCTGGGACAATGAATCATGCTAATTAGGAAGTCCATATCCTCATTGTGAATGTTTCGTATTATCCAACCTTGGCCCTCTAAAGACATTTTTGATGTGTTCCTTCTCTTATAGATTTTATATGCTTTTGAAGGATTGGGTCCATGATTCTATCTGCAAAATATTTCACTTTTGCTAGGTCATTTGCATAACCAACTTCAGGGACTCTAGTCCACGGATAGGTTTTTAAAGGTTGTGTAGGGACCGAAGCATATGATTTGCTTGTGAGAAGATTATCAAAATATTTGTAAAACCCATAACCCTATTGTGAATGTTGTGCCTCCTCCATATCTATATCTATACTTAGAAATAGTGAACTGTGGTAACAAGTATGGAGCTTTGTAATAGGGAAGGCACTTTCACTAAGCAGGTTTACTATGAACTAAAAATGCAGGTAACAAGGATCTCTAGTAGATGCAAGAATGTTTGAGACACTTTTTAATCCGTAACTCTTGTTATGGGGTATTTAATGACCCATCAAGTCTCTAAAATGGCATTAAAATTAGATAAACATTAGTAAATCTTTATGAAATCTTCATGGGATAGTGAGTCAGACACGTCATGAAATGGCTGTGTAAGGTACCTTGGGGAATTTCGGAGATTTGAGAGAGATTTAATGAGTTGAGAGTTTTCAAAATATTTGAAAAATGCTCTGAGCCACAGCCATGTGTTCCAAGAACACTTATTTAAAAGAAAGGGTGGGAAAGAAAAATGGGAAAAGAAAACAAGGAAAGGGAAACTATCTAACTATAATACATAAGAGACATAGCTAAACTAAAATGTTTTAAGTAGATCCCATTCATAGGAATCTCTTCAACTTCACCCTCCATCATTTCTATCTCAAAAGATTTTTTTTGTTTACAAGCACAAATCTTATAGGGACCAGTCCATAATGCTTCAAATTTAGTATGTTGATTCGGCTTGGTAGCTCTTGCATCCCATTTCAAAACAATTGAGCCTACTTCAAAATGGGGATTTGAATTCCTTTTATCAAAGTAGTCTTTAATTATTTTTTGATTCTTTATTAATGAATCATGTGTTGCATCTCTCTTTTCTTGAACTTCCAAGAGTTCAACAAGTCTGATTTGCATGGGGCCATTTTCCTCAATTTCAATCTATTTTAACAAATAAAGAGCAGGAATCTCCAAGCTTAGGGGTATTACAACAGGCTTACCATAGACCAATTCATATGGGGACATTTTTTTCACCTAATTAGGCATGATTCTATCATCCCACAATGCTATATTAAGCACTTTATGCCACTCTTTGTGACGATTAGCCCCTATTATCTTAATGAGTCTAATCAGGGTCTTGTTGGTTGATTCTGCCAAACCATTACCCTGAGGGTAATAATTTGAGGAACTTTTTAGATAAATTCCATGCTTTAGTGCAAATTTGAAAACTTTAGACCATAAAAAAGCTTTAGCATCATCTAAAATTATGGTATGAGGAGCCCCAAAGTGAGTAGTGATACTCCCTAAAAGTTCTAGAATCACATTTTCTATTGCTTCTTTGAGTGGCACTGCCTCAATCCATCTAGTGAAATAATTTGTGGTAGTTAGAATCCATTTGTGACCCACACTTGACACTAGATTTATCATTCCAATGAATTCAAAACCCCATTGAGCAAAGGGTTCATCAAAAATTATAGGACTAAGTGGCATTATTGCATTCCTCCTCATCCCAACATAATATTGACAAGATTGGCACTTTTTTACCAATTGATAATAGTCTGTAAATAAAGTGGGCCAAAAATAACCTACCTCACTTATCTTTATAGCTATGGTTCTTACAAAAAAATGTCCACCAGAGACTCCATGGTATATTTCATGCAGTATTTTCTTAGCCTCATCTTTCTCTATGCATCTTAAAAGTTTGCCATCAGTATTTCTTCTAAAAAGTACTTGTTCAATTAAAAAAAAATAGACCTCTTGTTGCCTATAGTATCTCTTCTTGTCCTGAGGGAGTTCTCTTGGGTAAATCCCATGTTTCATAAAATGGATCTTGTTTATGACCTAGGAGTTCTGATCAACCTCTTGTATCCTCAATATAGTTTCCCTTTCTATTTCTTCAGGTATCATCTTTTCTATATCTTGAGCCATGTATTGGCATAACCCCCTACCTCTGACTAGCTCAGTAGATTTGACCTCTACATCATACTCAAGGATCTTTGTTATCTATTTTTCTCTTTTTTCAATAATTTCACCCTCCATAATGTACTCTTTGACACTAGGATGAGCCACAAATCAGAATCTTGCTTCCTGTCACCATATGCCTAAATTTCTTGAGGGCTTTTACCATAGCATATGCCTATTTGTCAAAAAATTTGTATCTAGTTTCATACTCCCTAAGGGTCCTTGAGAAAAAGGCTATTGGGTGTTCTCCCTCCTGTCTATCATCTTTCTATGTTAAGATAGCAACAATACTGAGCTCTCCTCCATAAACATACATTGTAAAAGGCTTAGAAAAGTCTAGATTACTAAGTACTAGAGCTGTTTAAATTACGTTCTTGACCTCTTCAAAGGATTGTATTCCTTTTGTAGTCCACTTGAACACCAGGTCTTTTTTCAACAAGAGTGGTACTGGTCTCACTAGGCCTACAAATTCTTATATGAAGCGATTGACAAAATTAATTTTCCCCAAAAAAGACTAAACTGCTTCCTTATTTACTAGTAGAGGCAAGTTCATTATAGCTACAACTCTCTCTAGATCTATAGAGACTCCTTCTTTGGATACTATATGTCCCAATAGTTTGCCTTGAGGTATTGCAAAGATACACTTCTTGGGATTCAGGGATATTCTAAATTCTTGACACTTCTTAAAAATAGACTCTAGATAATCAAAATGATCAACATCATTCTTGGAAAAAATAGTAAGATCATCAAGATAAATCAAGATGATTTTATTTATAAGTTCCCAAAATGCTACATCCATAGCTCTTTAAAAAGTGGCTCCAGCATTTGACAGGCCAAATGGCATCTTGGCATATGCAAACATTCCCCATTTGGTAGTAAATGCAGTCTTGTGTTGGTCTTCATCAGCCAACCAAATCTGATTGTATCCAGAGAAACCATCTAGCAAGGAAAATCTCTCTGATCTAGCCACAATCTATAAAATTTGTTCCATAGAAGGTAGGGGATAATGATCTTTTAGAGATGCTCTATTTATGTCTCTAAAATCCACACAGAGCCTTATGTCACCATTATTTTTCCTAACTAGTACTAGATTAGATACCGAAGTTGAGTGTTTGATTAGAAAAATTATTTTAGAATCTAAGAGTTTCTACAACTCATCCACCATTAGAGGTTCAATCCTTGGATTCACTGGCCTCTACTTTTATCTGACTGGCTTAGATCCTTCAGTCAGTTCTATTGTGTGTTGAATGATGTCTCTGTTATATCCATGAAGATCTTCATAGGTCCAGGCTATTACTCTGTCATATCTTTTGCACAAGTCAATTAGCCTTTCCCTTTCCTCTTGAGTTGCAAAATTTCCAATCTTTAGCTTTCTCCCTTCACTCACTTCTATCTCAGAATAATCTGATTTATTTAATTGAAACATTTTCTTTTCTAGGCTTACATCTTCTAGATCAAATAGATTTTCTAAAGTGATCAAGCCTTTGGGAAGCTTATTGATCTTTAGTTGAATAACTTGGTCTCTATATGCTTCTTCAATTTTGGGTTGCAATTGATTAGCAAATTCCCCTGATTATTTCAAGAATGAGAGTACCTGAGAATCATTTTCAAAGACTTGCCAATTTTCATCATTATCTGGGATAGTTGGCCTTACTATAACTTTGACTAACTCATTATTGACTAATAGACCAGTTTCTAGATCAAATTGTGAGCCAATCTGTGCCATCCTATCAGCTTAAAAATTTTGGGTTATAGGAACTACTTCAATATTGAAAGCTTCAAAATCTTCTATTAAGTCCAAAATTTTGTGTCTATAGGATCTCATCCTTATATTTTTGGCTATTGCCTTTTCTCTGATTTGTTTCACCACTAGTTCTGAATCTCCTTTTACTACCAAATTCTTTATTCCCTTTTTCTTGGCTAACACAAGCCCATGTACTAAGGATTCATACTCACCATCATTATTAGTACAGGCAAATTAGAAATAGACAGCTCTTAAAATTTTCTCACCAATTGGAGCAACAAGACAAATTCCTGCTCTAGCACCATTTTTACTTCTAGCCCCATCAAAATTTAAGGTCCAAATTTCTAAATCTTTTTTAGATTCTTGAGTAGTTGTTATTTCTTCCCCTAAAACATTTGGGATTTCATGGTCTTCATCAAAAATGACATAAGTGCCCAGACTAGTAGAGTCATAATTTCCATATGGGTCACTATGCATCATATCTAACAAATGGTTATTTTCTTCTTCTTGGTCATGTTCAGTCCAATCACCTAACTCTTCAACAAAAACCCTTTCTTCCTTATTCAACATAGCATGAGCTACCTCTAATTTTGAGGTTGGTTCATTGGTGATGTGATCCTTAGATAGTGGTTCAGATATTATTTTCATCTTTGAACCATATTTGGTTTTTAAGATGAGGTGAGACCAATCAAGTGACATATATCCTCTTATCTTGGCTGTAAAGTCTCTGGATAAACATAAACCAAATACAGGGGGTATATTTATGACTACCACATCTTGATTGACAATTATATTAGGACAAGTATATAATTTCAATGGGAGTTTTTTAATTCTCCCTATTATTTACACTGATTTGTCATCTAGCTGCATGACTCCTCTAGTAAGTGGCTCATACTTTATTTTTAAAGCATTTGCTATTTGCTTAGGCATTACTATAGTACTAGCCCCTGAGTTTATCATTTCATTATGTAATAGTTTATTTCCAACTATCAAAGTCAAATAGAAGGGCTTTGGTTTGGATTTACTTACCTCTGCTACATTATTCAAAAGGGCTATTGTCTGCAGATGAACTATGTCTTTGAGCTTTTCTTTATCAGCAGGTCTTTCTTTAGTGCTAGTATGTTTAAGCACTACTTGGCCTTGTAGAGATTCTTGTAACAGTGTCTTTTGATTAGGAATAGCTAATGTGTCCCACATTGACACATGTTCTAGGGTTATCTTCAGTTGATCTACCACATTCACTGGTCCTAGCGTTTGGGTTCTTAGAAAATAAGGGTACCTTACTTTTTATTGAACTTGTCCAAAAATTACTTGATTTTTCACTAGCTGAGGCACTTCTTGTCTAGCAGCTATATTTTGATGACCTTTAAATGGAGGGTTCCCCATAACTTCATTATTTGTGACTTCAGGTTGTTCCATCATCCTTCTCTTTGATCTGGTGTAATAATCTGATTGTACTACTGGCTTCTTGGAAGTGGAAGCTTCATTCAAGAATATTGACTCTTTATCTTCAACCCATGAAAACAAAGCATGTTCAGGGGCTATTTATTCTTCTTATTATAGGGACATACCTTGCATCTAAGCCATCAGGACTAAATTTTGCATACTAAGAGATTGGTAGCCTTGAGTGTCAGAAGTACTTGTAAATTGTCCATCCATTCTTCTTTGCTCTGCTACCTTTTGTTGTAAATTACCCATGGGACAATCTTTGGGCATATGAACATTATTACAAGGGAGACACCTAGCATTGGTGTCATCTACATAATTATTCTACCCTTGATCAATCTCTCTATTTGGATTAGGGGGAACAGTTTGTGAGGGTGTAGGGACTACAACTAATTGGTTTATTGGCTGAGTGTTAGTTTGCCTTTGAGGACCCTGATACTGGTTTGGCTATGGTGGAAATCTATTTCCTTGTTAGCCTTGATATTGGGGTTTAGGATAAGGATTTTTATATCTTTTTATGTTTATTAACTCATTATAAAATGTCCTTAAGATGTTCTTGATATCATCCGTCTCAAATTACTGGGTAGGAATAAGTTCTTTAGCAAGTTGTTGAGGATATGTATACATAGACATAGGTGGGGCTATGAGATTAGGGGATTCTTGAGGCAAAGGTAAGGTAATCTCTAGAAACATGGGCATGGGAGGCCTTGGGGGCAACTTTCCAACATCTATTAAGTTATTTTCGGCCCTGACTGCATAGTCATAGGCTTCTAGCATAGTCTGACCTCCAAGTGATTGAATCATTATTGATATATCTGAATTTAAAGCTTTAAGATAAAATACTATAGCCATACTTGGTAATGGTCTTGCTATAGTAGGAATCCTTTCCTAAGTCTTTTAAAATCTTGAATTGAAATCAGTCATTACTTCTTGTGGTTCCCTTTTGATAGTAATCAATTGCTGCAACAAAGAAGATTTATCACCCTTTTCTTCAAATCTTTCAAAGAAAATATCTCCAAGCTGATCCCATGTAGATATTGTATTTGGGGTCAAAGATCAATACCATTCTAGGGCCTTCCCTTTAAAAGAAGCTGATAATAATCTTATAGACACATTCTGTTGTGTGACCACATGTATTGCACATACATCAGATACATCCTGTAGATGTTATTCAGGTGTTTTGAAATCTTACCCACTAAATTTGGGCAAAGATTTTAGGGCATTTACTGGGATAGGATCCCAAGTGACTGGTGGTACTAGGAGAATCAGAGGATTACCAGTGTTCCAACTTTCATAATTCCTTGGGGGTATAGGTGTTCCCATGTTTACTCTTAGTATTGCTATAAACTAATTTACCCTTCTTCTTAGACTAGTTATCAAAGGTGGAAAAAGGATACCTAGATTTATAGCAGATTGAGATCTTGTTACTGGTCCACAGCTATGACTCCTTGTAGCTCTCTGGTTCATATAGTCTTGAAATAAACTTCAATATCATGTCCCACCAGGCATGCCAAAAAATTGTTGATGATTAGAATTTCACTGTTTCTAACACCAACAATGGGAATTTTTAGGAATGTGGGACTTACAATTTGAAACGACATCCAGATTTGAAATAAGCTAGATCTTCTTTATCTCAAAAGCATTTTGGGGAAAAAGGATAGAAATTAAATAGAAACACAAATGCAATGAAAGAAAATCTAACTATGATGATGTACCTAAATTTAATTCGACCCTTAATTCTAAGCATAATGAATCTATTTTTAAGATTCAATTACATTAAAGAGCAAACAAGGCATGATCAATGTAAAAGATGAAAATAGATGGGATCAAAGGCTCACAACTTAGATGATTTTTTAATAATATAGAAAATATCAACAAAGGCACATAACTCATTCTTCTTATTAATTTTTTGGTTGCATAAAAGGCACAAAAACATGCACAGTTATACAAACTTTATAACTCAATAAAATAGAACAAAGGCAAATGATATTCTTGGACACAGCAAGAAAGTCTAAAACTTCTTGATAACAATCTCTTGCAAAAAATTCTCTCTATCTTCTAATGATGATCTTCTAGCGATCTCTGCACCCATATTTATAGAATCAAACTAGCTCTAGATTGCGCACACATTCCCAATCCAATGGTCTAGCTAAACTCTAACTGAACTAGAAGTGTTTAATAAAAGATATTTCTTAGATCTGAAATGTTTCATCTCCCTACAAGTTCATTGGCTAAAATAGATACACATGACACTTCCCACTGTGAAATGGGTGAGGACACTTGGTAGTATCCACTTTTTCACTTGAAAACCTTCTCATTATTTAGGTGACACTAGAAAATGACACTTGGTAGCTTCCGTGGCACTTATAGAAAACACACGACACTTTCCACATAACTTATACTCTTTATATGTCTTTACTCAGGAGTGCTCCATTTTTGACATCTGTCACAGTCCACTACTTCAAAACTTTAACAACTTATAGAAAATGGGACCCACAACACTTCTCACCTAGGTAGCTTCAAAAGGGGAATAGGGATAGGTGTCACTTTCCACATATATTTAACAAGGGACATGTGTTGGATTTCATTGCTTTAGCTAAGGACATGTGGCAGCTTCCATTGAGCTTTAGCTACACTGTAGAAATAGTCAGGACTCATTTTAAATTCATACGAATGGTGACACTTGGTGGCTTCCACTGACTTTAGAAACAAAACCCAGGGCCCACCACAGTCTTTACTTAATAATGAAACAAAATGATGATATTTTGGATGTTGACACATGGTGGCTTCCACTTTCTTCAGCTAGGGACATGTGGTGTCTTCCGTTGACTTTAGAAAAACATATTGAAACCTTCTGCAATTGCCACTTGGCACCTTTCACTTGACCTTGAGAGAAGCTTATTGAAAGAAGCTTTCAAAACTCATAATAAATCTGAAACATGGATGACAACACTTTTTACACTCTATTGAGTTATCACAGGACATGTGGCATGTTCCGAGCAACTTATAGAAATTATAAAATGTGTCTCAGTTGATGACACTTGGCAGCTTCTGTGTCAAAAACTTCACTGCCTTGAAACTAAAATGAGTAGGGACAAAACTTGGAGCCCACAACTGAAACTTTAAAAAAATTAAAATGTAGAGTTTTTTACTCTACAATTATCATTCATGACCATGTTATCATAAACTAGATTATACATAGTTCCTCTAAGATTGTAAAAATACATATCCAAATCAATGACTAATATTCTACAAAGAAGATATATATATAGTTCTATAAACTCTAAAACATAATTATAAAAATGGTCCAAACTTGGTCTACAACTTAGTATAGCTAGGAAATTGGTCTAAAAACTCAATCTAGGAATGAAGTTGTTCCTCCATAGTAGGCAATGATAAACTTGATATAAAACATTATCAAAGTCTAATTTCAAATGTATCACATAAATGGTCAAGTCAAAATATAAATCTAAATGTCAAATGGTTTAAATAACTCTAACCTATGTCTAAAAATAGAAAAAGGTGATACGTCTTTAGGAATAAGGCACAAATCTAGGCTCAACACAACTAGGTCTAAAATAGAAGATAAAATGATAGGTCTAAGGTAAAATAGGATTTAATATGTCTTTTGGGAATGTGACACAAAATATATACTTGGCACAAAATTAAGTCTAAAATAAAAGGGAATTGATAGGTCTTTTAAGAACATGAAATAAAAGCTAGATTTGGGACAACATTGGGTATAAAAAGGGAAGGTAAGTAACCTATCAATGTTGATACAATTGGAGTCAAAGTTAGGATATCTATTCAAACACACTTGATCATTGGTAAAATACATTAGAATTTAGGCACATGGGAGATAGACCACTTCCCAAATATATGCATAAAGATGGATAAATCAAGCAAGTGATTTGTCCAAATTGCATAATCCAAAAGTAAGACGCAAATGTCTAAGCCTAAAATTACTGAGGCATAGGCATAAACCAATCAAAATTTGAATATGAAATTCATAATACCAATTTAAAAATTGGTTTAAAAGGCTTAGTTCCCTCATATGGATTACATTTTGGGCAAAAATGAATGGCATAATGGTACTAGGCATATACCAAAAAGGTACATGTGGTTTTGAAATTGATTGGACATAATGTAAGTCTTTGAAACAATATGAGTAGTGTAACAATTCTATTTTTCTCAAAATATATTAAAAATGATTTTTTTTTAAACACTCTAAGGAAAATATTTGGAATGAAATGGTCAATGTAATGATGCCCCTTTCAAACAAGTGGCACACTCATATATGGTTTCAAATAATGATTAAGGAAAAAATTTGGTGTCAAACTGAAGGTATAACACTACTTTTGGAAAAAG
Organism: Torreya grandis; assembly: GCA_037957365.1. Taxonomy (NCBI): domain Eukaryota; kingdom Viridiplantae; phylum Streptophyta; class Pinopsida; order Cupressales; family Taxaceae; genus Torreya; species Torreya grandis. The sequence goes on from JARHVA010000459.1 coordinate 1,030,693, forward strand.
AGTGATGTGAAAACATGACTTGATTTTGACATGTTTTTAACAAAGAAACAATTTTGACTTAAACTAATCAAAGTAAAAAGGAAAGACACAAAAATACCTAAGTGTATCATCTTAATCCTAAAAACTAACAAGGTGGCTTCGTAATGTCAAATTCTATCTATATACTTGATCTTGAGAGGAAATAATGTTGTTAATACAAAAATTTAGATGCATATGAAAATCATGGTTTTTAATCCCCCCTCTTATCTCAAGATTTTTTACAGTGACATGAAACTTTGAGCTACCTTCCCTACATAAAAAATATATCTACAGCAAGTGGGGTTTATCTAAAAATTATAAGTATCACATGGTTCCATAGGGATAATTAACACTATGGCACAACATGTAATTTGGATCCCCATTAAATAAATTATTATGAAAAGGTCTTTTCCTTTTCACAACCGCTACATCCATCAATTACTTAGTATAATATGATGTCTAATTTAAACATACATTCTAAAGTGGTCTCTTACCAATTGAACTTGTTTAATCATTCAAACAAGCATCCCATCAATTTATCCTTAGTTTATATACCCATACAATGGAGTGGGGTTAAAATGATGTGGGGAGATGAATTCTTGGGTCAACAGTTCCTTAAAGAACCCATGGGGAGGTTATGAACTCCTACCCACAAGCCAAGATGCAAGAAATAAAAATGGTAAGACTTTAGGGTCATTTTAGGGTCACCCAAATCATTCATATCTTGGGGAGTGCCTTAGCAATATTATTTCTACACTTGGACTAAGTGAAAAAAATAAAATTAAAAAGTGCTTTTTATTCACCTAAGTTCCCTAAAGGGAATGGGGGGAGAGCATACATGCTAAGTCAATTTTACAAAATGACATTGACACCAAGTAAAATTATAAACAAGTAAGATCTTAAGGGTGTTTAATATCATTTTGAGGTAATTTTTAGAGATCCAAGAGAAATATGATGTTAATTTTAGCCCCTTGGCTTTGTTTGTATTTTGAAATTTAAACAATAAAAAATAAAGCAAGTAAACTATTTTTAAACACCAAATGTAAATGTGAATTTGAAGAATTAAAGTTCTAAAAACCATTTTTCCTTAGCCTTGAAATCCTAAAAAAAGTTATAGTGGGTTTAATTATTCCTTTTAAAATTTGATACCCTAGAAAATTAGCTCAAAAAGGCACAAAATCACCTCCCTAACATAAGTTCACAATTACACAATAAACTAAAAGCTTGTGAAATTATTCTATCATAAAAATACAATCAAAATAGAATGATTAAAACTCACAATGGATGATTTCATTATTTTAAAATGATTTTTTAAATCTATTCAATAATTTCAAAAATCAAGTCTATAATTTCTCAACTTAGATTTGTAATTTCACAACTCAGGTCTGTAATTTCTCAACTCTGGAAAAAAGATTTACAACTTAAGGAATAATTTTTCAACTTAGACAGATGATTTCATAACTCAAGTGAATGATTTCATAACTCAAGTTGATGATTTTTAAACTCAAGTGAATGATTTCACAACTAAGTGATTTCATAATTTAGGTCTGTAATTTCATAACTAAGGTCTACAATTTTGTAAGTGTCTCAAACCTTCAATAAAAACATCATGACAAACAATTTCTTGATTCGATGGTATGATTTCACTAGTAAGTGTCTTGAATTCATAAATAGTCAAATAAAATCATGAAAAACATAAAATGAAGAATGATTTTGTAATTATATTGGATGATTTTGTAACTAAACTCTATGATTTTTCAATTAAAATGATAATTTTATAATTATCTAATTTTTTTAAAAAAAGACATGTTTTCTTGTTATAGTGAATTCACTTTTTCTCAATGATTTCACTATTTATGTGCCCAATTTTGAATTTTATCAAAGTCAAAACTAAACTAGAGTGATTTAATAATTTTGGGGGATGAATTGATAGATTGGGTTGATGATTTCATGGTTTACCTCACTAAATTTTCCATTACACAATCACAAATTTGTAAATCTTCAATAATAAGCCAAACACAAAAAAGTTAGTAATAAATCAAGAAATTAAGCTCTAGGACGAAATATTATTGTCTCCAAAAATATCTCAATAGATTCCATTCATGATTTTGGGGTGTATTGTCCTGCCAGGTGTGCCATTAATGTGAACAAGGAATCCAAGAGGGGAGATTAGTATAATGTTAGTTAAGAAAATCAAAACAAAACAAACACACTAGAAACTAACACCTCAAGCCTAGACACTAGGGAGAGAATATGTAACAATAATACAATGAAAACACAACTATAAAATAAAATAAATCTTCATTTTACCTTCCTTGTATCTCAAAAACCACTTGTTGAGTTGGATTTCTTGTCTATGTGCTCAAGAAATCCTTGTCAATGAAGCTCTATTGCTCCACATCTCCTTAACACCTTGGTTTAGCTTGTGAAATTGACATGGTAACATTAATATAAAATATTCTTGTATCTATTTGATAATAATATATTTACACCAAAATATATTAAAGATAAATAGGTGAGGCCTTTTATTTATAACCTTCAAAGTTAACTCTCACCCAAGATGAGTTAGGTTAGAATTAAACATGGTTGAGTTCAATATAACCCTAGGTGATTTAAGGATAACCACGGTTAATTTTATGAGGCTACATGTAATTATGATTCTCAATTAATAGGCATGGCTCAAAAATTTATATATTTGTTAGATATTTTTTGAATACTTGATAACTCACAAAAGTAATGATGAAGAAGCTTGATATTTTGTATTTTTAAATTTCCATTTTTAGATATTCATTAATTAAAAATGTATTATTTAGATAAGAATTAAATATATTTTAATTATTTGATTCATTTTTATCAACATTTTATCTCTTTTAGTAATTTTTCAAGTGCTTGACTTAATGGGTCTAAAGGCAAAATTGCTAGTTATTAGGTCACAAGGTGACTAGGGATGAATCTATAAGAGGTTACTATTGTATATAGGATAATAACCCAAATATGGATGCTTAAACATGATTATGAGACCTAATGGATGATGAATAGATGAAATTGGGACATTTAGTGACTCTTAGGCTTAATTTGCATTGTTTAGTAAAATTTAGCGTAAAGTTTGGTTAGAAGCCAGTTGTGGTTAGAATCGGGTGTCTACACTAACTATCGCCAAGTTGAGAGCATTATTTGCTTCAATTGAACTAACATAATTATATAAAAATGGATAAATTCCTTATTTATCATAATTTATATTATTAAATTTAGTTTATTCTCATATTCTTTGAAAGAGAAATAATTTAGATGTACTAGTAAGCAGGGAGACATTTCAGTTTTCATTACCCTGATAGTTTCAAGAATGTTATATAATCTGAGGGCTATATTTTTAACATCCTCCTCTATCTCTTTTGAAACATACATAACCTAATATTTTTATCTCGTCCATTTCAATTCCTTTTGAATCTCTTATCGATCCTATTTAGTTCTTATATTAAATTCATTGATGGCTCCAATTTGGGTCATTAAGTAAGTAGAGAAGTCTTCATTTTAGGGGGACTCCCCTAGTTTCATATTTTTTCATGGATAAGGAAAATATTTCATGTCTATCCTTTAATAATTGAATATTATTAATTAATCTTGAATCCTCTTCCTCAATCTCTATACATTCCCTATGGCTTGATCAAAGATAAATCTCACCATAGGTATCTCTATGATCATTAAGTTTGGCCTCTATATAGCTTGCAATTTAAGGTTTATTTCTCAATGGTGAATCACCAACTATGATGATTTAATTAATGTGGTTTCCTCAAAAGAATTAAATGATAGGCTGTCCTTAGAATATTAAATCAATGCCTCCACCTTGAGTGGGGCCTGTAGAGAAGGAAATATTATTTTCCAATCCACATCCCCGATTCTTGAGAGGGGATGTATTAGACGGGATGTCATTGTTGTATTAGTTAGGGTGGTAGAATAATCTAGCATGAGAAGGCCTAATTGAACCATTTAGATCAATTTTTGGGTGTTAATGGTTACTTTGGTTATCTTATAATGAACTCTCATAGGTTCAGGAGTATATGGGTTAGTAATAGTTAAATAAATAGTAGAGATAATAGGCATTGATGGAGTAATGGTAATAGAAGCAATAATAGAATCAAGAGATACCATTGGAGGTATGGAAATAATAAGTGTTGTAGATAAAATAATATTTGAAGTAATAGAAATAGAAATATAAGTAGGGTCACCTAATGGCTTGGGTTCTAGTGATGATTTTCCCTTCAACTCTTCAAGGCTTAGACTTTGGCCCTTTATAGTTCTACCTCCTCATATTCATTCTCTAAATAATCCATCAAATAATATAGATTATTTTTCACACTTGCCTCTACCTATACCAAAGCCTCATCTTGAGCATTAGTCCCTACTTGTGAGGATGCATCAATGATTAAATTAGTAAGGGTCTTTGATGATTGAATGAGAGCTTTAGGAGCTTTGGCCTCTTTTTATAGTGCAACACTAGTTTACTTATTAGAGGAATTATTTATTTAGGAGGATTAGGTTAATAAATTAGGTTTGTCATGATGTGAATTTTTATTACCACCTAAGGGATTACCTCCTATTCATCTAATGAATTGATATTAATTGGTTTTTATTATGTTCCTTAAGATTTTGTGGTAGTACAGGTTTTTTCAACACCAAGCTCCTGCTTAATATCCTTCATCACATTTGGTGTCAGTTGAGAGGACTCCCCATGAACTTATTTATTCTTTGATGGCCTTGAATACTAATAAATCATGTATGCCTATCCACATAGAGGTGTAATCCTATATTTTTATTCCTTAATAGTGAGCAAGGTATCCCATTGAATTGTCTTCAATAAGTCTTTTAGGTGGCCCATCATGTTTACTCTCTTAAGGAGCTAATCATAATCTTTGGTGTTTAATAAGATTAAGTCATGCTTGGATGGATTGTGTTCATATAAAATGCCTAGGACTTTGAGACATTTATATACAAATTCATGGGGATCCTAATCCCAATGTGGCAGTGAGGCCAATATGTAAAAATCTTAGTTTCTCCAAACATTTCCAGAGTGTTTCCTATTAGTGTAGCTCATTCTTATAATCATCACTAAAGATACATGATATACTCATTTATTCTTCTTATTTAGGTCCTCATCTATGCTCCACCATATTGGGTAGGATATTTCCTATTCTGTTAATTTTTCAAGAACATACTTAGGAAGACACAAGGGTAGTGCCTTTGTTCCCCATGCCATGATTACTGTGTAATTAGGATATAACTAGTAATCTCCCCTTAGAATAAAGGTCTTATTAATACTTTTAGATACTCTAAGGAGGTGGATATCATGTATTAATTTCCAAACTTATGGATATATGTCCTCAGAGATCCTGATTATGCTTATAGTGTGTACATAGACATTCAATAATGAGAAATAATCACATACCCTATTTTTTATGTAGTATTGGGATAGACTCTAGACTGATCCATTATGGATATAAATTGTGGCCATGAATCCATATAATAGGTATGTAATTATTTATAAGTGGCCTATCATAGGACTCTTATCTTTATAGAACATTTATTTCACCATCTTAGTGTTGATTTCTCTACGGGCAAAAGTTAGTTCAGATGTTAGTAGTAAATCAAAAAGTGGAACCCATTCCAACTAGAAGTAATCAATGATTAGATACCCAAATAATCAGTTCAGTACGTCCATATAAATTAAAATTACCATCCTAAATGTTATAACTATAATGAGGGTGTTAGTTTTTAGATTTATGGTCTCCCCTCTTGAAATCCAGTTTTTAGGGTGCCTTTAGTTGTATTTATCTTCTTCCATGATACCACCCAGTTGTTATCATAAGTGGAATCTATGAAAGGAATCTATAAGAATCTAAAAAGAATCACCATTTATGCAAGCCACAACTCTCTTATGGTTCATGTGGTAAATAAAACCATCATATACCTTACCTACAATGAAGAGGTTTTCGATTAGGTCAATGCATGACATCACTTTTGGTTTGGATATTACAAAGTGCATTGATTGTAATTTTAGTGGAAATAAATATATCACTAGTTGTTTATATTATTTAATTAGGTTATCCTCCATTAAGTGTGAATATATTCCATTAATGGCATCCCATAGTGCAGTGTAGTTGGTCTACTAGTTTTCAAACACTGTTGAGTTAAATATCATGTTTGCATATTTTATAGAATCCTTAATTAAATAATTCAATGATGGAAAAGTTCCCTTAAAATTCTCAGAGGATGAAGTCATTTTATCATGATTTTATTGGGAAATTATGGTAGTAATACAATTGGTAATTCATTCTCATGAAGTAATTTGTAGCCAAACGTAGGTAAATAGGTATTTTTAGTTCTCTAGATATACAATAGATCTCAAGTTCTTTTGTAATTAATGAAACAAAATGTCTCTTCATAATTAGATAATATAGATCAAGCCGAGACTTTACTTTTAGTTCATGTTCCATTAATGTCCAATGGATATTGGTTTTATTTCATTTACTTTAATTTGAATATTTCCACTTTACTTTGGTGGGTAAGCCACATAGGCTTCATATATGCTAGGAGGACTGCCCCACTGCCATCCCTTTGCCAAGTGTCATTTTTTAAAAAAATTTCAGAGAGGATGGTTATACTACGTGGTGATTTATTAGATAATCAGGTGTTCAAAATTTTGTTGAAATCATCACCCACCATTTTATGTGAATATAAAATCAATGAAACCTAAATGTGTTGAGCATAAGTTATGAAGAGCCCATGCCACGTGAAAGTTTAGAGACTAAAAGCTCATGGATTACCACACCACATGAAAATTACAATGACTAAAACTTCATGAAGTACCATGTTGAACAAAAGTTGTGAAGACTAAAAATTTTTAGAGGATTTGAAGTTATGAATAGACAAAAGTCCCAAATATCAAAAAATTTGATGAACAAAAGTTTTAAATAGTTAAATTTCACAAAGGCTTTTAAATTATGAATATATATAATTCATAAAGAGAAAAATTGATGATGAACAAAACTTCCAAGGAATAAAAGTTTGCTAAGTACCACATTGAACATAGATGCTGACAAAGTACCATACCGAATAAAAGTTATAAAGACCAAAAAGTTTAAGAAGGCTTGGAAAACCTACATACATTTAAAAACTTATGAAATACATTAATAGGTTATCTCAAATAAAATAAACAACAAAAAATTAGATAACTAAGAATATGGAACTTTCATTAACATTAGAATAACTATACTTTTAACAAGAAACCTAGACATAATTTTTTTTTTCAAGATTACCTTGTTAAGTATACATATAAAAATTAATAAATTATTTTATCATCAAAATGAGTTATTTTTAGGTTGTAGTAGGCACCTATTTGCAAAAAAAAAATATTGGGGTATGTTGAGTATAATAATCTCATCAATGGGAACTATGATTGTATGTTTCCTTCACAACACATGGTTTAAGAGTAGGTATACCATTCTTAATGATTTAGGTTGATATCATTCCCATGGTGTTTTAAATTGTTTTTCCATGCACCCATAATATTTTAGAATATGAGGCATTAATTTTATGGCTCTACCTCATAATAAAATGGAACATTCAACAATTAGTTTTTTATGGAGATTATCAATTGATCATAAATTAAGCTACAAACCAATATTAAACAAAGGATGAGAAGCTCATTCCATACAAAGGCATGGTTGGTTTCATTAATAAAAAATTGAATGTATCTAGTTTGAGAAAATACAATGTCATATAATAGATCATCTGATGCCATGTAAAATATTGGATCATTGATATAAATATTTTCAATTTCCATGATTATTAATTTATTATTGAAATTATTCTCATGCCAACTTATAGTTTTATTGATATTGAAATGGTATGTGATATTATTGGTCCTAATTCCCCCTAGTACCAATATGTGTAGGCTTACTTCAAATACCACATTATTACCATTGAATTATCATACAACCAATATAATTCCTCTATTCATAACACATCTCATTACAATTTACTTAGAAATACATAATATTTTAGAGGTTATTATGAGATGTTGATTTGATGCTTAAACTCATGTGAATCTGAATTAACACTTTAAGACATGCATGAAGGGATTTTTGGGGCCCATAAAAGTGGAATGGTTTTTTCCAAGAAACTCCTTAGGATATTTTTTACTATTGGCCCACAATGGAATCATATGTGCACATGCTCATGTCAAGAAATGCCTTATCAAAATCATGGTGATATAATTCATGCTCTTTCCTAAGTGATTCATTCTATCACTAATCCTTGGTTATTTTATACATGAGGACTCAATCTCATAGGTAAGATAAAACCCACATATTCATATGTCCATAAACATATCCTAACTAACATTGAGCATTTCACTAAATGGGTTGAGGTAATTCCTCTCACCTACATCACTAATAATCAGATCTTTAAATTAATTTTGAACAACCTCATCTATTGATATGGCATTCCCTCTTCCATTATATCTAATAATGGAAATTCATTCAATAATAATAATGTGAAACCCCTCTATACATATTTCCATATCAAACATAAAATGTCAACTCCCTATTACCATCAAGGTAATATCCAAGTTGAACCATATAATAAGATAATTGTAAAAAATCTTAAGAATATTGTCAACAAAATTGGCCATGATTGACACTTGCAATTATTACCTACCTTATGGGACTAGGGTACCAATATCTTCACACTTATAGGTGTATCACCCTAGTTCCTCATTTTTTATTTTAATCTATCCTTCTTATTGATATTTATTTTCCCTCCTTGTGTATTTCATTTCAAGATATCATTGATGATGAATAGTATATAATTTTTAGGATACAAGAGTTAGAACTATTGGATGAAAAATGGTTAGATACATTGAGTCATCTCAAATCATATAATAATTATCTATGCTATATTTATAAGAAGTGCATCATTGTAATTTAATTTTAAGTGGTTAATCTTGTATTGAAGGAGAATTAAAAAAACACCAATGTAGAATGTGAGAAGAAAGGTAAATTGAGACAAATTGGTTAGGTCTTTTCATTGTTACAACAAACTATGGTTCTAGAGCATATAGGTTGGTTACACCAAAGGGTTATGAGATATGTGATCCCATGAACATTATGTATCTCAAGTGTTTTTATGATTGACTTGATTATACATTATCTTTAAGGGCCCTTGCTTGGGGACATCTCATTGGGGTTCCTTTCCCCTTCCTTTTATTTTACATTCCTAAGTCTAACCTTGCC